>OZ010590.1:17802185-18032185 GCA_963932145.1 Acanthosepion lycidas | reverse complement strand
ACACACACACTCTTATTTAATTTTATAAAATTTTGAGAAATTCATTTTTTATTTTTGCTTAGATTAGTTATGACAAATCCTCGGAAAATTTAAATCAGCAAATTTATTGATCAAACAGGACTCCTAGTTAGAGTAAATTTGCTCTGAATCGTAAAATAAAACTAATTACATTATTTAATTAGAAAAGCTTTTAAATGTTTTTATGAATAAGATCTGTTATGGATAATAATATTGTCTTAAGAAAGGCCTTTAGTTTTGTTTTTGTTTTTTTTCGATGAATGATGAATTTTTGCAAGAATTATTTTCATTTTTTTAAATTTGATTATAACGATAACATTTTAAATCTTTTAAAATTCTGAATTAATTTGTAGCGGGTACGTCATAGTGTTATTAAGTAAAAACTATATTTAGCAATCATAAATGGAAAAAAATACTACAATTTAGCAACCCCCCTCCCCAATATTTTAAAAAGAATTTTGCTTTTTGTGTGTGTATAAACGCGCTAGCGCTAGATTTTGTAAATGGACGTCCATAGAGAATATTATATTATCAGAAAATAAGAAAGGTATCTATAAGTAAATGTAAAATTTATTGGTAATTTTCTAACATTGCCCGAGATGCGTCTTCGTAAGTAAGACTATAAAGCTAAAGTATCTAAAATTCAATAACATATTAGATTTTAGAATATTTTCCTAATTTTTAAGATTACTTAGTAGTTAAAAAATTATATAATAAATGCGTTCACGTTGTATTCAATTAATTTTTACAGTTGTGTACCTTTTACTTAAAAATGCCTAAAGCTATCGATAAATGATAAAAATCTATCAATATGTCATAAAATAACCCACCTCCGCATGAAAAATGCTTTTCTGCGATATTTTGAACTAAACATATTTGTTTCAATTGAGATTAATTAAACTTTAAATAAGTTAGACTTCAATAAAGTTTCAATGTTTCAGTAAAGTATATTTTATTCTTTAAATTTTTTTTAATAAAGAGAATTATGTTGTGTTAACGGAATTGTCCATATGGCCTATTTTAACGATTAAAAAAAAATAATTCCAATCAAGTTAAATTTGGTTTTATAGGGGTACCTCTATAATAAACTACATGAATTTGCATTTTTGTTTGCAAATATTTGATTTTTAAAAAAACAGCAAATAGATGTATAAAATGCCAAGTGAATTCTGCCCTGATTCGAACGTTCGACAGGGCTGTAGAGATTTTCTAAGCGTAGCTTAGATGTGGCACAAGGCCGAAAGTATGGGGCATCCAGTGAGAATCGAACGCACTTTTCACTAGTAACTGATATAGCAAGACAAGCTTGCTACCCATTACACCACGCCGAGGTGCCCAAACCGGGCTGTAAAGTAACACATCATCTACACAATTTTGATAAGATAAACTTGCAAATAGGATTTTAGGCAGAGCGCACAATTACTAATGTGCGTGTTCTATTCTATTTTGACAACAAAATAAAATCAGCTCTGAAAAAAACTCTTTCACGACCCTTATATTACATATTCAACGCGAAACAGAAGACTCGTAAAATATTTCAAAATAGAAGTGTAGAGAATTCTGACAAACCTAACTAATCAAAATTATATTTTATTCTATTCACTAAGTCAACCACTACTACAATTGAAAAGAATTTATCCAGACTTAACATAAAATTTGTTACAACTACTTCTAAAAACAATAAAAGATTTTAAGTCAAAACAAAATAATGATATAATCTGAAGGGGGAATTTTTTACTCTGTAATAATTGCCACAAGAAATACATAGGAGAAACTTCGAGGAATTTAAATAAAAGACTATATATGAACACACAGGGGATCTTTTACAAAACACACCAAAATTCATTAGCTGGTCACCGTAATGAGACTCACCAAAATTTTGATTTAAAAATGTTGCTTTAATTAAAGATAAAGTAATTTACTAAGACAAAAATAAAGTGATAATCGCTCGATCACCCATTTATAAATTTACGTCTGGGTTCTTACAACATTTTACATTTCTCGGTTGATCTATTATCACAATGTGGGATATTTAAATTAAATTAAATATTGAAAAATGATTAAAAAGAAACAAAATTAACTAGACTATATACGCAATCATAAATTAAAAAATAATAATTTTAAAATATAAAATTTCAGCATCCCCTCTCCTTCATGCTCATATCTAATCACATCAACGTAAACATAGCTTATTCCGATGAAATCCTAAAGAAAATCTTTTTACACTTTGTCATTGATTTTCCTAAAATTGTTCCAATATATAAAAAATTATATATATATATATATATATATATATATATATATATATATATATTGTTAAATATAACAGACAATGAATGTCATTATGTCTGATCATGAGCCGTTCTAAAGTTCGTATGTTTGCTTTAATTTCATTTGAAAACAAACATATGAACTTTAGAATGGCTCATGAGCAGACATAATAGATATTCATTGTCTGTTATATTTAAGAATATACTTGCCCCAATACACTATCTATCCATATATATATATATATATATATATATATATATATATATATATATAGTAAAAGTATATATGTAAAAGTATTGGTGTCAGTCGGAGATTCTACCCCTAAGCCGTTGGTGCACGGCAAGGATGAAAGTGAATTCAAGCGTATTTATTTTTAGATAAACACGCCAGTGATTGAGAGAACTCGATTCGCTTTACCGAAGAGTATTGCATTAGTAGCAGTAATAGTCACTGTTTACAAACTCATATTTCCTTCCCAGAAAGCTCAATCGAAATAATTTTTAGGAGCATATATGGGTGTAGAATCTCGGACTGACGCCAATTCAGCCGTGTTTCGTTCCAAGCTAGAAGCAACCGGACGTCTAGGCACACTGATGAGCTGTGATACAGCGAAACAGTCTGTCTGTGGATGACAGTATATATATATATATATATATATATATATATATATATATATATATATATATAATTTTATACAGCAAAAAATCCAAAATTACCTTATATATCCACATGAGGCAATTTTGGATTTTTTGCTGTATAAAATATATGGTCTGTTATAATAAATAGATTGAGCTCTCAATGCATCAGTTTTAATATCTGATATTAGTACAATCCACCTGGATTATATGCCAATGGATCTTTTATCTGTACTATATATATATATATATATATATATATATATATATATATATATATATATATATACGGAGGTGTGGAGGCCTCACACTTATACACTCACCCACATGAATATACACACTTACACACATCATACTCACTCACTCCCTAATGAGCCAAATGATAACACACACCTACAGCAATACACACGCTTACACACATCCTACTCCCTCACTCCCTAAGAAACAAATGACACACACACAAACACTAACAGAGACCCATCCCCTCACCAGGCCCAATAAAACTGCCAAACTGACCAGAGAATTCATAGCAGCATGTATCTATCCAGCTCTTATCTCAAATAACAACTTAAAAGAGACTGTTTGACCAACACAAGGAATGTTAAAAGATTCATGCTAAAAAGATAAAAAAAGATAAAAAAACAAATGAAAACTACAGACAAAAGTTCATTTTCTCCATCAAGACATTCATTTCTGTAGTTCACTGCTACCAGCAAGCAGAAATATTTCTTCTCCTGATGATGGCCATTTTGTCCGAAACTAGTCGAGGAATCTAAATAAAAAAAAACTAAATAATATTAATCTACAACCCAGTGTGTCTAAAGATTTTAATTTTTTAATTTTTTTTATTGTTCAAAATATATATATATATATATATATATATATATATATATATATATAATGATTCAAAGATGTGTCTGTGTTTCCAGAAGCTTAGTATCAATCTATTATATATATATATGTATGTGTGTGTGTGTGTGCGTGCGTGTATGTGTGTGTGGGAGGGGGGTCATATCTATCAGTCAATTAATCTCTCTCTGTCAGTTCTTTTCATACATATGATAAATATACTTCTAATTGTTTATCCCACAAATCTGTTTAATGGTTTCTGCATTAATAGGAAACTTCTTGTTTCTAATGACGCTTTTTAGCGCCATTTGTATAAAACTCACAAAGCTCTTTTCTTTTTCTTTAGCCAATATTTATATATATATATTTATGTGTGTGTATAGATTTTAGGATTCCAAAGCGTTTGAATCGAAATAATAAAATAGCGGGTGTGATTTATTCAACTTCCAGTTTTCAAAAAAGAGGACGCTAGAGAATCTTTGCACGCATCTCACTTCCAAAGTATCGAAAAAAAAATGACCAAACATCAGAATTTGGTGGAGAAGCGCTGCTTGGACCATCCAAGAACGTTTTGCCACTAATGTACGCTCTGCCTCCGATAGTGAGGACTCCCTGTGAGCACCTCCCCTATAAATATAGCAAATTTTAAACATATATATTATATCTACAGAATTAAATGATTTTATTTTTCTAATCCAAAATTTCTTATTATTAGTAATACAAAATAATGTCGGATTATAAATAAAATCTGTTAATCTCTTAGAAATTACCTTGTTTACCTTTTAGATACGAAAATAAAAGTTTTATTAGCTTCAATAGTTCAGAACAACAGATGTGCGTTTCTAAAATAGGATAATTGGAACGTAAAAAGTCTTCCATAGCTGAGCGGTCTAAAAGCACACCAGCCTTAACGGTGGTTTTCCGTACAAGGCAGACGCAGGTTCGAAACCTGTCAGAAGACACATTTTATTAAGACTCTCAAATGCACGGGTCGGTAGACGTAAATTTATACTGTTTAAAAAACAAGGAAATGTACAGGTTTATCTACTAAATATAACGTTTAATATATATTTTGTAAAAATAAAAATATCAATAAGAACAACGGATTATATATCTTACTGTTCTTTCTTTATTTATATATAACACCCACGACGACAATAGAACTCGGAGATTCATATTGAAGCTTGGGCAGTGCACGAGAATCCAAGTTGTACAATGGGGGTGTTATGTTATTGAGCACTGTTTTACTAACATCTAAGGAGATGGAGATATATATATATATATATATATATATATATATATATATATATATATATATATATATATATATATATATATATATATATATATATGTGTGTGTGTGTGTGAGAACACTTACATGTTTATTTATTTGATTATATATATATATATATGTATATATATATATATACAGAGTCAGCCAAAAAATGTGTACCCACTTCAGGAAAGGAAAAACTTGTCTTTCGTAGTTTTAGACTTTTACCTATGGAGGACCCTAAAGGATGTTGTTTATCGCAGAGCAACCGACTAAATTGACGGTTCTTAGACAAGAAATTGAAAATTCATATGCAGCAAACCTACTGAACTCTTTGGACAACGTTGCCCAAGCAGTAGTTCACTGTACTAATAACTGTCTGGAAACTAAAGGCCACCATTTTGAGCATCTCTTGTGATTATAGAGTCAAATGGCAACTTGTATTAATCTCGTAATGTCTAGTTGAATTTGATATTACAGGTTTTTCCTTTCCTGAAGTGTGTATACATTTTGGGGCAGACTCTGTGTGTGTCTGTGTGTGTATGTGTGTGTGTGTGTGTGTGTGATATAAGAAGAAACTTGGACTTATGAATATATGTTTTCTCGGACTTATGAATATATATTTTCCATATATGTTTACTTATGAAAATATGTTTTATATAGCGGTGTCAGTCTACTGACTGCAGTGATTATTGAGTTACTATTGAGTGGAACTATCCAGTCGAATTAGTGTGAATTATTGTGCTTCGATGATTTGGGTTTTGGTTTAGGATTTACCGGACGTTAAGCCGAGCCGCGCTACTAACAATGTATTCACTGAAATGGTTAATTATCTTTGGTTGACTTTTACTTCTTTGTTCTTGTTAAGTATTTATTTGCAGTTCTAATTAAATACTGTTTTATTTTAACATTGAAGCCTTGAATTATACTTAATTATTAACGGCCACCGTACGTCACAAAAGTGTGCGTGTGTGTGTTTGTGTTTTACCTCATTTCATATTATAATAAACTAAGAAATGAATTCAAAGTCAAGATTTAAAGCTATGAAGTTGTGATAAAAAGCTGGAAAACATGGATAGACGTGCTCATAATAAGGTGTAGTCTTAAAAGAACGTTTTCTTTCCTTCCACGACAACAGGTTTTGTTTGTTTTTTTTTAACTATCTTCATTCTTCAGCAATGTTTATTGTTTTAAAAAGCGATAAATAGAACTGTAATAAAATCTTAAAGCTTATTTTTGATAAGCGAACAAATTTCTCGCGGAACTAACTAGATATGCTGTTTTAGATGAGAGAAATCACCCGATTCTTGGAATTCCAGCCTTGCAGCACCATCTTCCTTATTGCAATAAGGGAGGTGAGGTCGGTGTAATATCGACACCAGCGTAACAATGGTCGCATGAACTCGGTAAATGTTGTCCGTGGCCCATGTGCATATGTGTATGGTGATCTCCACGTAAAAACGGCCATGTGTCATATCCTGCCTTAGTAGGAAGTCCGGGTAAATATATCTGAGTCATGCTTCTCTTCTCTTTTTTTTTTTTTTTTTTTTTTTTACAGTAAGGCTCACCTTCTACAGGGGGCTACTCGAAGTAGAGTGTTACGTTAAGGGGGTAGTTTATATGGATAGGAGGGGAAGATAACGGTTAACTCTAGACTTGAACAGATTAAGATTTTAGTGATCGGAGAAACATCCTCTTGGGAGTCTGTTCCACAGAGCAGTGGTTTGCGGGATGAAGTTGTTTGAATGGAACTTACTTCTCACCGATGGAATACGGAGGGAATATGGGTGGTGTTGCTACTATGTAAGTGTCATGGTGGGTCCTAGCCGTGAAGGTTAGACCTGGTGGAACCAAGGAATGTAGTTCGTCCGAGCAGTTTCCATGGAAGTAGCGATAAAGCACCTTGCCACAGGGTGGAAAATAATTCGTTACCCAAAAAAAGGTTGTTAGAAATATTTCTTTTTGTCATTTGGACTTACGGGCAAGAATTTTGGGGTCCTGAAATCACTTTCCTCTACTGCTAGCCACATTAAGTGTTTTCTTCTTTCAGCCAATTTTATTTAAGTCAACATTTCAGAGTATGGATTTAAAACAAAACTATAAAAAGATTATTTTTCTTAAGAGTTCGTGTCATGAATTTGTGTCCAACCGAAGTCAAGTGGCGTGTGTTCGTATAGATTTTGGTTGGTTTGAAACCAATACAGTTGGATTACTCGAGCTCAACCCGACTAGCCCGACCCCTGGAGTCGCCACTGATTTTAGAAGGTGGAAATGGTCATTTACTAAAGTTATCTTAATTCCAATTGTAAAGAGAATTTGCTCTGTTTAATGAAAATAAACATTGAGCGCTCTTTTGTGAGTTAGTTTTAACATATTTCAAATTCTATGTTGTGTTAATAGGACTCACCTGGATTATACCAAAGGATTACTACCTATATATATATATATATATATATGTGTGTGTGTGTGTGTGTGTGTGAAAATATTGTAGAAAATAGGAAAGAAACTGGTTTGGTAAATAATCCAAAGTTCCTTAGTATTTTTGTTATTATTTTTAAAAAATAGTGCTCGATACGAAAGTAGAGCATAAATATAATTATATCATATTTTTAAATAAATAATTATATATATATATATATATATATATATATATATATATATATATTAGGTTGGTGCAAAAATAATGACGTATTAATGTCGTTTTTTGACGTTAAAAAATACGTCAAAAAACGACATGATTACGTCATTATTTTTGCACCAACCTAATATATATATATATATATATATGTTCGGAAAATCTATGGCAAAGTAGAAAAAACTTTTCGTGTCACCTTTAGGACTTCCCTTTAATTTCTTTTTCTTTGTTTTTTATATTTTCTATTACATCGTGACAATTGAAGCTCTGTCAAGAAAGATGAAATGTTACTGCGGATGATCTGGCGATTAAAAACACTTTCTATACACTTTCGTCTTAGTAAAATTTCGTGCACATGTGTAATCACATCAACGTAAACATCACTTTAGTACGATGAAGGCCTAAAGGACGAAACGCGTCATAGGAAAAAAAATTCCACTTTGTTATAGATCTTCCTAAAACTGGACTGATATATAAAAAGTTATATATCGTTTTCCCACATATATATATATATAAAGACAAAATGAAAACATTATTCATATTGTCTTTTTGCAGATATGTGTAGATATATCTGAAATTTCTCACACATAGTATATATATATATATATATATATATATATATATATATATATATACTCGACTCTCCCGTCGAATTCGACGTATGAGGTTCAAGCAGATCAGTTCCTAGGAAACCGACAGCAGCACATGAGATTTGATTATTGTGAAGAAGGTTTCGTGCAGGACCATCCACACTTTTTGAAGGGCTGAATACAGAGACTTGGTGTACTAAATGCCACAGGGTTCCCAAACGGCCCACCACAGGTTTTGAATTCAGTTGCCAAAAACTGAAAAACCCAGTCTTTCCTGCTATTTACCCATAGTTGGAGGGAGAAGAAGAGGATTCACACCTTTCCCAAGGGTATTAGCGCGTAAGTGAATGTAATGGATTCGACTGGAATTCGAACTCAGCTCTCCGATTCCTCAAACCATGCCGCTATCCATTACTCCACCGTGCCTCCTCCAAAATGGTGTCGGTGTCAGCCGCCGGATGCCGAAAACTGGGGTTGAATCAGGGACCTCTTCGACCTTCAATCTAACGCTCTCCCAATTGAGCATATATATATATATATATATATATATATATATATATATATATATATATATATATATGCTGTCTCGGATTATTTGCTACTTTTAATTTTTAGAAAGATTATGAAGGGATTCGCGGAAATATTTGCACTGTTAACATGCAGGATATGTCACAAAAAATTGATATGGTAACACACAAAACATATTTGAACTGCTTGGAAAACTAAACTGATATGGGAAAGATATTAGAATATTCCGAAATATTTACTGAGAACAAACCACTGCAGGCGGATAGAAAACGATTTGAGCAAGTGCACAAAACTAGAAACAAGGGTAAAATAAGCATGCGGATTTTTTCAACTTATTCAGTAAAAAGATGCTGAAAGAACTAGAAGTCCTACCAGGATTTATTATCGGCAGACACAATCGTAACAGTATAAGATACGCAGATAATATTGGGTTAAAGGCGGACTCAGAAAGAAAACTACAGTATCTCCGAGACAATATAACGAAGGAAAGTGAGAAGAAAGGACTAAAGGTAGGAAGGCAGAATGTATGATTGTTAGCAAGAGAGACAGTCTGTGGAACGAAGACGGAAATAAATACTAAGACAATTAATCATCAAATGGTTTTTTAAAAAATGGTTTCTGAGTCGGAGGATCCGCGCATCCTTCCAGTTAATAAATTAATCACTTGAAAATAAATATTTAACATTTTTCAACCAATAGGTCGCGTTCCCGCCAACAATTAGAAAAACATGCTTCGTGATCCCTTTTAGGATTATATAAGCAAAGTAAATATATAAACCAGTAAGTAAGGAGATAGAGACAGCAACATACGGCAACTGTTCACGACGTAGCTACAAAGAGATTCCCTTATACATTCACCCGTCTTCCTTATCAAGTTGCGTGACACTTACACTTCCTTCCTCACTTTCTCCTTTGCCTCTCTTTTTCACATATACACACGAAGAAATCATATTTCTTTTAATGTTAACAAATAACTACAAACAACAAACTTTAACACTCATACACGCTCAGAAAAATTTAGTTGTAAAAACACAAAAATAAAAATATTTTATATTTTTATATTCAAAAAACCTTTCTCGCCTTTTTCTTGTATGGGTTGATTCAAATCTACAACATGACAACGGTGTGAGCTTTGACTTGAAAGCATCAGAATCAGGCAAATACAGAAATTTAACTGGGTAATGTAGAAAGAGACGGCGGAGAATGTAACACGGACTCTCGAAGGTGCATCGGAAGCGAAAGATGCCTTCCAGAAAATAAGCATAGTAATAAGATATATTAAAATTTCGTCTCGTGAACAGCTATATCATATTTATCCTCTCATATAGCAATAAATTCTCGGAAATTTCTTTATAGATGAAGAAGAAGCGACGGAGATGTAATCCAACAGACGGATGTTAAAGATACCATGGACAGAACATGTGAACAATGGGGAAATCTAAAGAAAATGGGAACTAAAAGACAATCAGAAAGATGCAGTTACGAATTTTGGAACACCTGAGGAAGGGCGGTTAGGAAAATTTAGTACTCACAAGACATATTGTAGAGAGAAACTGAACAAAATATCTGTTTATAACAACATCAATAATGTTGATTATGATGATGATTGTAAGCACTTCCGGTCTCACGACGGAATGCTGGGAGCAAACAGATCAAGCGGTAGTTTGAATAAAATAGTTGAGTTTAGAGCACATCTCGTGTTGTCTATCTGTTGTTTCAGCTTTCCCGTGGCCAGTCTCATATAATTTATTTCCACCCTAAACCCACTTAACACAATGACTAATGAGTTTGTACGAATGGGTAACAGAGCATGGACAAGGAGTTATGGTAAAGAATGAATAGTTACAAGGAAGTTGTGGAGAGGCGTGATCTCCCACGTTCTAAATGACCACAGCACATTAATGATAATAACGATAGTAGACTACATGTTACTCTTATGATGTGGCAACAGTTTTATTAATTTTAATGGATTTTCCAAGTTTCGCATTAATAGCCAAGTTGCTTAAACTTCAGGAAGCATTTTTTTTTTTTTTTTTTTTGCTGTAATTGAAAATTATAATTACAAAACGTCTGTAAATTTTACAAATACAAACAACTATTTTGCGCAAAAACAAAAATCAGCCATTGTAAGGACGACAGTTATACCTCCACTTTTTCGCTAAAAAAGTATAGCATGATGAAAAAGGCCCCAAACTTGTCAAAATGTTTCTTACTAAGAGGAAAGACCAAAATATTTTAGTTAAAATTTTTGTTTTTCTTTTTCGTTAAATTTGTTTCAAATCAGATTAATTGTACTTTAAATCAGCTAATATTTCACAAATAAAATTTCAGAAAAGTGTATTTTATTTTTTCAAGATTTTTAAAAACCAAGAACTAACTTCTGTTTACAAATGTATTAGGTTGGTGCAAAAATAATAACGTAATAATGTCGTTTTTTGACGTTAAAAAAATACGTCAAAAAACGACATTATTACGCCATTATTTTTGCACCAACCTAATATCAAAAATGGACGACTTTGTCGATGCTACTGAAAAAGAAAATGAAAATCTATTCTAATAATCAATATAATTTCTGTTTGAAATCCACCAGAGTATTTTGGTTACTGGAAATAGGAAACTTAATCCTTTAGCTTTCAATTAAAGATAAAATGAAAGCTACAAGAAAGCTTTTTTTCATTTTTAAGAATTCATTTAAACCTTAGGTATTGTGATTTTTGTGGTTAAAGTAGATGTCTCCTCCATGTTGTAAAATCAGTTTTTGTTTCAGGGAAATAGTTCACTCATTGATTTCGTCAGCTGTTGTATTTCTTCATAGACTGCACAGCATTCAAAATTGTATCCCAAAGTTCATAATTGCTGGTAAATTTCAGTTTGCCAATGTACACCTTCGTCTTCAGATTTCTCCTCCAATTTTTCAATCGAATTAAGGACGGTCGAATAAAAACCGGTCATTTGTGTCTTTCAGGCCCATTTTATCAAGATTATTGATTCGCTTACTTTGTCGAATAAGGGAGTCATCTCAACTCTCCGTTAGCCACTTTTTTTTAGTCATCTTCACAGATTTTGATAATTGTGCGTCTTTACCCGATCTCCCATCAATTCCTCTAACAATTTAATTTTGGTTTTAGTAATAGAAATAATGGTGTTTTTCCCCTTTATGTCGCGTTATTTTAGTAATAAAAGTTGATAACATTGTCAGAACAAACTTCTTTGAGACGTCCGCTACATGGTAGTAATAACCAAGCAACTAATAAGTATTATAATATTATTGACCAAAGTATAAGTTGACCATAGCTAAGTAAATTATATTAAAAAATGCAACATTCGTGAAAATTCATTTCCTGGTGCGAAATTTACAGAAAAGAAAAGAATAGAAAAATTTATACTTAATTATGTATTCATGGTTTTGAAACTTTTTCCCGGGCAACAAATGAATTTAAAATAAAACTGAAAATTTTTAAACATGACGTCATATTCAACGAACTTTTTCAATTTGTACAAAGAGAAATAACTTCTGTGTGAAATTCCATTTTTCGCAAGTTATACTAAAATACTATAAACCCAGAAAAATAAGAAGACTATTAAATTCAAGGACATGTTACATTTAACCGCATATGTTATTGCTAATGTTAAATTTCGATATTTGAACACGAAAAATGTTTTTTCTTTCAATAACAAAAACTTTCCGAAGTTGTTTGGGGATGGAAATGATGCTAAAAATTTTAGTAGTGTCACCTCTCTAGAGTTTCATCAAAATCAGATTGACGTTCTAAACTCTACTTATTTAATTTATTAATTTTATCCAGTTATATAATTTATTTAGCTTCAACAAAAGCTTCATGTGTCAACATTTTCAATTGACCGCTCAAACTAACGCTTATGTAATAAAGGGCATTTCAAATTTTATTTCATACGTTTATTTTCAAATATTTTTTTAATGATGGGCTTCCAGCCAAAGCAACTAAATTCAACAAGTAGCTAGTTTCTTTATGGAGGCATTACAAAAAAAAAAAAATAGAAAAGTAAAAATTAAAAACTAAAAAACATCTTAAATTTTGAAAATGCACGTGGCTTTGTAAATAAAGTGTAGGCTAAGGGAGGTAATCGAATTGTAAGTTTGTGGTGATTATCTCCCTTACTCCTATACCCGCTACTGATACTGATGAAGAAATATTTTATATATTTTCATAAAATTTTATCTTATGTTTGAATTAAAATCATGGTGATAAATATAAGATATTTTATTAATATTATTTTTTTCTCTGATATAGTTTTGTAATTTTAAATATGCAAAGAAAAGAGTCATTAACAAATAAAAATTAATGAGTGTTTTAGTTGTCTGCAGTTTTTCAATGTATAAATTCTTTAGTTTTTGTTTCATATTTTAATTTGTTATTATAGCAATATTCGGCTCATTTCCTTTAACTTTTCTATGAGAATACTCAGGTCATTTTACATTATAAATTAATTAATCAACATGAATTAAAAAATGGAGAAATATTCTCCAAGATTCGAACTTGAAACGTTATCCTTTGAATCCTGAATGTTGGCTTCAGATTGAATTTATTTTTTCTTCTAGGTTAGTGTGTAAGGCACTATAAAATTGGAGAGCAGACCCACGTGCACCAATATACACACGCACAAAAAACACTATTACACAAAGAAATGTAATTAATAACATCTCAAATACATTGAAAATTGTCAGTGTATGGAAGTGTTCATATTTTACAAGCTCCTATGGAATTTAATTTAAGAACAATATTTTACAAGTTAACATTCTCGCTATTTTTCCTATCTTCACTCCAACCTCTTTTTACTTTCAAAACCGGCTCCCAAGGCTTTGGTTCTTATCAGAGATAAGAAGAATATATGTTCCAGCTCTCTCGTTAGTCAGAAAATATATTCTTATCTTTGATAAGAAATGTTATAAAATAAAATAAGACATATCTCGGCTGATTTACAGGCAAATACTCATGAGTGAGCCGGATGTGAACGGGACAAAGCCCTGTCACAAAATGACTATTATCTTCGTTTACAAATGTTCCCGACACACGAGTTCCGGTCGAAAAATAAAATAATATTTAAAGTGTTCTATTTTTCGTCCAATAAAAATGCTTCCCTCCTAATTATACTCGCTTCGTTTTTTCGAGCCTGTTAAGCCATAAAAAAACGCTATAAAAGGGGTCACACGGAAGTTCAACAGGCAGTCACAGGTGGCCAGGGAACAGACCTGTCACGGTCAGCAGCGGTCAGCAGCTGTCAGCAGGAGAACATCAACCACCGTCAACATGTGTGAACGACTATGAGAGATCGACCTAGATCCGAAGCCGGCTTATGAACTTTACCACAAGGTAGCTGTCCCAAACCCTCACGTTCCTGCTGAAATAAACCACATAAATCTATTTCTGCTGTTGTCGTATTTCTTTCTTGCAACCATACGCTTGTCTATAACAGAATCAAGGCCTTGGGGTCCCGGTTTTGAAAGTAAAAAGAGGTAGGAGTGAGGATAGAAAAATAGCGAGAATGTGAACTTGTAAAATATTGTTCTCAAATTAAATTCCAACACCCAAGAATAAAAGCGGCCCCTCAAACTTTTTGTCCTAGAACTAATATAACTCGAACCTCATACTGAAGGTAAGTCAAAAATAATTGGCACCATGCTGCATGCTGTTTTTCATTGTTTTCTTCTCTGTTGTGAAAACGAGAATTAGATATAGGAATGTCCACTTTCGCTAAAAAAAACGCACCCCGATGAAAAAAAAAAGCCCCAAACTTGATTAAAAAAAAATTTGCATTGTCTAGATGTTTATGTCATTATTTAGAGGAAAGACCAAAGTTTTTTTTTTGAGTATTTTTTTTAACTTTTTTTAATCCTTTCTAGCATGTCTGAAATCTTAGCTAAAAATCTTGTTTTTTTTTTTGAGTCATCAGAATTGACGTAAAACGGTAAAATCAATCATCATCGATAGTTTTATAAACAAAATTAAAGTTTCCCATTTAAAAATCTTGTAAAATTCAAGTATACTTTTTTCAAAAGTATCCTCCAAGGGGGTGCAGAAAGCTGTTGATTAGTTTTTGTGCACAGTATAGCAGTCTTTAAATAATTTTTTTTTTGGGGGGGGAGGAAGGGATGAAATGAAAGTTTGTAATGTTTTTCAACAGGTGGCGTTTGAACACGTGATGAAATCACATGACAGAAATTTCTGACATAAATATTTTGAAAGGTAACATTTCACCATGTCCTCCTACACAATTTGTATGTGAATTGTTAATTTAAATTTTTTTTTTTTTTTTGTGTTAAAAGTGAAAATGAAGAGAAATGAAATGTAATTCTGTCAGTTGATGGTCATTTTTTTCTGGAAGGAAAATAAATGCCATAAAAATAACAGCAAAAAGATATGTGCCATTTATAGAAATTGTGCCTTAGCTGAGAGTACTTTTGTTAGTTGTTCTCTAGGCACAGAAGTGTATATTTTGATCCGGAAGACTGAGCCTCCCCCGCCCAAAAAAAAAACCCTGGCAGGCTTACAGGCACTGGTGATGACCAAACTGAAATTGATTAAAAAAATAATCTCAGTTATACAATACAGGACATTTGTAGAGATACTCCGCATATCTCATATGAACATTGTAAGATAAGTTGAAAACACTTGGATACATAAATTGCTATGATGTTTGGCTGTCTCATGATTTAACGGAAAAAAATTAATAGACTGCATTTCCATCCGCGACTCTATGCTCAAATGAAACAAAGATGTCATGGGCGATGAAAAATGGATCGTTTACAACAATGTAGGGCAAAAAAGGTCATGGAGAAAACAATAAACCAGTCTGCAAACAAAGAAGGTGGTGTTATGTGTCTGGTGGGATTGGAAATGCATTTTGTATTAGAATTCTCTATCCGCAAAATCAGATGTTGAATTCAAACATGTACTGTTTCGATTTGGACCAAGTAAAGGCAGCAATTCAAGAAAGGTATCCAGAATTAATCACTCGGAAGAGTGCCGTCTTTCATTAGGACAATGCCAGACCTTACGTCTCTTTGCAGACCTGGCAGAAATTGGTACAATTTGGCTAGAATGTCCTCTTAGGCCTATTGAGCTTACACGTTCGATCAATACAAAATTCTCTTAGTGGGAAAGACTTCAGTTCTCTGGAAGCCTATAAAAACAAATTTAAGCCAGTTCCTCACTCAGAAAGATGCCAAGTTCTGGGAGAATGGAATCATAAAAGTGCCTCAAAAATAGTGAATGGTAATGGAACAACATAGCACATATGTGATGAAATAAAATAAATTTACATTTATCACTTTAAAATAAACATTATTTTCAGTATTTACATTATTCGGACTTTAGTCCGAATAATGTAAATATTGTACATAATACCTCATCTCAGAAATATAGACAGACTCTGAAATATTATTTTTTAGTGGTGTACTTGTATTTGAGTAAATGTTCCCTTTATTTATTAAACGGTATGTTTATTTATTTTCATCTACTAGTCTGAATGTTCAAGAAATCTTAAATAAAAATTTACGCTCTCTGGCAGGATTCGAACCTGCATCCCTCTGGGCAGAGAGAGCTACCATTAAACATGACGCAATGTCACCAACTAAACTACAGAGAACCAGTTGATCAGGCAAGGCCAAATTGTACCTTCTCGCATCATAGATCTCCCAATTTTTTTCATATCTGTAGTTTCGTATCCAAACGTAAAAACAAAGCAAATTTTCCAAAGTAAATAATAGACCTTTTATTAATCCATTATAGATTACCACTTTAAACGTTATTTTTAGTGGATACTCGTATTTGAGTAGATGCTACATTTATGAATTAAACAGTCTATATTTACTAGCCGAGAAGTAGCCGCCCTTCGGTGGACTTTAGGCTCTAGCTCCTGCGGAGCGCTTTTGGTCCTTCGGCCTTTTAACTTCAGCCTCCTATGTACGTAAAAGTTATAAGAATTTTTAAATAATAAAATTATTTTATCTTTATTCAACGCCTTCATTCGGCATAAACTTTCTTCATATACACAACCGATCCCTGTAATAATATGTTTACATTTATTTTGCGCGCAATTTTTATTTTCTTTTAAAGTCACCATTCTTTGTGATCTCTTCACATAAAGTCACTCTTAAAAGACATTTAGAGGACACAAACTATGTAATATTTCAAATTTGTCACAGTACATGTGCAAGAAAAAGAAAAAGAAACATATGAGCAATGTACCATGACCTGCTTAAGTTTTAATTATGGTTTTAGATAATATCAAAAAGCTATATTTTAATAAAGATTTTTTAAAAACCTTTCACTCTGTTTGATATTTTAATTTTAACTTTAAATGAGTTATTTATTTAATTTTGAATCGCATGTAACTACAGTAATTACTATCTGTCATTTCAGGTTGTTTATGATTCGCCGAGATCGAAAAACGGACGGACAAACGTACACTGCGCTTTATTATTAGATATAGATATAGATAGAAGATTACTTTGAAGAAAAAGTCTTCGGGCGGACTTTAGGCGATTAAAAAAAATTAATAATGCTGCAAATAATTGATGAATATTAATACTTCCATTGTTCTTTTTATTCGACGCTCAAACGTAAATCCCGAAATCGAAAAACAGATAGACGGACGGACGGACAAACGTACACTGCGCTTTATTATTTATTTATTTTTGTCTACCAGCCTGAATGTTTGAGGAATTTTATTAAAGAAAAATGTCCGCAAGAAACATGGCAGACTCGGAGTATTAGTCCACCAGAAGAAATGTAAAGAAATATAAGAATGGATATACATATACAAACAAATGATAATGTATTAACCACAAAAAAGGGTTACAAAGTGACAAGGACAATAATATGTGAAAGAAATGAATGTGGAAACAGAAACTTTTTGGTCCAAAGTATGTGAAGTGAGTGAATGTGCATCTGGCTGGTATCATGGCTCCGACTAGCTTGGACCAGCTCTGACCAGCTTGGACCAGCTATGACAAACCAAGACTAGCTATGACTAGCATAGACCAGCTCTGACCAGCTTGGATAAGCTATGACCAGCTAAGAACAGCTTAGACCAGTGGTCCGTGTGAAAACACTCGGGTTCCCACGTTAAAAACTGACCTTGTGTCACAACTTGACTCAGTGAGGGGGTTCAAGTAAATATCCATAGGGGTGTGTGTGTGTGTGTGTGTGTGTGTGTGTGTGTGTGTGCGTGTGTGTGTGTGTGTGTGTGTGTGTGTGTGTTTATACGTTTCCCATGGTGGGAAACACGATCTTGATTTACATCGTTGTTGTATTAGCAGAAAAGTCAGAAGAGAGTGATAAAAAATGATCACAGTGTATTTAGTGTTGCAGAGCGTCCCCTGGTATCAGTTTCAAAAATGAAGAGGAAATAACCCAACAATCACTTTAAATTTAAGGTGATAAACAATTTGTTGGATTAATAAAAAGTCTATTCAGTCAGTCAGTTATGTGCCATGCATGATACATGCTTAGGCAATCATGTATCTTTTGATACATGACTGATAAGGCTGATTTTTTCCTACAGCAGATTGCTATTCCTTTCTGTGGTAGATCAGTTTAAATAACTCACAAAGGGTTAATAAGCCATAAAAAACAAAAAAAAAAACTTCTCAAATTACCATGACTCTCTTCACATGTGTTCTACAAGGTGTTTAAATTTTGTTTTACTGTAATGAGTAGAACATGTTAAATATTTTTTTTTTTTTTTTTTATTAAAGTACTTTATTTTTCATGCCAAACTTGTCCTAGCATGTGTGTGTACGTTCATTGGCTCCAATACACAGGAAACCAAGCCTTTAATAACTCCTTGAATTTAAGTGCATTCTTTTATATATTTTGTTCAAGAAGAATAATTACCATTTCTAAAATTATTCTGTTTGTTCCTTCTTGCATTCAATTGCAAGGAAAGTTGGCTCACTATGCTGAGCCAGAAAAGTTTTCCCATCAGAATGCATCTTGCACATTTATAAATCTCCCATTCGCAATGAATACTGTTGTCATATCTGGTCTGGTGCTCCTGTTATATATCTTGAGATTCTTGCAAAAACCAAAGATTATTCTGTAATGTAAACAGTCCTGTCCTGTCATTCTGACTTCACTTTCCCCCACCTCTGTAATATGGATTCCCTCTGTCTTTTCTATAAATATTTTCAAGTCAATTGTTCTTTTGAGCTTTCCTTCTTGGCTGTATGAATTTCAGTATACTACTTGATTGGCAATTAGGTCCCACCTTTTTGCTGTTGAATTAGCGAGATTTAACCATGTTCTATTCTAATAGTTTCTTTTCTTGCATTTCTTCCCTGTTGAACTATTTTCCAATTTCTTGCTCCCCTGCTAACTTCAATCTTCAAAGATTTAAATACAATGCTGTCGCCATATACTGACTTCCTGAAAACTGTTCTTTTATTGTCCTTTATCCTTACTAAAATCTTCTCATTCTCTTTCACTCCCATTAACCCCTTGTGTCTTTGTGGCATTATTGCCTAGTTTAGGATGAAATGATTTAAAAAAAAAAGTTAATTATTAAGTAATAACTAAAAGGAAAATATTCTGCATGTTTGTCAGTATGTCTGTTATATTTTTTGACCGAGTGCCTGCTTAGTCACTAGCGCTTCCTGAAGTGAATTCTGGCAAGATTCAAATCTGTAACTTGGAACTAGCAATCCAAAGAATATATCTATTAGAGCAGTATTTTTTTTGCTTTTTATCCCTGTCCCTTTAGGATGTGAGCAATCATGGCTCTCCCCAACTTCCTATCCTTTGTAACTTACTTTCCTTCCCAGTTCATGTTCTACTGTCAATTTACACAAGCTTATTAGGTCGTTGCAGGTTGCATCAATTTTTGTTGTGAGGTGTGGACATTTTTCAGTAAATCTTTAATGACTCCTGAAACATTTTGTCCCACAAACAATATTTGGTGGCCTTATGTGAGTCCGGGTAAAAAAGGTTACAAAAATATGGAATTTAAACAAATGGCAATTATATGCATGTATTAATAAAAAGAAATTACATTAATGTGTACACAGTTGAGAGGAAAGGAAAAGACATTAAAAACCTAGCTATTAAAAATGTGCTTGTTTCTGTGTGTGATACAAGCGTGTGTATACACAAATGTATTGACGTGCAGTTGCCTGAGAGTTCAGTAAACCAAGGATACAAATGTGTCCCAGAGGGAATTCCTTTATCTATTTCCTGATAGATCTTGGAGCAATTGGAAGAAAAAGATTGATAAGCCATAAAAAAAAAGCAAATCAATAACATCAAAAAATCGATCTTGTTATGTTATAAAATTGCTTCAATATTACCAAACTTGACTTGATACTAATGAACTTCATCATATTTCATTTTTTAACCAAGCCAATTTTTGGTAAAATTCTGTGGGGGCTTACTCGACCTTGTCTACCAAGACACCAGCTAGGTGGCATTCTACAATAAAAGGAAAATACAAACAAATTTCTTGTTCTTTTTTACTCAAAGATGTACTAGTAACAACATAGCACTCTTCTCATCTGGAAGACATTTCCCATGCAGCAGACTACTTAATTTCAACCCAGCCATGTGGTGCATAACATGCACTCACACTACAGCTAAGCACATAGATGGTTTCTTACCTTTTTTAAGCTATTTATATGCACTTAAAAATAATTTTTCACTTTTTCTTCTTTCATGTGGATGATGTAATGGATAGCAGTTCAGAATGAGAAATGAAGAGCTAAGTTCAAATTCCGATTGGATTTGTTATATTCACTTATGTGCAATTACCCTTGAAAAAGGTATAAATGCATCACTCCCCCCAGCTATGGGTTAAATAGTAGGACATGAAAAATCATTGTTATTCACTCACAAAAGAATTATGGTTACAATCGAAAATTTGTTTTGACTTTAAATAAGCCACAAAGTGTTGATAAGCCATAATAAACAAATCAATCAACAATGTCTTCTTTTGTGAGCAATGAGTCAAAAAAGTCTCAAGAGAGGGAGTCGAATATTACTGCCTTTATGACATATTGTTGTTCGCGGTCTAAATTCCTGGCCATGCAGGAAGAGTGAACAACTCTGGATCCTAATCCAACTTGTTTCAACAAATTCACAACCACTAAACTTCATCCAAGAAGCCCTTCATCCAAATACAAGATCCAAGAAGCCCTTCATCCAAATACATATGGAAGAACCCCTTTTGAAGTGAAGTATTTTTGACTAAGTATCCCATTTTCCATCTTTGAAACATTTGGGGTATTTACCCTTTTTATGTAAATTAACACTATTGAATACCAACGCATTTGTTTGTATGTGTTTGGGAATTTAGCCATGATTTTACACGCATGTGATAATATTCTTCTTTGAAAGTGCGTTTCTGCCCCTCAAGCTTAATTTGATTTATGTTCTTGTTTGTAATGGAAAAGAACGGTTTTCATTTTTTATGTGCATGAATGTATTCGTTTTTTCTTTATTTCATCAATCTAGTTATTGGCCCAAAATTTCATATTTCCGACACACAATAAACTACCATTGTGCAATATGTATGGCCAGGATAACCCGTAACAAGTTTTTTTTTTTTTTTTTGCAATGATCTTTTTTTAATTCCCCTCCTGTGCCTTCTGAGTCATGCCTTTCACTAGTGTTGCTACTCCTTTTTTTCCAATAATATTAGCTGAACACATTGCAGATTTATAAATGAAACAGCAAAATAATCTATTCTAATATTAAGAAAGAATTCATATCAGTCCAAGTGGTTTATCTACTTTGGGATCTTATTAAAAAAAAAATGTACCAAGAACTTGTGTTAATAAGTTTCACAGTAATAAAACAATCATGAGATGCTCAGAATAAACCTATTCAGAGCGTGTGATAAGCGTGTGATAATCAGTTCATTACTGTGAAAATTTTATTAATGTGAGTGCTTGTTAGATTATTCTTTTTTTTAAAAAAATCAAAAAAAAAAAAAACTACCTAAGATACACACTATATGTGGCTCTATCTAAAGGATATTTAAAACTTAACATCAGCTTGTGTTTATCTAAATTGTATTTCAGTTGAATGTTTAATAATTTATACATATATATGTAGCGTTTTTGCTCTGTCTAAGTAATCAAGGCATTGAGCACTTTACTTAATAGGTAGGTGCTTTTTTCTTATCTTATTTTAGGCCTTTTTCTTTTTTCTTATTTCATTTTTAGGCCTTTTTCTTTTTTCTTATTACTTATTGCTTATACTTGGTCAAGATTTTATCTTGTTTAAGGTTATTTTAGGTCTTTTGGCAAGTTGTCTGTTGGTTCCACTAAAGGTTTCAGGTTTTCTTGAATATATATATATATTAAAGAAAACCTGAAACTCAAAACATGAAAACATGAGAACTCTTATGTAGCGTGTTGGAATCATATTTTGAAATAAATAATTATATATATATATATTCATTCTTCATATAACCCCAGATTAATGTCATAAGGTTAATATTTGGGTTTAATTTTATAAAACTTCTTCCCTTTAAGACCAATACCTCCCACTCTCCACTGGTCCCCTTTCGAAAAGGATAAATTCTGTATTAGTCTTTGAACTAGTGATTTTTTGGGTTATTTTTTATCTTTCACAGTTAAATTTCTCTTTCTGACATGAACTCAGTCCACACCAGGATTGATGAGACAGACAACAGTGTTTTTGTCTGCCAAAATAGGCTATTCCCCACATGAGATGATATCATATTTGGATTTTATTGTTTATTAATTATTTGCTCTGTAATAATAAATACATTGAGCTCTTTTTGTGGATCAGTTTAAATATTTTATTACTAGGATTCACTTGGATTATATACCAATGGATTTATTGCCTTATATATATATATATATATATATATATATATATATATATTATTTATTTAAAAATATGATTCCATCGCTACATAAGATTTCTCATGTTTCAAAACAAGAGCCGAAAACTTCAATATAATTATTTGAATTAAACTGAATTAAAGTACCAAGCTCTGTTCCATCTTCAAGCGAAATTTTTTTCAAGCACTATTTTTTAAAAATAATAACAAAAATACTAAAGAACTTTGGATTATTTACCTAATGAGTTCTTTCCTATTTTCTATATATTTTTACACACACACACACACACATACACACACACACACACACACATATATATATATATATATATATATATATATATATATATATATATATATATATATATATATATATATAAAGCGAACACTAAGTCAACACCGAGTGGCGACAGTCTGTTTCATGTTTGAACACAATTTTCAGTCTATGTAAATCTGTAATATACTATGGGCTGAAGATTGCATCGAAGCATGAAATGGACTCACCACTTGGCATTGACCTCAGTGTCCACTCTTATATTTACATATGCTCTATCCCTGAAATTGAGAAATTTTACCTATAAATATAGCATACTTTAAAACTATATTTTTTTTTATTGTGTGTGTGTGTGTATGTGATCCCTGTGACTTTTCTATAAATACTTTCATGGTAATTGTCCTGATAAACTTTCCTATTTGGTGTTTTGACTTTCTGAATTTGATCACAGTACAAGATTGGCAGTTAGGTCTCATAATTTTATAGTTTAAATGTCTAGATGTAACCGTAAGTTCTATGCTAGCAGTTTCTTCTCTCACACTTCATGCTTGTGGAACTCTATTCCAACCTCTTGCTTTCCAAACTTTGATCTTCAAAAATTGAAATGCAATATCAATCGTCATCTTCTCTCTTCTTGATTCTTGTTCTTTTACTGTTCTCTCTCCTTAATAGTAGTTTTACTAATATTCTCTGACACTCAGTAACCCCATTGTGTTTTAGTGGCTTTAGTGACTTGATTTTGTGGAAAATTAAATGCAATGTCAATCATTCTTTTCTCTCTTCTTAATTCTTGGTCTTTTATTGTTCTCTCTCCTTAATGGTGTTTTTGCTTTTCTCATATTCTCTAACACTGAGTAGCCTCTTGTGTCTTAATGTCTTTATTGCCTTGCTTGGAGTGAAATGATTAAATGTATGTATGTATGTATAATGAATAGTATATAATCGTAAAAAAAATAGAATTTATAATCTACACTTATAATCAAAATAGAAGCTTTCGTTTTAAGGAAAACTAGCATCATCATCAAAAGTTTTAGTTTCATGGAAAAATCATCACTATCATTATGAAGCTGAAAATCTCATTTTCATGGACAATTCATCAGTTGATGGAAATATGGAAATTTTAATTTGTTCTGTGAAAGGCAATATAATTTTAGTTTTCTTTTGAAAAGAGACGTGAGATGCATAGAAATCTAGTATTTAGCATAATTAAAATGGGAGGAAAAAAGATAAATTCTATGATAAAAAAAACATGAATGAAAAAATAATCATTATTATAAGCAATTGAAAGGCAGGAGTGAAATCATCATCATTATAATAATCAAAATAAAACCTGTAGTTTAAAGGAAAATCATCATCATCATTATAGTCAAAATAAAAGCCCGATGTTAAAAGATGATGATCAGTATAACCAGAAGAAAAATTCACAATTTAAAGGAAAATCATCATTATAGTTAAAATAATAGCCTCATATTAAAAGATCATCATTATCATCATCAGAATAAAGGCACAATTTAAAGAAAAATCATCATTATAATCAGAATATCACTTGCAGTTTGAAAGAAGATAATCATCCTCATCATTCTAAACAGGATGAAAATCCTCATTATAATTGGAATGAAAGCCACATTTGAAAGAAAATAATTATTATCATCATTATAATCATTATCATTATTATCATCATTATAATCAAAATCAAAACTGAAGTTTAAAGGAAAAATATCATTAAAGTTAGAATAAAAAATAAAAATAAAAAATAAAATAGTAATCGTTATAATTAGAAAGGAAACCAATTTAAAGAAAATCATTATCTTCATTATAGTCAGAATCAAAGCCTGTTTAAAGAATAATAATAATCATCATCATCATCATTATAATTAAAACACAAGAATAAACCACATATGAGAAATCATTATTATCTTCTTAACAGGTTACCATTTTATAATGTTCTTTTTAAAACATTGGAATCTCTAAAATGTTTAAATATTATTTTCTGCAATCCCTTTTAATCAAATATACTTTTTGTTTTATTTGTATTTTATACATAAAAAAAATATTGTCACTGACTAAACAATGAAAAAAGTTTCATTATAGTTTGAGAGCATTTAATCCACAAAGAGGAAATTCACTACGCATGGCTTGCAAGATCAGAAGTGAAAAAAACTGTATTAATGACCCAACATATAATAAATATTATTGTTTCTGGTTTAACTAAATAGATAAGGAAAAACTGAATTGTTTATAAATTTTAATGTCTTTATTTTTGTATTTTGTGATTAGTTAAGAAATGAGACAAATATTTGATTGCAGAAAGAATTTTGTGCTTTGTTATTATTCAATATATTTATTGAAAAATACCAACTCGGGCACAAGGCCTTCTTTATGGTGTGCTCAATAAAAAGAAAAGAAGCATCACTGGTCTAGATGATTTAAATATTTACTTGACAATATCAACTCTGTTATAAGGATCATAAAGACTGATTCTTATAGAGGGCCAGATTATGATATTTTGGGGCTCCTAGGCTAATGAAATGATACCCCACACACACACCTCTAACTTGCCCACACTTCTCTTGAATATTTTTTATTTGTGATATATTCTAGTGACATTTACATAGCTTGAAGTAAACTTGTTGCAAATTCTTTAAATAAACTAGAATAGCTATTTTTTGTCAATAAAGATATTCTTTAAGAAATACCATTATTTTATTATTTATGGCAAACCAAAATAACTCACCTTTCAACACAACTGTAGTAAAAAAAACAGATTTTTATAACCAGCATTATAAGAATAAAACAATCAAAATAAATATGAGTTTGTAATATTGATAGAATTTCAGTTTATTAAACTATTTAGAATTTATGACATCTAGAAAATTAAAACTACAGCTTTATAAAGATTTCTAAGATTTAAATATTCTGAACTAAAATCAAAGATGTTATCTACTTGAAACACAATGACACAAACTAAAACATTTTTTCTTTGCTTTGCTTCCTGCAAAATTAAATAAATTTGCCATATTGATATCGTTTTAATTTATGAAACTATTTAGAAGTTATAACATCTTGTTGCAGATTTGAATAACTTTAAATAAAGAAAAAGGTGTTTAAATATTAAAATATAAGATCTTTTATTTTTAGTTTTTTTTTTACAATTAAATTTTTCTTGGCATGTATGAATGTTGAAGTTCTTATATTTGTCAATACACAGTCCTTTCCATGTAGTTGTTTTCCAAGATGAAAAGAAATAAATGTGATTTCTTCATTTGTATGAGGAAGAAGAAAGAGGTGAGGGAGAAAGTGAGGAGGAAAGTGTAAGTATCCAGTAGCTTGGTGAGGAAGATGGATGAATGTGTAAGAAAATTTCATTTACGTTGAGTGTCATGATCTGTGCTGTCTCTCCTTCTGGTTTGTCTGTCTGGAAACTTTGCTTAAATACCCTTCAAAGGGATCACGAAGCATGTCTTTTATTGTTGGTGGGAACACGACCTGTTGGTTAAAAATGTTAAATATTTATTTTAGAAATATTAATTATTTAACCAGAACAATGCACAGTCCTCTAACTCAGAAACAATTTTTTTTCTTTTGGTGTTTGAATGTCTTGGTGTTTATTCCTGTCTTTGCTCCGCAATCTACAAAAGTAAAGTCATCTATATATATAAAACAGAGAATGCCTGTGTGTCTGTCTGTCTATCTGTCTGTATGATAACTTTTCCCTTGAGATCCAACCAACCAATTTTGACCAAACTTGGAACATACATTGTACAATGTAAGAGATAAGTTCTTAGCATAAAAAACAATAATTTTTTTAAAACATCAATAAAGCTGATCAAAAATCAATAAATTCAATTTTTTTCCTCTGATTTTGTTCAAACTCAGTATGTAGGTTACTTACATCATAACAAGCTCAACAATATCTAGTTTTTATTTCTACGTGACTGTGTTTTGTGAAAAACTGCAAAAAACGAAAAATCAATTTCAACACAAATTGGTTTCAACACAAATTTCAAACTAAAAACTCCCTCAGTTTTCAAGCAATATAATACAAATTTCACTGAATTGTAGCCAACAATAAGTTTATTGTTTAACAGTCATTTAACTTGATAATTGAGTCCACCCATATAGTGAAAACCCGCGTAAATAGTGAAAAAATGATTTTTACTGGTTTCTTTCATATTTTTCATTGATATTTCAACCACTTTTCATCAAACTTAACTTAATTGCTTTATAAATGTATCCTCTTTTACATCCCTGGTAGCACACTCACAAATTGAATTTCAAAAACTCCAAAATAATTGTGATCTGAAGTGGGTCTTCATGTTACCTGTTCTACTCCATCATGTCCTCGGCTAACTTTGATTGAATAAATACAGACTACTTCTGTTATATCAGTAACTGCATTAATTCAAAATGTTTTTTTAATGAAAGTACTTTAAAGTAATTAAGAAGATAGACTCTGTTACATCTAAACATGCTTCTGTTTTTGCTCCATTCTAATTGAACGCTTTTTCTGATCAACCAGCTGGCTATGGTTGCTAGTCATTTATAAAAGCTTAAAGGGTCTTAGGCTACAGCCTATACTAGCCTAAAGGATAATCCTGCCTTGATTATAGGGTACTCTTTATAAAGAGTGATTATTCTCTAAGGATTTTACAATATATCAGATTCTTGCTCTATCATTTCTCTTTCAGATTCTTGATGTCCTGGGTATGACAATAAACTACATCCAGCAGCAAGGCTTCTGATCGGTAAGTTTTGAGGAGCATGGAACCACCTCTTAATTGCTGTTGTTCCAAGGCCCACTCTGATCTGGGGTGGTAGTACCTGTTAAGGTCCCATCTATGAGCAAATAGTTAATCCACAAACTATGGTCAAACACTATGAAAGTATAAAAGATGTTTATAGTATAAATACGAGTAATACATTTTGGAAAAGTAAAAAGATTACCAGCAATACATTTTTTTGAAAAAGTTATTACTAATGCTCCCAAGAAAATTAAATTTTGGCATAAAATGACCCATAAGGAGTTGATATGCTGCTAAACAAACAAAATCTCAGATTCTTGTTTATTTTTGATGATTTATTCTTTTTCTCAATAAATGTTGTTTCCTTTTATTCTTTCTGTATTAATGAATTCTCTCCTTATTTTTATTCATTTGTTTGAAATGATGGCTGACATTAATATTCTCTAACAGAAGTCTTCATGCAATAATTATATCACTAACCAAATCAAGGATCAAGGAATTGATCATCACACACATATGACACACACTTGTGAAGTCAGATAAATAAAACTAGCTAACTCACAATATTTTAAGCTTGTAGTAGAGGGGCTACAATTTGTAATCAATGTATTTGTTACAAATGACAGGGCCAGTGAATACTACTCTTGAAACCCCCAACCTGCAATACTTTGTGACCCTCACTATCTTATCAACATTTACTTATTTCTACTTACATTTATATGTTACTAATTAAACTAAGCACAACTGACAATTAAAGGATGAAAAAAATTTTTTTTTTGTCCAAATGTGTGAATTTATTTTGCTCATGGTAAGTCTCAAAAAAATAAACACTATATAAAAATCACAATTTTTTATCCATAATGTTGAATGTGTTCAAATTATTCAACCTTTTAACAAGAAAAATGTCAAGTTGATGTTAAAAATTACCACAAAACATTGTTTATTTAAGATGGAATGATCTATTATGACATGTCTCTAATTTGTATTTAGATACACTATATTTATTTTGAATTTTTCTACTTGAATTGTTCACCTATATTGCATATGATCTATTATTGTATATAATCATGTTACAATAAAATCTGTATCTTATATGAATACTACCTTATGAAAAGTGAGATGTAGCAGAGTTGCTGTCCCTGTATTATGAATTAAGGAGACACAAGAAACTTGCACTGACCCTGGTTCCCATCATATATTGCTATATTCGGTTTGGGTGTATATTGGTCTTGTGTAATGATAAAAAGAAAATGCATAGTGTGTTGATAAATACAAAATAAATCTTTATATAATAATACAGAATGATAAGATAAAAGTTGAAGTTTCAAGAATTCAAGTCCTGGTGCATGAGAGAGAGAAAGAGAGAGAGAGAGAGAGTGTCCAGGATAAAGTAAATATATATGTGTATGTATTCAAATGTAGTAGCCACCTGCTTAACAGTATGGGTGAAGGAAAGTATGTATATTTTTAAATGTAGCAATGGTCTGCTTAAAAGTTGATGACAAACAGAATGTATGTTTTTAAATGTAGCATGTTGGTGTAAAGTCACCAGCAAATCATGCAAATATTGTATTTTGTCTCTGGATTTATTACAATGACTACATCATTGTAGAATGGACAAAATTAATTCATACATTCTGATTTAGGTTGAGTTTCAATCTTGTTATATACATATCCAGTGATCCATTTCTGATTGGCTTGCAGCCTTATATCCTGATTATGAAAACTTTCTGATTAGTTGGTCAAAATATGGCTTTGTGCCCTGATGATTCTGAATATACATCTATTTTTAGAGACTGTGAAATTTTGATCTCCTTGTCATTATTCATTTTTATTCATTTATTTTTCTATCACTACAGAAACTTCAAGGAAAATGTAAACAAAAGGGGCACATACTTAAAATCAGATAGAGCCAGTTTAAATTTCTGGGACACAGTAAAGAAAGAAGGCTTAGAAAATTTGACATTCACAGCACTTACTGTGTAGCAATCATCATCGCCATCGCACACACATACATACATACAGATCATATGGCAAGCATTCATTGGCAAATCTCCTAAAAACTAGCTTGCTGATTGGTCAATTCTGACCAACCAAATCACCTGCACATGAGGATTAATTTTCTCGTGAACAAGGCTGGAGCCTGTCATGTGAGACACAACCTTATATAAACAAAACACGAATAAGCCTCTCTTGTGTTCTCTTCATTCATCTTTTTCCTTGCTGCCAAGATGTAATCTTCAAGAGCCCCCGTCTTAACCATCCGGTCAGATGTTAAGGAACATTGTCAACAACTCTTACCAACTTTCTCACAAGTCACCAGTAGAGTCCAGCTATTTATGCCTGTCTACACAAATCCACGACTTTACTCACAACGCACACACAGACACAGATTTTTGTATCACATTACACATATTCTTCCTCTCTGTGACTAAGCCAAGTTCATGAACCAGCTCTCTCTTAATTTCTCAAAACAACACAATTAACTGTATTCTATTCTAACAGCAGACTCTATTCAACATAGAATCCTAAACATTGTTATTCAAGAGAAACTCTTTCGAACATTCAATCATAAATCAGAATACAGTTGAAAGGGAACAACTTTTTTCTCCTTAATCATTACACTTCATTGCATGATTGTTTTGTATGTTATATTTCAATATATATTTTATTGTTGATGAACAATTGGAGTCTCGTTGTTTTTTCTTGAATCGTTAAATGTATAATAGATAAATGCTCTTAGAACACGCAATTACATTTAATAACCAAAACAGAATTTACAACTGAAGGTAAGGGGACAGAAGGAAATGATCTTGAAAAAGTGGATGGCAGAAAAGAGAGTAGGAGGGATAGTAAAAAGACAAATATTGATAAGGATAGGAAGTTGTGAAGAGCCATGATCGCCCACGATCTGAAGGGACACAGCACATAAAAGAAAATTAACATAACCCACAGAGTATAAATTCCTAAAATTTGGAAGATTTCAAAAATGTACTAATAATACACTTGTGATGTGAGTTAAAGTGTAATAGTATTGCAATAATATCCCAAGAAAGCTGGTCATACTTATCTTGATAGCATGTTTGAAATTTTGTCATTAACTATCTGACTACTGGTTAGATTTTGAAAGAAAGTATAATTTTTTATTTTTAGTTTACTTACTAGTGATTTTCCAAGCGTAGCTTAGATGTGGCACAAGGCCGAAAGTATGGGGCACCCAGTGAGGATCAAACTCACCACTCACTTGCTAACCATTACACCACCTAGAGGTGCCCTGGTTTACTACTTACAGTAAGTATAAACCAGGGCACTACCATAACACTGAAAATGAAAAATAAATAAATAAACAGATGCATATTAATTGGGATATATTGGGGCAGACGAAAAAAGATTAGATTTAATAATTTTGCGTTCGTAGAAAAAATAAAAATATAAAAATTGAATGACTTCTTAAAAAAAGACAAACTTTCTTCCAAGTTCAGTTTATAAAATACATTACTTTACAGATTCCGAAAATATTTTAAACCTTTCGTCGCGTAGCAGTTCATTCACACACATTTATTAAAAAAAATATATATATAACGAATCTGCAAAATGACAATTTTGGAATTTTTATTTCTTTTTCTCTTGAGTATTCCTCCAAGATTCTCTAAATAAATAAAATAGCAACGCTGCCGGTAGTTCCCCCTATTGGTCGTTGTCCAAACTAAGGGCAAGTAACTGTGTATGCAAATAGCCAGTCACTGTTGTTTGTCTTGTTAGTGGGTGGAAGTGCATCAACGCATCCACACTCACTTTGTACAATAGGGGGATTTTAATTGAGATTTTTTTTTTTTGGTAGACAATTTTTTTTTTGTCCCCGCCCCCCTTTTTATTTTTTTTTTATATGCACAACTTTCTTCATGTTTATTATATTTTCAGTTATGTAACTATTTCTTTTTGTTTTATTTTTCTTTCTGACGAAGACAAGAGAACTGCAACGCAACGGAAAAAAGATGTGGGTCCAATCACTTACCAGACCAAACCAATGATTGATATTTTTTTTTCTGTTTAGCAAGAAAAAAAAATCTTTACGTACACGTAAATGATTTTATAAATCTCCAAAGACTGTTTTAATTAAAAAAAAAAAAAAAAAAAAATAGCAACACATCACTGAACGGACATTTAGCCAAAAAAATTATTTGAACCCTTAAAAAAAACACGTAATACTTTCTTCTTTTCTCTATTTTAGTTTGATTCAGTTCCCGCAATTTCTTCTTTTTGCTTTTTTAATCTTAAAAGAAAACATTAAATATCGAAAAGACTGTTGACGACAATAATTTAGAAGACAGAATCACAACATATTAATGGTCGTTCAGTTGTTAACAGCTCCTACAGAAAGTGTTCCGCATCTTTTGGCAACCCCGACCCCAATATTTTTATTCTCTTCTCCCACGCGAACATCAATTTCCGTATCTTCCCCAGAACCTCCATTTTTGCGCTCCAGTGTCAATGGGGTTTCCTCTTCTTCTGCCTTTCTATCTCTATCATCGCCACCCTCATTGCGGGTGGACGTCCTCAACTCTAACCACAGTGCTCAACCATCCACAAAAATCCTTTTTCCGACCGACCTGCCGTCATCACACATGGAGGCCCGATGTTCCCCGGGAGACTTACTCGGACCCCTGGGCCTCTTCGTCCAAGCACTTCTTGCCTTCCTTGCCTTTACTACCCTAATAGGTAAGTAAGTCCAAAAATAAAATAATTGTTTTAAAAATGTTTTACTACATTTTTTATCACTTTTTTTAATTGTCTATTATTGATGAAAGAGTCGAATGATCCCCATTAGAAAATATCTACCTGACAGCTAGAGTGATCCCTATTTATTTTTTTTTTTTAATTAAAGTGTATTAGTATTTTTTCTGTGTTAATCAAAAAAAGTATTTCTTAGTCATCTTTGATTACAATCTTTTTTTTTCTTCCAACGTCCTTGCTTTTAGTTTTACTTTTTATTCCAAGCTAAATACGATATTGTGTGTGTGTGTGTGTAATTATTATAGATAGACCTACAAAAAAACTAAGAAATAATAATGTATATATGGCAAACTCATGTGCGGCAAATACGATAACTGAGATGGATTTTTTTTTTTTTTTTAACATTATTTACAATATACTGTACAACAATAATATACAATATACATTGATCTTTTTTATTTTTAAGAGATCCTTTGTAGATGCATTGTTGTTGCCATGATTATGGTTTTTTTAATTTTTTTTTTTTTTTTACAAAAGAAATACAAAAAAAAAATCTTAATTTTTGAATGCTTTTTTTAATACAATGTTATATTGTTATTTCGTAAATTTAAATATCTTTTCCTTTTTTTTTTTTTTTTTAATCATAAATAAAATTCCACTTAAAATTCTGACACGAGAGCTCCCTCATCTTCTGTTTAAAATTAGTGTAAAAAAAGTTTTAATTCAGAATATGAAATAAAGAATAAAAAAAATAAACTGTACAGCTGAGTACACATTCAAAGATCTAAAATAAAATTTGTAAAATTTATTTTTTTTTTTATTTATATATATATATATATTTTTTTTTTTTTTTTTTTTTTACTTATTCCTGATTCCAAATTTGAATTTAGTGTGCAGCTAAAAAATTTTGGACAAGTTTTGTTAAAAATGTAAAAAAAAAAAAAAAAAAGGCTTTTCACTTGATTCAATTTTAAAAACACGAAATTAAATTCATTAGTGAACTCACTGAACTGTAAAATAAGTTAATCCCTTTATGAGGAAAGAAAAAACAAACTTTGGAAGCCCAACAATATTAAAAGGTTGGGAAATGGTGGCGGATAAGAAGCTCATATTTTCCAAAAAGCTCATTTAAAAAGTTTTGACAGCATAAAATTAAATACGCACCAAAAAAAATGAGGTTACTACAGCTACGTCATAATTTGCAAAACCTTTTAAAAGTGTTTTTTTTTTTTTTTTTTTTTTTTTTTTTTTTTCCCCCTTCTTTTGCAATCTTGTCTATGAGAATAATTTTGATGAGTCAAAGTCTTGTATCAAAATTTCACTCTAAAAGAAAAGAATTTAAAAAATGTCTATTCGCATGGCTTAATTTTTTTTCTTTTATTTTGGGAGATTAAAATAAAAAATTTTCAAAAAAATTTACTTTTCACTTTTCTTTTTCTTTTTTTTTTCATGGACCAGTTTGTTTTCATTTTCTTGAAGCCTTTCGCCGCGAATCAAATGACAAAAATCTCCTTAAATGTCCAAAACTTCATTAGCAACTGTTTTTTAATTAGTCTCTACTAGTCTGACTCCGTAGTAAATTCATTTATTTTGCTTTTTGAAATTTACTTTGTCAATAGAATCCTAAAAAAAAAAAAAAATTGAGAGATATGGTTTCGAGCTATTTGGAAAAGGATTTCTTTTCCTTCTTTAAAGACAGAATCTCATGCTCAAATTAAATAAATATAAAGATAATTACAAAACCAATCATAGTCGACAATTTATTTTTTTTTTTATTCCTGCTTTACGCAAAGTTATGATGACATCTCCTCATAATTTGTCATGCAGTCGTTTTGTTGAGGGAGACATTCTCATCTTGTTTTTCCAGTTGTTTTTTCATGTTAATCAAATACAGCTTTGATTTTTTTTTAAAAATCTTTATTCTAAAATGTTTTAGATTTTTAAATTTAAAGATTTCTTCAGTTTTAAGCGTAAAAGACTTTACTTTCAGATTCTCATTGTCATTAATAACTTTCCCCCTTTTTCAAACAATAAGAATCCTGTCACAATAAAACCGCAAGTAAAAAATAGTTTTTGCGGCAATTAATTTTTCTTCTCAAAAGAAGCAGAAACATTTTAACTCCAAATAATTTCATTAGTCTTGTCTTGTTAATCCCTTATTTTACTAATTAACAAATAAAATTAATGAATACAAGCAATTCCCCTCAAGGCGTTGTTATTCTAGAAATAATGCTTTTGTCCTATTTATTAATTGCTTCACCTCACATTGCAAATGCGACTTATTTTCACAGAATAACTTCTTTTTACCAAGTTTTCTAAAAACTAAAAATGTTTTTCCTGCTTATTGTCAGTACTATTTTCGAAGATATATTTTTAGGACTTAAAAAAATTAGGCATTATTCTGCAATAGGGCTTGTTTAAAAAAAAAAAAAAAAAACAGCATAAAAGAAAAATACATTGATTTGAATTGAATACATTCTTTTTCACTTGTGTAGTTGCATTGATTTCACTCCCTGTCTTTCGTTCTAGTAAAGAGAAATTCCTGGAATGTCTGTTGTTGTTGTTGTTTTTCTGCTTCTAAGTAAAATATCTCTTATGAATGTGGATCTATGAAGAACAATAACAACATAAATCCTTTCTTTCAAATCAAATCCTTTCCTTTTTTTTTTTTTTTTTTTTTTGTCTGCGACGGAGGAAGAAAAAAATGCTTATTTTTAAATTTATTAAAGAACTTAAAAAAATCTAAACAAACAAAAAAAAAGGCTATGAACTAGTAAATAAAAATCCTTCCAAAGATTGATATTTAGTTTGAAATTTAATTTTAGTCACAATATTCTTTTAAATTTAGTTCTGGTAATTAAGTACTAAATTAAATTTTTAAACGATGTTTTGTTTTTCCTGTCTGGAACTGCTTTAAAAACAATTTATTTTTCTTTTAACTTCAATTAACTAGAGTTTATTTTAGAGAAAATATTTGGTTTGTTTTTATTTTTTAAGTGTATTTCCGTAGACTAGAATTATTTTTAGGAAAAATTACTTTTAATTACAAAAATCACATGTAAAAATCCGCGGCAAAACAAACAAAAATTCTGGTAAATAAAAAAAAAAAAAAACAAACAAAAAAAAAACACATAAAGGAATTGAATATTGTAAATTGAAATCGAAGTTGTATTTGATAGGATTGTTATTTATTTGTAAAATAAGTATTTTCTTGCAAATTGCAATCTTCTCATTCTGTTTTTCGAGACACGTGGAAATTAAAAGTGTAAGAAGCAACAACACGTAGAATTGTGGTGATTCCACATTCCTTCTTTTTTTTTTTTTTTTTTTTTTTTTTTTTTTTGTATCTCGACCAATTTCTTCTTTTCCCCAAATTTCAATCCATTGTTTTCAGACTATATTCAATTATAATTAAATCACTTTAGAGAAAGAAAGAAAGAAAAAAAATATTAAACAGTTCTCTACTCTACAATACTTGGGAGGAAGAAAATGCGTGGAAAATTTATTTTTATTTTTTTATTTACATTTTTACAAAAACAAATTCATTTTTTACTCAATGGAAGTAAATTTTTATTTAAATAAAAAGACATTTTTAAATTTTAATCTTTGTTACTTCTTCACTTTAGTTTTAAATGTTTTAAACTTTTTTGCCTACTTTTCCTTTATTTACGATTCTTTCCCTCACCCCTTGTTCTTAATTATTGTGGTACTTTAAAATAAATAATTAGGGTAGTTCAAATAAGTACACTACAGACGTCTACGTTTTTATTTTTTTGTTTGTTTGTTTTTTTTTTGTGAGGGGTGGGGTAAGAAATATTTAAATGTTTTTTCGTATGATCAGAGTTTTTTACTTTAGTATGAAAGTGTAGCGTATATATATTTTTTTATTTCTAAATCATCCTTTCATTGGATTAGTCTTCTTGTTGCTTAAATAGTGGACTGGTAATTTATTTATTTTTAACCGCCTTATCATAACCAACTGCTTTGTAGACACGTGATTTCAACCTAAATCCTTCCATGCTGTGGAAAGAAAGAAAAAAATAACTACAAGCGGCTTTTAAGTAATGACTCTGCTGCTAGCTAGTGTGTAGTACTACTAAAAAGCATTTTTCTTTCTATCTTTGTGAACATATAACTCAATGTCAGAGCAAAGAACTGATGGCATTGCGGCCAGACATTTTACTTCAAAAGCAGTTGATAAACTTTATTATAAGTAGTTTTTTCTTTTTCATTTTCAGACTGCCTAAAAAACACACCTCCACATATACTTAATTCTTGTTAGCTAAAATGTGTGCATCAACCATAATCAACTCTTTACTTGCGTGAATGTTTTCTATTTACGGAACTGTGGATATGCGTTGTGGTATCGGCTCAAGAAAGAACAGTTCGAATTCCAACCGGGTTTACAATACATTCATTTACGAAGAGATGCCCTTGGGGAAAGTTAGACTCTATTTCTTCTCCACCCAGCTATGGGTTGAATAGCAGGATAGACTGGCTCCTATAGCCTTGGCTGGCAACCAGTCTACTGCGGAAAAAAACCTCTGCATAAATCGAAAAAGATATGATCACCCAAAGGAAGCGTGTATCATGTATGGCGGTGACTGAGTTTGTTTTTGTTTTTAAAAAAAAAAAAAAAAAAAAGTGTTTTCCTCAGAAGCTAAATCCAACGTAAACATTTTAGGAAGATGCATGCAATTTTTTTCAGTTGCAATTTGAGTTTTCTGTTTAAAATTTGATATATAATTTGTCAAGGAAATTTTTTTATAAGAAGTCTCTAGAACCTTCTCTTGCAGTTTGAAATTAACTACTTTCTCTCTAATTTCATTTTCTTTTTTTTCTTTTTTTTTTCCCCCTGTGGCAAAAATATGTGTACACTACTAGTAAAAAATGCTTTTACAAACCAGAATAGGAAATGTACCTCTGTGTTGCTTTCTTTGTTTTGGATGTGGTTAAAAACAATGCTGACTTGGTTCTGCCAATGCTAACTTCAGAACACCTCCCTGTTACACAAAAGTTGAGTCAGAGGAAATATTTTTTTTTTTTTTTTTTTTTTTTTAAAAACTGACCCCTTAGTCAATAGAAAACAGTTCGGTAAGAGATTATTTTAATTTTTCAATAATAAAATACAATGTATGTCCATATGTCTTATATTTTTCAACATCAAAAGTGGTCACTGTAGAAATAGGTAGTTCATTCACCTCTGATGTAGCAGAAAAATAATTTGTAGTGATAGACAAATAAAGTTTACAATTAACAAAAAAAAAAAAAAAAAAAAAAATAGAAAACTAAGTCTGCAAACCATTTTGGTTTGTTGTAAAGAAATAAGAGGCCAAAAGGTATTCATTCCTAAATGTAAGTAAAGGAAAGGGATACTCGGATAACTGATTGGTCACATCTATGAACCAATCGGAAATCAAGAAACAATTCTGGAATGAATTTCATTGTTCTGGGGGAAAAAGTGTAAAAATAGATGGAAAATCCCACAGTCTAAAGAATTACTAAGTAGTAACTACTATCAAGAAATGTTTACATACACCTTTACACACACACACACACACACACACACACACACACACACACACACACACACACACACACTCTCTCTCTCTCTCTCTCTCTCTCTCTCTCTCTCTCTCTCTCTCTCTCTCTCTCTCTCTCTCTCTCTCTCTCTCTCTCTCTCTCTCTCTCTCTCTCTCTCTCTCTCTCTCTCTCTCTCTCTCTCTCTCTCTCTCATATATGCTAAAGGACTTTGGCATTCAACACAAGTACTTTCTGACAAGAACTTATGAATATTATTGTATATTTTATATAAAATTTTTTATCAGTACATGCAATATATCTCTTTGTATTATGTTTGCATGCATTTTTAAAAGGTCATAAATTAGTGTATATTTGGATAAAAGATGTTATCCTAAGATAACCACCTGTAAATGCATAACATCCAAGTAAACCCCTAAATTGGTAACCCTACAAATTTTTATTTCAAACTTGACAATGTGCCATGACTTATGTTTTTAAATTTATATTCAACTCACAAATAAGGGATTGTAATTTTGTTTAAATAGTATGAAGTCAATATTTAATACTTAAATATTTTGGTCCTTTTTGATAGAACAAATAAACTCATGATCATAAATAGAATCATTAATTAGTACATTATTATACATGGTTAATGTTCTGTGCACAGAAGTTTTTTATGTTCTGATTGCAAAACAGAACCGCCTAGAGAGAACTGTAGACATTAATGATTTCATAATGGTAGCTTGTGAGATTAAAGAAAAAAACTTATCCAAAATTCTGCGTGTTTGTTTGTGTGTGTGTATATATATATATATATATATATATATACAGTTTTAAAAACAAGGAATTTATTGATTTTAATTTTATTAGTCTCTAAGGCCCTTTCAACCAACATCTCATCAGGAGACAATCGTTGGATCATTAATTAACGAAAAGAACAGTAACGAAAATAAAGAGTAAAAAAAAAAGGGGGGAAACACGCTAAAATAACAAACAAGTGTATATACTTGTAACGAGGGGAGGGGAAATAATGTGTAAATAAATGTATGTGTGTGTGTGTGTGTATATATATATATATATATATCACCCACACACCCAGACCAATATATTATGTAAAAGGAGTCATAAGTTAAAAGCATAAAGCAATGATTTTAATAGGTTATGAAGGAAATAAAAGTAAAATCATTTGAAAATTATTTAATACAAGCTAAGAAAAAGAAATTCTGTAAAAATGAAATCATTTGAATCTATTTAATGTAGACAACAGAGAAATAAACATGTCAATTTTGTGTAAACTTCTAGCAATGTTAGTTTCCACATTACACTTCGATTATTTTCATCAAGAGAATCTGAGAAAATAAAGTATAATTACTTATAAAGTTACAACCAAGAACCATAAGGTAGTAAAAATATATTTTTATTATGAAATTTGAAAATAAGCTAAATACAGGACATTTGGGGTGTCCCTGAAAGGTCAGTATGGGACAGTGGACAAAATTATCCAATACGGGACATGTCCAGTATATAAGGGACATTTGGCAACCCTAGGATAGGGGAATGAGATCAGCTGACTCACTGTAGATTAAATAAAAGGTTCAGTTTTTTGGGTTTTTTGTATTAATGTTCACCTACTACAAGGCCTGAGGCCCACTTGAGGTAGAGGGTTACTGTGTGAAGTTATATTTGTATGGGAAAGGATAAGCATTAGGCATATAGAGCTGAAGTACTTTAGAAGGAACTGGAAACAAGGGATAAACTTCTACTCTGGTTCAAAAGACCAGAGTGAACCAGGTGATAGATGAATCAATCTACTCCTGTTGGTGGGGAAGAGATAATAAAGAAAGAAAATAGAATAAAATAAATAATTAGTGAATAAAATTTCAAAGTTCAGGCATGTCAATTAACTTCGAATATGTGTTTGCGTAGAGTCATGGAGCTGACAGTATATTATCCATTATTCTAACGTAGGGGATATTTGAACTTATATTATCAAATGAAATCGAGCAGGTAATTAACATTATTTGAACATTGACTTTTTTCGCAAAAAAACAATATGGTGAGACGTATGCACAAACAAGTCCAAAATTTGGCCAGACTGTTTAAGCTAATAAAAGATGATTACAAGCTAAAATATGCATTTACCCATTCAAAAATGTATGCACTTAAATAATTCAAATCCAGTACAGAATAAACAAAATAAAATGAAACTTATCCGAGTGGATTTTGTCAACCATAGCCAAAAGGGAATCCAACAATTTCCTGTTATCTGGATTAGCAGACATTTGGAGAGGCGACAATGGATGAAATGTTGTGATTGTAACAACAGACGAGTACATGAGTTTGACCAAATAATTTCCCATCTCAGGAATACAAACAGAAATTTTACATCTTTGAATTTTTTTTTTGCCAACAGAATTATTTGGTTAGTTTGAACTTTTAGATTAACAATACCATTGTTTTCAAGATTCTGCATATATATATATATATATATATATATAATTCAAAATGCATTTTTATATTGTGTAATTTTAGAGAACTATCATTCCAAAGATTGGTCAGACTTTTGAATGCGTTCTTTGTGTTGCTTTTATTGTTACCATGGTGTTTTCGCTTATTCATTTTACAACCTTCTACGAGTGTATAATCTATTAAGGAAAATGGGTCTCTTTAATGGTTTTGCTAAGAAACAAAGATTTCCTATTTGTATTTCCCCCATTATGGGCATTATTATATCCATGATCTAGTAATATCTTAATACAAGGCCAGAATGTAATATAGCTGAAAGAAAGCAAGTCATGGGTATTTCCCAACAAGAACACTGACCTGGGGATAATTTCTATAATTTGAGTGGGTCAGATTTAACTTCTATGTTTCTAGTGAGGAAATGTTTTCCAATGGGGAAACAATGCTATAGGTTTGTGCACTGGCCCTGGCAGAGGTCTTACCTCACCCATATTGTGGAAACAAATACTTGTTTAGTTAGCCACGTGGTATCAACAACTGACCGTTTTCACCATTCTACCAACTGATGTGACTAAGTGGCTGTCATACAACCCACTCGACTTCATCTCAGCCAAAGGGAGATAATCGCCTTTTTTCCCTCTACATCTTTTTACTGTAAAGAAATGGGTAACAATATAGATATATATAAAGTTAGAGGTTGAATAAAGAAAAGCACTAATAATGAAAGTAACACTGGATTTACATATCTTTTTCTTTCTGTTATTTGTTTCATCCATCATTTTAATTGTCTTTTAAAACTAATAATATAAAATAACCATGTTTCATTTAAAAGTGATAAAAATAACTATTTACATGATTTGCACAGACTTTTGACCCCATCTTTGTTGTTCCTCTATCTATTATCATTGTGACCTTTAACCTTTATCAGGTGCTTGTCAACCTGAGTGACCTTTAGAAATTTCAAAACTGAACCCTTTATTTAATGTATGGGGTAGATTGTTCTTATTCCTCTATCCACGGAAATCTTGTCTTGTTCTTTAGTACTGCTCAATTATTGCTTTCTCTGTTTCCACAGAGTCCAAGTACATGTTGCTTAGTCTGGGGATTGAACTCACAGTTAAAATGTCACCAAATTCAAAAACCACTGCTTTAATTCACTAGGCTATTGAGGACAATAGTCCACATGTAAATAACTCCTCATCCCAGAAATTCAAACAAGAAATAACTCCATACAAAGTTGACAAAGAGAATCTGTGAGGAAGGGGTGGATGAAGAGTGTCATAATAAAAAGTAACAGTAAAGTTAGTAATAAAATAATAGTAGTAATATACTAGCTTTACTCTCATTAGTAGAATGTAAGGGAATAGAGCTAGTGTACCAGTATGTGTTACTATACATGACTATTGAGAGCAGTACTAAATGGCAGATGGAAATCTTCCTTTCTTCCAGGTCAACTGTTGTCGGGATCATCAAGCCAATGTGAATGATCCTTTATTTAGCTATATAGTATATGCTACGCCAGAGCTACATACAGTTTTCGAATTCAGTTTTCGAATTCAGTTATTTTATCCTAAACCAGTTGCCACCCAAGGCTATAGAACCCAGTTTGTCCTGCTATTTATCCATAGCTGGGGGAGGGAGTATATGATTCATACCTTTCCCAAGGATCTTAGTACATAAGTAGATGTAATGGATCCAACTGGAATTTGAACTCGGCTCCCTGATTCTTCAATCTGATCTGGTATCCATTACTCCACCATGCCTCCTCAGCTGGAATCGAAAACTAAAGATTATGGGCATGATCTGTGAAAGGTAAGTGTGGGTTAGTGGCCATTGGTGAAGAAATAAGTTGTACATCAGTTTATACTATGGGTCAAGATCAAGAGGCAGACCATTAAGGTTTATTGATCAATTCATAGATGACCCTGGAATCGGAAAATGACAAATGGTCAAGGAGTCAGTTTACTTGAGGATGATCAGGTAAATAATGCCAGTTTGTTGATGATACATACATAAACTCTCCTCTTTCTGATTTTCTGTGCACAACATACAGATGTAATGTCAAAACTTCAGAATGATGATGATGATCATCACTCTGTACAAGGCCCAAGAGCTACACAAGGTAGGTTATAGAGTAAGAGGTACCAATACACAAGGGATCACTGGAAGTGATAGAGAGGGAAAAGACTTTAGAAGGAACCAAAAACCCAATCCTAAACAGGAAACAATGGATAAACCTCTACTCCTGTTTAAAATACTGGGGAGGAGTATGAAGCAGGCAATAGGTGAACTTATCTACTTCTATTGAAGAAAAAAAGAATAGTAATTAAAATTTCAGAGTTTTAGGTGGAGACATTAGGATAGTTGAAGTAGACTTAAGAAGGAACCGGAAACTTAAAATTTCTTAAATAATTAGATGGTTTCCAGAAAGTAAATAAAAAGATATATAATCAAGATAAACCATTCACCTAATGTATTTATCATCACAGTCAAAACTAGAAATTGATATAAACTAAGACCTCTAAAACAATGCACTATTGAAGAACATAAGTAAAGCACTAAATACTATAGGATACTATATTAACATGGTAACTGAAACAATCTCCCAAATGTTAGACTGAGAATAAATTGCATTGTTAAATCACAATTATTCATTCCATTAAAAGTTCACAAAGAAAACTTTAAAACAAACTCAACATACAGACTTATAAACTCCACTAAGAGTGAATGAAGTAAACTCAAATAATACCAGAAATAATTCATTTTGCTGTAAGGACAAAGTTATGTGTACACCAGTGGAAAAACACCAAAAAACGATAGACCGGTTCCGTAATGTATTTACAATACATAATAGCATAAATAATATTTATAACTTAATTTACAAATACCTTACCTTCAATAAATGAATCTATATTAGATTGCCAAACAAATAAAATAAGCAGACATTAATTTAAAATCATCAGTTACTACTGAATATCCCTATTATTTGATAATGAAGACATGTGGCTAAAGAATGTTAGATGTTACAATGGGAAGTTTTGATGGACAAAAATAATTTAATCAAAATAATTAACAAAAATGATACAGGCATCTACAAGGATGACAGTCTCTTGATTCTAAGAAACTGTATTAGACAAAATGAAGAAAACCTGAAAAATAATCACCAAAGACTATAGGATTTGACGTAGACATAAAAAGAAAGTTAAAAGAATTATATTTTCTAGATCAATTTTGCACTCATCTTCCAAACCACCTGCCAGCAATAATGAAGCATATGTCACAATCATTTAACTGCAGTTTCTCTTAAAACCCATCGACTGAAACAAAAAATTTCACAAACAGCTATGAAATGAGAACAATAACAAAGCACACATAAAGACAAAGAAATGTACGAATAATAATCAACAACAAATAATTAATCAAATAGAAGATAACCTAAGTAATTAATAAAACATGGGTTAAAATTTAAGAAACAAGCCTATACAATGTCTACAAGGAAGCACATTTGGATCTACAGTTATTTGTGGTCAATAACTGTTAGAATAACTTCAAATACAACCATTACCATCTAGACAATAAAAGTTAGGATTATACAATAAACTGCAAATACTTGACTTTGCTACTCCTAATGCTCCATTGATTAGCATATATAAATAGTCAAGCCAACACACAACAAATGGCCTGAAGTTTTTGCTGAAGCATGAAAAAGGCCGTCACCTGTTGGTATTGTGTGTGTGTGTAAAATATATGAATATATATGAATATACATAATATCCAACATCAATTGCATGAAACTCCAGAGTTTCATGCAGTTCTTGCAATCTTCAGGTGCAAATATAATCTTGATTATATTTGCATCTAAAAATTGCAAGAACTGCATGAAACTCTGGAGTTTCATGCAATTGATGTTGGATATTATATATTATATTATATTTAAAGTAAATAAATAAATTAAATAAACAAACATAATAAAATAAGACTAAAAAAAATAGACTAAATATCCTTTAGACCTGGATAACAGAATGAAAACCATCTATCCTTATGGATTAAATAAGTTTGAGATTCTCTGAAGACTACCAGATTGACAAGCACCCTACTGAAGGCCAAAGGGAATAGCAGCCAAAATGTTGTGACAATAACAACAAAGATAGGGACAATAGTATGAATGTAAATAATGGTACTTATTGTTTGTTTGTTCCAACAAATTTGCTGTGTCATTATGTTGTTCTTGTGTTTGACATATTTGTTTAATAAATCCTACTCCTGCTATTACAGGTTACATAATCAGCTAATTAATATGCCTTATTTGTTAATCAAATATTAAATGCATACAATTATGTCTTTAGTTTGTTTTCAAATTGTCTTAGACAAGATGATCTTTATGAAGTTTGATTAGTCTGCTACTGCATGACATTGGACAGAGACAAGGACTTATTTTGGCAATGTTTAGCATTTATGCTTGCCAAAAAAAAAAAGGAAGCTGTATCAAAAGGAGATTATAAAAATATGAAACTGGTATAATATATTTATTATTTACCATTTTAGAAATAAATAAATTTGAAAAGAAAACTGATGAATTGTTAAATATTGATAAATATTGCATTAGTTGGTTTGCATTTTTAGAAGATTGTAAATATAAATTTATTCTTATGAATAAACAATATAATAATGTTTAATATTTTCATGGTAAATTCTCAAAAAACAAAAGTATAACTTCACTTTCACTATTTACATTATTCGGACTATTGTCCTCATCTTTGTCGCTATATTTATTACAAGGTTTCGGCCATTGTATGCTCTGGCCTTCTTCAGGTGGTTGGAATGTCAAACTGAACCCTTTATTTTTCACGTTGGGGTAGACTGTTCTAGTTCCATGTACCATGTCTAATGGATGTCAGTTATCTCCTGTTAATTCCCCTTTCCAAGTTCTCCACCACCTTAACCAGGACACATGGCACAGTGGATAAAGGTGTTGGTTAGATCCAGTGACAAGACCCAAAGAGTGTGAGTTCAATACCTGGTTAAGGTGGTGAAGAATTTGGAGAGGGGAATTAACAGGAGATAACTGATAAGACATCCATTAGACATGGTATGTGGAACTAGAACAGTCTACTCCAGTGAGTGAAATAAAGTGAAATAAATTTGTGTGTATCAAATTTTCCAATCCCTCTTTCCTCATGTGCCGTACAAATTTCAACTGTCTCTTTCTGATGTTCTTTGTGCTGCCATCTGGCTAGACGCCCATCAATATTAAAAGCAAGAGCTGTTAATGGCCATTTAGCACAACAAGATAGACTGGACACCATTGTAATGTATGCTGTCAGTTGTGGTGATGATATGGCATTACTGGCCAGAGGGTTCCTCCTGAAGAAACCAATAGCCATATGTTCAAGACAAAAGCAAACTTTCAAGTTTGAGGACATTGGCTGTGGTTTGACCTGTAAAGGGAAGGGCTCCACCAAGTCTTTTTGTCTAAGATATGCTGTACATAAATGAATACCTCTCCAGTTTTCAATCCAGATATGTGGAGGGAACTGATCAGGTGCTCAGCTGAGCTGTATCCCTACAACCATGCCTAGTTATATGACTGGGGATAATGAATTAAAAGTAAAACAGAAATTTTATACAAGAACCGAATGAAGTGGATAGAATGTTTGAAAAGATGTGGACAACTAAAACTGACAATGCTGAAGAATAAGCTTGTAATTTTGAAATTTTCTTTTTTATAGAATAAAAAACAAAACAAAACAATACTATCTGGTCTAAAACTTGGATAAATAAGTTCCCCAGTCTAATCAACTTTCTAAGTCACAATTCACAAGTAAATTGGGTTTGAAAAATTTTGAGGTTTGGTATTTGTGAAGTGTCAGCACTTTATGAATTTCATATGATATGAAAAGAAATTTACAAAGACAGGATTTAGTTGTAGACCTCACAATAAAGCATCATTGGAATTGCAGAATTAATTCAATAGTTGTCTTTGAAGTGCAATTAGAGAAACTGGAATTCCTGATATTTTCAAACGGATTTTTGCTCAGGATGATTTCTTTGTTTAGCTTTATTAGAATTTTAATAACAGTGCATAAATATCATTTAATGTAATTGTAGAGATCAGATTTCATGAAAACAAAGCAAAAAAAAAAAAAAAATTCCTTTTTGGAAGGGCTTTAAATTTTGCATTATGGAATTAGACTGAAGCAATTTTGGGTAATCTATAAAACTGTTTTCTGAATGATGACCATATTCTTAGCTTCAGAAATACTGAGATATTGTGATTTAAATAACCTGCATTTTGAGCATTGAGGCTCTCACAGTTTAATAATCAAACATGGAGACATTTTCCTACAAAATTATAAGCAAACAAGTTTTATAAGATTGCTTTAAATAAAATCCAAAAGGAAACACTTTTTGACTAACTTTCAGCCCAATGTTTAAAGGTTTTGAAGTATTTTTTTTTTTTTTTTTTTTTTTTTTTTTTTTTTTTGACTAAATTTTTAAAATGTGATTAAGACCTATTTCAGACATTGCTTTGATTTTTCAACTTTGTCGAGTTTCATCCCCCTCTGTTACGTTTCAGTGACTTTGTCTCCTCTTTGTTTTTTCTTGTTGAATGAAGTGTGAAATAGGATGTGGTATGATGTGAAGATAAGAAGGATAGATAATGAATGCTTTGTGAAATTTGAGGGGTTTTTTTTTTGGTTTTTTTTAAATAAGCATTTTCATGGAAATACCTATCTGGGTTAAAATTTACCCAATTGTGCTTTGATAATTGCTGAGTTATTTTGATTTTTACTGTGAAACACTTTGAAAGGTATTGTCTTTGTCAATTCTGTTGTTGACAAACATTATAATATTACTTTTATAAGCATACATTCCTGTGTGAATACCTTCTTAATCTGTCATTGAAAGATGTTAATGTTTCACTGTCCTGTGAATTTATTAATATTGACTTTATTTTTCTATGATAAAATATTGTTGTTACTTCAGTATATATATATATATATATATATATATATATATATATATATATATATATAGTTTCTTGTTTTTTTATTTTTTTTTTCTCTCTCTCTCTCTCATTTGATAAAAAGAGCAAAGAACTTTTAGCAAAGTTTAACAAATATCCTCACAAAAAAAAAAATGGTCTTTCAAAATGATATTTTTTTTTCTCTTGATACTGCTATTACTGCATACTCTCTCAGCTATTTTTCTTAATATTAAAGGTATATTTTTTTTTTAAATTTTAATAAAACTCAAATATATGAAAATTGATTTATATTTCTTTTTCTTGAGAATTGACATCCAAATTTAAAAAAAAAAAAAAAAAAAAAAAAAATTACATATTTTACAATGAACATATAATAATAGCTAGGTATCCCTCTCTCACCCTTGCTTGGAAAGTTAAAATAAACTAATCTGAGTAAATATATTGTCCAGAAATTTTTTGTTTTGTGTTTTGTTTTTTTGTTTTTTTCACATTTATAATTAGTTACTTGTAATTGTGCATTTATTTTAACTTTTTTGTTCTCTTGACATTTTTATAAATTTATGATTAAAAACAATTTTTTCATAGTTATTTTCTTATATGGTAAATAATAAACATTGCAATTGTTTCACATATTTTTATAATATTGTAAATATAGAATTATTCTTGTAAATTAAAATTTAATATTTTTGTTAATTCTTAAGGAAAACTTAAAAATCTAGTTTTGGTTTTAGGAAAATTCTAAAAATTGCCTTTTTAAAATTTTTATTGAAATTACTGAAATATACTGGAATAGCAGGATTAAGAGAAAAATTGCCATTTTGACTTTTTTTTTTTTTTTTTTTTTAGTTTGTAATGCTGAACTTTAGAATTTTTAGCAACCCTTTTACATGTATAACATGTTGATTGACAAACTTTGTGAACAGCATTATCCCCTCCCAGAGTACTTCACACTTGTTGATAAACATTGCAATATTGCTTTTAGATTTCCTTTGAAAGGCTGTTTTCCTGTGTGAATTGTGTTACCTGCTTAAGCTGTCACTCAAGCTTAATAAATTTGAGGGTTAACTTGCTCATTTTGCAGGCCAGCTTGCTAGTGGACTGTTTGATTTTTGCACACGTTACCTCACTAATTTGGGATAATTGTACACAGTCTGGTCAGATTTTATTGAAAATTTTATTATCTGAATTTATTCTTTGAAGACAAAGATGGTAATTTTTATGGAGAGAGAATTTTTCTGTAAGGCGAGAAATGAAAATGTTCCTTTTTCGTTAGATGACTTGCACTTTTCTTTTATGAAAATAAAATGTTGTCACCATGACAGGGTGCAAACACACTGATCTTGATCTAACTGATCATTACTAGCTGATTTAATTACAGGCTAATGTTACTAATATAGGCTGCCTACTCTCTCATTAGTTCTGTTTAAAGATCAAGTGCATTGCAAAATGTCAGGCTATTGGTCAGGGCATGACAAAACCAAAAAAGCCTTGGACTGAATTCTGAAGTGTATCTTTAGAAATTGAGGTTTTTCTGTTTGTGTATTTTGTTGTTTTAAAAAATAAAGCAAAAAATGTATAACAATAAAAAGAAAATATATATATTTTTTTTTTTTTTTTTAAGTAGATATTGTTATACATTTTTGCTTTATTTTTAAAAATTTTGCCTCTATTTTAAGCCCAGCTTATTAATTATACAAGGTGTCCTTCACTTACGGCATGGTTCCAATCTTATGATGTATGATAACACGGTTTTCCATGTAAGTCAGAAAGTATCTGCAATTTTCTGTGAATAAGCGCTCTCTCACCAATCCAATATGGTTTACAACCAGGAATTGACCCACACTGCTTTCCTCATTCTAGTGTTGTATGACTTTGTATTCTTCCACTGCACCATTTGCATTGTATGTACAAGGAAAATGGCATAAGCTGAAACAAGATTAATGGAGATTTTGTCATAACCACAAATCATTGTAGTTCATTACTGTGGTAACCCAGGGACTTATTGTAATAACACATTTGACTAATACATTGTTTGGTCTTCACTATAAAAAAAAAAAAAATACAATCCCTTGTTGCAGACACCTATTCAGGCATATTTATGTTTGTTCAACACTCACATTACCCACCTGTGGTTTATACTGCAACTATCTTGAGCAAACCTTAGTTACAGTTTCTGGGGAAGAGTGCATGATATGATGCAATCAACAGTTTGAACAAGGCCAGTATGCTCAAACCCTTGATCACAATGACTCGTGACAAGTTTAGACTCTTATTGCAATACTAGATGCTGTATGGTCAGGTCATTGGCAGTTAAACTGGTTCCCCCACCAGGTTTTTCTGGTGAGGCAAGTGGCTAGACATCAAGCTGGATTAAAAGCAAGACCAGTCGAAGGGCAGATTAACCTTGTAGAGTCAACAGCCATCTAGCACAGTGGTTTAGATTCTACTCCATAGCTATGGACAGATTATTGCTGGATGGAGTTTTTCCTAAATTGAAGTCAGTGGCCAGGGCAGAGAGTTCCTCAGTGGCTGTGACCAAGGTGAGCCTTCAAGTTGGAGCACATTGCCTGTGGCATTGATGTAGAGAGGGATGGGTCCTACCAGGTATACTTTCCCAAGACATGCTATAACATGAGGGAATACCTCTCCAGCTTTCAACCGAGATATGTGGAGGGAACAGGTCAGGTGCCTTGTTGCACAATGGCCCTACTACCACACCGGCTCATGGGACTGATGATGATGAGTCTATAGTATACATTATGATCCCAGTTACTGTCATAAATTCACTGTTTTGAGTACTTTGATGTGGTGTAATGGTTAGCAACTTAGTTTTGCTAGATTAATTACAAATGAGTAGTGAGTTTGATTCTCACTGGGTAATCCACTCTTTTGGCCTTGTGCCACATCTAAGATATGATTAGAAAATCATAATAAATTCACTGGTTCTACAGTCCCAAATTTAATCATGGATCTATTAATGGTTTGTGAGGCTACATAATACTACATTAATGTACCAATAGTTGAAATGCATAAAAAAAAATGAAAACATTTTTTTCAATTGGTGATGAAGAAAGATTTCCACTTGTCATTTATCTTCATAGCTTTTTACTTTTAGATTTTCCGTTCATCCAAGATGAAATGTGTCCAATTTGTGTTGCGTGTTAGATTTAATCTCTGTTCTGATTTTCTTTGATTCTGTATTCATTGTTCTTATAAAACAGTTTTGTAAAAACAGGAATAATGAAATTCCTGATAAAAACAAGATCCCCCATTACATGATGGTGTTTTAATATAACCTATGTACTTTTTCTGTTGTGGGTAATATAGAGTTTTAACATTTTTGGTCATCCATATTTTAGCTCTTTCATGAGCTTCTGAAATTTAAGCAGGTTTTCATCACTTGTGTAAAAAAAAAAAAAAAAAAAAAAAAAATGGTGTGTGTGATATTTTGTGCATTACAAACCAAAGGTCACTAGCTTATACAGATATGTCAAGGTGTTAATTCTTTATTACATCAAAATTATATTACACCAATACTCCAAGTAGTGTGTGTTTGGGGGGGGGTGCTTGAAAGTTATTTGAGATCCTGAACTTGCATGACCATTATTTGGAAATATGAAACTATCTATTGCAGAGCAGTCTTTTAGAAATGTTATTAGTGTTAGAATTAATAAAATTCTTAGTGAGTTTTAACAGAGAAAGGATTTTGAATAACAGAACATTGGCAAAGAAATGGTAATGGTTAAAAGATTATAGCAGCAAATATAAGTTTCAAAATGAACTCTTGCTTACAGCCACATCACTGCAATCGATACAATCACCGAAATTAAAGAATGTCCAGTACGTTCTGTACTTAGATTGGTAACTACTTGGGAATACCAGTTGCTGCAAGATTGGTGGTTGGTGTAATGGATAATGACTTGGAATTTTTAATAGGACAGTCAGGTTCCAATTCCAGTTGGGTTTGTTATATTATGTGCAAATGTCCTTTGGAAAGATATGAATCTACCACTTCTCCCTCTAGTTATGAGTTATTAGGTTGGTGCAAAAATAATGTCGTTTTTTGACGTTAAAAAATACGTCAAAAAAAACGATATTATTTTTTTTTTAATAATTAGCAAAACAAATCATTAATTCCTTTTCTCAAAAAAATTCTTACTATTTAAAACTATTTTCTGGCTTTAAATAACCTGCAATGAGTTAATAAGCTGTAGAAAATGAATCAATTGAAGTGAAGTCTATATTTGAGGGTTAAAGTATTTATTTATGAATTTGGTGGCTTAATAATTATGTATTTAAATTCCTGGGCCAGGTAGTACACACAAACTCTATAGAAACAAGACCAGAAATAAATGAGCAGCAGTTTTATTTATATATATATATATATATATATATATATATATATAATAATTTTAATTTTTTTTAATTTTTTTTTTTTTTTTTTTTTATACTAATGTTCACCCAATAGAAGGCCGAGAGCTACTCAAGGTAGGAGGTTACTGTGTGGATATATAATAAAAATAAATATTTTACATTGAGGACAGTTCTATTAAAACTCACTGTTCATGTGTGTGAGATAACTGAAAAGTAAAATACTTATAATTTATTTATTAACTACAATTTTTACAAGAAATGGATATGAGAGGGAGGCATTTAGTATGAGGTTTTACGTAAAATTCAATATGGGCACTAGATTTCACTAACAGCTACTCAAGCTGCCCAGGAATTGCATCAACTGATTTCTCAAGGAACTCTTGTGGTATGGAAGACATAACTTCTTGTATTCACCCTTAAAGTTCTTCCAAAGTCTTGGTTTGGTATAGCAGACTTGCTCCTTTAACCAACCCCTAAAGAAAGGAGTTCTAGCTGGTCACTCCCACATAAAATATTGAGTTACTTTTCAATCGACCTGTATGTATAATAAATAATTCCTAGACATGGACAGCAGAAGGAAAACAATCTATCCCCATAGATTTAATAAAGTGTTCAGTTCAAAATTCCCTGAAGGTTACTTGGATTGATACACACCTCAAAAAGGTCAGGGGGCAAAACGGCTGAAACATTTTGATAATGATGATCTGACTGTAGATAATGTAAATAACTGCTTATTCCAGAAATGAAAACAGAAAAAGTAGAATGTTGTGGAGAGCCATGATAAATCATGTCTTGAAAGGATTCGGCACATAAAATAATGTAATGCTATTCAACAGTTTTTGCTATTCATATCTATTTATTGATACCTATAACCTGACAACATAGAGGTGGCCATAAAGTAAGTGTCTAGTTATGATGATAGTAAATTTCTGTTAAACTTGAGAAAATAATGGCATCAGCATGTTGTTCAAGGAGTTAGGAAGGAAACTCAAATCAATATTGGTAAGAGCAATAACTGGACTTGAGAAAACCTAGTTATCTTGAATAATTCTTTTAAGAGAAACATTTTATAAATTTCAGCTGAAAATAGCATTGATTTCTCTGTCAATGAATGCCAAATGTTTCCTTATAAGCAAACTGCTAATATCCCCATTTATCATTTAAAAAAAACACAAAAAAAAAAACAATAGCTACAACATGTGGAATGAGAGGCAAGAAATGGCACAACTAATTTTTCAGCAAAAAACCTATTAAGTTTTTAAACCCTAACAAATCAGATAATTGTTAAATTTTTTTGAACTTTTGGGAAATTTACTTATAAAATATTTATCTAAAGATAAATATTTATCTTTGTTATTGTTGTTATCACAATGTCTCCAACCTTTGGGTGTATATCAATATAGGTAACCTAGAGGGAATTCTGAATTGAACCCTTTAATCTAAAGGGGTAGACTGTTCACATTCCACTGCCCATCTCTAGGGATATCGTATAGTCCATATTTTATTTAGTACTGTTCAGTTATTGCTTGCCTGTTTCCACGCTGCAAGTATGCACTGCCCGATCCAGGGACTGAACTTACAATCACTACATCACCAAATTCATAAGTCAACACTTTTTTTATTTTTAGGCCATTGTAATGTAGGACAGTTTTTTTTTTGTTTTTTTTTTTTGTTTTTTTTAATTTGGTAGAGATATTATTTAGGTCTGTCATTGAATAGTACGAGACAAAAAAACTGGACTCACCCATAGTTAATTTTTGTGTTTTTACCAAGACAAATAACTAATAGAATTTGTTTATTAGTGCAGGGTATTAATACAGGTCTACATATGTACATTAGACAAGTCAAAAGTGACTGAGTATTTTGTTGGGTAACCTTTTTCTTTAATAATGACCATCATTTTTCATGGCATGCTATAGACTAAATTCTTTAGTAAGTCGTCCTTTGCCAGATTTTTCTAGCATTTCTTTAATTCGCGAAAAAGCTCCTCTGTATTAACTTTCTTATTCAGGCATGCTTGTCCATTATTGCCTAAAGGTTTTCAATTGGGTTAAGGTCAGGACTCTAACTAGGCCACTGGAAAAGTTGTGAATTATTAAAATACAAGTGTACATATGTACACTTGTATTAATAAACAAATTCTATTACTCAGTTGTCTTGGTAAAAATACAAAAATCGACTTTCTATGGGTGCGTCCATTTTTTTTTTTTTTTTTTTTTTTTTTTTTAGTCTCATACTGTATGTTCAACCAAATGTAAATGTGCACACATAACCTGGATGAGATTGAGATTGGCATTTATTTTCTGGGTGCCTGAAGTAATGACACTTTTATTTTAAATGGACACTTTTTAATGATTTTAATGACACCTGTATTTTAAATGGACAAATAATTTAGATTTGAAATTTGCTCATCTTGCAAAGGGTACCATTATTCGTATGCATCAATTTATTTGAATGAATTTACTCATCTTTGTTGTTACAGCAGTATTTTAAAAACTGTGGATTATGTAAGTTTTTTGTTCTTTTTTTAGTCTGTATGGAATTAAGTTCAGATCTTCCAATTTCCTGAGGAATGTCATATGGCCAGACATTGATGCATATCTTGACGAGCTTTTCTTATTGTCTTCATTACGTTCCAATCTGTAAATTCTCTTTTGAATTTCAGACAGTGTTGTTGCTATTACACATTGATTTTTACTTTTACGTTTTTACTTTTTCTCTCAAGCCAATCTCCTCTTTGTTGGTGATATATTTTTTTTTTTTTTTTTCCCCTCCTGTCTCGTTATAATTTGAGGAAGAAAAAAAAAAATATTGCTGACATTATTTTGTCATTTCACCATAGATCTAATTCCAGCACTTTATTATGGGATATGTCAGTGACTTTCTCTAGGAATAGTCTTTAAATGTTACCTTGTACTGTGTTATGTTTGGCTGTTGTTGTTTTTTTTTTTTTTTGTTTTTTAAATCTGAAAAGCAAAACAGACTGAAAAAATGTATAGAAATAGCAAAATTAAGTATTATATATATATATCCCAATATCTCTTGAGTGGACACAAAAGTTTGTCTAGAACACTCCAGAATAGAGGTGCTGATTATAACATCAACCAGCTGAGTTACATATTTTATATTTGTATTAATCCTATATATATTGTGTGATGCACCCCACCCAATTTTCAATTATCAAAAATAATTTTATCATTTATCTCGTGTATCATGCAAGTTCTTTTTTTGAGAAACCAAATTACAATAGACTAACCTCTTTTCCTCTCTCTCTTTATCCCATCTTGTTAAAAAGTAAGGGAATGATGGAAGTGGCATTAGTAACACTATACTTGTTGCATAAATGTGTACAGCTATAAACAAGCGAATGAGAAACGGCTAAACATCTAATATATGGAAAAGATGTATAGTCACTGTTTGTATTTTATAATATGATACTAATATGTGAATATCATATGCATTATTATTGGATACAGTTAAGTAAAACCGCAGTTTTATCAAAATCATGTTTATTTTAAATACAGCAATACTTTTTCACTACAGTGAATGGAGATATAATTTGGTCAACAGCATAGCCAGGGTCAGCAGTACATATGCTAATTTTGTATCTTGTGTATGATTCGACCCCCTTACAGTTAGCTTCAAAAATAGGTCTTCAAAAGTCACAAGATATGTTAGTGTATATATTGCTGACCATGAAATCCAGATTTAAATCTCACCATGGTCAATATATCATGAAGGTGACTTCTTTATTATTAACTTAAAGAGGTGATTTTAGCATTTGACACCTTTTGGAAAGTGTCTGAAAACCATACCACAGGTTGACCGAAGCCTTGTGAGTGAAATTGTGTAGACAGAATTGTTTGGAAATGATTGACAGTTATGATGGTACAAAGTTACAAGTCATCATGACTGAGGGTTAGAGCGTTGTTCATTATGTCAGATGATGTGTTCTCTTAGAAACTGTAACGAAGCTCTACTCACCACAGTTAGAGTATAAGCCACAATTGTGATCTGTGAGTGTTGAACACAAATGTGCCCGAGTAGGTGTCTGTAATGGGGATTGGCTAACTAAACATTTCATATATATTGCACAACAGGAAAAGTTTTTTTTTTTTTTTTATAATCTCTACTGTTTTACTATAGTAACCAAAATCTTCATGTCTTTGATTTGTGAACTTTTGTATGCTGAAGATTATAATCTTGTTGCTCACACTGAGGAAGATTTTCAGCACCTAATAGACTGGTTTTCAGCCTTTTGTGACAAATTCAGTCTAACGATTTGCCACAAGAAGACCATTATAAGGTATCAAACAGTGCTAGGCAAGGTACATATTCTACCATCCATATAGGTCGAAAGTAAAATATTGGAGTTTATAGATATATTTGTCTATCCCAGTAGTACTCTATACAGATTCAACATCCTTGATGAAGTTTGTTATAAACTTTCTAAGGCTTGTGATGCATATGGAAAGCTTGAGTCGAGGCTTTGGCTACAATCTCACATAGTTACCAACAAAAATAGATCTACAAATAATGCGTCTGTAAAATTTTGTTGTATAGATTTGAGACTGGAATGACCTATCCAGTGCCTTGAGCTTGCTTTCTCTACTGAAAATTTCATGCCAATCTAATGTGCACGATACAAAAGTACTGTCATTGGTTGACTGAGAAAAATACTAGTGTTATATAGCTCTCCCAGACCCACACTGACTATTGGCTGCCTACCTGTCGCTGTCTCTCTACCTATCGAACTGAAACTTTATTAACACTCACTCAGGATGTACCAATAATGTCATCATATAAACAGGCTTTACTGATTTATGTCACTGTTATACAAGTTAATATGTCATGTAGCCATCATTTCTTTCTTTTATTTTTTTTTGCTTATCCATTTTTTTAGACTATTAAAGACTGGTTGAAAAAAGCCTCTTTATTTTACTGTTATATTCTTTTCTGTACACTGTCCCTTCTGGGCATTGGCAATCATGGCTCACCCTAATTTCCTGTCCTATATAGCTATTAGTAAATTTTGACTTTTTGCTATATCTCGAACTCTGTTCTCTTAGCCATTTACACAATCTCATTAGGTAGGTTATACATGGTTTTCCACTGTCCCTCTTGTCTTCACTTTGTTCTGTGAGTATCAAATTTTCTAAGCTCTCTTTCCTCATTATGCCTCCTAGAAATTTCAACAATCTTTGTTTTTAGGTGTCCTTTTTGTTTCAAATTTCTCTAAAATTTTGTCATTGCTCACATGATCAGTCCACCGCATTCTCATCATCCTTCTGTAGGGCCGGATTTTTGTTGCTGCAAGTCTTATTTGTGAAAAGATTGTCCAGCATTCACAATATAGAGAAGGATTAATATTACATAACAGTTCACTAATCTTTTCTTTGTTTCTTATGAATTTTTTTTTTTTTTTTGTTAATACAATTAATTTTTTTTTGTTAGAAAGGATATTTCACTATCCCAATATGCCTTTTTCACTTTCCATTCTCTGTTAAAAACTTCTCAGATATTTAAATTGTTGTACTTGTTTGGTTTTGCTATCCCCAATTTGTAATTTGCATGTTGGGCTGTTCCTTTTTTAACAAACATGCATTCTGCCGCCTTCTTATTGATATTTAGTCCTTTTCTTTTTTCATTACAAGCTTTTATTAAACTCAACCAACAGGGTTTCGCTTTTTTCAATTTTTGTTACTTTCTTTGTATGCATATTTGTTGTCATACGTTTGAATCAAATTTATAAAGAAGCTGTCCAGAACTCGTAATGTTTTTATTAAATTACCTTTGATCATTCCTAGTCAAGATGAGGAATGTTAATGACAGTGCTACAAGGAGAAAAAAAGATTTTTGTATCTTCATACTGACAGTTAGGAAGACACTACATTTATAATTTAAATGTTCTTTATAATGGCTGTTTTTTTTTTTTTTTTTTTTGTTTTTTTTTGTCTGGACATCCACTTTGGTAATTGAGTAGACAAAAATTTTTGCTTTTTTTTTATGTACTAAAGTAGTGATTATTGGCCCTCTAAGTTTGTCAGCATCATAAACACACGCACATATATATATTTTTTTTTGCCTTGAAAAAGTCCATATTGGATAAAACATGTCAGCTAAAACTGTGCACAGTTTTCTTGTTTTTTATATATATATATATATATATATATATATAGTAAAATCCTACAGGCCAACAAACAACTCTCCCTCGATAATGAAGCTTGCCAAAAACATAATAAGCAGACATAACTACAGGAAATGAATTCTCATTTTTAACAAAAGCATTGAAGCAAGCTCGTACAGAAGTTAGTAATAATGTAGATACTGTAATGCAGCAAAGTGGTAAATATAAGATTTCTATTATCTAGAATGTTAATTACAATTCATAACAAGATTATATTCTTGACAACACAACCAAGTTTGAGAATATTAAATAAGAACAGTACTATTACTATCCTCCTCAATACGCAGATAAGCATATTACAGCCCGCAACACTGAAATTAGATCCATCAAACTCTACAGAATCATAGGTGATTATTACCCTGGCTATCTATGTGGGAAGGTAAAAACACATAAACCTTGCTATACTCTCTCATCAGATATCAAAAGTCTCTTTACTCCGACATCCTAATATTAAGCCAACAATTCTATGTAAACTCCTATCCTGTAAACCCACAAGTATCCTTCTAATAGCAATTATTGTAACATTTACACATGCACTGATGGTATAGCTATGGGGTCCCCTCTTAATCTTACATTATCTAATTTCTACATGGCTCACTGAAAAGATAAAATCTTAACAATTTTAAGTATATAAAAAAACCCCACAAAATGAATGTGTATATAGATATCTGTTATAAAGAGCATGATCAAAAATTAAAAAAAAACAGTAAAAAAAAACACTTATCAAGAATAGTTTCCCAAGTTATCATTGATGAACAAATAAAATAAGGATTAAACAAAAATAAAAAAAGCAACTTCTTGAAATAAGATGCACCCTTACTATACACAAGATTTAAAAAAACAAAAAAACATTAAAAATAGAATTGCAGGTAAAACTCATTTAATGATTGTAATATATCTCTAAGATTTATCATTTATTGCAAAAAAGTTCAAGACATTTAACCTGATTATTACCAATAACACTGGACTTCATCCTTATATAAAAGCAAGGTGTTTTTTGTATGTACCCTTTGGTAGTTTACTTATTGGTGTTGGAAAATAAAATAATATAAAAAAAAAAAAAAAAAATTAAATTCTTACATTGGTCACATAACCACCACACCCTCACATAGGTTCACTTGACAGTTATTAAAACTTATTGTAATTTGTATGTATATATATATATATATATATATATATATATATATATATATATATATATAAACATCACAAATAACCCAAATGGCTTAACATTTTACACATAATTGTAGATCATACTAAAATACTATACAGCACATATTGTAGAAAAAGACTAAAAATATTTTTAAAATATTATTACACAAAGAAACAATTCAAAATGTACTCAATATAATTTACCACAGCTAATGGCATTTTAAAATCTATAGAAAAAAAAAATCTACTAATCTTTGTTCTTGGACACTATTAAATTGTCTGACCCACTAATAGACTAATTAAAAAAAAAATGTTCTATGTATGATGTAACCTGTATATGATATACAATACATATGTATTTGAATTAGAAATGTAATGTCAAAAGTGCCAGGATGGAGCTAATAAAAAGCTTTCCCTTATATTCTTAATGTCTCTGACAATGACTCATGAGGATCAAAAGTACTAGCAAAAACATTATGAACTGTGGACAGTTTCTCTATAAATTTGATTCCTATATTCAACAACTTAATGGCAAACTGGGAAAATGTAAAAAAAAAAAAAAAAGAAAATAACACAGATGTTATTGATTTTTTTTTTTTTTTTTTTTTTTTTTTAAATTTAAAAAAATAAAACTTTGAAGGAATTTTTACTACCAGTTATCTATTAGGAAAATTAATGACAAAGTGGGAATTTTTTTTTGTTTTTTTTGTGATGTTTATATTGATGTGACTGCCTGAAAATAAGAGTGAACATTGAAATTTGAAGCTTTTAAAGTTTGTTTGTTTTTTTTGTTTTTTTTTTTTCTTTGTATATAATCAAGCCAATTTTTTTTTTTTTTTGTCACTTTTGTTATAAAGTATCTCACATTGTGACAATTAAAGATCTGCCAAGAAAGGTGAAATATAAGAACCTAGACACAAATATTCCAGGTGTTTTCATTATCAGTATATCTTATAGAATGTGGCACATACTCAGGTAAATGACAACTGTTATAGTTAAAAAAAAATCAAATGCTTTCAATGTCCAAAATTTTATGCCTACTTTTCTTGTGTGTGTGTGTGGTATTTTTTTTTTTTTTTTCTTTTTTCTTTTTTCTTAGAGAGTTGGTGATCATGGCTTTCCACAACTCTCTCTCTCTGTGGTCCTTGTTCAGTCATCATGCCTGCTTTCTTTGTCAATCTGTTTTATGCACTACTCTGGTATATTTAGTTATCTTGGAGCAATAGTAACCCAACTAAATTTCTGGAAGGAATCCTGAACTTTCTAAAGAGGTTACCTGAAGTAATAATTAAAGAGGCTGACACTTCATTTGGTCTTGATGTTGATTTTTTTTTTTTGTTTGGAAGTGTCTCTTCTTGCTGGTTGTGGACTACCTTTGACTTTGAAAGATCTCTCCAGAGTCTCCTTGTAGCCATTTTCATTGATTTACTTCATGGTAAGTGAAATTATTTGCTTTATCTTTCTGATTATCTTCTTAGAAATCCTGTGTATATGTCTATTTAACCAAATATGATTATCTCTTGGTTTGGGATGGAGGCAGAGTAGAACTGAGTCATGCTGGCAATGAGTCATACTTAATCTGAGTCATTGCCGAGTAAACGCTTTTATCAAACTTCTATTTGTTTGCAAATGTTGATAATTCTCCAACTATTATCCCTATCATTGTTTTGTTGATGCTCTAATTTAATTGGTTGGCTGTATGCTTGTTGGTCCTTTGCTTTTGTTTAACATCTAACCGAATGGTGTACTTGTACCTGGCCAATGCAGTTTATGCAGGTGAAATCATTTTTAAATCAGCTATAGATTAATTAGGACCTCTTTATTTTGATAAAATTGAATAACTGAAGCAAATATATGAAAAAAGATGTAAGAACCTAATTTCAAGTATTGCTTCATAGTTCTATATGTGAATGTGTATATTTGCAAAAGCATTATATATATTTCCCAAAGATTTGGTTTAAAAAAAAAAAAATTAAAAAAAATGAGCATATGTGATGAAAAAATTCCACAAACTTAATAGTTTTATTGTCAAAATCTTTATTAAGAGGAAAGGCCAAAAGATTTTTTTTTTTTTTTTATTAAATTCTTTTTTAATCCGTTTTAGGACCCTCAAAATTTTGGTTAAAAATTGTTGTTTTTTTTTTGTTTTTTTTGTGTCAGCAGGTGACCATAAATTAGTATAGGAAATTTGACCATCCTTTTGCAGTACAAAACAATGATTTGGAAATTGTTGTAAAACTCAGATGATTGTCAGATTTTAATGGAAATTTCAGGACTCGCTCACAAATGATTTTTTGTTTTTTTAAATGTTTTTTTCTAGAAAATCTTGGTAAATTTTTTTTTTACCTCTGTTATCCCACCCCCAACATTAATGAAATTCTTTTTTGTGCTGCTTAAAGTTTATATTAATTCTACCCAGAAGTCCTTGGAAAATTTAAATCAATTTCTTTCTGTAAAAAACAAAAAAAAAAGACCCACAGTTACTGATAGTCTGTTATGAATTGTAAAATAAAAAATGCAATAAAACTAAGTCCTTACTTAATTAGAAAAGCTTTTAATTGGAATAATTTATAAAGTTGTAAATCTTTTAATATTCTGTATTAATTTCTGCTATTTACTAATCCTAAATGAAAAAGCTTACAACAATTCAGTGAGACCCCACTCCAAACAATATTTTAAAAAGTAAAATTATTTTGAATTTTTTTGTATGTGTATAAACCTGCTTATTTTTGTAAATATGAATGTCCATACACAACATTATCAGAAATAGGAGCACTAACTATAGTAAATTTAATGCCTAAAATTCAATAAACATTAGATTACAGAGAATATTTTCTTAAATTTTTTAAATTACTGAATAATTAAAAAAAAAAAATAAAAACAAAAAAAAAAACACTTGTGTTATATTCATTAAGTAATTTTTGCAGATATGTTCCCCATAGAAAAAAAAATAGTAAAATTTCTGGCTATCAAAGCTTTCAACACACAATAAAAACCCTACATGTTTAAAAAAAAAAAAATGGGTTTCTGCGATATTTTAATGAAATGTTTCAAATCAGATTCATCACTTTAAATCGGCTAATATTCCTCAAATAAAGTTTCAGCAAAGTATATTTTATTTTTGAAAGATTTTTTTTAAAGAGCATTACATTGTGTTAAAAGATAACTAAAATTGTTTGTTTTTTTTTTCTTTTTAACTCCTAATCAATTCTTTTTGAAATATAATATAAAGTATTTTGCTTATTGGAAATATTACATTTAATCTATTAGCTTGAAATTAAAACTAAAATAAAAGCTTCAAGAAGGATTTTCATTTGTAAAAATTCATTTTAAATGTTAGGTATTGCATTTCTTTGGTCATATATATATATATATATATATATATATATATATATATATATATATATAATATAATTTGGTATATTCATAGGGAAAAGAGTGCTCAATATCAGATACTATTTGTAGCTATAGTGTTGACATAAGAATTAACACTGCATGTTGATTGTCAGTTCTTGTATCAGTGTGATCTGAAAACTGCATTGAAGGATGAAACTGACAGCCTCCAAAACATACACACACACTTTAATATATCAGATGCTAAATTTAAAATTCTCAGCATCCCCTCTCCCTCATGTGCATGTGTAAGTTGTATCCGTGTAAACATCACATATTAGGCTTCTTGGTCAGGTTAAGAAATTTTACTCTCCCATCAAATATTATATATATATGTATCTATATAAAAACTTTTCCCTGAGCACACACATGCAGGGTTGTTCCGAGATACTCAAATCCTAGACAGAAGTTCTGATCTCCCTCTAAATAATCCTGTCATCTTTTGATGGTGATTATGTTTGTGTGTGGCGTGACACAAAATGTGAAGTTATCTTCCTTAATCTCGTTGTCACTGTTCCTGCTTCAAGTGTCCTTTTTAGGAAAATTTTGATTGTTTGCTCCAACCAGTTCAAAAAAAATAATCATCGTCACTCATCTGTACTGATCAGGTGGATATAATTTTAGCTTTTGCAATTTGGAAAATTCATACTGGTTTATTGACTCAATTTGTAACAGATGGTGTGATGTTAGTGTTCTCATTTTTATCAAGAGGATCCTTTGGATGACTCTTCTGTCTCTGAAGGGGCAGTGACTACTTTTCTGAGTGAAATCCTTTAAATTTAATTTTAGCTGCCCCTTAACACATATTCACCTGATATTTGTTTAAAATAACACTTTTTCTTCTTATTATTATTCCTCTTCTATGTGTGGCTAAAATTTTGGAAAGTGGAAATCTCACTGAAATATGTTGGAAAATGTCTGTTTTCATTTAAAAACAAGAAAATACAAACATTAAGCAAAATGGTCACACTATATTAAAAAAAAAAAAAATTTAGTAAAGTTTAAACTGATACCAGGAAGATGTAGATAACTTTATTTTATTTTACTTTATCTATTTAACGTATCTCTCTCCTTCATTAAACTTTTACTGGTTCACAGAAGATTTTATGGGTATGATAAGGTAGTTTAGCTGATCTTATCTGGATTCCATTTTTGTTTTGTCTCTTATAGATTATTTCCTAATCAAAATATTGATATTTTCGCAAATCCTGATTCATAGATTTTAGTATTTTTATCATATATAAACATGTCGCCAAATTTAACATTACTTTGAAGCAACTTAAATGTTTATCCATCGGACTATTTTTTTTGCTTTCATGTTTTAAATTTCAGTTCCTTTATAGTTGATTGTCTATAAGCAGTCTGTACACTTGTCTCTACTGTCTTGTGTGTGTATGTAAAATATATGTTAAACATTTCTATTGCTATAAAAAAAGAAAAAAGAAAAAAAAATGTCATGCTGAATATAATAAAGTACAACTGGCAGCATGGCCTCAAATTAGGTGGTTTTTGATGAGTGTGGAATCACATTTTAATTGGTGGTGTTCCCAGGTCCATCCTGACCCAGGGTGGTAGCATCTGTTAGAGTCCCAGTTATAGGCAAATAGTTGCCCCCCCCCCAAAAAAAAAGCTGGGGTAAAAACACTATGAAAGTATAAAAATAGATTTTTATAGTAAAAATACCAGCAATACATTTTTGAGAAAAAAAAAATATCAACAATAATCTCTACAAAAACCCTCTTTACAAAATATGTCAATGAAACCTGATCTATAAACTGAGTTTTTACAAAGAATACATATTCTATTCATATGAACCTATCCTCAAAATCTTTCCAGCATTAAATAACCCACTAAGGTTGACTTGCTATAAAACAAAATAAACCAAACCTATAAAAATAAAATCTACTTATTCAGCTAAAGAAAAAAAAAATATCCATAATAGTGATAATGTCTAATAGATTAACCAAAAGCACTCAGATCCACAGATCATTTGGACAGTTCATACGCATGGTGTTAAAAAACAAACCTCTTGTATGAATGCAAGAAAAATATAATATATACCAGGCGTAACAGCAAAATTGTCCAAATCATATAACGGCATAATTTTCCATCCCATAAAATGTTTAATATCTAAAAAAAACAAAAAAAAAAAAACTTAACTAATGGAGTTTCCTTTTTCCAGGCTTTCAGATAAGATCTTTAGCCATGTTAACACCATTTGTTGTAAGGATCACTGAAAAACCCTTTGAGAAAATAGGGCCTTGTTGAATTGTGACACTCACTGTGGCTGGATCAAAATGCTGGTTTCTCCTACTGCTGGATCAGATAGTGGTTTTTCCTACAAAGGGGAATGCATGTTCAATCCCTGCCAGAGAGCACAATTTCTTTAAGATTTCTCAAATGCGCAAGCCAATAAGCATAATACACACTATTTAAAATAAAATGGGGTGTTTATTTCAAATATGAGTATGTACTATAATAACATTCGAAGTAATAAAAATGGCAGATTTAAAACTAAATCCATTTTATATATATATATATATATATATAAGGGTGTTTCATTAACATGGATCAGTCAGCAGTAAATAAATCAGTGTTATTGCTGAAAATTTATTTATTTCTCTATTGGATCATGTTATTTAAGTCATGGCAATTATGTGTGAAAAATAATATCACCCAAATGTCTGCAGCACATGTCCACTCGATGGTCAAAATTTTTGATGACGATTCTGCATAGTTGCTCCTCAATTTCACCAATATGCCTTATTAACTCCTCCTTCAACTGCTGAATTGTTGTTGGCTTGTTGGCATAGACCTTATTTTGAGATGACCCCAAAGGAAGAAATCTAAAGGCATCAAGTTGCATAATTGTGGTGGCCAACTGACTTTGCAGTTTCAAGAGATGATACGACCTGGGAATTTCTCATTCAAATTCTGTTTGAACATCTGTTTTCGTAATGGGCTTCAAAAACTTTAACACATTGTTTGATTGTTAATCTTTCCATGGTTGAAATTACCAAAGACTTAAGTTGTTAAATCTGAAAGAAAAAGAAAAAAATCATTAGATGCTTAAAATTAATTCACATTTAAAATCAGTCCAAATTATTGGAACACCCTTATATACCGGACGTAACAGAAAAATTGTTCAAATCATATAACAGCATAATTGTCCATCCAACAAAATGTTTAATATCTAAAAAAAAAAACAACTAAACTAATTCGGTTTCCTTTTTCCAGGTTTTCAGATAAGACGTTTAACCATCTTGACACCATTTGCCATAAGAATCACTGAAAAACCCTTTGAGTTATTCAGTTAGAAAGAGAACGGGTTAAAATCATTTTGTGTCAGTCCCACTATGTTTTACCAATTGAGCAACGGTGAGAGAAAAAGGATCATTCAGGCCTTCAGTAATGGTAGCAACATTCATACTCTGGCTTCCATCTTCAAAGTTCATTCAAGAATCATCAAGAGAATGGTGAATAAGTTTTAAAAAGAGGGAAGAGTAAATAGGAAAACTAGATCAGGTGACAACAGGAAGAGGGATCATCATTTCAACATAAATAGAGCAATTAAAAAAAAAAAGTCCAACTCAATCCATAAGACATTTAGCAGCCCAGAGAGCAGTGAAAGAAGGCTTGAAAATGAAATGTGAAACCTCTGAGGCTCCTTGTTACTCCAGAAGGTTACAAAGTTCATTTTGAATAAACTGGGAAATGATCCTGGAATTATGAACTTTATATCAATCCTTCATGAGCTTCCAAACCTCAGCTATGATTAATTAATGAGGAATGTGTCATTTTCATTTATGATCAATTTCATCACAATTCTTCTGTTAAGCTTGGTGAGTAATTATACATTCTTATTGCTCAAAGTAGAGCCTATTTGTGTTATGTAAAGCTCAGGGATTTCCTGTAATATATCTTTAATCATTTCTAAGATCCAACAGTTCAAAGCTTAATCTAACAACTGGATAATTTAGCTTTTTACATGATTTGGGCAATTTTGCTGTTACACCCTGTGTGTGTGTGTGTGTGTGTGTGTGTGTATATATATATATATATATATATATATATATAATATTCTATGACTTTCATTAGTTTGTCAGTCACGCCCTCTAAAAAATGCTTACATTGAGTGATCAAAACAAAGTTTTTGGGAGAAGTGCAAACAGGTAAGTGGGTACAAAGTACAGTTGGTTTTACTAGGGTGCATGAAGTAGTTTTTTGTCAAAGTATTTCTTCAAACAAATTAGCTTATTCAAATTTCATTGATTCAACATGCGTTAGTATTACAAAAAATTCTACTAAAATAAAACTTTATTGCAGTGCCTTGTCAATCATCAATGAAACTGTGTGTGTTTGTGTGTGTATATATATATATATATATTTGATCAAATGCTTTTTGAAAGTCTCCATGTCTTCTCTCACATGGCTATGGATTAAATAGCAGGGTAGACTGGGCTCTCTAATCATGGTTGGCAGCCGGTCCAAGAGAAAGACAGCTCTGAATTCAAAGCTCAGCCACCTGAAGCTATACAAAGAAATTCATGCATGGGGTGCAGATACTGTGTCTGTGAATCAATAACATGATAGATTTCGACAGCATTCAAGATAATCTGTTGATTATCCAGGATGTTGTTGATACCACTAAGCATTAGGCTCACGGAAGGTGTTGTGTGTGTGTGTGTGTGTGTATATATATATATATATATATATATATATATGTGTGTGTGTGTTAGTTATAATGAAAAGTAACTATGGTTATTATAGTAATTTTGATTGTTAGAATGGCACAAACTGTTACTGAGGATTGCAAAGTAAGTCAGCTGTAATTTTACATTTAAAACAATGATAATTCTCAAAATCAATTATTGTTGGCCATTAATGTGTGGCATGATGCTCTTCAAAAGATGCTTCAATTGGATGGTTAGATGAGATAGAAAACTCGGTAAAACATTTTTTTTAGCATTCATAGAATGTAACAAGAGAAACTGCATCCCCAGCTCTCGTCTCTCCGTGTGAATATCTTTCAGCCTTGGTGGGTTTGGCCTTGCTGTTGGTGGATACTTTCTCAACATTGAGCTTATCTTTGAACATTCAACAGCTGTTGGAAATAAATCTTTTGGAAAAAATTTGCCAGTCTTGGTTAACAAATTTTAAAACATGATGTGTCTTCAGAAAATTGTTCTTTCTTATTGAAGAAAGAACTGAAAACTAAAACCAATGACCTCTCCTTTTTCTAATGAGAACAAGAATTGGTTAAAATTAGCAGCTTGAAGATTCTTTGGTAATGGCTAGACTAGACTGTTCTAGTTCCACGTGCCATGTTTAATGGATGTCAGTTATCTGTTATCTCCTGTTAATTTTCTCTCTGAAAGTTCTCCACTGCCTTAACCATTAAAACATGTCACGTGGAACTAGAACAGTCTACCCCAGTGAGCGAAATAAAGGGTTCAGTTCGACATTCCAACCACCTGAAGAAGGCCAGAGCGTACAACGGCTGAAACGTTGTGATAAATATGGCGACAAAGATGAGGACAATAGTCTAAATAAGGAAATATTCATTGACTGAAAAATCTTACTGTTGGTTGTTAGACTTCTCAAGTCCATTAAATGTTATAGGTCTTTCTCATATTAGTGAGTTTCCACACAAAGAAAGCATAAAATGTTTGGAAGGAAAGTTAACATCTTGATAATGTCATTATTTTCTCTTCAAGTTATATGTACTACTTGTTTTTGTTGTTGCTGTTGGAAGTGTTCAAGTGATGGGATTTTTTTTTAGTTGGCAAAACTCTGTGATTTTTTGGTATTGCTAATCTCTAAGGTCTGATAAAGGATCATATTTAGGATTTTATAGGATTAATTTGTTTGAAGCCATTTTTAACCTGAGAAAAAGATTTGTATACAGATAATAGTTTAGACTTTTTTTCTGAATGAGTTGGACGCTGTGACATTCATATAAAAGTCTGGATCTGATGAGGCTATTTGTGAACAAAACTTGAGATTTCTGATCAATATTTTGGTTTTGTAACATCTTACAGTGTTAGACTAAAGTACCCTCAGTGGCGCCTATCCTGTGTTCAACTTTTCTATAACCATGTTTCCCAACGTGGGGCACAATTTGATTTTTAAGTGGGTAAGGGCAATTCAAGAATGAGTTATTAACAGTGAATTTTTTTTTTCTAGTGAGTCTGAGTTAATACTTACAGTGCATATATATATATATATATATATATATATATATATATAAAATGGAAAATAATAAATAAAACAAGAACCTGTAGAACCTGGGATGACCCATGCACTTTATGCTTACAGGAAAAAATACACATCATTAAATTCCTAAATAATGAAAAATTATTAAACCACAGGCAGGAGTTAATGGTTTTTTGCCGACATCAACAAACTTTGGCATTAGATAATTAGCATAAGAAAAAAAAAAAAAAAAAAACATAGCTAAGTAAAATTCTAAAAAGCTTAGCCAAACCTTTAAATAGAAAAAAACCCTTTTTGTCGTCGCCAAAAAACAAAAAAACAAATTAAAATTCAGTGCAATGCGATCTGTATATAAAACACCCACTTGAATAAACAAATAAATAAATAGATAATCAGATGGACAATAATAAAAGACAATTCTCCAGACACATAACGATTGTAGGCGCGCCATAAAAATATCCTTCACTGGGAACCAACTAAAGGATGACCGCAAACATTAGCCTTGAAATAGATACCCTATCCAACCTTAGCAAAACCTCTCAGAGGATGATGAATCTATTGATAAGAATTAACTCCCTGACCACTTAACGAAGGAAAGTAGTCTAGCCACTCCCACAATAACAAATTCTGTAACGGACCGTGCCTAAAATTACACGTAAACCGAGAGATAGCTTATTCCTAAAATTTCGCTTGAAGATGAAACGGGACTAAACACCACAATTCAACTTAATTTTAATAATTATTTGGATGATTTTGGCTCTCGTTTTTGAAACATGAGAACTCTTATGTAGCGAAGGAATAATATTTTTAAACAAAAAATATTATATTATATATATCTATCTATCTATCTCTCTCTCTCTCTCTCTCTCTCTCTATATATATATATATATATATATATATATATATATATATATATATATAATGCATACATAAAAATGTGAATCTATGTACATGTAATTATATAAATAATATTTTTTATAAATATTGTAAAATTCTAAAATTAAATGAGAGTACAATTTGCGTATATGCAGTCTCAGTCTCACGTTCTTAAGTTAAAAATGTCCTTTTAGGCTTTCTCCTTATGAATAGGATTTCACTTTTTAAATAAGAATTATATCGGGTGGTGGTGGTCGGGAGGGCAGCAAGATTTTAGAGATGTTTAGGTGTGGCATGGCCAAAAAAAAAAAAAAAAGAAGCAGTTGGGAACCACAGTTCTATACACTTGGATTTTTTTTTCTCTCTATGAGGGGTTGCTGAAAAGTTCTTGGATGGACCTAATTCATAAAAATCTTGGAAAATAACTAAACCTCAATTTTTAACTCACTTCTGAGCAAATCTAATATTTTGCTGGACCTTTCTAATGTCTTGCTCTGCTAGGAAGTAAGGCACTTTTTTTTTTTTTTTTTCCTTAAGAAAAATCATTTTCACTTTAAATTCTAAATCCTCAATATTTTTAGTAGCACCTTTTTTGTGTTTGTGCATGTAATTCTTTATTCCATTTAAGCAAAACACATTGACACCATGGCTTTTGGCTTGACTGAGATGTTTTTCTTTTGTAATTGATGGTCTATTTATACTGGGATTTACAGTATTGTGTGTGTGGAGATCCCCACCCCCACCACACTCTCTCTTTCTCTATCTTTTGACAACTTTCCCCTTTGTTTTCTGATTGGGGGGGTGCATTTATTGTAGATGTTGATATTCTGAGCTTTTTAAATAAAGATCAATGTGAAAAGAGTGAATGAATTGGAATGTAATCTTTGACAAATTAGAATTGCAACAGCTGTTTGATAACATTAATATTAAGTGTCCACCTTTTTAAACAGGACTGTCACAGCTGACAAATGAAAGGGGTGGGAAGAACCACATTCAGACATTTTGTCTATTGAAATATCAAATCAATAACTCTAAACAAAAATAATAAATGTGACCCCCCTTTCTTCAAGCAAACTAATATTTTGTGTGTGCCTATTAAAAGAGTTTCAAAATGCATCTTAAATCTTCTTGAAGGTCGTGAAAGGTAAATGTAATCAAGTGGAAAGGTGAACTTAGAAGTGCTACACCTGGGGGGGTTGTACTGTACTTAAATTGTAGCAGAGGCAAGACATTTTTTTGATTTTATTTTTAATTTCAAAATAAGATCTGAATTACATAAAATACAGTTGGTGTTAATATCTTCACTATTTGAATCTAATTTAAATCAATGTTGAGTTAATATTTTGTCTTATAAGGTATTAAATAGTTTTATTTAAAAAGCTTTTAATTTTATTTTCAGTCAAAGAGACATTTTTATTATGTAAAATTAAGTTTTTGGGTAACTGAATTCGCTTGTGAAAGTTCATGACAATGTCTGTCACAAGGAATTTTTGAGAAAGTGGCTACACTGATATTGTAAAGCATGTGTTTATTCCTCCAGGCTCCTTGCAGAACATAGGGCTACAACTATAGTAAGTGTTGTTACTGCAGCTCTAGAGTAGCAAGTGAATTTTTACAAGGGACTTCTAGACCAGGTTTCTCAAATTTGTAGACTGCCAGGAACCATTTACACAACAAATATTTTCCTCAAATTTTAATAAGTTTTATATAAATCTTTCCATTACATCCTTCCATAACAACACACTCACCTAATTAGTAAAAGGCATGAAACAGTAGACCCACAACTTCCTGGTGTTGTAATAGAGGACAATGTAAATTTTTACCCTGTTTGGGATCAAATGTATCCAGTGTTATTGCTGTATATCTAGAGATTCTTGATAAATCCAAAGAATCAGCAATATGGTATGGTACCTAGACTTTATGTATTTAAGTATAGTACTAACTTTGGTGGCAAGGTCTCATGAATTCATGGTTGAATTTGCTTGGATGTAACCATAAGTACTATACTAAGTTTCTTTTCTTGCATATGGAACTCTGTTCCAGCTCCCTGTTTTCCAGATAACTTTGATCTTCAAAAATTAAAATGCAATGTCAATCACTATCTACTGTCCTCTTGATTACATTTCTATTGTTCTTGCTCCTTAATGTTTCTCTCTCTCTCTCTCTCTCTCTCTCTTTCTCTCCTTTTTTTTCCCCCCCACCCTGTAACCCCTTATGTCTTAGTGACTATACTTCCTTGCATAGGGTGATTATTAAAAAAACAAATGAAAGTAATTAGAAATCAATTTAACATTATTTGAAAAAAAAAAAAAAAAAAAAAAAAAGCTAAAAACATTTTTGTCCACATTTTGTACTTACATATTCAACTTACTATTATCTGTACATTCATTTTGACTAATAAATAGCAGTCAGTCAGACATATAGATTACAGCTGTAACTGTTCAATATTATGTTCCTCACTAATTTTACTTCTGGCCAGGTCATCGAAAATTTTACACTCTCCGTGAAATACTCATGCTGTGAATGCAATGCCAACTAATTCTAATGCAACAAAATGCACTTCTACTAGTTGACCCCTGTCCACGGACATGATTACCCACTTCCATTAGTAATATCCTGATAATGGGCCTGTTTCAGGCCTGCAGCACTTCTCTCTCAGAACATAAGCTCAAGGACTGTTGAGACTCCCCTGAACTTGCTTTGCCAGTTCTGTTCTTCATGCTGTTAACCATTAAGCCATCTCCAAGATCCCCCTCGCCCTCATTGTAAACTTGAAAGATTTCTTTGCAGAAAAAATTCCATTTATACCAGAGAGAAATAATATAAATACCTACAGGATCATCTTGGAAAACATGTCAAGTAACTCTAAAAAATTAACTAAATTTTGTTTGTACAAATTTTGCACTGGTCCCCCCAGACTGAACAAATATGCAATTTTCTTAAATAACAAACAGGTCACAACAAATAAATGCTGTTTCCTTTATGACTGTTAATGGCTACAGCAGCTTTCATTGTATAATTGGTATTTATTAAACTGAACTTAGTATGGAGAGGAAATAACTGGTTCTTAGAGTAAAAAAATTGTAATTTCCAAAAGGACAAGAGCTGACCTACTTAAAAAATCAGCATTCAAAATACTGTTTTTACTGGAGCTCGAATACTGGTACTTATTGGAAATGGTACCATTGTGTTTACTAAACTTCTCTCCAACCACAAAACATAGGAAAGATTGGGCTCCTGATTTTCATACAGGTGTTAATATAAATGACTGTGATCAGAATTTGATGTCTTGTTCACCAACTAAATCTTCCAAGTCAACAACCAATAGTATCCTTTTAAAATAATCTATTAGGGAAGTTCCAAGGGAGATAAGTTGGAAAGGGTAATTTTAATTTGAACTATTACTTTCCAAAATTTTTAGTGTTTTATGGTAATTTTCAGTTTAATATTTTTTTTTTTTTTTTTTTTTTTTTTTTTGCAGGGGTGCTCTTTGAATTATTCTGCTTGCTTGCTTGCATTCATTATGTCTGAAATGAACATTCTCATGATTTGTTGGTTTTATTTGGACTAGCATTCTCACTTGTGCTGTTTTTAGCATCATGTTTCACTTGGTCTGGTGACCATCAGCTCATACGGAGAGTAGAGAACACAGTAGCTAGAAACTTAAAGAAATCAAGTCACCTGAAACGACCTTCAGAATGTTAGATAAATAGTTTACAAATCAAAAACATTCTTAGTTGAACCAATTTCATTTCAAATTTGGAAAGCTTACTAGGCTTGTCACCTATACACTAATGCTCTAAACCTGGAAACTAAATTTGCCTGTACTTTTGTTTTACTTGACTATGGTCTTATCATTGATTTGGTGGTGGGGGGGAAATGATCTCTCAATGGTTGTTATCTCCATCAGTCATGACACTAGTAAGAAGATTCATGTAATTATTATTACAAAAGCACAGTAAAGAACAAACAAATTATGATAAATTCTTGAGGCTGAAAGATATTCACACGGAGAGACGAGAGCTGGGGATGCAGTTTCTCTTGTTACATTCTATGAATGCTAAAAAAAATGTTTTACCGAGTTTTCTATCTCATCTAACCATCCAATTGAAGCATCTTTTGAAGAGCATCATGCCACACATTAATGGCCAACAATAATTGATTTTGAGAATTATCATTGTTTTAAATGTAAAGAGGCTATTAAATCCAGATGTAATCTATCCAGTTTGTGTGTGTTTTTTTTTTGTTTTTGTTTTTTTTTTTATTTAATGAAAAAACAAAACAATATACATCACTGTACAACTTAAAATTATTAAATTGTAATGAAAGATATGTAAATATTTTATTTTTTTTATTGTAATTTTTTTTTTATTGTAATTTTTTTTTTTATTGTAATTTTTTTTTTTATTGTAATTTTTTTTTTTATTGTAATTTTTTTTTTTATTGTAATTTTTTTTTTATTGTTAATTCACCCCATACAAGACAAAAGTTACTAAGATGCAAGGGGTTACTGAGAGGAAAAGGAACAGAGAGGACAATAAAAGAATAGCATTTAAGGTGACGAGAAATAGCAATTGACATTTTTTTTCAAAAATTTAAATGCATAGTTGACAGGAAAGCAGAAAGTCAGAAGAGAATTCCACATTAAAGAAGTGCAAGAGAAGAAAAAAAACAATTAGCATAAAATTTATGATTGCATCTATCAATTTTATAAGTTAAATTATGAGACCAAGCTGCCAATCTAGTACTGTACTTAAATTCATGATACTAAAGAGGAAAGCTCATCTGAACAATTACCATGAAAATATAAATAAAACACAGGCTATGTTATGTTGGTGGGAAATTGACTGAAACTGAGATGCCAAGTCAGGACTGATAACATTGCAGATTCTTCTTTGGATTTTGTCAAGAATCTCTAGATATATAGCAGAAGCACCAGACCAGATGTGGTAACAATATTCAATGTATGGAGATATATAGGATTAACGCAAATAAATTGTGTCACTTAGGTGATTGATGTTATATTCAGCATCTTAACTAAAGAGTTTCATAGATTAACGTTTTTTTAATTGTTCAGTCCATTCTTCAGGTTTCAGCAATTGAGTTGTCATTTTTCTTATCTTTATGCTAAGTTTGTAAGTAATTCATGCACTAGTTGGAATGCTCTTATTATTGGTGCTAGGTTAAAATTTTGTATGTGTGTGTGTGTGGACATGTACATATGTCAATTGCCATGGTTATTTTATTATTCATCATTTTCTTATTTCCTTACACTTTCTACCTTTTTTCCTTCCTTTTCTCTTTCAGCTCTGAATGTCATAATGTAGAATTAATACAAGTAAAAGTTTTGTCACTTACCTTGAACATGTGACCCACTCTAACCCTCGGCTGATTGCAGCACCATCTGTGACGATCTAACCCTTGGCTGGTTCGGATGGAAATCTGGTTTACCACAGAACCTCTGGTTGTCTTGGTCGATGTCTGGTTAGAGTCGATATCAGTTTTATCGTTCCCAGCTCACCTCCAACGTCTGGTTACTGAAGTAACTGTTTTAATCTCTAGTCTAACCTACCCACGTTGGGATTTGAGCTTAGGTAGACAAAATCAACCGGGCATCGGGCCATAGGTGCAAGCTGAATCTGGGGTGATACCGATACTGTATGTGAAAGAAAAATAATGAAATAAACTCAAGAGGTTCAAATGTGTTGAAAAAAATAACAAGTATCTTTATATCTGTCTGCTGAGTACAGGAGTGCGTCTTTCTCCCAACCAGCTTCTATGGATTCATGACACTTTTGCATTTCTTAAGCGAGTTTTGATATCTTAAGTTGTTTTTCAGTAAACTGCTTTTTGGTATCTTCAGGCGATATTCGTTAAAACTTGCTTTGGTGGTGTAAGTCTAAGTCGTTCTTCAAAAAAAAAAATTGTTTTTGGTTAGAAGTCTAAGTTGGAACGCATGGAAATCTTTCAGTCAGATCCTGCGAGGCTGGTCTCCAAGCTCAACAGCTCTCTGGGACTCTTTCTGAAACTGTGTCGGAAACTAAAACTCTCACTCTCTGGGGTCATTTGTTTATATGGACGCTGACCAAAACCGGGTTGGGGCCTGTTGTGGTTTGGGTCCTTCGATAATTCCAAATCCCCAATAAGGATTATCTTTGTCTTCGGACAGGAAAATTTATCACTTCCCATTTTTTTGGAAGTCAATTACTTTCTGTTTTAGAGGGGTTCTCCCTCTTCTGTGGGCAGAGGTCGGAGGAGAATTATCCTCCTAAACTCTTCCTTTCTCATATTGGTATCTCATACCAATCCCTTCAGTGGGCATCAACAAGTTTCCCATCTTTCTCATATGTTCACCTTCGCCCATCACTCACGCCACCACTCAGCCAATGAATGCTCGGCAGTGTGAGTGTGGCTAGACTGGCCTCAGTTTACAATTATCGCCCAAAGAAAAAAGTTATCTTTCTTTCTTTCTTTTCTATCAGCCAGAATTCTTATGAATCGCATATCGCGACTATTAAATTTTTATCTTAACTTGAGGTCACCTGGAATTCATTAGCGGAATTCTCCTGAACAATTAACTGGGTGGTCATTTCCATTTGGAGACTAAATCTCTTTGTCTTTCCTGTCTCAATATTATCGCATTCCCAGATGCGCATTTGCGGTGACAGAAAGTCTGTCGCTAACAGTTTGAACAGGTAGTAACAATGGCTTTCCTCGTCTGTTTTTTAAGATAACCGAATTCCAATTTAATTCTGCTTTTATGCAGCTGACCGAATTGAAATTTTTATTACTGCTACGCTTGTGGTAGATTATTATTCTTTATTCGTATTCTGTTTCCCATGGTACTTCACTCTTATGACAAGATCCGGACATACAACAGATGGGTCTCCTTCTGGACACAAGAACCAAAACCTATCTCCGAAAGATAATCAGTGGCTATTCTTTTTGGGTGGTCTCGCTGAAATTCCTTCCTGGCCGCATGCTTGACACAGTTTTGTTTATCTTTTAGAATTCTGCTTTCCTTGTCACGTCATGACATTAATTAATTCTGACAGAATTTGAAACCCACTTCTTTTACGAATTTTCTGTCTTCTACGAAAAAATATTTCTTCGTAAATGAAAACAAAATCTTCTACTTTTGTTAAAAAAAAATAATGTTGCTTGGTATGTCTTTCGTTATAGCTCTTTCTCGCCTTAAGTATTTTTCATTTATAATTTCCATGCTTAATTAGTTAGCCAATTACCATAGCTAAATAGTGTCACAAACATCCTGACACCAGAGTTTTGTAGATGGATTCTCTAGGAATTACTCTGTCCACTCATCAGGGGCTATCATCACTTGACTGCTTATACTCCTCAATTTAAAAAATTTTTTTTTTAACATATATGCACTTTTCCTTGGTGCCTTTTTTCTCTTCTTTTTTTTCCTCCATTGTGTGTGTGTGTGTGTGTGTGTGTGTGTGGACATGCACACATCTGCAATGTTAGGGTTGTCCTTTTCTTCATTTTTTTTTTTTTTTTTTTTTTTTTTTTTCACTTTACACTCACTGCTTAACCTTTTATTTTTTTCTCTTTTTTTTTCAATTGTTACCATTTTTGATTTACAGTTCTCTAGACACACACACACACACACACACACACACACACACACACACAGATTAATATTCATCAAATATACTCTAAAGTATCGAGCTTTATAACAGGGTTATTGACGCATTACATTGAAACACTGGTTCCTGTATTATCACTGAAGTTAAGCAATGTTGGACCTGGTCAATACCTAGATGGGTAACTGTTTGGGAATACCAATTACTGTAAGTTTGGATGTGCAAGTGTTGTAATTGATAATTACTCAAAATTGTTAATTGAAGAGCCTAGTTCCAATTCTTGTTGGGTTTTGTTATGTTCAGTTATGCGCAAATACCTTTAGAAAATGTATGAATCCAACTCTTCTCCCCCAGGTATGGGTTAATTAGTAAGACTTGTATTGCTAAACTATTATCTCAAAAAAAAAAAAAAAAAATAGCACTCAAAAATATTTTCTGCCATTAACCTGCAAAGGGATGCTAAACTGTAGAAAATGAATGAATCAATCAAATACTGATTAGCTACACAGGCATGTCTTTTAGATCTATTTACATTCTCTGGATTATGAGCGTATAAAAGCTATAGTGGCCACAAAGTGAGTGATCAGTTTATTGATTGTAATATAGAATTTATCCCCCATTGTATATTATGTAATGTTTTCACAGTGGAGGCTTGTATTTGTACTGTTGGTTCTAAAATAGGTTCGACATACAAAATGTTAGGAACTTGAATATAATAGATAATGACGCAGTAATCTAGTTGTGGTCGCTGATACTTTAATATCCGACCAACGGTCGTCTGACATCGACTGACTGACCAACTCTCTGCCGACTCCTACTTATTATAGGTGGGAGAGTCTATTAACAATAGAATAGGTGTGTTTCACTATAACATCCACGCCAAAAAACTTTACTCTGTAGGAGTAAACAGTTTTCTTTATTTATTTTTCATTTTTTACAGAAAATATGAAGAAAAAACAACAAATTTTTTTTTTTTTTTTTTTCCTTTTTTTTTTGATCCACGTTTTTAAATGATCGAGTAAAATTGTTGCAGGCGTTATTAGATGAAATGTATTGAAAATCACCTCCATCAGCGTTTTTTTTCCGCGGGACCGCTGTCAACAACGCCTGAAAAACATTGTCTGATCTAGTTGCTGCACGTGAATTTTTCGCCTTTCATCAATTAACATCATATAACCAATCCGCTTTTCTATTTTTTTTTTTTTTTTTATATCCGCATAGTGTTACCAGAAACAACCTTCCGCTTTGAGCTTCTTAAAGATGGAGTCAGTTTCTGTAGGTTCTTGTGGTTCTATTTGTTCAGCCTCTGGCTTCCCTTTTGTTGATCTTGTGCTTCTTAACGTTTTCTGTAGTGACTTCAGTTGACTTAAATCATTTAATAATACTGCATGTCCTTGGCTGCGGGTAACTCGCTCCTCAGTTTTTCTCAGTGTCGGCTTCATCTTTACTTTCTGGAGCTTGTTTTTCACATATATCGTCGGTGTTACCCATTCAACTTTTTTAAATACACCGGTTTTCTCTAATCTGTCCAATTTTTCATCTTTCTGTTCAATTGAAGCAAACAGCACATTCCTTTTCTTTTTGAATACCTCCTGAGCGTTTTCTTTTGGCTGGAATTTTGCATCCATCTTGGTACACGTTCCCAAATCTGGAGAGAAAACAGTAGGAAATGTTCCCTTAAGTTTCTTTACTAATTTTTGGGCTTCATAGTTTAAAAAATCTAACAGAATTTATTGGTAGATCCCATAATTGGAATTCTGTTATCCAATCCGTACCAAGTAAGTTCGTGGTATTTTCTATGACAAATAGTTTAGCTTTTCGCGTTTTTTTATTTAACGTGACGTTTGTAACAAATTCTCCAATAAATTGTATTTTTTCTCCCGTCACTGACCTCGCGATTTTATTTGTCTTCATTAAAGTTGGTTTCCCCAACTTCTTCCACATATGCAAATTTATGATTGATAGGTCGGAACCAGTGTCGAGTTGCATTTTTTTTATTACTTATTTCGATGGTAACAAATTTTCTGGTTATTCCATCGTTCACCTCATCGGACTTTAATTTTCTTATTTTATTTTCTTTATTTTTTGACCTGCAGTGCGAGCTTTTATGACCCACTCTTTTACATTTGAAACATTTTTTATTCCTAAAATTGCAACATCTGTACCAGTGAAGTTCACCGCAAGCAAAACATGGCTTTGGGAGTTTTTGTTTATTTTTCTCTGGTATTTCACTTTTTGTTTGATAATCCGTAATTTTAGAATTCTTTTTGGTAGACTAACTTTCTTTTTTGTAGCATATTTTCCTTACATACGAAACGCCAGACTGTTCTATCTTTTTCAAATCTTTCTTTACGCTAACATATCTTGTGCAGTCTTCTGCCAAACTCTTTATCATAATCCTTGGTCGGTTTTCCAATTTTGTCAGTGCTAATTTCCTCAACTCTGCGTCTCTTTCCGATACCAGCCCTTGAATAAAGACTAAGCACTTAAAATTGTCCAATGCTTATTCACATTGGCTGCGTACGTTATATAGTCTTGTTCCTCATCTTTCATTAGATTCAAGCATTTCCACCTCTTATGAAACAAAGATGTCTTTTTACTAAATAATTCACTTAATATATTTACCACCTCGGTAAAAGTCAACTCACTAGTTTTTTTCCGGTAAAATGTAGTTTACCAATTTGTAATGCTCAGCAGTTCCTAACTTGCTTAAAAGAAGTCTAACCTTCTTTCCTTCAGACCACGAGTGGCAGTCCTCGTTATACACGTCCGTATATTTTTTTTATAATACTCCTCAAAAGTTATCTCTTCATCCGGACTGTACGTGAATATTTCAATTGAATTCCATATTGTATTCTCTGGGAAAGAATCATTTTGTAGATTTTTCTCTTTCCTCTTCTCGGTTATTTCCAGAATTTTGTTTTGAAACTCCTTATGCATTTGTTCCATTTCTCATTGAAACTGCATCTGTCTATTAAGTTTCCTCCTGTAGTTGCATCTGGAATGTTTTCTGTTGCTCTAATATTGTCATCTGTTGTTCCATCTGGAACTTAAAAAATTCTTGGAATATATTTTTGCATTCCTCCATTTTGGAAAAGGTTTACACAATGCTTAAATGTGTAGAGGGTGGGGGGTTTCTAAACGAATTGGCAATTCGTGACCTATTTGAGCAAACTGTCTTATTGAGAAAAAAAAAAAAATTCTTTTCTCAGTTGAGAATACGACTGATCTTGTCTTTCAAAAAAGTTTGCCAATTTTTTTTCTCTTGTCTTTTGAAAAACTTTGCCAAGTTTTTTTTTTTTTTTCTTTTTTTTTTCCCCCCGTATGTGTTTGAATACTCGTGCTTTTTTTTTTGTTATGGTGGGTGAAATTTTTTTTTTTTCTTCTCCCACCTTATGAATTTCGAATCCTCGTCAGCAAGTGTGTTATGGAGTACGAATGTTTTTCTTCCTTCGTATGAATCCGAATACTGTTGCCAAGTGTTGTATGGCATACGAAAAGTTTTTCTTCCTCAGTATGAATCCAAATACGTTCGTTACCAAGTATTACATATGGTGAACAATTTTTTTTTTTCTTCCTTCGTATGAGTTCAAATCCCTCGTCGCCAAAGTTGTTATGTATTGTTTTCACAGTGGAGGCTTGTATTTGTTCTAAGTCGGTCCTAAAATATGTTCGATGTACAAAACGTTAGGAACTTGAATATAATAGGTAATGACGCAGTAATCTAGTTGTGGTAGCTGATACTTTAATATCCGACCAACAGTCGTCCGACATCGACTGACTAACCAACTCTCTTCCGACTCTTACTACTACTTCTACTTCTGGGAGAGTCTATTAACAATAGAATAGGTGTTTCACTATAACATATATCCACAATATAATTTCTTGATCAAATTCTGATTAGGTATGAATCCACATTGCCCCTAGCTATGGGTTAATTAGTAAGACTTGTATCACTAAACTATTATTTCAAAAAAAAATTCTTAGAATGTAAAAATATTTTCTGGCTTTAAATAACATGCAAGGTTGATAAACCATAAAAAAATAAATGTATCAATCAATCAAATAAGCTTTATAGCCAAAATAAAACCCAAAATAATCTCAATGTAATCGACTTTATTTTCTGTCAAGGGTGAAGACGAATGTTTGATTCTTTTGGGAGGTGCACAAATTGAGGCACTGTTTTGCTTGTGAGCAATTGTGACATCCTGTAAGGTCTGTTAAATCCTCAGTTATACAGAGAAACATTAAATCACATGTTGAATATATTTGTCTTGATTTGCAACTTGCAATTTTTCTCTAAGTAAAAACTGTCTTTATTTTGGTCAACATAGTTTGCAGTTTGTTTCTTAATTTTCTGTGATTGCTGCTTTGCTGTTGTTCATTTATCTGTTCAGTCACTGCAAACCAATGTATTTATAAAACTGATGGCCTAAAATTAGGATTGATTCAACCAAGTCAGAATAAGCCAAAAGTTCAAGGGGAGCTTAATAGACTGAAGGTTAGCAAAACTGCAGTGTTTTTGGCACGCATGGGGGGGAAATAGGTGAAAAAAGTCTCTCTACTCAACAAGAAGAAATGGGTAAGATGTCAATGTCTGACACAGAATACACTTAGAATTGAATGTTGAAATAATCAGCTGAAATTTAAAAAAAACAAACAAATGACTCAAATAATGAGTACTATTTTAATGTTTTTTTTTTCTGAATTTTAATTAAAAAAATAATTAAAAGTATGTTTAAAATTTTTTAATTTTCTTTGCAAAGGATGCTGTCTGAATTGTTGGGGGTGAGAAGCTATCAGTTATATCATTTACTGTTGGACTAATGACCTCATCTTTGTTACTATTATCGCAGTCTTTCAGCAGCTGTGCTCTAAGGCCTTCTTTGGATGTCTTTTGATTTGGATAACCTTCAGGGAATTTTTAACTGAGCTCTGTACTTTAATCTATGGATATAGATTGTTCTCTTCCCACTGTTCATGTCTAGGGATATCTCGTCTCTCTACTGTTATTGATCATCCTGTTCCTGTTAAGTTTGTGTCTGTACAACGCATGAGTTCAATCCCTGGCCCAGATAGTATAGATTATTAAAACCCATGCATTACTACTGCAGGATGCAGCAGAAATATCTCCTACATAAGACATTGGCGATGGTGTCTTCATGAGTTACTCTCTTTAGCAACTCTTCAACTGAAGAAAGGGCTGAGCGGCCATTTTTATATAGAGCACACACGTGGAGAACAAAGTAGTCTAAATAAAGCATTCTATTTCTACCATATGTCTGATTTCCTTTTAATTTAAATTTAGTCTTTTCATCTAGCTTATATAGTGATTATTTCTCTTTTTCATCATTTCCATGTCTCCTTACACTCTCTCCCTATTCTTTTTCCTTTTTGCCACTGAGTATTATATACACACACACAAGTAAAAGGTTTGTCACTTATACATTCTCTGGAATATAAATGTATACAAACTACAGTGACCACAAAGTGAGGGACTAGTTTATATATTGATAGTAATATAGAATTGATCCCCATTTTCTATCCACATAATTTCTTGTTTATCAAATTCTGATGAGGTATGAATCCGCCCCCAGCTTATGTGATTTACTTATCTATATATATATATATATATATCATTCATACATGTATTTATAAATTATATTTGCACCTTTTAATTGAATATATATATATATATATATATATATATATATATATATATATATATATATATATATATATATATATGATGAGTGTTAAAGTTCTTGGCTCAACCAACTTTCCCTAAATGTCTTAACATCAGATTTTTTTTCTTTGTAGAGGCTTTTCGTTTGGGCTCAGAAATTTTCAGCATTCCTTGTTACTGTCTTCCAATTTTGAGCAAAGGTCTACCAGTAAAACTTTTGTTACCTAAACATTAAGGCTGTTGTCAATCATAATAAAACAATCTGTGAAAGATCAGCTTTGTCAAAGGAAACTTGTTTTTTTATTTCTGACCTGTGTTGCTTGCTTAACAGTTATAGAATGCCTTTAGAGTTGTGATGATAAAAAGAAATAATTAAAAATTCATATATTCATTTTATTTTTCTGAGCTAATTAAGTTTAAGTGACTCTTTTCTGTGTTGTGAATTTTGTCTTATCAATTATTTCATTTGAAATTACAAGTTTACAATGCCACAATCCTCTGTGTCAATTATTTCATATGATGCTCTCGGCAAGACCCTTGTCTCTCGTGTCCATGGCTTTGGGTCCTGTACCCTCAGGACCATAGAGAAGGTGCACTGGTCTGAATTTGTGTCCAATGATGAGCTCTGCCAGAGGACTGGTCAGCCAAGCATTCTCTGAAACAGTGCTGCATTTGCTTGCTCAGTCACATCCTTTGACAGCCTGATCACCACCCCATCCCTGTCATCTATCATTTCAACCCACCAACTGCAGACTGGAGGCAACCTCACGATAAACCATGTAGCCACTGGAAGGATGTCTTCACCCAGGACCTCCATCAGATCAGTCTGGCACTGGAGGATGTTCCAATGCTCTGGAAGGACAAGGTGCCTTTCATGGGCTCAACATCTTCCTAGCATGGGATTTAACAGAAGCAAATATATATTGTTTGTTTGTTTGTGTGTGTGTAATAAATAAATATATATATATATATATATATATATATATAATGCACCCTCACACACAAGGGTTGCTGAAAAGTTTTCACCCCAATTCAGAAGCTTTAAAAAGAAAAAACCTTAAGCAGATTTTGGGGAAATAAGTCAAAAACTTTTCAGCATCTCCACATATAAATCTTGTATGTAAATGTAGTTATGCTTATTATCTGCGTATGTTTTCTTTTTTTTTTCTTTTTTTTAATTTTTATTTTTAATATATATTTAAATATTCTTCACCCTTGTTCTCTCATTCTCTGGTTTAAGAAAAATAGTTAGTTTTAAATGACTGACTGGAAATATCCTCTTGCTAATTCTTTCTTTTAATTGAACCAAAATCATTCCTTTCCATATAACAATTTGATTCCAAGCAATTATCAGACAGTAATCTTGGTACCAATTTGAATTTTTTCAGTTAACAAAAAAACAAAACAGACATTTTTATATATACAGACAAACAGTAAATAAACATTATCAATAGGCATTGGTCATTTACCCAAGTTTGTTAACCAAAACTTTTTTTCATCAACATTTAAAGTCAGTTGAGATCTTTGCCTTTTATACAGTGTTCTTGTGAAGTAGGCACATTATCTTCAGATCAGTGAATAATGTATTTTAATCAAATCAGATTTCCTCCTGGCAAAATAGATTACATGTCTCTACAACTCGGACAAAATTAAGGACTTTGAGATACTTTCCATTTTCATTGTACCAGGAGCAGATAAATGGGATTAAAACAAATTGCCTGTTTGAAAGTGTTGTTTTTTTTGTTTTTGTTTTTTAAGAAAAAAAGACTTTTTTTTTTTTTTTTTTTTTTTAGTTTATTTGGTGAAGAATCATCATTATTATATATTAATCTATAAAAGACAAAAGTCAAAAAGTCATCTGGATAGAAACATTGGTTAAGTGTATTTAAGTGTTTGAAATTGGGCAATGGGATGTATTTTTCTTCAAATTTGTTGAAGGAGAAAAATTCAGATAAATCATGTGGCATTGCAAGAATAAAGTAAATAATAGAATGTATTTCTAACTATGAACAGGAAGATTAAATAAAAGGTTTAGTTGAAAATTCCAAGGAGGCTGGAGAATGTTGCAGGGTCAACACTTACAGGCAGCAGAGCAGGAGTTCTGGGTAAGCACGCATTGGTGATGGTACCAAAAGAAAGGGTCCAGTCGTTTGTCAAAAGTTAAAATCTGAAACACTCATGCTAGTGCACGGTCTGTGTCTAACTTCTAGACAATAACATTTACCACAACAAGGTTCACTGTGGTGTGAAAATTATTGGTGTTTAAATGAAGTGTAATACTGACAACTAAAAGAGATGAAACCAGACCAAGCCACAATGGAAATTGACATCAAGAAATGGGGATGGATTAGCCAGACACTCTGCAAGCCTGCTTCTAGTGTCACCAGACTGGAATCCATAAGGGAAACGAAAAGTGGGTTGACAAAAACAGACTTGGTGCAGAGGTGAAGGCAGCCGGCCTGACATGGGCCGAGCTGAAGAGGATCACCTGGAACTGTGCCTGTTGGAGAAGGTGATGTTATGGCCATATGTTCCCCAAGGAATCAAGAAGCATAATGATAAAAATAAAAACAGAGACACTAGTTGAGAATTTGGTTATTTACATTTGAATTAATGTTTTGTTTATTATACCCTCTGACCTTTGTGTCTGTTGCTCTGAATAATCTTCAAGGAAATTTGAAGTAAACTTTTTTTTTTCTTCTTTTTTTTTTTTTTTTTTTTTGTGTGTGTGTGTAGAGTTGTAACATGGTAATCACCTTTTTAAAGTTTTATTGGTGCACAAAAGTTGCAAATAATGACTTCTTTCAGTGAAAGAGTTCATCTAACATGTTAAGAAAAATGTTAATTAAAACAATGATTCAATAGGAAGTTAAAATAAACAAAAATCTAGTTCACAAATGTATAGAGAAAGTGTTAGTTTACATTGCTAGCAGGAAATTACTTTCTTATCCCAACCCCCTTAGTGTGCCATAATAAAAGGTTTATTCAATATTTCTGAACTCCAGATCTGTTGGTACAACTTTGAGAACGATTAAAAACAGAATTGGATTATTATGACCACACCAAGATAGATTGTGTTTTGTTTTTTGTTTTTTTGGGTTTTTTTTCACCCACTTTGTTTCTTTTTCCTGAGAACTCGATAGGTGTTGACAGGTAGTAGTCTATAAAGGGAAAACCTGGACTGCTAGACATTTTTAGAAACCCTATTGGGTTAAAGGTGATACTCAATTCCCTATATAAGGCAACACTCGCAAGCAGCAGAGCTGGGGTTCTGAATGAGTATCCACATTGGTGACAGAACCTTTAAGAAAGGGTCCAGTTGTTTGTTAAGAAAGTTAAGATCTGAAACACTCGTGTTTGTGTCTAAGTTTTAGACAGTAATATTTACCACTGGTGTGAAAATTGATGTTTAAATGTTGCCAATAGTTGGTAAATTAACATTCCTTGATACATAGATCTGCAAGTGGCTTGATAATGTCAATGCCTCTAAAACAAAACTGAGTCTACCATTCATCGGTGCATGGAATATTGTTGCGACATCTAGTCTGGTGCTCTTGCTATGTATATAGATTCTTGATAAAATCTAAAAAATCTGCAATGTTATCAATCCGGACCTGGCATCTTGGCTTTAGTCACTTTCCCAGTGCACTTTCTGTAAATACTTTCATGATAATTGTTCTGATGAACTTTCTTCTTTTGATATCTTGACTTTCCTAATTTAAGCGCAGTACAAGAGTGGCAGCTAAGTCTCATCATTTTACAGCTGAAATTGCTAGATGCAAGCATAAATTCTATGCTAACAGTTTCTTCTCTCATTCACACTTCTCACTTGTGGAACTACCTTCCATTTTCTTGCTTCCCAGCCAACTTTGATTATCAAATATTTTAATGTAATGTCAGATTGTTAACTTGTATCTCTTTAATTCCTCTTCTTTTATTGGTTTCTCTCTTTAATGATATTTTTTCTCATATTCTTTCACTCTCGGTAATCCCTTATGTCTTAGTGGCTTTATTGCCTTGTTTGGGGTGAAATGATAAAAAAAAACAAAAAAAAAACTGTTCTCTCTAACATGTTAAATGTATATCTTTTGTCCAGTTATGCTTTTCCTTTAATGAATTTCTGCTGACATTTTATTTTATTTAATAAATTAATTCAAAATATTTTTCCTAGTCCCATCAGATTTATAGAATCTAGTGCTTTATTTTAACACCACAGAAATAAGTTATTAGTATGGCCACCCATTGGGGAATCCTTAAACTCTGTTAGATTTACATATTTGGAGACAATATAGCATATTTTTCATGTTTACAATGTTTACTTAAGGTAAAAAAAAAAAAAAAAAAAAAAAAAAAAAAAACAACCTTAAAATTTAATGTGAAAATCTGCTTGCATCCTCTGCACCAACGTTATCTATATATATATATATATATATATATATATATATATAAGAAAGAGGTTGTAGTGGTTCCAACGAGAGAAAAGTATGTATATTAAAGAGAAGAGAGGTGCCGTAAACATTTTTGGTTGTAATGTGGATTTATTTAGAAAAAAATATGCTTTGTTTTACATAATTTTACTACACGGGTTTCTGGTTTCACGTCCGTCTTCAGGTAAAAGCGGAGATTTCCACATATTAAAAATAATTAATTTTTTCTTTTGTTTTTCAATGTTAAATATTCTCGATATGAGACATTTTCTGTGTTAGTAATCCGAATTTCTTTCTTGAATTGGCAATGAAGAGTTCTGCACGAAGGGTCATAAAACAATTAAGGTTGGGCCAAGGGAAATGACGAATTACTTAGCAGCATTTTATCTTTTAATGTTTTACTGACCCCTATGTGTTCTTGGATCTGTTTCCATTTTTGTGTGTTTCTGTCAGCATGCGTGTATATATGCGTACGTATATTCTCCGTCCATACATATACTGTCTTACTATGAGGAATTAGTAAACTCATTTGTACATATACACGCATCCCACCACAAGAAATCAGTACATACACACATACACACATACTTCCCAAGCTACATGGAACCAGTATACACATTCACACATACACATACATACGTACCTACACACACACACACACACACACACACACACACACACACGTACTTCCTAAATTGTGTGGGGTTTGGGTGCGTGCTCGTGAGTAGTTCCTGTTTTGTCAACATGTGTATCTATCTATCTATATATATATATATATATATATATATATATATAAATGTGTGCATACATATATATACCCTCGTGTCTCCTGTATATGAGCGTGCGTTCATGTATGTGAGTGATTTGATCATTGTATTTGGTCACCTTGTGTGCATGTTGTGTGTTTTTGTGTGGGGGGTTATGATCTATTTAGTTCGGGTTTAAATTTGTTTATAAAGTTTTTTTCCTGTATTTGTAGGTACGAGTAATTGTCTGTTTGATATATCGGCATGATATTAAACTTACCCTGGTTACATTTGAAAATGTGTTGTGATACAAAAAGATTTCTGTTGTCTGTCATCTAATATATATATATATATATATATATATATATATATATATATATATATATATATATATATGTGTGTGTGTGTGTGTGTGTATTTAAATAGAAATAGTTTATTTCACTTGATGTGTTATTTATGTCTTTTTTTTTTCTCTTGCTCTCATTTTTCCTCTGTCTCTCTCTCTCTCTCTCTCTCTGCCTTTAATGAAATTTATGATGGTTTGTTCAATTTTAGACTTATTTTTTATTTTTATTTTGATAATGTTTGTCATGTAATTGTTTCCAATAGGACAGGCTGAATTTGGACTTTTCAGGTTGAGTGAGTGTGTCAATTTGTCCTGGAATCTGTTGTCTTTGTAACCATTCTGCTATTCTGAGGAAGAATTAACTACCCTCTCCTATGTCTATCTCTCTCTTATCTATCTATTCTCATCTGTAATGGATATAAACTACTACAAGTTGATCTCAATTGGAAAAAAGGATTTAATGCTAATATAAATATTCTTGACAAGTTTCCTTTCCAATGCATCTGTTTTAATTTTCCATTTTAGGATGCTATTATGGGTTCTTTGTGTAATATATATATATATATATATAATTTTTTTTTTTTTTTTTTTTTTTTTTTTTTCAATCTCTTCATTGGCTATGTTTGGGGTAGGATAAAATTATCAAACCTGATATTGAATTAACATCCAAGAATTTAAGGGTTTGCTTAGAGGATAACAAAAGCAGTATTATTTATTATACTGTATATGAGTTAATCCCTTGAACAGATTTTTTTAAATAATTTTTCTTAAAAAATATCATCCTTTCCAATTACTTACATGGGAGACTTATCCTATTACATGCAAACATTTGTCGAGACTAGATCCAAACATCAACTTGTATGAAAAGATCTCTTCTATCTTGTTTTATTGAAAATCACATGTAGCTTGTATGTGTAATGGGGTACATATCTCTGCTTGTGATGTGAGTCCAGGTAAAAATTATGTCTAGGAGTAAATGGTACTTTTTTTTTTTTTTTTTTTTTTTTTTTTTTAAGCTTGGTAAGCAGGCCTCTTAATACTTATAACATTTATTCAATAGACACTTAGGTGAAATTATCCACACACACACACACACGCGCGCATTTTTATTACTTCAAACATTGTATCTTTACTTTAAATAGTGCAAAAGAAAAAATAAGAATAGACAAACAGGAGCACACACACACACACACACACACACACACACACAATTATTGAACTCATTAAAAGCAAAATGATCCAACCAACAAACGACCGGGGGGGGGGGGAAACAAATATAGATTATACAAGAAAGGCTCTTTAGTTGGTAAAGAGACAAAGAGCTCTACTACCCAGACAAGGAAATCTAATTATTTATTATTATAATGATTAATAAATAACATTTCTTGAAATAAAAACAATTTCATTAGTTTCTTTAATATTTACTTGTCAAACATTTTAACGTTTTAATTTGCCTAAAGGATAATTTAACTACATTGAAGTTTAAGTAATTCATTAATTTCACTTAATGACCTTTCCCTGAGGCTTTTTGAGAATCTAAGATCAGATAAAATAAGACCAGGTAGATATAATTAATTGCTCTCTTTCTTACAAGCTTTTTCTTGTCTTCAGAAGATGCATTAAAAAGACTGTTACTTCCTTTGTATTAGACAGTCTTGTGACTACCTCCTCTAAACCCGTGGTATACTTATGTTTATATATCAGCCTCTTGGCAATTAGTGGCCTACTAATCAAAGCACAACAATAAATTTCTGTGGATTCCAGCAATGTTTCCAACATATTTCAAATCCAGCTTGTGGTATTGTTGTTACCTTGGGAAGGTTACTGAATAGAATAATCAAATGAAGGTTGGTAATGAACAATAATACTTAGGACAAGAACAACACATATAAGACTTGCCAGTGGCATGTAGAAGTCATAGTCAACTGCTAGAAGTGAGTCAAGTGAATTCCACAATGAATCTCCAACTGCAGGATATATACCAACTGCCCACGCGGTCAGATGTAGTACAAAGGCCAAATTTATTGTGGGGTATCCGAGCCTGTAATCTTGGCCAAAAATTCCCTGTAGAACCCGTATAAAATGGGGTTGGTAGCTGTTTTCTGAGACAAGACTCTGCCCTTAGACGTAGTCTCATCTGGGGATCCTCTCTGCCAGCAGGCAGAGCATTTGACCAGCACAACTGCAGACCAACATACTGTATTTACTACTGTATTTATGTGAATGGGGACATACCCGTCCGTAGGTATGCTACAACACCTATATTGACTCCCCCCCCCACCAGCCATTCTTATTTACTAAGGTTTGTTGGATCAGTTCTTTGCATGTTCTTTTATAAGATATTGCTTAGGAGTTTAATCCCCAAATTATAACCTTGTGCCAGACTATCCTGAAATTGTTCATTTTAATGTTGGTGTTTTGTTTAGAGAAGGAGATTTTTTATTCTCATTCCAAATCTCTACCAAACATTGTTGAAAATCATTTTATATTAACCAAAGTGGAGGAATTGTTGAAGAGATTGTCTGCGTCTGTCTAAGTTGGTTACTTGTTGGAAGTTGGCACCACTCTTCCATTTCACCGACTTTTTGAGGCAGGAAATGAATAATTATTGGAGATGTGAGAGTGGGTTCCCTATCATGCCCCCAGCTTGGCATAAATTTGGCCATTATTGTTGTACAATATAAAATTTATTTCCCCCAGTGTGATGTAAATATTTATTAGATAAGTAAATATGGACTGGATTTTTGACTTGTTCTACTTTTTTTTGTTATTCTTTTTTTATGTTATTTGACTTCATTTGACATGGTTTCATCTCATCTGCTATAGGCTCTGTTGTAATTAACTTTTCTTCAAGTTTTCCAAAGTGAGCCACAGGAGATTATTGTTTCTTATCTCCCAATTACATGAGGGGGTGCTGAAAAGTTTTAGCCTCATCTATTTTCAGCATCTGGCCAAATTACTATTCTTGATCTAACAGAACTTGTAGCATCACTCATAATGTATTTTACATCCAGTTAGCAATCAATTAGCTATTTATATCAGTCAGTGCAATAAAAGAATTTAATTCTATTTAACGAGCTAAGCCTTGGCAGTGTCTACTAAAATGAAAGGAAACCAGATCCACATTAATTTAAATTAAATTCCTATATAATTGACAATATATCTTTGATAATGTATGGCCAGTGATTTATATATGCAATATGATAGCTCTATTATTGTTGCATGCAAATAAGATCACTCAGAATGACTAATGATTCTTGCATAACTTACATGGCGTTAAAATAAAATTGACTTATGTAGCAGTGATTAGAATTTGAACTCTGCTTACTACTTTCTAGTAGCCACCAGTTGTACATTTTGTAATATCAACAATATTAATAATAATGTTACTACATCTGCTGCTTTCTTCTAAGACTTTTCGTTGTTTGTCTAACAGCTGTAATTTTTTTTTTTTTTTTTTTTTTTTTTTTTAATTTTTTGGTGAAATCATCATTTTCTGTCTAAAATCATCTCTGAATTGTAACATACAAAACTCAATAAAACAAAAATATTATTTAATTTCAAAAGCTTTTAATTGCTTTTATTTATTTCAATGAACAGGGACAATATTGTCTGAAAGCAAAAAGATATTTCAATGAAAAATAAATTTTTAAAACAATTATTTGTTATTTCTGAAATTTTATTATTTTTACATTAAATGTTGTTAATTATTCTAAAATTAGGGGAAAATTTGTAAAATTTAATGAATGTTATTAAGTAGATATATATTTACAGTTCAAATATTTTAAATAAACATAATTTCTAATTTTCTTAAAATAAGTTTTGAAAAAATGATAATTGATATTTAAAAGAATTTCAAAAGTGAGATTTCCAGTTTTTTTATAAAATGGGAAAAAATGGTCAATTTTGCTGACTCAAAAAAAAAAAACAAGATTTTTTAACAAATTTCAGACGTGCTAGGAACAATTAAAAAATGTAAAAAAAATATCCCCAAAATACTTTGATCTTTCCTCTTAATAACATAAACATTTAGACAATAAAATTTTGTTTTCGTCAAGTTTGGCGTCTTTTTCATCCTGCTATGCTCTGTTTATAGCGATCTCATGAAGGTACCTACCTTTATAAGAATTTAATAAAATATGTAATCTTTTTTTTTTTTTTTTTTTTTTTTTTTAAACGTCCTAAGTAAACTAGTATTTGACCCAGTGTTTAAAAAAATATGAGATAGTAAAACGGAATAAAATTATAACTACAGTACAATGTGTTTTAAAGCTTCAGAGGAAAAATCTTTCAGTGATCCCTAAAGCATAAAAAGAGATTTGTCAGTGTCACCGTTTGCCTGACTTTCTACGTTCTTTGCAATGTTATGTCATATTATGGCAGAGTATACATGTGGTAATTTACGCTGGGTTGAACATTGAGAGCTGATATTTATGAGGCAAAGATGAGGTATTATGTACATTATTCGAACTATTGTCCTCATCTTTGTTGCCATATTTATTACAACGTTTCAGCCGTTGTACACTTTGGCCTTCTTCAGGTGGTTGGAATGTCGAACTGAACCCTTTATTTCGCTCGCTAAGGTAGACTGTTCTAGTTCTATGTGCCATGTTTGATGGATGTCAGTTATCAGTTATCTCCTGTTAATTTCCCTCTGAAAGTTCTCCACTGCCTTAACCGGGTATTGAACTCACACTCTTTGGGTATTGTCACAGGATCTAACCAATGCCTTTATCCACTGTGCCATGTGTCTTCAATACCCGGTTAAGGCAGTGAAGAACTTTCAGAGGGAAATTAACAGGAGATAACTGATAATTGACATCCATCAAACATGGAACTAGAACAGTCTATCCCAGTGAGTGAAATAAAAGGTTCAGTTTGACATTCCAACCATCTGAAGAAGGCCGGAGCATACAACGGCTGAAACGTTGTAATTATGGTGACAAAGATGAGGACAATAGTCTGAATAATGTAAGGATTAAAGACTTTCATTGATTGACTGAGAGTGAAAACCAAGGCTTCATTTAATATATGGTGTAAATACACTTATTTTTAGTTTGTCAATCTGAAGCAGTTCCTTGTGCAGGCAAATCATATTTTCTTGCAAGTTACAGTTCAACATCTTTGGAAAAGCTTTGAGGGACCATTTCAATTTCTTGCTGCTCTTGCATTTAAATGTTTGTAACAGACCAAATGCTTTCAAGATATGAAATGTGCACAACTGATGGATAAGATGTAATATAAAATTATTTTGATCCCTCCGTTAGAGCAGCAAAAAAGATAATTTGCCACTGTTGTTGAAAATCAACAGTACACACCTGTATAAGGAAGCTCAGAAAACCAGAAGTTTTTTTTTTTTCTCTGTCAAGGATACAAAAACTGAAGAGACTTCATGACTCATTTCAAAATATCCTTTTTACATTTGCCCATGCATTTCCTTATCTAAACTTAAAACAAAAAATGAAAAATAAAACTGTATATAATCATCACACTTTGTGCGTATTGGTCCATTCAGATGAATTTCATTTTTTTTAGGCTTACACCAATATCATGTTGAAACATCAGTTCCCATATGATCACTGAAGTTAAGCAACATCAAGCTTTGTCAGTACCTAGATGGGTGACAGCTTAGGAATACCAGGTGCTATAAGCTTGTATGTGCAGGTGGTGTAATGAATGATGGCTCAAAATTGTAAATTGGAGAGCAGAGTTCTAATTTCAGACGGGTTTGTTATATACCATTATGTACATATACTCATCACTTCTTCCCCCAGCTATCAGTTAATTAGCAGGACTTGTATCGGTAAATAATTATCTCTAAAAAAAAATTTTTTACAATTGTATTCAACTTACCTCATAAATATCAGCTCTCAATGTTCAACCCAGCATAAGTTACCACATGTATACTCTGCTATAATATGACATAACATTGCAAAGAACATAGAAAGTCAGGCAAGCGGTGAGACTTTGACGGCAAGCAGTGAGACTTTGAGAGCTGATCGTTATGGGGGTGGGGCAGTGTTTGAGTGTTTTGAATGCCAAAGGGCTAAATAATATGCAAAATGTTGATAAGCAGTAAAAGACTAATCCATCAATCTTCAGTACCTTTGAGCAGTCCATTCACAGTAGTCTGTTATTTTTAGACAAAAGACAAGGAAATTAATCTGAATGAACTAATATACAATGCTTATAACACTGCCTGAAGAAAGGAAAGACAAAAAATACATTTTTATTAAGTAGTTGAGAATTCTGAACTTGTTACAAATAATTATCTTAACTTCCTTTTGTATTAAAAGACTTTGGAGAATTATCACTGTCATTACAATGATTCATTTTTATAATCTCTTTGTTGCCTTTGGCAAAAATATCATTCATATTCTTATCCGTATATGTTTATAATTTTTTATTTATATGTGATACATAAAATATATTTCTCTTGCTTATACTGTATATTGATTTCAGGTTTAAGGAAATTAGAAATGTATTTTCCATTCAGCACAAAATTACACACTTGGAACATAAAACCTAATTGAATTACTTACACATGGATAGACATCTCTACGGATGAACATTGTGGTATCTGTGTATTCTGTAGGAAATTTGTGTAATAACTGTAAGTTGTGAAAAGTTACGTGCATAAAATATACACCTACATTGTCTCGTATTATTAGCCACTTTATATATTATTTACAAAATTAATACAAATATATTGTTTGTCACTTAGCTGATTGGTGTTATTTTCAGTATTCCAACTCCAGAGTTTCATAGACAGATCCTCCAGCAATCACTCCATCCACTCATCAATTGACTGTTTATATCTCTTGGTAGTTTTTTTAATTTTTTTTTTTATGGATTTTTCATTGATGCACTATTTTTTTTTTTTTTTTTGTATGTGAAAACACACACACAAAGGAAAGAAAAGAAAAATCATCCTTGCACCAATGAAAAGTGCATATAGAAAAAAAAAAAAAATTGTATCTTATTTGAAACAGGATCTATATATTGCACTACATCCAGTGCATTTGTATAAAGAATGAAAAAGGCAAAGAAAGCAAAGTACCATAGTCTTTTCCTTTTTTTTTTTTCCTTTCGCACCAAGCAAGACAATAAAGCCACTAAGATGCAAGGGTTTACTGAATATGAGAAAAAGAAAATATTAAGGATAGAAAACAAAAGAACAGTAATTAAAAAGACAGATGATAATGATTGATATTGCCTTTTTAAATTTTTGAACATTTAAGTTAACTGGAAAGCAAGAAGTCTGAAGAGTTACCCAAGTGAGAAGTGTGAGAGAAGACACTATTAGCATAGGACTTCCGGTTACATCTAGACATTTCAATAGTAAAATGATGAGACCTAGCTACCAATTTAGTACTGTTCGTAGATTTGTAAAGTTGAATTACCAAAGAGGAAATTTCATCAGAACAATTACCATGAAAATATTTAGAAAAAGCAAAAGGAAGCTATGTTGTGACTGAAGCCAAGATTCCAGGTTTGCATAACATAGCAGATGCTTTGGATTTTATCAATAATATGTTGGTATGAACCTAAGGATCAAACTCATTGATCAGTAATAATACTGCAAGACCTGCTTGCTTGTATAATAAATACTAAAAGAAAATTCCCTTAGAAATAGCAGGGATGTCATTGAAACCGTAATTATTGTCTGGTAATTATCAATATTTCCTTATACCTCAAATCTGTTGAGGCACTGAAGATTTTTTTGTTGTTGTTTCTTCTTCTTCTCCCCATCTAAGCAATTGTTTTAAGACAGAAATCTGTTTTCTCACCCCAATACCACCCTCTCCAATCATTTATAATAATAATAATATTGCCGATACTTCATCTCATGGTGCCTCTGGACACACACAAAGTTAATAGCTTCGTCATTTTTGTCTAAGAGTCAGGAGGATTAAGGTAGGGGTGGAGACTGATTTGTTCTCTACTCTTAATGGATTCTGCATTTGTTCAATCAATTTGTTTCATTGTTATCCATCATGGCAATATTGTTGTTGCAAGTGAGATCCAAGAAGTGCTAATGAATCCGTTGTGGGTTTCAGTTTCACATTATCGGTTGGTTGATGGCAGAAGCAGTCAGACCTTTTTTTAATAGTAATTTTTTTCAATAATCTAATTTTTTTTTTTTATAGAATTTGTAATATATATTTTATTAATAAACTGAGTAGATGCTGCTTTTATTTATTTCTGTGTACCAGTTTGAATATTTGACAAATCTTATTAATGAAAAATATGCGCTCTCTGGCAGGATTCAAACCTGCATCACTGTGGGCAGGGGAAATTGAAGTATTAAAATCTATCAGATTAATAAATAAAAATCCACCACTTATATATATATGTGTGTGTTTTTTGTCACTTAGCTGATTGGTGTTACCCTCAGCATCTTGACTCCAGGGTTTCATAGATGGATCCTCCAGCAATCATGCCGCGCACTTGTCAGGGGAAGGTTTTTTTTTTTTTCTTTCTTTCTTTCTTAGTAAGCTATCTGGGATACACAGGTTTGATTCCTGCCAGAGAGCACATATTTTTCTTTAAGAATTCTTGAACTTTCAGACCACTAGACAAAAAAAAAAAAAAATAAATAAATATACTGTTTTAATAAATAAATGGAGCACCTACACAAATACAAGTATCCACTAAAAAATACCATTTAAAATGATAAAAATCTGTTGGAATAATAACAAATAAATCCATTCTAAAAATCTCTCTCTCTCCCCATATATATATATATATATATATATATATATATATAATGAAAACTGAATCGATCTGTAATATTTTACTTCACTGAACCAGATCAATTCTGAATCATCAAACCAAGAGATTTTACAACAAAAAAATATTTAAAAAAAAAAAAAAAAAAATTCTCTTGGTCTGATGATTTGGAATCAATCTGGTTCCGTGAAAAAAAAAAAAAAAAAAAAAAAATCATTACTGATGGATTTCTAAGGACACTATTTTCAACATTATATTTGCTCTGTTCTTACATTGAGCTCTCTTTGGATTTATCCCTATTATCAAAAATATATATATATATATATATATATATATATATATATATATATATATATATATATTGTGTGTATTTAGGCAGCATCTTTTCATTCATACATGTTTCATTAAATATTATAGACAAGAAATCATCTATGTAAACATTGACAGACTATCACCACTGTTGTGTCCGTATATTGCTTAATATGTTGTAATTGACATCTTTGATAATGGCTTATATAAGCCGAAAGCTTAGATTGTATTAAAATAAAAAAATATAGGTCAATATTGTGAATTTCTTTCTTCTTTCAATGATAATGTTATTAAACTTATCAGAAGTTACGAAAAAAATTTACATAAAATAGACAACACTTGTCTATAATATTTAATGAAACGTGTATGAATATATATATATATATATATATATATATATATATATATATATATTAGTGTGTGTAGTTGTGATATTTAGTTGATTTATATTTATCCATACACTGTAGCCATCTAGGGCCTTTCACTTAGGCTCATATTGTAATTTAAGCTAAGGGAGGCTTGTTTTATATATCATCAAATACAGTAAGTGTTGAGCAATTGTTATAAAATAAGAATATCCATGTAAGTATCTAGTGAAGAGGATTTTATTTAAAATAAAATCCTTTTTGGCATATTTACATTCTTCCTGTATTTTTGAACAGGAGTAGACGTTTCACTTATTTCCTGTTTAGGGATGAATTGATTTTTTTTTTTTTTTTTTTTTTTTTTTTTTTTTTTTAAATGTAGTCCTCTCCTCTGTCATTTTTCAAGCTAGAAATTTTTTCTTTCTTTCTGATAGGTTTATTTTTTAATTTCCTTGTTTACAATTTATTTGATGATTTTGATAGCCTATTACTCTCCTGCAAGTTAAACTTTTGCCAAAAACCAAAAAAAAAACAAAAAACACATGAAGCACTAAATGTTATTAATAGTAACAAATGACTTAAAAATCACTTGATGGTCACCTCATCTGCAAGACATAAATCTGTTCAAGGCCGACAAAATCTGGCATAGTTGATTTGTTTTTCTGCTTTGAAAATTTTTTATTTCTCACAATCTCAACAACTATGATATTCTTAAAGGTTAAAAATCATGATTTTTACAATAATGTGAGGTACAGAGAGATGTGTGTGTGTATATGTATGTATGTAATATATATATATATATATATATATATATAATTGTTTTTAATTTTCCAAAGGAATTTTTACATTTTATTATTACTACTACTACTTTGATTATTTAACTTATTTTTCTCTTTTTGCTGCATTTTTGACAAGTCACATTTTTGTGATGTGATTTAATTTGGGATATGACCGTGCATTAAGGTCAGGATTTTGAATGTTATTGGGTCAGACTTAGGAAACAAAAAAAAGACAAGGAATGTCTCTCTTAACAAATTAGGATCATTTCTCTCCTCTTTTAGCCCATTGTCCCTGCTACTATTCATCATTTAATGGTATGATGTCTGACAGTGTTGTTGGTACTTAGCCTTTTCTCTTGATGCTATGAATGATCAAGTCTGTTAAGGTTATTTATTTATATATATATATATTGTTACGAACTTGTAGCATATAGATTAACCACGGGTTAAAAAAAAAAAAGGAAAACGTGGGATCTTTTATCGGTCTTCACTCAGAAATGGAAGCGACACAAGGGAATCAATGAAGAACAGACACAAGACGATGGATTTCAAAATATAACATTTATATTTATAAATATATATAAAGAAATAAAGAAACAAAAAAGAACATTCATTTAACAAAGGGGAAGGGTTCATTAAAGAACAGAGGGTGCGAGCGAATACATATATATATAAAAACAGATCAAACCAAGAGAATCAACTTATCTTTCAGTCGAGTTGATATTTTCACACAAAGTTCTGATTTGCCGAAGTAAGAGTTGTGATGCTAAAACATTTTGGCCGTCCGGCAATTTTCCTGAATTCCTTTTCCTTCAAAAGTGTTCGGGGTTCCACAGCATTTCGTATAGGCGGTTCGTTGGGTTGATTCCGTTTCATAGCAGTCCTTTCACCCCTAGTCGACAGACATATATATATATATATATATATATATATATATATATATGTATGTATCTGTGATAATCTCTGCATTTACACACCCATGATGAAAAATGAACAATATTGTGTCTTGTAAAACATAGATCAATAAGTGGCATAGCGGTTATTAGTGAGGAGAATGGATTCAATGGGCTGATCAAGTTCTGTAGAAGCCATTATGCCCTTATTGCTATCCCATGTGCAAAAACAAGCAGGGTTGAGAGAGCTCTGTAGTCTTGATAGGGTAGCTGATCTTGGAACAGGATAAACACAAATATCCTGGCAACACATGGGCCAGTGTGACCCATTACTTCCCATGTCTAACAAACAAACTTGGGGGAAAATCTGGCTCCTGTGGTGTACCGGAAAAAAAAAAGACTGACATAAATAAGATTAAAATTATCAGTTGAATTATGTTACTCAAATTTAAATTAAAACCCAAAAAACTTTAGTAATAAATCCTCAAACCCTACAAAACCTGCCTTCTGAATTAAGGTCTTTTCAAAAAAAAAAAATAATAAAAAGCATGTCTTCAGATTTAGAAATGATAGCCACCCCCACCTTGCTGCCCAATACCACTCTGCAAAAAAAAAAAAAAAAAAAAGTTAGTACAGTTCAAATTGTTAACCTATTTATATGTCTGCAAGCCATGAAAATATAAAATAAGTTATGAGATTTGATAAATAATTGTTTCCCACTGCCTTACCCCCCACCAAAAAAAAAATGTTTTATTTAGAAACAATATAGAAAAAATAAACCATAGAGAGTCCAAAGTTCTTTAGTGGCAATATTTGAGAATTGCTTTTCTCAAGCAGTGACTTCCTCCCATTCTGATTACAATTGTTGAAAAGCTGTTCATGTATGGAACTTTAATCTGCTGGGCCCACACAATAAATAGGTTAATCTTATCTTAGTAAAATCTCATGTTAGTAGTCAGGATTAAGCTGGTGCACAAATGAACTTTTCTTGCTTCATTCACAAATTAGTATTTTCACACACACACATTTCATTGATGATTGTCATTCTAGCTATCTATTAAGCATTCTGCTTGCTTTGATATATTGAATTTTATTTATTTTAATAGGTGTTGTTGAATTTGTATTTATGTCTATATGCATGTATATATAGTTGACCAGAATTTTGCTTAATTTTTGTGCAAAGATTTGTACTGTTGTTGCTGAAAGTGTTTAAATGGTTTATGCTTGGATTTAATAAATAGATAAAGACCTTTCACTGAACTAAACTATTAGAATTCTTGAATACAATATAAAATAATTCGGTTAGTATTTTCTTTGTGATTTTATAGTTGCTTAATCCTGTACTGATGTCAATAGCGAATCTGCTTAAGATTTTGTCACAGTTGCTTAAAAACAATAGTCTCTCACATATAGGTGTGTGTGTGTGTATATATATATATATATATATATATATATATAATATGACAAAGTGGAGAAAATTTTCTTGTGAACTTTCCTTTAGAAAAAGACTAAATTTATGCACAAATGAGGGATACTGGAAATATTTTTAAATTAGCCAATTTCATTTAGATTTTTTTCTTTCTATCATTTTTGTTATTAGATATTGCACACTGTGATAATAGAAATGTAAGAAGTGAAATGTAAGAAGCCAGCACACAAATTTACTGTAGATGACATTGTGATGAAGAATATCTCTAGAAGTCATCTTTGATCAAAGTGACATTTTTTTTTTTATGTCAAAATTGTGGTCAGTCTCATTATGGCGAGTAATCAACACATTTGATGTATTGTGTTGTAAAATGTCCTTGTGTGTGTGTGTGTGTATGTATATATATATATATATATATATATATATATATATATATATATCTATAGTATGTTGGAGCAGCAGATCATTATTCAAATATATATTGTTAAATATAACTGACAATGAATATCTATTATGTTTGATCACGAGACATTCTAAACATTGTATAGTTGCTTTAATTTCAGAAAAAAAGGAGCAAATAAAAACAAAAACTGTCCAATATCTGGATACTTTTTTTTATTTTTTTATTGTGCTGTTCCTTGATCTAAGCTTTTAACTCACATGAGCCATCTTCAGAGTGGTTATATGGACATTTAAACAAAGATATTCACTGTTAAAGATGATATTCTGTTATGTTTACATATAAGTTTGCTATGCGACTATAACAGTTGTAGAATAACAGACACGGGTCATAGATTTGTGATGTCATTCTATGACATCGTACCACGTGAGAGAATGAAATATTAACAGAACCATGCATTTAGATGCAATGTAATGTATATTAAAACAAAGCAACCTACACTCAACAAAATTACATTTCAAACCAGTCACAACACATTACTAACAATTACTATTACAACCAGTAATGATAATTAAAAAATGTTGATCACTTGATACTTTCCTCTAATAGGAAACCAGCCTAGAATTAGAGACCCTTGGGGCTCTGCTTGATAAGTTCTTGCTATTAATGCAAGATTATTCACAGGACAAACTATGAAAGATCAAAGTTGAAATTTAACATTCAAAAATAAGTTTTGACTTTTTTCTTTTCTTTTTTTCCCACAATAAATAAAGGCTGTTGCTTGGATTGGCAGAAACAATGTCCAGTTAGTTGCCTTTGGTCACTTGTTTTGCCTTAAATGAAACTGACTCTTAAGCTTGGCTTTTGGCTTAAAAGAAAAATGCAATTCCTGTCAAGATAGCCATTATCAAGAAATCAGCTCAAATTTTGTGAAAGATATTTTGATAGAAAATCTACTAAAGCTAAATGGATAATTTATCAGCATGTGAGGAAACTGTTGCTGCAAATCAACCTTCCTGGCATAGGACCATCCGAGGGAGGGCCGACACTTTAGAGTCCAACCATCAACATGAAAAGGATCTGCAACCTGCTGTTAGCAGGGCCCTACTCACCCAGCATCTACCACCCACACTCCTCTGTGACTCTCCCTCTACAACTCTTCAGTGAGTAGGCTGGGCCTTGACTGCCATCTCTGTCACTGCTAACAGAGGGAAGAAAGGGAATAAGAAGAGAGGATGATGAACCAGATGCTTGGATATGAGTGGGTGCTGATGACAACGATGGAAGAACTTTTTGAGAAGACTTGTTGATTACAAGAGATGTGTACTGTTTGGTTGTCTTGGAGAAGCTGATGCTTTGAGACAGATGCAGCTTCTTCCATCAAAATGGAAAGCTTTTCTTACGAGTAGAATTCTGCCTTTACAAAAAGTGCATGACTTCTCTGTCCCTACATTTTTTCTTTTCTTTTTTTAAGATTGTCTCCCTTTTTAGAAATGTTTTCATCACCTTGCTCACTAATAGCCAACATTTTAATTACTAATTTAGGTACCTCCACTAGGTCACATAAAAAAGCAGCATATCACGATGAAAAAAGCCCCATAAATCAACGAAAACAAAGTTTTGTCTCAATATGTTGTTATTAATTGAAAGCTAAAGCATTAAATTTATTATTTCCAGTAAGTAAAATATTCTGGTGGATTTCAGATAGAAATTATATAGATTGGAATGTCAAATATATGCTCAATTTTTAATTTTCTTAAAAGCTGCCATTTTCTTAAATTTTAAGAAATTTGTAAACAAAAATAAAAATTTTGATTTTAAACTTCTTCCTAAAATAAATTATATATTTTTAACACATTATTTGAGTAAAATTAGAAAATTTAAAGGTAAATTAATCTGATATGAAACAAACATTACACTTACTTATAGCACAAAAAATTTGTATCCCAACATTTCTTAATGTGTCTGAATTTTTTCATGTCTTTATTCACGTTATCAAAGTAATCGATTGTTACGAGGTGATTACAGGCTACTATGGATGATCAAAATTGACAATTTTTGCAAAGTAAGCAAACGTGGTTTTTCGTTTTTAACTAGTACTTTTTAAATATTAACATTTTTATTTGGCAATTATGTAATATTTATTTTTTATTTCGTACTTTCTTAATTAGATAATTGTTTTAAGTTTTTAAATCATTACATAATTCAGAGTCTGTCTATATTTCTGAGATGAGGTATTATGTACAGTATTTACATTAGTCGGACTATTGTCCTCATCTTTGGCGACAAAGATGAGGACAATAGTCCAACTAATGTAAACATTACATAATTGTTTAAACTTTTCTTATTAATTAGATATTTGTTTAAACTTTATTAATTAGATAATTGTTTGAACTTTTTTATTAGGTAATTGTTCAAACTTTTTTATTAGATAATAATTGTTTAAATTTTTTAATTAATTAGATAAGTTTAAAATTTTTTAAGGATTGTCATGTATACATTTCCATACATAGAAATTATAAACGTTTTTTTTTTTTTTTCAATAAAAATTTTTTCAAAATTATTTTAAAAATATTCAGGTACTTATGTGCTTTTCAAATTTTGATTTGTAAATTTACTTTTCCATTCATTGCATTACATGCTTAAAAGCAATAAATTGATTTTTGAAGTATTAAGAAGTTAATGAAAAAAAAAATGGAAAAAAAATTTGTAAAAATACATTATTCATTAAAAAAAATTTTATTTCTTCACAAAATAATGTCCTTAATATAACGTATTTACAAAAGTAAGTCAAAGCTTTTCTAATTAATTAATGTCATAGTTTTTTTTACAATTTTTTTTTTTATTTTTATAATTCATTAATTAATAACTGATTTACAAAAAAAAAAAAGAAAAAAAATGGTGATTTACTTTCTATAAAAAGTCCTGTTTTTAACTAATAAAACAAATCCCATGCTTAAAGATTTAATTTCTCAAAATTTCATGAAAATATGTAAGGGGGTGGAAACATGTTTTAAAATCTTTTCATTAAAATTTTCTAAAAAAAAAAAAAAAAAAAAAAAAATTTCAAAAATAATTTCATTCATTTCTGAATAAGTCCTGAAAGTTTAATTAAAATCTGACAATTATTTGATTTTTGCAAGAATTTCCTAATCAACATGTGTTTTCCTCGGGGAAAAGCGCAAAATAAAACAGGCCTTTTTTTTCTCTATTAATGCACTGTCATAAAAAAAAAAAAATTTAACCAAAATTTTCTACGTACTAGAAAGGAGTAAAATATTTCAAAAAATAATTAAAAAATACTTTGCTCTTTCGTCTTCATAACGGCATAAACATATTGAGACAAAATTGTTTTTGTCGATTTATGGGCCTCTTTTCGTGATATGCTGCTTTTTTACGCGAATTTTAGTGTGCATTTCTCTTCATGCTAACATGATTCCACCTTTCTGTTCCATAAATGAACAAATAGTGATATGAGGACTTTGACCAGAAGTCTACTCATCCATGTTGTGATTAATAATCTGAAAAGACATTCCTTCTAATCATATCTTCCCCTGGACTTGTCTTTTTCTGTTACTAAAATCGCCAGCAATTTATTTTGATTGGTTGAAGCAATTTAAAAACTTTCTAGGTTTTTCCAGTGTCTGCTTATCAAAGAATAACAAATACACACAAGCTCAGGTGTCTATTCTATCTTTATTGTTAAACTCTGCTCACCTTCCCCGTTACATCCCTGACTGACTGAAAAGACTTTCTTTACAGGGTATTAATGGCCTTGCCTTGCCACTTAGCTAAGCTCTTTCCACTGTTCTCTATATAAGTACTTGGCTTTTTTTACATATTGTCTCTTATCACCTCTTATCATCATTGAGTACTAATTGGCTAGAGAAAACACTCTAATAAAAGTCTGGCTGGTTGGAGACGGCAGTCAGATTAGATACTTCTCTTCAGGTTGGGACAACTTTGGCTTTCTGTCTCTCTGCAGCACCTATGAAAGATTTTCATGGTGAGTCCCTGTATTTATGGAGAAGACATTCCTTTCAGGTGTCAGGTTACAAGTTGATTTACATATGTGCATAGTAATAGGTTAGGTGACTTCATTCTTCAAGTCCCATATCCAATTTTTAACCTTGTATATAATCTAGGCAGAACTGTGGAGTAGTTTTTTTTTTGTTTTTTTTTTAAAAATGCCAAAATTCCTTACCTGAATTTTGGCCACAGTATCACTTTACTGGGTCAGAGAATGGATTCCTACCTTTCCCAAGGGTATTTATGTATAAGTAAATGTAATAAACTTGACTGGAATTCAAACTCGGCTCTTGATTTCTCATTCTGAGCTGTTAGCCATTACACTACACTATACATCCAAGAACAGCCTTACAAATTATAGGGTTCAGTTTGAAATACTCTAAAGGCTGGAGGGTGCAATAGCTGAAATGTTATAGCAACAACAAAGATGAGGATATTAGTCAGATTGTTTACAATCTTTAATCCTTTTCTGTTTCCAGATGAAATATCACTAGACATTGAACTGCAGAATGAGAATAAATTAACCCTGTAAATTAAATAAAGGCTTCAGTTTGAAAATTCAGACAAAATGATTGAAATGTTGCAATAATAACAACAGGTGAGAATATCCCAAAGGAATACAACAAGACACAAATGGTTGCTTTCAATTTGTGTCCACAAAAAAAATTTAGAATTTTTTTTTTTTCCTTTTGTGTTAGCATGCAAATATTTCTATGGGCAATAATTACTTTTTTCATGTTTGTTTGTCAATTGTTTAATTAAAAACATTGTGAAAATAGTCTATGAATACACACACACACACACACACACATAAATACCTACATTATATATATATATATATATATATATATATATATATATAAAAATTTATCTTCGCTCATGCATTTCAACCTCTTTATTCATATTGTAGTTACTTACTTTTATTTTTCTTTTATATATATATATATATATATATATATATATATATATATATATATATATATATATATATATATATACACATACACACACACACACAGTTCCTGCTAAAGCTAACAATGGGTGTAACAGTTTTTGGTTACATCTGCTTGGGCAGGTAAGGTAGAGGGTATAGTACAAGCATTGTCAGCTTTGACATGGTTAAGTCATTGTTAAAACCCAAAGAATGTTCCTCACTATTTCAGGTGTGTGTGCAGAATTAATAGAAATATAAAATTTGTCACTTAGCTGATTGATGTTACCTTCAGCATCCTGAATCCAGAGTTTTGTAAACTGACCCTTTGGCAATTGCTCCATCCACTCATCAGATAATACACACACTCACTCACTGACTCTATTATGGTAGCTCACACAGGTCGATGTTGAGGCTTTATAGTTTCCTACAACAACCCATCATTGAATATCTCTATGCAGAAAACCCATTGACATTCATTGAACTTACTGAATGCTCATATTGTTCTTTGTTCCCCCTCCAGATTCTAACCCTACTATTTTTTTTCTATGACCATGAAACAACTCTGCCTGCCACTCTGCTTGCATCCCTCCCTCTCTCTCTCCTCCATGATAGTCCCTGCTTGCATCCTTCCCTCTCTCTCTCTCCCTGCCCCATGATAGCCCCTGCTTGCATCCCTCCCTCTCTCTCTCCCCCATGATAGCCCCTGCTTGCATCCCTCCCTCTCTCTCTCTCCTCCATGATAGCCCCTGCTTGCATCCCTCCCTCTCTCTCTCCCCCATGATAACCCCCTACCATTAGATGCATCAACTCCTTTATCATAGTCATATAGTGCAGATCAAATTGTTTTTATTCTAAGTTTTTGATTATATATTGCGGTGGAAGTTTAGGCTTCATAGATCTCTTTTTGCTGTTGTCGCCACTCATGTGTTTGTATGGAAGAGAGAATGTCTTTTTATTAATCTTTTTTTAAATATTTTGAACTAATTCAAAATAACTTTTACATAGTTTCTTTTATATTTGCTTTTGAGGATTGATTTTTATTGCTAGCATAATTTTGTGTCTTGTGTTACCCACTTGAGAGAAGCTATTAAGTAATTTAAAATGTTGCAAAGCGTCCCGCTCACACAAGTTGTGCCAAGAGAAATCAATTTTAATTTTAGCCACTTAAATAATTTGGCAGGTTGTATTGAAATATTGAATTTGCAAACTTTTTTTTTTTTTTTTTTTTTTTTTTGAGTGAGAACATAAGACTGAAGGCTGTGAGGGCTGTTATTTGACATTTACTAAGCTTTGCTTTATCTGACAGCTGGCCAGGAATTACTTATAAAAGTGGTATATTATCTAAGTACTGATAAGGTATTTACATATAAATCATTGAATAATGACCTACAAAATGCTCTCCCTAAAGCTAATTATATATATATATATATATATCTTAATGGAAGGACACAAGTTAGTGCATTTCTTGGTTCTACAAAATCACAAATGAAAACAAATATCTATTTATAAAATACAGCTTAAACACTTTTATCCATCTATATCTAAAAAAAAAAAAAAAAATGGTCTGCTGGAGGCTTTGTACTTCACCAAAGGCTTTCTAAACACAACACCTGATCAAACGGGCATCATTTTACATTGCCACAAATAAGTTTTATTCCACGATTGTTATACTACCTGTTCTATGGTAATGGACTCTTCCAAAGACAATAAGTAGCAGTAGCGATCGCCAGTTCAGGGTAGGTGGTGTTGAGCGAGTCAGACGATATCAGACATTGAAGTATCAACCATCACAACTTGAAATACAAGCCTCCACTGTGAAACGACTCCACAACGACGATGAAGAAGCTTTGGTTAAAAAAATCAAAAAAGGGCTACTTCAATGTACCACAAGTTTCGTTTGATGGTCTGCTGAGGTTTCAGAATTAATAGGCCTACATATTTTATATGAAATTAACAAAATTGTACATATAAACAACCATGACCTTTATAGGGATTGACGGTCTGATGGTAGTGCCTGATAATAGAAGAACAAATGACAACATAAGAAAAAGCACTTTTTCAAATTCTTCAAAAGCCTGGTCTTTGAAATAGAAGTTGAAATGAATAAAAAAAAAAATATCTACAAACTGCCAGTGTCTCCCCCATACATGAAACCCAACACAAAATTGAAATACGTGAATGTTAGATCCAACCGCCCTGTGAATATAATAAAGCAAAGGAATAGAATCAAGGTTATCTAGAAACTCTTCTAGTAAAATAATTTTTGAAAATAAAAAAGAATATGAGAAGACCATAATAGCAGAGGGACATAAACCCAAAGTGGAATTTAAACCTCAAATAAAACAACAAATAAAGAACAATTTGAGGAAAAGAAAAAATATCATTTGGTTTAACCCCCGCTTTTAACTTAAAGATAAAATCTAAGAAAGGAAAGATATTTTTAAAATTACTTACTAAACACTTTCCCAAACATTCAGAATTGTACAAGATATTTAATAAAAACACAGTTAAATTAAGCTACAGCTGTACTAGTAATTTAGAAACAATAATAAAAAGATAAAACACCAGAAACATGCACCAAAATATAGTTAACACTAGCGAATTAATGCACTTGTTGAAATAAAAATAGATGTCCATTAAATGGAGTTTGCAAAACTGAAGCAATAATTTATAAAGCAGAAGTAATAGATGGCCAGAACAAAACAAACATAGGATGTAATGAAGGTAGTTTCAAAGGCAGATGGTATAATCACAGGTCGTCATTCAAGCTGGAAAGCCTTAGGAACTCCACCAAACTAGCTAACCATGTGTGGAAATTGAAGGATAAAAACAACAAAGACCCAATTTTAAACTGGAAAATTGAAAAAAGCAAAACCTTACAACAACCATAACATCTGCAAACTCTGCCAACAAGAAAAGTTAGCAAAAAATCCTTTTGAATCAAAGGTCTGAAATTATGAACTATTGCATTCAGACAAAAAAATTCCTCTTAAGTTCATATGAAGCTGGATAAAAAAAGTATGTGGATTTCAATTACCACCCCCCTGAATTAATACATTTACAATATCCTTTCTTTTCTCATCCTCCTCCTTCCTTCCTATCATACCCAATGTTGTACGTTTATTTATTTTTTAAAATAATAAAGCATTCATTAATAATTTAATAAAAAAATAAATAAATCATTTGGAAATCAATTGATACAAACCACCTGATGATCCCGAAAGATTGAAACTAAGGTAGTGGAATCAACTGATCTCCTAATTTTTTTTAAAACTGTGGGTGGTTGGTGATGATTGTTAAAAATAATAAATTTTATTTTTTTTAATTGGGCATTTTTTATTACTTTAAGTATTATTTTTAGTGGTTACCTATATTTGAGTAGATGCGGTTTTTGTTTTCATTTTAATTTTTCTTAACTGTGCTTATTTCCTCCCCTGGTTTGTGCATTTGAGAAATGTAATAAAGAAAATATACCCCCCAATAGGATTTAAATCTGCATCCACCTTTTCAGGAGAAACCACCATCTTATCCAGCATGCTTTTGCCATTCAGATATGAAGAACTTCACTGTAAAGCAAGGCTCTTATTTACTTTTAATGTTGGATTAAAAAATAAAATCCATTAATTCCTTAGAAATTGCTTTGTTTACATTTCAGATACGAAACTGAACAGATACAACATTTGAGAAAATCTGAAATAGTGAATGTGCATTAAAGGCAAGTAGGACGTTACCTGACTGTTAAGCTCTTCATAGTTGAGCACACAGTGTGGTTTCTCTTGTAAAGCAAGACACTGGTTTTAATTTGGTCAGAGGGGAAAGTTTTCTCGAGTACACATCCTGGTAGCTGAAATAATAATAAAAAAGGAGCATCTACTCAAATATGGGTATCAACTAAAAATAAAATGTGAAGTTATATATATATATATATATATATAAAGGAGGCATGATGGAGTAGTGAATAGCGGAATAGATTGAGAGGAATTGGAGAGCTGAGTTCAAATTCCAGTCAAATCCATTACATTCCCTTATATGCTAATACACTTGGGGAAAGGTATTAACCCTCTTCTCCCTTCAGCTACGGGTAACTAGTAGGACAGACTGGGTTCTTATAGCCTTGGATGGCAACTGATCTAGGAGAAGGACAACTCTGAATTCAAAACCAGTGGAGGATTGTTTAGAGACCTTTATGGCATGTTGTGCTCCAGGTCCCTGTATTCGGCCCTTCAAAAAGTGTGGTTGGTTCTGCACAAAGCCTTCACCACTATAATCAAATCATATGTGCTGGTGTCTGGCTGTCTGTTCCCAGGAATTGAGCTGCTTGACCCTTGTATGTCGAATACAATGGGAGAGGCCACTATATATATATATATATATATATATATGTAGATTGAAATTGCCCATAGTTATAATTATTTTGAACGATTTATTTATTTTTTATTTTTTTCCTCTCTAGTTCTATAGCCCTTATCAAGGATGTCGTTTTTGGATGGTGAATTTCCATGTCTTGGCTTCTACATAGTAGTTCAGCTAGTGAAGTGAAGTACATGCAGTGGGGAGGGGGTTGCTTTTTGGTGGTCCTATGCTATGTGTGGACAGTTGGCCTAGGCATGACTTCAAATTTTAGAAAACCTTTAGCATGATATCTCCACTGCTAAATAGTGTAAGATTGATAGCAGGAGAATAGTATTTAATCAACAATGCGTCCCTAATGATGCATTGTATACAACTATGATTTGAAAAGAATCTTTGTTATTGACTAGAATTTTCGTTAAAGGTTCTTGGAAATTATGACTTAATGTTTATTAATCACACTCTGCTTTGAAAGGTGGCATGTAAGATGTTTACTTAAGGAAGTAGTGGTGTGTCCAATATAGGTAATTCGGCCCTGTCGGCTGGGGCTTTAGAATACACCGATTGCACCTCTGCAGAGGGGTAAGACCCCCCCCAAATGAGGCATCCTGGGTATGATGTTAAATTGCATCCAACAGCAAGGCCTCTGATCTGGAGGTTTTGAGGAGCGTGGAACCACCTCTTAATTGCTGGTGTTCCCAGGTTCACCTTGACCCGGGGTGGTAGCACCTGTTAGGGTCCCAGTTATGGGCAAATAGTGAACTCCTAGTTTTCCAAGTTTTACTCACGTCCTGGGTATGACGGTAAACTACATCCGCATCCTGGGTACGGCGATAAACTGCATCCAACAGCAAGGTCTCAGATAATGTTTTCAGAAAAATAATGTTGCCAGCTCTAAGTTTTTGAAACAATAATGTTGCCAGCTCTAAGTTTTTGAAACAGTGGTGTTGCCACCTCTATGTTTTTGAAACAATAATGTTGCCAGCTCTAAGTTTTTTTTGTAAAAAAGTAATGTTGCTAGCTATACGTTATTTTGTAAAAAAAGTAATGTTGCCAGCTATGTTTTTTTTTTTTGTAAAAGAGTAATGTTGCCAGCTATACGTTTTTTTGTAAAGGAATAATGTTGCCAGCCATACGTTTTTTTGTTTTTTGTTTTTTTTTTTGTTTTTTTTTTGTTTTTTTTTTTTTGAAACAATAATGTTCCCAGCTATACATTTTTTATTCCATACAAAATAGGCATTTAAAATTCATATAAACTGGATTTGGCATTAAATAACCCACAGTGGTTGATATGCCATAAAACCCAAACAAACACATATAGGTAATTGATTTATAATAAATTCCATAATATATTATAGAAAATGGAAGACTGCAAGCTAACTGAAATAACCCCACAAAATCTAAACTAGCATTAACCAATATAGTGTACCAATTTCAATGCCCTGTACAAGACTGTTACTTATCAAATGTCGGTTGCCCCCCTCTCTCTCTCTCTATATATATATATATATATATATATATATATATATATATATATATTAGTGGTTGTCAAACCAACATATGTACTTATTTTTTTGTCAAAGATACAATCTCCAAAAGGAGATTTAAACAAATACAAATATCTTTTTCAATTGGATCGTCAAAATATTAAATTTATTTTCTTAATTATATATAAATTGAATTATAATTAAATTCATAATGATAATTAATTGAACTATTAAATGCTGAAATCAATGATCTGCCAAGAAAGATTGATTTCCATTGATACACCGTCATCCCCACTCTAAATATTGCCTTTAATTTTAATCATTTGGCCAACACAGCTTTCTTTATAAGCAATTTTATGTAATATTCATCTTCTGTATGTTTGGTAGTTTGTTGGCAGGCATAATAGCCCTGTCACTGTAGTTTTATAAGAATGGATACTTTTGTGAACATTATAGATCATTTTGCTTTTGATTGACATGGTTAAATTTGGTAAGGTGGACTATAATCAATTTTGCATTTGAATCAAGTTTTCTGACTGTCAGTCTATGAAAAAGTTTTTATTTGCTGATCAGTTCTCTGAAAAGATTTTCTTCTTTTCTCTCCTGTTTTTTTATGGAAATGGATTAATACATTCAATCCTTTCTCTTCTGCTTACCCTCACTCCTTTCTGAGTGCAAGATGACTGAAAAGGTTGATGGATTAGATTAAATTTAGCCGAAGACTTTTGGACTTGCAACTTTGACAATGGTTGTAGTAGGATTTTGCATCCAATTTCAATGACTAGATTGTGTGTATGTGTGTGTGTGTGTGAGAGAGAGAGAGAGAAAAGCAAAAAAAACTGGCTACAAGATGAAAGTCTGTTTGCAGATTTTCTACAATATTTAATGCCCTTCAGTACAGAGAGCTGACGTTTTCAAATACAAATCTCTCAAGTGGAGAGCATGACAAGGAGTAAAGGAAAGTTTACTTGTTAGGTTTGTGTATGTTTGTTTAGGCAGGTATTAGCTTTGAGCTGATTAATACTATTACCATCCCACTTCAGTTTTGTCTGTAAAAGAAGAGGAGATGGTGGAGATTAATTTCAGATATGAGTGGTACATGGATGACAATCTGGGGTGGGGGTGAATGCCCATGCTAATCTTTTTTTTTTTCTTCTTTTGTTTCCTCTCCTCCATGACACATTTTTAACTCTATCCCTCCTTTTCCGATTATTTTCCTGTAACCAGATTAAATCGGGACCTTTTGACTTAAGGTTGGGGGGGAGGGGTGCAACTTTTTAAAAACTTTGACTATTCATCCTTTATAATCTTTTATGAAAAGAAAATATAGAAAAACCAAGACTAGATTGATATTTTCCTTTAAACCTAAATTGCACTAATAAAAATTTAACTGATCCTTAAAAAAAAATTACTTTCCTTGGAGCATACCGGATGAAATACTTAATAATTAATTTGCTGCTGCCTAAACCCCTTTTTAACCCATGACCTGTCAAGTAAATTTACTTATTTTACATTTTATTACAATCATAGTTTGCTGTTGCGTAATAATATTTTTAGCTAAAGGTTCCTTCCAAATTGGACTTTCTGTTAAATTTCTTTCTCTTTTGCATTTTGTTTAATGACTATCACTTCAAAGATTTTGATTGCCTCCAGAAAATAAAAAAAAAAATAAAAAAAAAACTGAAATGAAGACTGATTAATAAGTGAATTCGAAAATGATTATTTTGATTTGTACAGTACTTAAACATTAAGAACAAAGATTTATGATGGCAAGAGATTTTGTACCATTGTTTGGCAATGAATATAATAAAGTACAAACCGTAAATTATTGTATCAACCTATATAATAGAAGTAGGTGCGTCCATTTCTATTATATAGACTTAACCCATTTTGTAAACTCATATTATCAACTGAACTCCTTTTGCAAATAATGTTTTTCAATGAATGGACATCAGAATACTTTTTTTTTTTTTTTTTTAAGTTGGTCAGCTGAATAACTTTTCAATGTCCCTTTTTATATTGTTTAAATCACATTTTCTAAACTCCTTGATTCTATCTAGCTATCTTTTACCTCCCGAGTTCTCAAAAAAAGAAAAAAAAAACTGTATGCATTTAAAATCTTGACTTCCTCTTACACACACACAATTTATTTGTTTAAATGTTATTTACACACACACACACACACACACACAATAATAGTTGAGCACTCATATCCAAGGATGCCTCTCTACTAGACACCTGCTCAACACGGAGCCCACCTCTGAGCCAACCTTAGTTACAGTTTCTGGGAGATAGTGCATTCACCTTCCTGACTCCTCGACCATGGTGAGATTTGAATCCGGGTCTCATGGTCAGAAAGCGAACATTTTAACTATTCAGCCACTTGCCCATTTTTTTTTTTTTTTTTGTGTGTGTGTGTGTGTGTGTGTGTGTGTGTGTGTGTGATTACTGGAAGTAGAAGCTTGTCACTTAGCTGATTGATGTTACCTTCAGCATCCCGACTCCAGAACTTCATAGGTCAACATGTACATCCACTCTTCAAGGAATATCGGCAATTTACTGCTCTTTTTTTTCTTTTAATGCACATTTAACACTAAGTTTTTTTTTCTATGTTACACACACACACACACACACACACACACACACACACACACACACACACACACTGATTCCTTCTTTAAAATTTTTAAGATCTGTTATTTTACTGTGGACATTTATTTTAATTTTTACTTTGTCCTCATTTTCTGGAATGAAACCTAAAAACTTTTTCTGTGTATGAAATTTAAATTAGAAAATTTTTTATTTTTTCAAGTTAAAGCCAATAATGATTCTAGGCAAATGATACAAGCTCAGCTCAATTGATATAAACTGATGCCAATGTCAGTTTTAGCCAAAAGTGGGGTTAGGAAATGAAGTATCAGTGGTATCAGATGTGTCTTTGTATTAGCAGAGCTGGATCCTCTAGCAGGTCTGGAAGTGTGTTTGTAATAAAGTTCCTGCAGACGTCTCTTATAAGATGTGTTGGGAGAACAGATGGACAGTAACCTACAATTCCAGACCCCACACATTAATCATAAACTGATGCTGGTGTCTAGCCTATATTGTAGCATGGGGATTCTGATCTGCCCACAAATGTTGGTTGTGTTAATTTTTTTTTATTCCATCTCTTCCAAATGTTGCTTCATCCATAAACAAGACTGAAGAGACAAAAAATGGATCAGCAGTTTGTGCAATAAACCATCAGTAAATGTTCTCCTGTGGTGAGTGATCAGAGAGCAAAAGACCCTGTGCACATTGCAAATGATACAGTTACAGGAGCTGCTTTTGAAATACCCTCTATGTGGTACCTCGATATGTACGATGTGCTAGGGCACACTTGATGTGTGCTGATACCTTGGTTGTCACCAACAGCCTGTAAAATGTGTTCTTCATGGTCAGGCATAGGAGTGTATCTTGGTTTTTTTCGATCCATAGTTTGTGGTACCATGGATCTTGTCTCTGCAACGTGAAAATAAACAGCAGCAAAGCCTGATTATTCGGTTGCCTTCAGTCTCGAAACACAATCTGATACAACCATGCAGCTTCGCATCCATTACCATTTGTGTGGCCATATGTAAAAATCATATCTCCCTCCTTGTAATATGAATATCCTGCCATTGTTAAACGTAACTTCTCAATTAACTTATTACTACACGTTAAATGTTGAACAGACTAATGAGAAATGTACACGGATGACAAATGTAACCTAGTCTATATGGCAACACGGTGCCATCTACCATAAACTTTCTTTAAAATTAATAACTAAAAAACAAAGGAGTTGTGGACATATGTTTATATGGACTTTTGTCTTTCTTTTCGTATGAAGAAGCTGCCCTCAAAGTTTGTAAAAATATTTTTGATACATCCTGTGTTTACGTAAATAACTAGTGAATGCTAATAATCATGGCGTACATAGTTTTAAATAAAAAGATAACTGTTTTTAGTTTGTCTTTGGTGCTTGCCAATCCATTCGGGCCATTGTAGTGAGCTCATCTTTAAGTATTTTGTAAACAAGAAAAACTGCTTCAATTTGCCCAACCTCTTTGCTGCCAAGTGATCACTGCCCAGTTATAAGGCTGGCCAATTTTCATAAACACAATCCTGCTCTACTGTAGATGACTCAATCGGTTAGTTTTTTTGTTTTGTCTTTTTCCTTCGCTGTTGGCTTCAAAACAAACTTGAAGTGACCTGAGTATCTAAATTAGTGACTGACACTTCCACCAAGTGAATATATCAGCTGAAGAAGAAAAAAAAATACAAATAGAAATTTTAAGTGCAAATAATTAAAGTGACTTCTGTAAACATGCATATACACATTGGGAATTTGAACTTAAAAAAAAAACATCCAGCTACTTTTACAAAATACTCTGTTGGTTGGTTTCATGACTTAGGAAATCAATGGGATCCTGTACAAGCTCCCTTTATGGCATACTTGCTGGAATCCATCTCTTCTCCAGATCATGTGAGAGAAGTAGTATTTGGTTTGCAATCAGGAGTTCCATAATCCATTAGTCTCTGGGAAACCACATGTACTGCAGACACAGCAGAAGTAGCGTATTTCAGGCAAAATAGCCTGACGGAGCCCAACCCTCTCCAGGCTGGTTTCAATTCAGTTTTTTCTCCTAGAAAGCTTGCAAGCCAAGGCTAGAGAATACATTCTGCCTTTTTATTTAACCTTAGCTGGGGAAAGAAGAGATGGGTTCATATCTTTCCCCAAGGGTATTTGCATGTAAGTGACTAACTAATTTGTCTAGAATTCAAACTCTACTTTCAGATTTCTCATCCAGAGTTGTTATCAATTATGCCACTGCACATCCAGTATTTAGGTGTAATAAAGACGACTTGACCTAACTGCATTCTTGTCATCCTTTGTGACCTGTTAGTAATGAAACCATTTTTACAATAACCCTCTCTGATCTATCTCATTGACAAATGACTTGTAAAAATGTCTCGTTACTGACATGTCACAAAGCATTAATTCAGAGTTGATACTTACAGCTGCAGAATTTGAACTTTGAACATACAGCAGAACTATTAATTGTTACTGCCATTCAAGACTAATGTAAGCAAATATTTGTACTTTAAATGATCCCTTGAATATCAATTGCTTTTTAAACATTTGAAAATTTGTAAATGTATTTGTCAAAATTTGATAATGTTGAATTGGTTGCAATCGGGGAATTAGAGGAATATTGTCTGTACACTTAAATGCATATTTTCATGGTGCGAAGTCAACTTATATGGTGAAGAGAGAATTTAACAGCAATACCCTGAAAAATAAGCATGCAAGTCATTGCTCTATGGTTGGAGCACCTCCAATGAAGAAGATAATTTTTATAACTTGTAAGAATAATTTTTGTACATTGGTTTGGACTGTATGCCTAAATATTCAGTTATTATTAGTAGTATTATGTTTAATTAATTTCCAATGGTAATTCAGTCAATATCAGGATTGAGAAAAGTTTCTGTTGTTTTTATATATATATATAATATCAAAAGGCTCAAACACTAATATTCTATGGTTATAATTTATTATATTGGAATTGTAATCATGATCCAATTCATCAGACCTACAAATTCAAATTTTGAATTTGTAGGTCTGATGAATTGGATTGTGACTACGATTCCAATGTAATTATAACCATGGAATATTAGTCTTTGAGTCTTTTATATTCTTACTGTCCTGGACATTGAGTTCTATCTGAATTCTATCCTCTTAGGAAAATATTATATATATATATATATATATATATATATATATATATATTCACCACAAGCTAGGTGATAATCCCAATAGGAAGCTACTGGGAGTAAAAGAGAATGAGAAGACTTTTAGAAGGAACTGAAAACCAAATTCTAAACAGGAAGCAAGGGATAAACTTCTATTCTTGTTCAAAAAAAAAAAAAAAAAAAATGCCTGAGAGTGAATCAGATATACATGAATTCAGAATGAATGTTGGTATGACATTTTGATAATCTTGGTCACTTGCTACCCATGTCATTTTGTTTAATGTTTTGCATTGTCATATTTTTATTGAAGAAATTCTTATTTGTATATTTTTTCCTCTCTTTTCTCTGTCCATTATTCCTGCCTATTCTCCTTCATCCCTCTATAGCGTTACTCGAAAAGGAATGATTCATTATGACAGGTGTTAATTTTTTTTTTTTTTTTTTTTTTCCAGAGTAAAATTCAATGCAAATTCTTTATTTACTTAGATATGTTTGTCTTTGTGTCTGAAGTTGTTTTTCTGATAATTTTTTTTTTTTTCTTTTCAGCTAAAAGATTTTGTGAGCCAAAACATGAAAGACGTCCGTGGAGAATATGGTAAGTGACTTCTAATGTCACCAAAAATGTTGCTAAATTTTGACACCTATTAATGATGTATAACCATATCATCATAGTAACAAAATATTGAAATAACTAAAATGCAAATGCAATTAACCCAGTAAAAGAAAAAAATTTCACACACTTCCTTGTGTTTTTTTGTTTTTTTTCTCTCCACTTAGTTTTTTGTTTTTGTTTTTTTTTTTATACAATGTATAAATTAGTTCTAATTAACTAATATATATTTAAAAAAAAAAAAAAAAAAAGTCTATGAACAATGTGTAGCTGTAATTTCTCAGCTTTTTGGAGTCATAGAATTCAGTATTGCCAGAAATTTATAACATTTGCCTTGTAAAAATGAATTCCTATTTTTGATTCTTGAATGTCTGTTATGAAAACATTTTCATTTGTTAGAAGAAAAAAACTGACAATTCATAAAGAAAATGCTTTATAAACATTTGATAAATTTAAGTTTAATCAATAAAATATTTCAGAAAATGGTTTTGATAAAGAGATAAAAAAATGCTTAAAATTTTCAGATCAAGAAAAGAGAGGGTTTTTTTTACAAAAGAATTTGAATCTATTTTTAGTTTTCTAAGTTCAAGGCTATCATTTTGGTGATAAAATGTGAGGAAATGAATCGCTTGTTTGTAAATGTTGACATTAAATCTTAAATCTTAATGTCAACATTAAGATTTAGGACTGTTGCCAGCAACATCAGAATTTCCTTGGTATCGAAGATAAGTTATGGCAAGTTCGGCTTTTAAATGGGCAAAATAAACAGACTTTTGGCCGAATCTGAATAAATTCACTGAAATAGACATCTGGGTGGGGGGAATTCGTGAAAAGTTTTTGGTCTGATTCACTTTTCAAACACAATGATAATTTTTTTATATACAAAATATTTTTAAACATAATCGCCTTCCTTGTTAATGCACTTAATTCAGCAGTGAATATTAGTCATATAGATCAAATGTTATACAGTGAAATTTTTTCATATCAAAACTCATCTGCTAACTGTATCATGCTATGGATTTATTGCTCCAAAAACATGATGCTTCCCCCACCAACTCTTTTAGTATATAAGTATGAGCAGAATTTCTTGCATGTGACTTGCCCCCCCCCCAACCTCCACCACTTTATGTACAGTTTATGATGTAATATATTAAGATTATTTTAGAACCTTCTGTAGTCTCTCTCTTTTTTTGGTGGGGGGGGGGTCAGGAAACCTTGTCAAACATGCCTTACCCACCTACAAATCAACCAGAAATGAAAACCAACATTAGACTTATTGCTAATTTCAAAGGATTTTGTTTTTCCATCTGAGTATACTCCAACTGACAAGTGTCGAGGCATAATTTATCTGGTCAGTTTGCCCATTGTCTTTCAAAGAAACTGTTCTCAATGTAAAACTCGGAGTTTCTTTGAAACGACTGTTATGCCACATTTATATAAACAAAAATAATAAAAAATAGCTACAAGGCTCCGAAAGTCAAGATGTTTCTCAATTAAGACTGGCTGTTTTGGTTTCACAACTTTTTTTATATACCACTTCCATTCAGAACATAAGCAATTATGGCTCTCCACAACTGCCTGGCATTTGTTGCACTAAATAATTTTTTACATGTCACCATTTATTTTTTTGTTTTGTTTTTTTTTTGTTCTGCGATCCATTCTGTTATTGAGAGGCAGAGGGAAACGGTATGTTCTGTGACTGTTAGATTCTTCAGGACTTTTTTCCATGTGCTACAAATTTCATTTCTCCTGATTGTATGTTTTCCTGTTATTATTGTCCTTGAAACTTTTTTTTTCCTTTCAGTCCATGATAGTCTTGGCCTTTGTTGGTCAAATCACATCTGTTACTTCATCTGTGAAGAAATTGTCCATATAAGAGATTATATAGCAATCTCTAACATTCTTTTCTTTGAGATTTTCCTGTCTTAATACTTTTAGTTTCTTGAAGACATCGTTGACATTCATAGCTTTATCAACCTTGAAAAACTTTAAGTTTTTAAAAATGAATAAAGAAAATATATTGCAAGGCTTCAAAATCATTACAGAAATATCCTGTTAATTGACAATCATACTTTAAGCCAACTGACATTAACTTATCTTCTGCCACATATCATCATAATTAGTGCCATTTAAATCTTACTCAGTAACCTTCCACTTTGAGTGGCTCTTGGGCTTTGTACAAGGTGAAAATTATTGTAAAAAAATTTTTTTTTTAATTACTAAAGTGCATTTTATACAAGGCTCAAGAGCTGCTCAAGATAGATTACTGACTGAGGAGGTTGATATTGTAAGGGGAAGAAATAGGAAGTGAAGACAGAAAGATAGCTATTGACCCTAGAAGAATATTGGAGTGGCCTGGGTTTGCATTTTGCCCCTTGAGCTTGTCAGGATCATTAGCTGCTGTAAACTTTATTTGGAACACTATTTAAAATCCTTATTGGCTATGTGTATTTATATTCAAATTTGGTTTATGATGTCATGTGACAAGGTTTTGTTTTTTTTGTTTGTTCTACAAAAGAGAGAGAAGAAAGAAAAAAAACTAGAAAATTGTAGTTAAAAAAAATAAAAATAAAATAAAATGGTGATAAGACAAGATATGGAACACATATTGCTTGGAGATTTGACATTAGTGGGTGTTGGTCTGATCAATATATTTGCCATTACCTCTGGCTTGCTCTTTTCAAAATGACCCCAGTCACTTTTTATATAGATTGTACACCCAAGGAAGGCCATAGAATGCAGCAGCCAAAATGTAATAATGCAAAAAATAAAATGTAATAAATTTTTTGATCATGACTTCTCGGAATTATTTAAGGTCTCTTGGTTAACAGAAAAGTTTTTTTTTTCCATTCTTTTGTATATAAAAAAAAAGAAAAGAATGTTGATATTGTGTAAAGAAAGACATGCTATTGTATTTTTAACCAGTTTTAAGTATGAGTTTATTGGTTAATTTTGTATTTTATATTATTTTTCTTTCAACCCTTGCTGCATATTTACCATTGATTAGTTTGTAATTTGAGAAGTTAGGCAAAATTCAGATTTGGTAATACAGGCTCCCTAAATCTGCAAAAAATAATGACAGTAGTTAATATAGGCTATATTATTTTTTTATAATTAAAATTTAGATTCATTTTTTAAATTTAACTTATAAAAACAATTTAAAAAAATAAAATGTTCTAAATGCTTTGTTGCATTAAACTAAAACAAAAAAATAATTGCCTGTTAATTTATAGAATACTTGAGAATATGTAAATTAATTTTTCTCTTTTGGTCGAGTCATTAAAATTTTTAAAAAAAAAAAATTCTTTGCTATTCTTTCATTTGATTAATGTATTAGGTTTGTGCAAAAATTATATCGTTTTCTCACATAATAACATGTGAGAAAACGACATTATTTTTGCACCAACCTAATATTTGGTTTTGCTGTTTTTGTATTTGTGTTGTTTAATTCATTTGATTTCACTTCTTTTTTTTTTCCTCTTTTCCCCCATACTCTCCCTTTCTATCCCCTCTTAAATTATACATGTTTATCTTTTAAAACCTGTGTGTGAAACAAATGTTTAAACAGTGTTATTGAACAAACAACTGGTCCTATTTACAGTTGTTTTTTTGGGGGGGGGGTATAAACTATTTATATATTTATACTCCACCTCTCCAAATAGATATATAAACTATTTATATATTTTTGTTTTTTAATTTCCAATTATGATTAGAAGAGTTTTTCTCTCTCTTGTGTATATATATATATATATATATATATATATATATATATACACACACACACATATATATAATTAATGTCTTTCTAATGCAGGTTCTATGATACGTCCAAACAAGCAATTGGTGCAGCGGTTATCCACTTTGCTAATGTCTTCCTGGCTGGAATGTTCCAAGGAGATCCATGTACATGGTAAAGGACAATTACTTCCTGCCTCTTTCTTTTGTGTATCATATTCTTCAATTTTTGGCCTCTCTCTAAATTGTGTGCACATGTTAGAATTTAATAGTAAAAAAAAAAAAAAAAATTGTAATATTTTAAATATTTCAACATTTCTGTCATCTTCAGAATATAGGAATTATGAGAATATTTGAGAGTAAATATAAAATTTAAAGCAAAATTATTGGCTACCCACTTTAGCACAACGTTGTCCAGTCCCAAGATCACATTGCAAGCTATGACTTAAAATGACGTTCTGTTTCTGGTTGTGGCCAGAAGGTTTAAAATGTTATTCCTGATTAATATTAATTAGCCTGCTTTCCCACCTTGCCTTTTGTCACTAGCTGCATTGAATTCTAGGCAGATAAATTGGTATTACTCTTGTTAAAAGGAATTTTCAGCCATGTCAAATGAAAGAAAACAAATGTTTAGCTCGTGGACATTTCCAAAACCTTGTGTGAGCAGGCACAACTCAAGATCAGCCATAAATTCAAGATATAGCTCTTTTGTATATAATTAGTTTTCTTATTTAAAAAAAAAAAAAAAAAAAAAAAAAAAAAAGGATTGTATTTTTTTTTTTTTTTTTTTTTTTTTTGCAAAATATGTGCAAATGTAAATATGTCCTAACAATTATCATTCATATAAATGGGTGTTACCTTAACAATGGCACACTGTAAGAGAATACTGTTAAAATGCTCTAGTTTGAAGATCCAACCTAATCGGGCCAACTGACCAAAATGTCTGTCAAAGGGAGATAATACCCGGTTTATTAACTGCTACTTCCAGAAGTGTAAGAAGGTAATTATATTTATTGCTAATTAGTACAGGATACAACAGAAATACTTCTCATGTAATGGTAAGTTTACAGCCATATAATGTTGAAACACTGGTTTCTGTATGATCAACGAAGTTAAGCAACATCAAGCCTGTTCAGTACCTAGATGGTTATATTCACTTATGTGGAAAAGGTATGAATCCACCTTCTCCCTCCCGACTATGGGTTAATTAGTAAAACTTATTACTAAACCATTATTATCAAAAACAAAAAAAAAACTCTGATCTAAAAATATTTTCTGACTTTAAATAACCTGCAATGGATTGATAAGCTGCAGAAAATGAATAATCCTATGAATAAAAAGCATAATGGTAACAAATTAGCTAGATGAAGGTACCACTGCCACTAATATCTTACTATTAGGTATGAGCTATTTCTGTGGCAACCTGTATTTGCAAATAATTTTCATGAAATGGAATACTGACTTGACATCCAGCTTAATTGTCACTTCTGACAACATTTAAGTGAATCCTTATAAAAGACCACAACCTCCAAACTGCAGATGGTTGAACATCATTGCTGGATGAAAATTACTTTTGTCATATATGGAGTATCTCCAAAATATATGACCAATTTTACTGAAAACTGTCAAAACAAAAACCAGTTCAAGATACAATTTAGCTTCTCCCCCTCCCCTCAAAGTGATATTGAAATCCTTTATAGCAAAATAGAAAAATCCTTTGATGTCTGAGAAATATATAAGGGAGCTATTTCTGCCACACACAGTATTTATTTGATTAAAACAAAGTGCTATCCCAAAAAGCTTGAGGATTTTGAACAGCATTTAATCTAAATGTGGTACAAATCCTTGCCACTACCATTTATGAGCCAATTTGCTAACAGGTAAGCTGGGAACTATTAGTATAAGGTACCCACTCCTTTCCCAAACATTTTGGTACTGTATGTGTGAATTCTGTACTAAAGTAGCTCGTAATGACTGAACTAGTAACACGGGTAGAATTAAAAAATATATACATTATAAACTCTCTCCCCCAAATGGTCTCCCATTCTTAAAAAAAGATGCTGCACAAAATGACCTGTGATGTTTTCAATTCTCTTAATGCATTTGGCCAATTTCAGAATTTAGTGAATGCACAGTGAAAGGGTCTCTCCCACCGCAGTTCTCAGGATAAATACCCCTCCCCCACTTTACATGAAGAAAGTGCCTGAACATGGTTTTGAAAGCAAGACAGAATAAAATGAAAGATGAGGGAAAAATTTCTTTGCATAAAGTCATTATTGAAATTATCTTGTAAATATAGCAAAATATAAAATGGATTTTAATCAAGTGGCTTTTTAATTAATTTGATGATTTAAGAAAAATAATTTTTATTTATTTTTTGTTCTCTCATTTTTCAGGTACTTTGTAAGTTTCCTGCTTGACTCCACGGTTGGTTTGTTAATAATTTACATTGGACTCAAATCAGCACAATACCTTGCTCTCCAAAAAGGGTGGGAGAGTCTACGGTTTGGGGAATATGGTATGTACACCTTTTAAACTTAACGTTTTCTGTTTTTTTTTTTTTTTTAATTTGTGTGTGTCTTAAAATTCTGGATTGTCATAAAATTCAACCAATATAAAAACAAATACTCATTAATTTATTCTATACAGTAGAAACAGGAATTGATTTTAATAAGGTTCATTTATAAAGCAAAGTTCTTGTATTAAAGAGGATTTTAAGCTTTTCTAATTTTTTTCCCAACCCCCCACTTTTTTAAAGATTGTTAATCCAGAATGTAAAATAAAGTTTATTAAATCCCCCACCTATGAAAAGCACACACACACATATATATATATATATATATATATATATATATATATATATATATATACTATTTATTCCACAAATTTTAAAAAATTTCATTTTCCACACTGATTTTAAAAAAACATATTGCACTGCGTCAATATTAGGAAATTATTAAGAACAGCTATTAAACTTTACATTTTAAAATCATTGCCGCCTTTTTGGTTTTCAAAATTCTGAGTCCAACATCGATTTACTGCAGTTTCTGAAGTTAGAGATGAAATATTGTTCTGAGGATTATTTGAACACCTTTTTCGGATGAAGAGTACGTTGGTGTGAAACGACAAAGATAAGGATACTTGTCTGCTTAATTCACAGAATACACAATCTCTGTTAGAGCAGATTTTACAGATTGACAAGAGCAAGTGTTGTGGAAAAGTTGCACTTGATTCAAATTCACACACTTTGAAAGTTTTAAGTTTGTGGGGGGGGGGGAATGTTAGGAAGGGAAGGTCATTTGATTACATCCCCCTCCTCTGCTTTTTAGTTTTTCCTCTTGCTGTTGAAAAATCTGTTTTTATTTATTTTCATCTACTGAGCTGAATATTTGAGAAATCTTATTAAAGAAAAATGTGCTCTCCGGTTGTAAAATTTTTTAGGCCATATGTCATAACATGGACCCAAGTTTCAAAAAAGGGCTTCCAAAACCTCGTTGAAATCATGCAAAGAAGAACCAAGGCAGTTCTAAAAGCAAAAAGAAGGCCCAACCCACTACTCAAAGAGTATACCTTATAAATTATGGTGTGTGTGTGTGTATATATATATATATATATATATATAATATATATATATATATATAATATAGGCACGGTGGAGTAATGGATATCGGCTTGGATTGAGGAATCGGAGAGCCGAGTTCTAATTCCAGTCGAATCCATTACATTCACTTACGTGCTAATACCCTTGGGAAAGGTATGAATCCTCTTCTTCTCCCTCCAGCTATGGGTAAAATAGCAGGACAGACTGGGTTGTATAGCCTTGGATGGCAACTGGTCTAGGAGAAGGACAACTCTGAATTCAAAACCTGCGGAGGGTCGTTTGGTAACCTTGTGGCATTCGGTGCACCAGGTCTCTGTATTCGTCCCTCCAAAAAGTGTGGATGGTCCTGCACGAGGCCTTCACCACTATAATCAAATCTCATGTGTCGGGCTGTCGGTTTCCTGGAAACTGATCTGCTTGACCCTCGACGGGAGAGTCGATTATTTTATATATATATATATATATATATATCATCAGTCTACAAATTTCCAGAAAGACCATTGAGAGTAGAAGACAAACCCTTGAACTATGTAAAGTCTTTCACCTATCTTGGTAGCAAAGTCAATTACAGTGGAACTTTAGACGAAATCATGCATCGGATTGCTAAGGCTACCAGTGCTTTTGGCAAACTTTGCCATTGCTTGTGGAATGAGCGGAGTATTTGACTGGATACGAAAATTTGGGTTTACAGAGCTGTTGTACTTGCCATTCTTTTGTATGACTCAGAATCATGGACTCCATACAGGTACCATATACGCCAGCTGGATGTTTTCCATAAAAGCTGTCTGCATGCAATCTGTGGAGTTAAGCTTCAAGATAGGACATCTAACGTAGACCTGTTTAATAGGTGTAATATTGGAGGAATACAGTCTCAGTTACGGTGGACTGGTCATGTCTTGAGAATGTCTGATGACAGGATACCCAAGATCCTAATGTAGAATGTAGGACGCCCATGGCTAAGATACAAAGACAAGCTGAAAAGCAACTTGTCAGCAGTTAATATACCACATAACACCCTTGAGCGCTTAGCTTTGGAGTGGGTAGAATGGAGATCAACATGTTTTAGTGGACTCAGCAATTTTCAATCTGCTTGTCTGAATCATCTTCAAGAAGCGAGAGCAAGATCTAAAAGGTCAACCAAACAGTGATCTCATCTCACAATCCTCACACTTGCTCCATATGTGGCCTCCTTTGTAAATCACTAGCGGGTCTTAAATGCCACTTAAGATTATCACACAAACTTTCATAACTGAATCAATAAGCTGGCAGATCCTCATACGTCAAAACTGATGGGAGAGTCCATTATTATTATATATATATATATATATATATATATATATATATATATATACACACACACTGGCGAAAATAAGTTTAAGACCAATGGATAAGTTTTATTCATTTCAGAATATGTTTCTAATAAAACAATATAAATTAATTTTATTGTGTATGCTTTATGCAGAATTTATTTCTTTTGAATGATGTAATAATTTTATATTTTTTTACAACTTGAAAAATTTTAATGCTGGATTAATTTAAATTATCCAAATTTGCTAGCAAAATAAGTTTAAGACTGCATGAGTAATTATGCAAATTATTTGCTAAATATGTGGTCACATGGCATACCAGCAAAACTTCCTCTTTCTTGATTGAAAAGATACTAATCCAGTAGGATTAATCCTAAAACAGTTAAAAAGTTGAGAGATGGCAATTTGCTGGAACATAGGAAACACTCAAAAAATATAATAAAGATGAAGACTTCACATAGGCTGAAAATGTTAAAACAGCCATGCATAAGATAATTCAATGGAACTGGCATGGAATAAAGGCAAATATAAATGAACTGCTTCTGTTAATAACAGACCTGTCACCAGCAGTTGTTTGCCTTCAGGAATACTTCCTGAAGGCAATGTGACAAAGTGAATGTAAAAGAATACCAGCAATACACACATGACACTGGGTTTCATGCCTTCTGGCAGTACCATCTATCCTAGTTAGGAATGATGTACCCCAAAATAAAATAAATTTGACAACTACTTTACAGGTCATTGCTGTTAAAGTCACCCTACATAGGCCAATAAACATTTGCTCTGTATGTATGTAAGTATGTGTATATATATCCCACCTAATGAATGAGTAAATGAAGCTGAAATTCATGAAATTATAAAGCAACTTTGTTTCCTTTATGATACTAGGGGACTTATCTGTCACAGCACCATATGGGAGTGTAAAAACACAAACAAAAAGGAAAGGACTCTAGAAACAATTATAAACAATTTATGTATTTATATGATAAATCTCCAACTTACACATATCCATTTACTGGCAACTACTCTGCAATAGATTTATTCATGTGATCCATCAATCTATATGGATTTCTCTTGGAAGATTCTGGTGGACATATGTGGTAGTGATCACTTGCCAATTGTTGTGCAAAATTCAGAACAATGATAAAAATCCTCTGCATTGGAAATTAAGCAGAGCAAACTGGAACGAATTTAAACATCAATGTTCTGATAACTAACTGAAGGTAAATGCATCAAGGGCTTAGAACAGTTTATAGAAATCCTTATATCTATAGCAAAGGAATACATTCCAAAAAGTTCAGTACAAAAAAAAAAAAGGCGTAACATATTTTGGTTCAATGATGAGTGTGAAGAAGCTATCGGCCTCATCAGAAGAACTTTGTGAGATTTCAACAAATGCTCTTCAACCTCTAATTTGTTACAATTAAATGAACTTCGAGCAAAAGCACAGAAAATAATTAAAGAAAGCAAAAAAGAATGTTGGAAAAACTGTCAGCAGACTTAATTCTACTGCAAAAACAAAATCTGTATGAGATTATGATGAGCTGGTAAACATTATTCTAATGCTATAAAGCATAAATAACTGTAAAATAACCCAAGAAGAAAAAAAAAAAAAAAAGATATCACTGAATTAGCCAAAACAAACTTCAAAAACTCATCTGCCAAGAATGGTAGCTAACAATTTCTGAAGCTCAAATAAAAAGTGGAAAAACAAAAATTAAACTTTAAATCAAATACTGAGAGCTATAACCTACCATTCACTATAGAAGAACTAAATGGATCTTTAAAGAAAGCCTACAATACAGTTGTAGGACCAGATGATATCCACCATCAATTTATAAAACATCTGCCCAACAAATCATACAAATTTAGTAACAGTTGTAATAACAACATATGGACAAGTGGCAACTTCCCATACATTTGGAGACGGTCATTCATCATCTGTATTCCCAAACCTGGAAAGGATGACACACACTGAAAGTTACTGGCCGATAGCACTAATGAATTGCCTATGGAGAGAATGGTCAACAACAGGTTGACTTGGTACTTGGAAACTAATAGCTTAACCAGTGACTACTAATGTGCTTTTAAAAAAAAAATAGAAGCACCCGGGATCACTTAGTAAGCCTCAAAACCTTTGTAAGGGAAGCCTTCATTCAGAACATCTCATGGCAGTATTCTTTGACTTAGAAAAGGCATACAATACAACATGGAAATTGCAAATCTTGAAAGATTTGCATGAACTCTAAAAGGAAGACAGATTCAATTAATAGGGAATTTCCTGAGAGACTGGAGGTTTGAAGTCTGTATAAGAAATATGTTATTAGAATTTCAAGACCAAGATTAAAACTCTTAACCCAGGTGTGAGAAACTCCCTATATGTCAATGATTTTCTAATTATGTACAGATCTTGACATATGAATGCCACTGAAAGACAACTTCAACAATGTCTCAATAAAATACACAAATGAGCAAGTAAGTTTATTTTCCAAAAACCTCCTGAACCATCTTATAATGAATTTGGTATGGTGGTCAGGGGACATGTTACAAATAATTCTATTCTGTTAGGCTTGTATTAATCCTTGACTTTATATGTTTTTACCATTCTGCCAGAATGATTTAGTTTTAGTCAATTTTCTGCATTAACCCTGTTGGAAGAAAAGGGAGAAAGTCACCAAGTAAAATTTTCTCACCCAATTTGTATTTTTCAGGTAACCCTCCTCAGTGTAATGCATGGGTGGGTCAGTGTGCCCTTTATATTCTTGTAATGATTGTCGAAAAAATCCTGATGACATTATTGGTGCAGTTTCATTTCTGGGTGAAGGTATGTTGCAAATCTATTATTGTTACTTTGTCATTAATTTTCCTAATATTTTCAACAAACTTAAAGAGAAATTCTAAAAATTGCATTCTCAAAGTGGAAAAATATACGATTTATCATTTAAGACTGTAGTGGACTGAGCTAATATAGCTACACATGTACCCAAAGGAGGATGCTGAAATTTGGGGTGGGGTATATAGTCTAGCCAAGCCAATATTACTTTGTTTTTATCACTTTTGTTATTAAGTATTCCACATTGTGATAATAGATCTGCCGAGAAAGGTGAAATGATGTAAGAACCTGAATGCAAATGTAGTGTAGATGATGTAGTTTATTAAAGTCCTTTCTGTACATTTTTGTCTTATTTAATTAAAGAAATCAATTTACTAAAATGTACCTTTTTTTTTTTTTTTTTTTTTTTTTTTTTTAAATATGAATTTTTTCCCCATAAATGTGTGTAAAATGAAACTTTAAATTCCTTTTTTTTTTTTTTTAAGAAAAAGTAATAAAAATGGTTTTAATTTACTGGTTTCACAAAAGAAAAGGAAAATTAAGAGAAAGTAATGAATTCTCAAACTGATGAATAATTTAACGTGTCATTTATAAGGTAACTTGGATATAAAAATAGACTGGTCTAAGATTTTCCTCTCTAACTGAAACCTGATTCCAAAGAGATATGGAACCTAGTTTTTAAACAAGCTTAATTATTTATGGATTAATATTCTCATTTTTGTTGTTATCACCTGTCAGTTATTGCACTCTGTGGCCTTCTTTATAGATTAAATGAAAAGTTCAGTTCAGCTGAAGCTAAAATGGCCAGAAATATGATAATCACAACAAAGTTGAGGAAATTGCCTTGACTATTTAAAAAAAAAAAAAAAAAAAAAAAGTAACTCTTCATGTCAGAAATTCAAGTATAAACTTACTAGAAGGTTTCTGCAAGTCATGTAACTTAATTATAAATGAAGATACTTTCTGTATTTATCTAATTAAAGAGAGCTGTTTTAAAATGAATAATTTTGCCTTTTTCTTTTTCAGGTCCGTAAATTTATTTTAGCTCCCGTCAAAGATGCCAGCCTTGAAATAGTCATTGTAATGTTTATGGTCCCTTTGTTTGTGAATGTAAGTATTCTAAATAGAATCGATTCAATACCAATTGCAACCACAGCTTATGACTAAAGTTAATTTAAATATATTTGCTGTGTTATTTCTTCTGTTATGTAGAACACCAGGAAATTTACATTGTACTGTTATATTAGACTAAAAGAGGAAAAGTTAAAACATTTACTACTACTATTATTATTATTATTATTATTATTATTAGGTGTGCTGTGACAAATAATCTGAGAGTTTGTAATTATATATAGTACAGTGTGTGTAACCGTCCAAACAACTTCTCCTCTCCCACTGGTCTGATTTCAAGGATTCACAGCTCATTCAAAAGCCCTAGAAAAGTTAGGCACATGGAATGATTTTCGTTGAGCTCAGATTCAGGGTTGCCAGATTATGTGAGGTTAAAAGTATATTATTATACTAGCCATTATGATTACTTTCATGGTTCAAGAGGAGTAACTCTTATTTTCCTTTTGTATCCAAAATTGCAATGCACATTTTATTATAAACTAGCTTAAAAGCTGCCCTATCAGGTGGCATTTAGCTAACTCCTGTGGAAGACTGTTACTTTGGCCATTATTACAATAGGTATTGAGGAGTAGATGCGATAGGCATCAATAAACTACAGAAGAACTCAAAATTGATTGCTGCATTTAAGGCCACTTAATATAAGATTCTTATTTTCTATACAAACAATTATTTTTATTTCATGGACAATTTATACAATAAAATTAATATAGTGTAAAGATGGGAAAATAGAAATTAGAATTAGTTATACATTCAACATTTGAATAGTTAGAGAAATATAATAGCTAATAAAGTAAATCCTATATTATGGAATCTATATGAATAAATGCGAAATTGGAGGTCGATTCTCCCATAAATTCGGAGATTAAATATTTATCGTAATTTATATTTACTCAACCCACCCATGAGGTCAGGTTGTGACACAAGGTTGGTTTAATGTGGGGAGCCTGAGTACTATACACCCAGCTTAGGAACAAAAATTCCCGAGCCCCCGCAACTGTTGGTTGCACTGGCCTCTGTGTGTGCACTGCTTTCTCTCTCTAGGGCAATGAGAGGGCCTGGCCTCAGGCAGCTGTTCCCTAGGGCCAGCACCTCTCAGTATAATTTTCCTCACTTGTGACTCCGTCTTTTTGACGGAGTCATCCCTGAATGCACTCTCCCCAAGGACAAATCTTTATTACAAAGACAATTATATATGAAAGGAAAACTGTATTTTATGTGGTAAACATTTTATGGTTGCTCTAGAAAAGGCAGTATTTCCCAAAAGCAACTGAGTTTAATGCTAACTCCATTGAGCCTCTATCCTTCAGTAGGCAGCAACTTTGACTTCTTTAAAAAAAAAAAAATAAATAAAATAAAATAAAACTAAAGATCCTGGTCTTTCCACCAGAAAATAATTATATACAAAGAAATTTGTAAAGTCGAATCATAATTTCTTTTTAAGCAAAAAGTAAAATGTTGAAAAGAAAGCATTTTTTTTTTTTCTTTTCTTTTCTCTTCACCAGGCTTTTATATTTTGGGTGGTGGACAACTTCTTGAAGCGACAGATTCGCCAGACAAAATCCTTGTCCATCACGAGTGATGATGTGTCCGTAAAATATTTTCGCCACAACGACAGACTCAAATATTACAACCATATTGAAAAGACTCAAGACTTTGAAGCCGACATGTTACTGATGGATGATGACGAGATAAATACCAGTTCACCTTCAGCGATGCTAACCCCAAACTCTAACTCTGGTAGCTCAAGGCGTTTGTCAAATTCAAGTATAAATCACCGTGAAAGCAGGGAATGGTTGCTTGATTCCCCAGGATAGATTATGGGGTGAGGGGGTGGGGGGGTAGTATCTTGGTGGGGCCCACATTTTGGAGACCAAGAAAAAACAAATATATGTAAATCTCATAACTTGAACTTTTTTCTTTTTCTTTCTATTTTTTAGCTTGAGAAAATTTATTATTCTTGAGATCAGGGAAATAAATGAAAAGCATCATTTGAAGTTCTTAGTATAGCATCTTGATTGAGATAAGCAAAGATTTTGTGTGCACCCCCCCCCTTTTTTTTTTTTTTTTTTTTTTTTTTTTTTTTCAAAAATTTGCAAAATTAAAGTAAGCTTCTCTACTTACACATTTTAATTTATACATCCAAAATATTAACATTCCTAACCTGAAAAGAAAAGAAAAAAAATCTATAAAGTAATATTTTCAACATTATTATATAGTATCTGTTAAAGATTATTGAGCTATACCGTATTTATGGTAAAAGTGAAAATGTAATGAGTTTTAAAATAATTTCTTTAATCACTTGAAAAACCTGTCAAGTGGAAATGCCAGTGCCACTTGACAAAGCAGTGGATGATTGTATCACCTCCGGAACAATTAAGTAGTGTAAAGATGTGCTATAAAAGACGAGGCTAATTATATTATTTAGATGATGCTTTCTTTTTAGTTACTAAAGTGTGAGTATTACAAAGCTTGTCTATTATTTTCTGTGATTTTAAAAAAAAAAAAAAAAAAAGTTCCAGGTATGAGATATAAAAAGAAAAAAATCCTCCAAATTTTGTGAAGCATTTATTTATCTACACTAAAGGAAAACAAAATGTGATCACTCTTCAAAAAAACTTTTTTTTTTGTCTTTTTCATCTTCATTTGTTTAAAAATCATCCAAGCTAAACCATTCAAGAGAGAATTTTTTTTTTCTTTTTTTTTTTCTTTTTTTTTTCATTTTTTTTTTTTTTTGAAATAACAAATAAAAAAAGAATTTCTAATTATTTCCTCAGATGTCTGTTGTTGGTGTTTTGTTTGTTTAACTATTATTTACACCTTTTTGCAAGAACACCTCGACAAGAGATGATCTCTCTGATTGTGCTTACTGAAAGTGCTCAAATTTATCTGGTGCTACAATAGCAGTTGAGGTTGTTTATTACAAACAACTTCTGTGAGCGTGGGGATTAGGAATTTCTGTCCTCTCAAATAGAATCTACACATCACCCTAATGTCTGCAGCACTTTGAACCATTCCCTATGATTTACTTGCTAATATCCCCTCCCCACCAACTCTCATGCCTATGTTACCTTTTCCCTCATTTAAACAACCCTTTTTCAGAAGGGGTATTTATCATGGGGAAATTCTGTTGAGAACTATAAATTTCTTCCTTATCAATCACTGATTAATTTTTTCTTTTTTTTTTCTTTCTCCCTCCCTCTCTTTTCCACAACTGGACTTTTTAGAATTGCAGACAATTGGGTCCAATGGTTAGTTGACAACAGGGAAGCAAACTGTAAAAGGATGAAAGGTATGAACTTCTGCATTGACAAATAACTTGAGGATTGGGCCCCTGCAATTATTGCAAGTATCATCTGCAAATCCCACAAGGGGAACTTGTCTCTGTTGTCTCGATCCCTCTATAACTCTTTGAAATATTTCAATATTTTATGGGTCTTAGCCATTCAAGACATTGGTGGTCATGGCTCTCTACATATTCTTGCCCCTTGTAGATGTTAGCAACGTTTGGCACCCTTAACATCCTTCTCGAGGCCCTGTTCTGATGTCCATTTACATAAATTTCGAAGTAGCTTATCTGCTGTTTCCCTTTGTCCTTTAATATGGCCTTTCAGTGTTAAGTTCTCCAAGCACTCTTTCCTCATTGTTTGTATATCTCTCTGTATATCTCTCTCTTCTTGTGAGTTTTTTTTTCTTTTTTTTTTTTCTCAGCATTCATCAGTCAAACCATATTTTTGTTGCTTCAAGTCTCCTGTTCATCTGGAAATTGTCCCATATTCACTGCCATTATAAACTGATGTTACATGGAACCAAAGAAATGCTGAACTAAGTTTTCCTATCGCTTAATACTTTGCTTTGTCTCTGAAAGGCACTTATGCCTGCAATTTGTAATTTGCATCTTGGGTTTTTCTTGCTCACAACCTATTTTTTTTTTTTTTCCGTTGATGGTTATTCTTGGCTTTCCTTTATTACCTGCCATATATCTTGTTTAACATTGTCTGCCAATAATAAATTCTGTTACGATTACCTTATTGTAAAGGTTAAATAAACTTACAACAGTTTCTATTCTTTTGAGGTTTGTTCCCAGTAAAATGTTATGGATTATTCTAATATTCTTCCCAAATCATGTTTTCCAAGTAGTTCAGATAGACTTATCAAACATTCAGGCTGGTAAACAAATATATTATTTAATAAATAAATTTAGCATCTATTTAATTACAAGTATCCAGTTTAAAGTTTTTTTTTCTTTAAAAAAAAAAAAGTGGCTATAATAAAAATCCATTCCTTCCTTTCTTTATAAAAATTACTGCTTTTAATGAAATTTTCCTGCTTCTTAATATCTTGTTTAGCTTTTGGAAGGCATCTTCTGCTGTTCTAAAGCTCATTCAGATTTCAGTGTCATATTTTCTGTTGTCTGTTATAACACTTCCTAAATGGTTAGAATCACTTGTCTGTTTAATGTCTCCTTTTACCTGTGACGAAGTTGTACAACATTCATTGCCTTATCGGAGGATTGATATCATATAGCAGTTCAGCATTTGTTGGTTTGTTTCTAACTAAATTTTCCTTTTTTTTTCTAATAATTCTTTAGCTTTTGAAAGGCCCTTTTGCTATTCCAATTCACCTTTGAATTTCAATGTCACATTTTCCGTTATGACACTTCCCTGCTAGTTAAATGCCTGTACTTGTAAAATTATGACATCTGCAATTCAGTGCTCGGATCCTGTGCTGCTCTATTTGCTCCTGACCATGCATTTTTTTTTTTTTTTTTTTTTTTTTACAATTTATGGTTAATTCTTTTCCCTCACTAGCATTTAAAGGAATTTCTGCAGTTCTTTTTCTGTCTCTGTGCCATCTTATGTTGTTTGGAGTCTATTCACCACTAATAAATCCTGGTAGGATGTCTAGTTCCCTTTTTATCACCTCATTATACAGGTTGAATAAATCTTGTGAAAAGATGTGTCCTGATTTTGTTTCTGGCACAATTCATTTTCTATCTGTATGAGGGACAGTTTCTTCTCAGTAAATGTCCCAGGTTATTTTAATAGCATTCCCAAATTGAATTTTTCTAGCAAATGCTTTTTTGCAGTTTATGTAGGAAATACAAAAGAAAAACTAGTCTCTTATGTATGATAACAAAAACATACTACTTCAGAAACTATAAATTAAGAATGCTGGAAAGTTTGTACCCTAATTTTCTTAAAATTTAACCAAGTAGAATTATTATTTTTTTTTTTTTTTAGCACTCATATTGTAATAGGATTATTATTAAGATAACTATTGATAGATCTGTGGATAAGAGAGCAACTTGTGACCAAAACTAATGGATGTTATGATAGAACAATGGAGATAATGTTTTTCTAATTGAACAATTATTACTTTCATTGTTTAGGTAACTAGTTACTAAAAACAATAGTAATAGTAGCAATGGAAATGTCTAGTTTCTTCTGAAAAGTACTTCAGTCAGTACAATGCCAAAATGAATTAAGAAAAACAAAAAAAAAACAAAACATTTATTATAGATGATTCAACACAATATGCCTCCCCAAGCAAGGGCTGAAAGGTTTGATCTGTTTTTTGCATCATAGTTCTATTTCTGAAGGGAGGGGGGGGATGTTGAAACAAATCCACAACTGTTATTCTTTGCAAGGTTTGAAAATTAACAGAATATTGAAGTCAACATAATTTTAAATTACAACAGAAATGTTGACTACTAATTTAAAAAAAAAAAAAAAAATATTGGAACAACTTTTTTTAATTGGAGAAAACTAAAAAGCGGGAATGCAGTGGTAAACTTAGATGAAAAAAAAATTCTTACCTGTTGATATTTGATCCAAATCATTGAACCTGCATATCAAATTTTTAAATCAAATTAAGAGAGAATTGATCCCTTTTTAAAAAGTATTTTAAAAATATAATGCAAATGGTATTAAAATAGGAACATTATTTTTAATGCATCAGCCAATCAATTTGCTCAGATGATGTATAAATTACTACACCCTCCATCTCCTCGGTATTTCAAAGATGAGACAGTTTGAGATTCAAGCTCATTAAAGAAAAAAATAAAAATAAACAGTGTATGAAGGATTGATCAAATTTTATAGTTGAATAATTTTTTTGACTCCACCCATTTTCATATTATTAATTAATAAAACACTCACAACTTAGAAGGCTTGGCATTTCAAAAGACAACAGACACGGAAGGAATGCTGAGGAGTGGATTGGCCAAAACAGGATTTAAAGAAATGGAGGAATTAGAATGAAACCAAATACAGATAATGTATTTGAAAAAAGAACAGAAACTGGATTGTTGGATATAATAATTGTTCAAAATAATAGGAAAATGTTTTAATGTGATTTTGTCTAATCCAGTACTCACAAGCCATTGAGAGATAGGTACTTTCTATTTAAAAAAAAAAAAAAAAAAAAATCAGTAAATGAACTGCCTTGTGGCTAAAATAGTCTGATATTTTTCATGTGTACCAGAAATCAGTGTTCAAGTCCTACTATAAGTCAAATTTCAGAACAACTATGAGATCTTTTTTGATCTATTTCCTCCCTTGGTCAATTTGGTATTGTGGTGGCAATAAACTGAACTTTATATTTAAAAAGAAATTTCCACACCACTAAGAAAAATTATGGCAAAGAACATTTTTGTGTTAATTCTCATATAAATAAGTTTGTTGTTTGGTAAATATGTAAGTAGTTGGCACCATTACAGTCCATCCCAAGTTATACAAATCACATAAATTTCAATAACTTTAATTTGTTTTGAAAAATATGTTAAATTTTAAATGATTAAGATATCAAAACAAAACTCGAGTTAAATTTTTTAGTTATTTTCAACATATTTTCTTTGTAGATTTTATAATAAATTCAATAACGGTCTGGAGTTATTATGCAGAATTAACGAATATTAGCTTAAGTCCTCTGTTGAAGTCTGGGTAATACAAAGAACCTAAGAAATGCTGAAAAATATAAAATAACAAAGTGAGTGAGGGAATGTCCACATATTAATCACAAATATTTCTTTGTGAATAAGTTTCAGATTTTCAACACAAATATGTCCTGCTCAATGAGGATGAAACAGGTTTCATAAACAATGTAAAGTTAAAATCTCCACTCCCTTTATACACAGTGAAAAAAAAAGTGCTGTCTATACCTTCCAGCACATTTTTTTTTTTTTTTTCTCAAAGTGGTTTTTCACCTTTCAAATTAGAAAAGTTTTAAATTTAACATGGCCAAAATCAAGTAAGTAAATCACTTGACATTCATTAACAAATAAATTGTTTTTGTTTGTTTTTTAAATGACATTCTTTATCGCCTGTGTTTTGGGTTAAGTGTGTGTCACGCTTGAAACTGTCAAGGGAGGTAACCTCTGCACCCTTTACGCCAAATTTGATTCATGTCAATCCACAAACCATTAGTATTAAAACGAATGTTTTAATTCTAATTTTAGACAACGAGATAACAAAAAAAAAAAAAAATTTTATCAAATAAAAATCGGAAACAATTTAATTATGATGGAAAAAAAATTTACTTGAAAATCCCATCACAGATTAAAAAAAAAAATCTTTAAATTGACCAAGTTTTTTTTTTCTCCTAAAAGTGGATTAGAAAAATGTTATGAAAATATTTTATTAAAAGCACACTTAATTCCTTTATATATTGAAGGAATTTAAATAAAAGATTATATAAAAACAAAAGGGATCTTTTACAAAACAAAGTAAATGCATTAATTACTCACCATAAAGAGTCTGGCCATAATTTCAATTTTAAGAATGCCACTTTAAGAAAGCAATTTACTAAGAAAATGTTTTAATCTCTAGCTCACCCACAGATCTATTATCACAATGTGGGATATTTAGTAGCAAAAGCGATAAAAACATGAACAAAAAGAAACTAAAAGAAATCAGGTTGATGTAAAACATTTAAAAAAATTAAATTTTCACTCTCCCCGTTTCCTTTGTGAGCATGTGTTGTTGTATCAACATTAATCATCATTTTTAGTCAGAAGTCCTAACGAACAAAACCATCACATGAAAACTTATTTCACTTTTCCCTAAAATTGTTCTTATATGTGGAAAAATACATTGAAAGTACTTTCAAGACACTTCACTACCCTATTTCATATTCAATGTGAAACAAAAGGTTCATAAAATATTCCAAAATAGAAAAGCAGCCTCTCCTGACAAATCCAACAAATCAAAAAAATATATTGTTTTCTACTCACTATCACACCTACAATAGAAAAGATTTTATCTAAACTCAATATAAAATTTGTCACAAAACAAAAGACTTAATGGAAAACTTGAGGGAGGAATTTACTGTATCATGTGCAAGGATTGTCAAAAAGAATATATTGGCAAAACCTCAAGAATAAAAGATTATATGAACACAAGAGACATTTGAAAAAAAAACAACACAAACACATAAGTTGCTCACCATAACGAGACTGACCACAATTCTGGCATAAAAAATGCTACTCTAATTAAAAAAGAAAACAATTCACTGAGATGAAAATGTTTAGAATGTGCTTTTAATCGTGAGTTCATCCAGGTTTCACCATTCTTGACAGATTTTCTGTTATCACAATGTGAGATATTTAAGAGCAAAGATGATGAAAACAAAAAGAATCTAAATGAAATTGGGTATATTATATATGCCCAAAAATTTTTTCTAAAATTTAAAATTCCCAGGGCCTCTCACTTATGCACACGTGTAGTCACATCAACAAACCTAGTCCAAAGGGATGAAATGCATCACAAACTTTTTCATACATCTTTCCTCCAAAAGATATATCAGATCATCCCATAAGTTCTGTCTGAATTTTGAATAAAGAAAACAAGTGACCAAATGTTACATTTAATTACAGATTCAATCAACGATGTATTTTCCCTGATTATCTATGACTTCCTTCCATCCATTAACAAGCTTACTAATCCCATTACTGTAAAATTCTTTTGGCTTTGATTCGAAGAACTCACAAATGTCAGTTTTAACCTCTTCCTGTGTTACAAAAGCTGTTTCTTCCAAATGATTCTGTAAGCTACGAAACAAATGGTAGTCTGAAGGATCAAGATCGGGAGAATAAGGTGGATGAGGAATTTTCTCCCAACCAAGTTCTTTGATCTTTTGTAACGTGATTCTTGCTGTGTGGGGTCGCACATTGACCTGATGAAACATCACCTCTTTTCAATTCACTAGAGTAGGTCTTTTTTTTCCTCAAAGCTTGGTTCAAACGCTCTAATTACTGACAGTATATTTGAGCATTAATTGTTGCATTATGTGGTAAGAATTCAAAGTGGATTATTCCTTGGCGATCCCACCAGATTGAAAGAACCTTTTGCCCATGAAGTTCCCTTCTCGGCTGCTGAGGTCTTTCCCCTTTACCAAGCCATTGTCTACAATGCTTAGCATTTTGATAAAAAATCCATTTTTCGTCGTCAGTCACAAGTCCATCTAAAAGAGGTGAAACAAGTTGGCGAGAATGGAGAGAAGAGCAGATGTCAACTCGGGATTTGAGGTTGTTTTCAGATAATTCATGAGGCACCCATTTTCCAAGTTTAGGAACTTTTCCAAGTTGTTGAAGATGACGATGAACAGTTGTATGGTTTGAACTGAGAACCACTGCCAATTCCCCAACTGATAAAGCAGGATTTTCTTCAAGGCCTGCTTCAAGAAGCTTTTCATCAAGCTCAACTGGACGTCCGGTTCGATCATCTTCAAGGGTGAAATCTCCATCTCTGAATTTTGCAAACCATCTTCTGCAAGTTCTTTCATTCACACATTCCTCTAGCCGCTTCGGCTGCTGAGTTTCCTTTCTTGAACTCATAAAGCATTATGTGCCTCAAATGATTCTTGGGTACTTCCATGTTAGCAGGGTTTTAATCAAACAAAATTTAATTTTATTGTTCTCTGAAATAAAATTTGATCAGTTTAAATGCATCTAAACAAAAAATATTGTTCAGCTCCATTAGACATTATAAAATACTCTTTAAATTTTGTTCATTTTAACAAAAAGTTAAAATTCGGACAGAATTTATGGGATGACCTGATATATATATATATATACATTTTAAAAGTCACCCTATCAGGCAGCATTTAAGCTAGCTCCTGTAGAGGGCTCTTGATTGAGCCTTCATCACAACAGGTAGGGAGGAATAGTTGCAATAGACAACAATAAACTACAGAAGAACTCAAAACTGTTCACTGCATTTAAGTATTGCATTAATATTTAAGCTTAACTTTTAAAAGTAAGAAGATAATTCTTCTGCTGCCACTTAATTTAAAGACAATTTGATGTACTTTGGTCCTTACTTTCTATGCAAACAATTATTTTTATTTCATGTGTGACTTTTTCACAATTAATTTTGATTATTTGCAAATTTATTTCCAAGTGATACAAATTTTTATCATACAGAACAATTTACCGAAAACAATCACAGTAATGAAAATTTGGGAATCCAAAATTTCAGGATTGCAGGTCCAGATCCGGCCTGGGATGTTTTTAATTTGCTCACCGAGTCTACCCGATTCCAAAATGGTGTGATATGTTGCGCTATACCCTCTAGAAGTTGAAAACATGGACAATTTTATTTTGAAACATTGTAATTTGAGAACATTAATTTTTTCATTAGAACATGAGCTATTGAAAGTTAGAGAGTTGTGTCTTTTTAATCGTTTTTATCAGTAGAAGCCAAGATGGCAGAATCTGAAAACAATTGCAGTAATGAAAACTTGTGAATGCAAAATTTCGGGATTGCAGGTCTGGATCCGGCCCAGAATGTTTTTAATTTGCTCGATTTCAAAATGGAATGTTGGGCTATGGCCTCCAGGAGTAAAACTGAAAAAGTGTGATACACTGACATTCACATTTGTTATATGTGAATGTGACAAGAGAGATAACTTCATGAGACCTTCAAATAGATCCAATGTCTTTAAACTAAATTGAGGTGGGGAATTTTTTTTTCACTGTACACTTGTACAAGGCCCAAGAGCCACTCAAGGTTACAGAGTAAGAGGTAAAGAGCACAGTTTATATCGATATGTGGGGAAGATAAAGGTTAATCCTAGACTTGTACAGGTTAAAATTGTAGTGGTTAGGGAACCATCCTCTTGGAGAATTGACTCCCAGAATAGTGGTTCATGGCAAGAACCTGTTCGAGTGGAACTGACATCTTGTCAATTGAATCTCAAGAGAATGAAGCTGCTTCACTACAAAAACCTCAACAGCAGTGTTACATAATAAACAACCAAGAAATTAAAATAAAAAGTATTTGAGATCAACACCTAATCTTGATAACAATATTAATTTTTTGAAGATAACTAAAAAGATGGTTTAGAGTTCCTTACAGTCAGACAAACATTCCAATATATGGTGTTGTTATTACACATTTTGACCAATGTTTTAATCCTATGACAAATTGGCTCATGAATTTAGTGACATAATAATTGTGGGTTTAGACTGAGCAGTACTAAAGAGAGAACAAGATGAGATATTACTAAAAAAGGACTGGACAGCAAAGCAACAACAATCTACTGCCCATAGATTAAATAAAGGATTAAATTCAAAATTCCTTGATAGTTGGTTATCTGGGGATTAACAGATGGCTGGTGGGCGCTATGTTGGAAATATGATAAAGATGAGGATATCAGTCTGAATGTAAATAATGATGATGACTCCTCATCTCGGAAATGAATTTCAGTTCATTGATAATAAATAAATTTCTGATCATGAGTTGGTCAAATTGTAATAAAAGATCATTTTCTGAAAGCATACTAATTTTAAAAATATTTTACAGTCAATTATTTCAAAAGCTGTTTAAATCAAGTAATGACAGTTTGTTCTACTACGTCACATTTCAGTGTCAGATGACCGAGAAATCTTGACAAGTTATTTTATAAACTGTCAACAGGTTTGGAGCAAAGATAAATTCTATTATAATCAGAAGTTGCATTAGGAGTAGTTTTAAACAACACTGCAAGTTGTTATAAAATCAAAGCATTTTTTTTAATCATTTGACACAAAGCAATGCAATAAAGCCAGTAAGATGCAAAGAATTACTGAAAATGAAAGAATATAAGAAAAGAAACACATTAAGGAGAGAAAACAATAAAAGAACAGGAATTAAGACAAAAAAAAATAATTGATATTGCATTTAAATTCTTGAAGATCAAAATTGATCAGAATGCAAGAAGGTAGAAAAAGAGTTACACTAGCATGAATAGAAATTGTTAACATAGAACTTACTGTTACATTTAGCAATTCCAACTGTAAAATGATGAGACCTAGCTACCAATCTAGTACTTCACTTAAATTTGTAAAAGTGAGGTACCAAAGTAAAAAGCTCATTAGAATAGTTATTCAAAAATATTTATAAAAAAGATGCAGGGAAGTTACATTACAGAAGTGGGAAAGTGACTGAAGCTGAGATGCCACGTAAGGACTGATAAAACCCTGCTGAGAATCTGCAATGTTATCAAGAATCTCTAAACAAACAGAAGCACCAGGCCAGATAAGGTAGCAATATTCAATGCATGGACAAATGATAGATGAGTTAAACTAAAAACTTGAATCATGTTCTTAAATAATCTTGGATATCATGCATAGTAAACTCATTCAGAAATATCTAACCTGTCAGCTGTATACAACTGCTTCCGCAGATCAATAGCTAAAAATGGCTTCAAGTGTATGAAGTGTGTAGGTCTTAGCAAGGACCATTCTTCTTCGAATTTCATAGACTGGCAACTACAGAACCAAAGAACTGTACCAAATAACAGAAACCGCATCACTTGAGGACTTTCGATAGTAGCAATAACTAAAATGAATAGCATATGTAACACGAAGAGAAAATAATGATATAATCAAGATGTTCATATTCCACATGACTTCAAATAAAGAGTTAGGAAGGAAATTCCCATCAATACTGGAAAGGAGCAATAACAATTATTGGACTTGAGAAACCAATTTTCCTGAAAAACTGAATAGAAAATTTTTATAAATTTCAATTGACTGTAGCAATGGCTGCTCAGTCAATGAATGCCAAATGTTTCCTTACAAGGAAACGGCTAATTACCCTTTGCAAATTTGTATTAAACAAAAAAAAACACCACCACCACATCAAAAAAACAAAAAAAACAAAAAAAAATGAACTAGGAGAATAATTGACAAAAGAAGGAAAATTGTTTGCATGCAGAAAAGAAAGATACAGGAAGAAATGGACAAATTAGAAAATCGATTCAAAATTAATTTGTTTTCAGAACAAAAATGAACAGCTTAGAAAAGAAATACAAAAATGAACAGCTTAGAAAAGAAATACAAAATAAAATAAATTGGATCCATTATAACAGAGTAGTTTTGGTGGTGGGGAAATTAAAATTTAAATTGCCGGGTAAGCAATTTTGTATATGAGAATAAACAATTTATCTATCCAGGAAGTAGACATGGCAGATTTTTTTTATTGATTTAGACATGAAATATGACAAGGTTTTAGCATCAGTCCATCTGAAGTTGTTATGCAAATCACAAACCTCAATAACTTGAATTTTGCTTTGAACATACTTTTAAAATTTTAAACAAATAATTTACATGTCAAACAAAGCTCCAGTTAAATTTTTAGGTAGTTTCAACAGGTGTTATTTTATTGGATTTATTATAAAAATTGCAATCTGAAGTTATGCAAAACCCAAAAAATTTACGTCAATAACAAGCTAATAAAACATATTGACAGGATGACATAACAGCTTGAAAACTTAGTAATGGGCTCACCATTATCACCAGCAATAACAAACATATACATAGAATACTTTGAAGAAATAGCATTAGAATCCGCATCACTAAAGCCAATAATATAGCTGAGATACGTAGATGACACCTTCATACTCTGGTCACACCTGGAAGAGGTCCAGCTACTACTGGACCATATGAACTCAATAAGATCATTGATGCAGTTCACAATGGAGAGAGAAGAAAACAAACTCACATTCCTGGATGTACTAATATCTCGAACAGAGCATGGGTTCAAGACATCCATATACTGCAAGCCAATATTCACCGGACAATACCTCAACTTCAATTCCCACCATCTATACAGTGTAAAGAAATGGATTGTCCACTGCTTACAATATCGAGCAAAAGTGATATGTGTTGACCCAAAGACATAATGAACAAGAAATGGTTAGTATAAACAGTACCCTACAATATAACAATCACCCTGGGTACATGGCATCAGCTCTGACAAACTGGGATAGAAAGGTACAAGAGGATAACAACACTCAGAAAACAGCTTTGGTCTGCCTACCCTATTTGAAGGGATTATCGGAAAAAAAACCCCAAAAGATCTGTGATCATACAACATCAGGATGAACACTTCACAGACACCTCTTCTGAGAGGAGAACATGACAAAGGCAGCTGTGGCAAGAAATAATATGGAGAAACAGGTCACCCCCTTAAGGTAAGCCTGAAAGAATATCGTAAAGCTGTGACATAAGGGGAAATAGAAAAACCATGTGGTAGCTGACTACATATGAAGGGAAAAGGGAGAGATCACTGCTCACTGGGGGGATGAGGTTGAAGTTGAAATAATAGACAGAGCTACTGGAAAATATGAAAACTTAGAGGATCAGCACATATGATAGGCCACAAAATTCTCCTAAACCAGCCAAGCATAGAAATGAATGCAATACGGTAACCAGTATAACGGAGTGCTAGAGAAAAGCAATAACAAAAAAAAAAAAAAAAAAAAAAAAAAAAAAAAAAAAAAATCGCAATAAAATAAAAATTCCAGTAAAAATGGTATTTTGAGACATAAGTTTATAAGTCCCAAAAATTAAAACACCAACATCCTCAAGGACACATAGCCCAGTGGATTCTGTGACTTAACTCAATGAGTTGTGAGTTCAGTACTTAGCTACTGCTGTGGTGAACAAAAACTTGGAGAGTTGAGTTAAATGGAGATAACTGAGACATCCAGAAGAGGTATGACATGTGGAACTAGAACAATCTACCTCTATGGGTGAAATAAAGGGTTCAGTTCGAAATTCCAATCACCTGAAGGAGGCAGGAGCATACAACAGCTGAAATGTTGTGAATATGGCTACAAAGATTAGGACAACAGTCTGAATAATGTAAATAATTACAATACCTCATTTCAGAAATGTAGAAAGCTAATAAAATCATCAACCTTTAATCATTACCTGCAATACAACAAATAAACATAAGTTTTTGAAGCATTTACATCTTAATCTTTCTTCTCAATAATAGCCAGAAATCTTTTCTTTTTTTTTAACTTCATCATCAGGTTCAATTTCTGACATGGTGGTTTTTAATTGCTTTCCATAGGTCTGCTTTGCTGTGATATTGTTTGCCACCTTCATATAATTTCATCTTCACAACTGACCATAGATTTTCAATTGGATTCAGATTGGCATCTGATGGTAGCCATTCCATTATCATCTCTCCTATAAACCTCTTATGTTAAAAACTTCATGGAATGAAAGGAATTTGCATTGGAGATTTTTTGACAGATCCTTGCAAAGTACACCATACCTTTTGTCCTCCTTGACAACCTCAATTCCAGCCTTTTCAAAGATCTAAACACTGGTCAAAAATAATTGTTTCCCTACAACTCAATTTAGTTTATATTTTGAAGGAGATAAATTCTTTAAAGCCATTTCCTTTGTTTCTAGTTCTCAACTTATATTTTCAACAGCCTTCTTTATTGTTTGATGATCTTTGTGAAGCTCCTTTGATATGTCCAATGTGGACATATAAAATAAAGCGAGTGAGGGATATTTTTCAGCATTTCTTAGGTTCTTTGTATTACCCAGACTTCAACATATATTAGGGTGAAAAAGAAAAATAGAATTCAGAGGCCTTAAGCTAATATTCGTTAATTCTGCATAATAACTCCAGACTGTAGATTTTATAATAAATTCGATAACTAAGAAAATATGTTGAAAATAACTAAAAGATTCAAGTTTTGTTTTGATATCTTAATCATTTAAAATTTCACATATTTTTCAAAACAAATTCAAGTTATTGAAATTTATGTGATTTGCATAATAACTTTATATGGATTGTAATGGTGCCAACTACTGACATATTTACCAAACAACAAACTTATTTATGTGGGAATTAACACAAAAAAATTCTTTGAGTTAATTGTCATAGTTTTTCTATTTTTTTCTTAGTAATGGGGAAGTGGTGGTGTGGTGGAGAGGACATTTCCTGAATGAAAGTCATTTCTTCTTAAATATTTATCAAGTTCAACTTATTGCTACCACAAAACCAAATTGACCGAGAGAGGAAATAGATCAAAAAAGATCTCATAGTTGTTCTGAAATTTGACTTATAGTAGGACTCGAACACTGATTTCTGGTACACATGAAAAATAGACTGCTTTAGCCAGTTCAAATACTGATTTTTTTTTTTTTAAATAGAAGGTGCCCACATCTAAAGCAAAAGTTGATATGACATTTAAAGCCTCTTTTATATTTAAAAAAATATCACAGCTAAATTAATGTTTAAATTTTAACAACATAAATAATCATGTTCTAATCTTTAAAATCAATTTCTTGAGGTAAATAAAAGATGTAAGATCTAAACTTTGAAATAATTTAAGGCTTTTGTCAACAAGTAAAAATAGTCAACCATCTTTTCAACTTGTGTTTCTGGAGAAGCCAGGTTTAGGACTCCAGATTGAAATGGCCAGGATTCATCTATGTCCCAGGTGAGGACATATTCCATGAACATGATGCAGAGTCTTAGGTTTTCCCAAATTGAGGACTGTGAGCTGGAGATTTCTTTCTGTACTTGGGGAAGATATATTCCCAAAGGGAAATGGTGACATATATTTAGAAGCTGTTAGGGGAAGGTAAATTTAGTTTCAGCTTAGGCCAACAGGCCCAAGCCAAACAAATAACTAGTTCATTTAGTTACTGCAAACCAAATGAATTTGCCTGCCACTTTCATCACTGTATGGAGTGAAATCATTGTGGATGTCACAAGCCTTATCTCAACCAAATGGAGATAATTGTCTTGTGTATCCCTACATGTAGATAGGTAGAATATACTCAGTTCCAGGGTGACTGAGCAATTTTTGTTACTAATTCAGTGGGCATGAGAATAGATATATAAGGATCTTTGGTGGTAATTGTGAGATTAGCTGTTTGCTTATACAGGAAATATTCAGCATTATTGGAAGTTGAAATTTATAAAATCTTTCTATTAAAAGACTTTCAGGAAAATAGATTTCTCAAGTCCACTGTTATTATTAGGTTGGTGCAAAAATAATGATGTAATAATATTGTTTTTTGACATATTTTTTAACGTCAAAAAACGACATTATTACGTCATTATTTTTGCAACAACCTAATACTTGTTGGTTCCAATCTATACATGAATGACTATGAAACACTTGCTGTAAAAAAAAACAAAACCCAAAAAAACTAATAACTTCAAAGGTGATTTTATATATTAATCTACGCCCAGGCTTTTTCCCTATTTCACCTTTCTTAACAAAATTACTGCTCTCCCAAACAAACGTACACAATCATAAAATCAAAAGAAAATGGTTGAATCCGTCAACACAGCTATAATGACAATATTCTCCACATGTGACAGTAACTGACATTATTTTCAGTTAACAATATGAAAATAGCGTTCCCTACATTCTCCCAGTTGCTAAGAACATTCTGTTTTTTGTTATTATCAGTTACTTTCTTTAATTCATTTTGTTTTTTGCTTTGAGAAAGTCCACATTGGACAAAACGTGCCAGCAACTACTACAGTTTTCCTATTGTTTATTTATATATATATATATATATATATATATATATATATATATATATAACAAACTATTAAGAATACTATCAGTCAGTTATATGCCATATGTGATACGATCATGTATCTTTCGATACATGACTGACGGGGCAGATTTTTTTTCCGCAGAAGGTTGCCATTGCTTTCTGTTGTAGACCAGTTGTTATCCAAGGCTGTCCTGCTACTTACCCATAGCTGGGGGGAGAAGAAGAGGATTCATACCTTTCCCAAGAATACTATCACTAAAACTTAATATTCACAAAGCCATGTAAGTCACTCTTATAAATGCTAAGAGGAAATGAAAAATAAATTATATAAAAGTAAAACTAAATATTATTTTTTAGTTGCATGTGTAGGGTTAATTATTCATAGTGCTTGTGTGTCATCAAGCTCATGGTGGAGTAAGAGATTCTGGATTTTGATATATTGAGTTTAGTGGCTTATTTCATTCTGTTCTCTAGATGTTAATTATATCAGTAGTATTTATTTAAAGTTTACAAGCCACAAACAGTGCTGCACTGAGTAAAGATTAAACTCAGTGTGCGTGTGTGTGTGTGTGTGTGTGTGCGTGCGTGTTTTTAAAAAGTTATAGAAAAATCAATTATGATAAACCAAAGTTGTAAATTCAATCAATGAAATCTAAGTATCAATTTCAGTGGCCTATTAAACTTGTACCTTAACACTGACTAACCCCAGCTCAGAATTACAAGATTGATTATTTCTTTTTTTTTTTTTTTTGGCTTATCAACCCTTTGCAGGTTATTTAAAGCTGAAACATTTTGGATTGTAAATAGAATTTTTTTTGAGTGAATATTGCATTAACAATTTCTTTAGAGATGATGAATTTTTCAGATACAAGTCCTACTGTTTAACCCATAGCTGGCAGGAGAAGAGATGGATTCATACCATTCCCAAGGGTATTTGCATGTAAGTGAACATAACTCAATTGGAATTCGAACTGAGCTTTCCAATTTCTCATTCCGAGAAACTAACCATACCAGTTACAAGAAACTGAATCCTTTTAATTCTACAGGTCAGTGACATTTCAAAATCTTCCCAAAATATATAGAAAAAAAAAAAAAAAAAAAAATAGGATGACAAGAGGAGTGATGCTAGTGGGAAGAAATGATATATTTTATAAAAATTATAGACGCTCAGCAAACACTAAAATTCTTGGTAGATCTTAAAAAAGAAAAATAAACAAATAAATAACAGAAATAAGACAAATATTTTAAGAGAAACCTTATTGAAAGGTGCATTAAATTACAGGGTTGCTTTCAATTTATTGTTCAAAATATATGCAGAACATTTGAAGAGAATAAAAAAGATATTTCTAAGTTTATTTTTGTTTTCAATTTACAGTTTGTATTAGCTGGTAAAATTCATAACTCATATCAAAGTTTAGAGAGTTTCAATGGCTTTTTTTACTTTTTTTTCCCCCCCACTCTCTCACCGACCATTTGTAGATATGATTAAAAAGAATAAAAACTTTGACATTGCCAGCAATGCTTTTTTTTTTTATTTTTCTTATTTTGGTTGTATTTGTTCCAGATCCCGTTTCCAAATGCTTACAAGTTTCAAGAAGAACTATGGACAAATGAAATTGATATCAGTCATCAGTTTGTGTATTAGTCTCAAGCTCTCTCTTATTCTCTCATGTAAAAGCTGAAGAGATTTTTGTGGAGTTGACAGTAAAATTCTTAAAAATCTCACATGAAGTGAAAGTATTTATGCAAAGAATATTCAAAAGGAAAATGATATTAAATGTGGAAAGTCTTTATTGATGCAAGAGACCGTAATATTCCTCTGATTGACAAATTGAGGCATTATTTTTTTTTGGGGGGTGGCCACAGCAGAAAGAATCATTCAGGAATATTTAAGTAGTTGTCAGTTTCTGAGAATTGCTATTCTTCAATTTTGATTGGTAGGTTTCCTGATTGTAAATGTTAGCATCTGAATGCAGTTGGTAGAATTCAATATTTTTGACTAAGCAAATGGTAATTTTTAGTCTGAACTGTTTGAGAAAATACTTAAATGTAGCTGCTCTCCATTGTTTACCTACATAGGTATCAGGTCAATCAGTGACCCTGTTAATCAGCAATAGCAGGTACTGCGGTCAGTTACAGAAAGTTGTGGATGGTGCTGGAAAAAATGTCCCATGAGAAAAGAAAATTGTCATCAGGCAAACAGTAATGAAAGAAAAAAAAATCCATATCTGGCAAGTGGTTGTGTTATATGAAGATATATATATATATATATATTTTCTTTTAAAAAAGAAGTAAATTGTTGAAAAATGAAGTGGTGAGTGTGAGACTGGTTCATATCTGATTAGTGCAGAAGGTACAGGTAATAATCAATTTGAAGTTTGTTTTGTCTTTTTTTTTTTATGCATTTTTCAAATATTACCAGTGAATATTGTATAGACGTATGTATTTGGAGCTTTCATGCACAAAATGAAGCAGTTGTTTATGTAGCAATCTCTGGTGTCCTAGAAATTTGTAGGGTTGGCAAGGAAGAAGAGACACCCCTGGCTAAAAAAAAACAAAAAAAACAACATAGTATCCATATTTTGCATTGAAAGTCATTTTTATCCATATCACTTGTCTACAACTGGTAGACTATTTGGTGTTGCATAGACCTGTACTTCAGACAGGTTTGTTATTACTTTCCGTTTTTGTCACATCCAACTGGCAAACAGTTGACAAATCCCCAAATTTAATAGAATAGTCCTTTCAATCCTTACTAAGAAAATTTGAATTAATTATTATTAGAGAAAAGTAAATAGTCTGATACACAACTGGTGAATTTTTTTTTTAAAGAAAAAAAAAAAAAAAAAAAAAAAAAAAAAGAGTGTCATCTTAAAATTGAGTTGGAACAGTGATTTTCCAAGCATAGTTTAGACGTGGCACAAGGCCAAAAGTAGGGGGCATCCAGTGAACTCACTACTCAGTCATAATTGTTCTAGCAAGACAAGCTTGCTAACCATTACACCACTACGAAATGCCCAAATTGAGTTGGAATAACAGAGTTCAGCATGATTTGATTACATGCACCAATAAATAAATAAAAATCACATATTGAAATAAGTTTCTTTCTATTTGAAAATCTCAACAGTAGAGATACTTACTCTGTTCAATTCACAGTCAATGGAGCATTTGTTGCTATAAAAAAAAACAAACAGTTTTAATTTCTTTCAATGAAGAAACTCATAACAAAATTCCTTTAAAAATTTGCTCTTCACAATAGTGAATAACATTTATGAAGTGATTCTTTATAAGCAGAAAGTGTTTTATTTTTTTATATTTTTTCCTTTCGGCCTTCATTGTATTCCTTTACTGAAAGGGATAACACGCAGTACAGTCTGTGTGTCGGTTCCACAATTCACAGAAGTTATAATATTCTTAAAACATCTGCCTTGGCCACTTAAAAAAAAAGGCTGAGGGAGGGGTCATTAAGTACCATGAAATCCTGGTTCATACAAGGATTTTGGCATGAATTGCAATTATTGAGAAAGTCATCATACTGATGGGCAAGTGATGCTACTCTACAGGATAGTTCATCTTGGGATCTGTATGAAGGTAAGAGAGAAAACAGTCTGCAGTTTTGTTTTGTCTTTTAAAATGGAAGTAGGTATCTTTTTGAACAGTTAGAAAGAAAGAAAATTGTCATTTTTTCTTCTCTCTCAGAGATGATTACCAAATGAATTTCTGAGGGAACACAGAAGTTTCAATATGAGTTATTGGTGCCAATCAATGATTTTTTTTTTCCTTTTTGGATTACCGTTCTCAACATTGATTTTTTTTTCCTTTAGTGTTTTTTTTTTTTTTTTTTTTTTTAATGAAATGATATTATACACCAGTTTTTAATTGTAAATAAAAAATAAATTTCTGTCTGAATTTCTGGGATGAGGAGTTATTATTTACACTATTTACATGTGGACTATTATCTTCATCTTTGTTGTTATAACATAAAAATTATTGAGGACAATATTCTGCATGTAAATAGCATAAGTAAAAAAAAAAAAAAAAAAAAAAAAAAAAAAAGAATGTCCTCCTCTTACACAGAGTGTATACGATCTCCCCGATTTCACTAAAAGAAAGCATGCTACTCTGTACTGGTGATGTAATAAACATCCGAGAAGGGTTGGAGAATGGACCAGTTGAAACATTGTGGGAAAGGTAACAAAAAAACAATGGAGAATAATAATCCTAAAAGAAAGGCATTAAAAAAGTCAGAAGTCTTCACAAATAATAAGAGGTAGAGTGTCTATTTTCATAGGAAAGTCTCTATAATTATCTCCACTCCAGTCCAGCATTATTCTTTCTTTTTCACACTTTAAGATCATTGTATTTGTGATACAATAGTGTGTGTGTGTGTGTGAGAGAGAGAGAGAGAGAGAGAGAATTGTCAATTTGTTTTTAAAGCCAAAAGAATGTAAATTTTCAAAAGTCTTTTCACAGACAAGTGTAATTTATTTGACATAAAAAAAAAAAAAAAAAAAAAAAAAATTTCAAATCTTTCACAGACAAACGGTGAAAATGTCAAATCCATGTAACAAGTTTCCCTGACAGGTTATTTTTGAAATTGTCTCAAATGAGCAAAGCAAGAATTGCATGAACCTGTATCGGTTTTTAGTTTCTCTTATACTGATAAGTAGATGAAGTACATTAATCCCAAATGACAGTATGGCCAATAAGGGGAAAAATTGCTTCCAGAGAGAGAGAGAGAGAGAGAGAGATGGGCTGGGGGACAATAGGAGGTCAAGGTTCAGTGGAAATGACAAAGGTCTGAGGGTGAAAAGGTGACGATGATGGTGGTGGTGGCAGCAGCAGCAGTTGTCATGAGAGAAAAGTGATGAGTAAATTGAAGCCACAACTAAACAACCTTAATGATGGTTGACACTGGGCCTTCTGCCGCCTCTCTCAAAGTTAAAAAGGAGAATTGAGGGAAAGTTCTGGAATTGTGGGAAGAAGAGAGAGACAGCTGAAATAGTGTCATGTCTTCAATACACCCTGCAGATCGTCTGGCAGTGAGCAAATGATGGTGTCCACATGTCGATGGAGTTTCACAACACAGTCTTTATTTACAGCAGACTGGTTATTTGCAGCAAAGGTCTGAAGCAAAGATAAACAAAGGAATTATGGTACAATATGATTTTTTATATATATATATATATATATATATATATTGCTAATCAGTTTTGCAGTTAAACTAGTGCTGAAGGTCCTTTAATTTCAGTAACTTCAGAAAATAATTTAATAGAGACAAATAATTTTATATGACAAGAAGTTATTGAAACTAGTTTACAATAGTGTTAAAAACCAAACAAACAAGATCAAACAAAAAGGAAATATTTTTACTAATTTCACAAATGAATTGCTTATATTTTATGCATAAGTAATCTAAGATTTTTATCTTTACATTGAATTCCTGTTACCACACATGAAAAATATTTTTTAAAACCATAATATATATATATATTATATTATATAGGTAAACATCTCTAGGTATATAATCCAAGTGAATCCTAATAATATAAAATATTAAAACTGATCCACAAAGAGAGCTTGATGTATTTTATTAAAATAAAGCATATATAAATTAGATACATGGGAATTTAAAACTACTCCATTGTGATGATCCTTTCATCTTACAAAAAAAATAATCTTGTAAGGATTTTCAAATCAATCAAGGCAAAATAAAAAAATTTATTTTATTAATTTCTTTTTATTTATTTTATTTAATTTTTTAAAATTCTATTTAATTATTTTATCTTTTTGTCTTGATCAGTTTAAAATCCTTACAAGATTATTTTTTGTAAGGTGAAATGATCATCACAAATATTCTTATATGAACTATACTGTAAAAAATAGTATTTAATTTTACAAATGCAATGGTTATTTTCTTTTATTTTTAAAAAGTAATTTCCCCTTAAGCAAAGCAATAAAGCCACTAAGATCAAGGGGTTACTGAGAGTCAGAAAATATTAAGGAGAGAGAACAATAAAAAATCAGGAATTAAGATTGAAGATAATGATCGACACTGCATTAAAATTTTTCAAGTTGAAAGTTGACTGGAAAGCAAGAAGCTAGAAGGGAGTTCTACAAGTGACAAGTGTGAGAGAAGGAACTGTTAGCATAGAACTTACAGTTACATCTAACCATTTCAACTGTAAAATGAGGAGATCTTGCTACTAATCTAGTAATGCACTTAAATTCATAAAGTCTATGAAAAAGAAAAAACTTATCAGGACATTTACCATAAAAATATTTATAGAAAAGACACAGAGAATATACATTAGGGCAATGGGAAAGTAACTGAAGTCAAGATGCCAGGTCAGGACTGATAACATTGTAGATTTGTCTTTGGATTTTACCAAGAATCTCTAAATACATAACAGAAGCATCAGACAAGATGTGGCAGCGATATTCAATGCATGGATCAATGGTAGATTTATATGTGTGGTAGATTCTGGTAAAATATTGTCTATCACAACACAGTAAATCAACTTTTGTATCAGCAGACCCAGCAATTGATTCAATATAATTTTTCTACTTCATATCAGTGGAAAAACCCAAATTAATATCATAAGGCTAATATTTGGGTTTAATTTTATAAAACTTCCTCCCTTTACGACAAATACCTTCCACCCTCCTCTGACCCCTGTCTTGTGCCTTTTGCCTGACTGAAACACTGAAATGAATAAATTCTGTATTAGTTTTTCAACAAGTTGTTTTCTTGTTTTTTTTTTCATAGCTTTCACAGTTAAATTTCTCTTTCTGACATGAATTCAGTCCACATCAGGGTTGATAAGACAGACGACCAATATCTTCATCTGCCGAAATAGGCTATTCTTGATATGAGGAGATTTGGGATTTTATTGTTTATTAATTTTATTTATATATATTTCTTTTCCCTAATCATATGTATAAATATATATACATATTAGAAAATGTGTGTGTGTGTATATATATATATATATATATATTCTAATCACATATATACAAACATTTTTTTCTCTGTTCATATACATATTTTTTCTATTCCCATATTTATATCAATTTATTTCTTAACCCATTTATTCATATTACTACTACTACTACTGTTATCATTGTCGTCGTCGTCATCAAGAGAGATGTAAAACATCAAATATGCATGACTCAAAATATCAGACAGAATCAGATAAATTAATTTATGCCTTCAGCATGAATTTTATTTAGAAATGAGATTGTACCAAGAATGCTACTGTCCATTCCATAGTGGCTTTGTTTTGTGGGCTAATTCTATTTGCATTAGCTATGGTGTAAGTAAATTTTGACTTATAAGAAAGTTATTAAAAATAAACTAATTCTGGAATGCATAAAAACAAGGGTAGCTATAATTACATTGACAATTTTTCCCGTTACAACTGACAATTCATATACACACTAACATTATATAGATTGGGTTGATTTGTATGACTGAACTAGGGAATATTTAAGGGAGACAACTCTGCCAAGATTTGAGATTTAAATTAAATTGGACATTTAATTTCAAACAAGCTTTGCAAAGGATTCATACAAACATGAAGATTAACATAATGTAACTGCAAAAGTTAATATATATGAAAAGCAATTATATTTGCAATAAAATTGCTTTTAATACAATTATATGCATATTTTTCATTTTATATCAATTCAGCATATCATATAGAAATAAATAGTATGGAAACTGACATATATATATATATATATATATATATATATATATACACACACACAAGGAAGTGGCTGAAAGTACTTGGAACAATGAAAATTGAAAAAATGGAAAAACGTAAGGATGCTGGAAAAACTAAATAAATAAAAAAAATTCATTAAATCTCCTTTGACTCTTGTATTTAATAAAACATGTTTAAAACAAAGGTTGCTGTCTAATATTATAATAAAAAGAAAGAACAATAAGATATTTAATCCAGTGTTCCAAAATTTGCTTGAAGATGAAACAGAACTAATGCTTTTAATTTAATTATATAATTAAATTTGAAGTTTTTAGCTTCAGTTTTTGAAACATTGTAATTCATTATTTTAAACATCTGAATAGATATTATAACATGACTTCGTTGTCAAGCTTTTTGAATTTTCCTATACTTGTATTTTGATTGGGCAATCTAGCTTTTGTAACAACGTTTTCCCCTAGTGAAGGATTGTTAATTAATTTGAAACTTTTAAAACCATTTATTTTACATTCAACATCATCACTTGATAAGACACCGAGGGTGTTGAAACAAAATGGCTATTTTTGTAGTGGTTTTATAACATATTTATGTTATAAATTTTTTTAAAATAAATAATTATATATATATATATTATAATTATTTAAAAAAAAAATATGATTCCATCACAAAAAAAAAAAAATAATTATAATTTAGGCTCTACTTATGCATTGAGCATTCTTTTTTTAAAAATTAAAACAAAAATACTAAAGAACTTTGGATTATTAACCTAACGGTTCTTTCCTATTTTTCTATATTTGCACACACACACACACACATACATATATATATATTTTAGGATATTAAAACAGAAAAAGAAAAAAAAAATGGCTACACAACTTCAATTACATTTTGACACTATAAGTGTGTCACCTTGGGTGATGTTACTCACTAGTAGTTTAACATCACTCAAGGAGTCACATTTGTAGTGTTTAAATTGTAATTGTGTGGTGATTTTTAACATGTTTTTATTTTAATATCCTAAAATAAATAATATTTAGCTCTATTGTATATTCAGCCCTCTTTAAAATTAAATGTTATGTACAGTGGAATTATATTCCAATTATTTTAATTTTACCTGGGGATATATATATATATATATATATATATATATATATATATATGTGTGTTTCATTAAAGATGACAGACTAGGTACTGTGAGAAAGCTTTTTATTTGTCTTGTACTCCAACAAATCTTTTCTTTTCTGGGCACAGCATGTGTAGAAACTGTCCAAATGTTCTGTAATTCTGAGTACTTTTGGCTATACTTTTAGCCATTATCAAGGATGATTTTATTTTTACTTTTTAACTGGATGTATTACATGATGCATAACCAAAGTCCCCTTTTATGATGATAATGGTAACATCTACAACCAAACTAATGGTGTTAGTATGGGAAACCCGCTTTGCCTGTGTTTCTCCAATTATTACATGTCTCATGTAGAAAACAGGATATTTAAACAGGTCTTTAAACCTAAAATATGTCTGCTACATAGATGATATTTTTATTTTAGCAAAAAACACAAATTAAATAGATACTCTCAAAATTACATTTGCAAAAAAAAACTTTACCTATGAACTTAGTCAAAAAAATAAACTCCCATCCTAGAACACAGTAATAACACTTTTACCACCTCATTGCATAAAAAAAACCCCACACACACTAGTAGAAACATGCCACCTTAATTTTAAAAGTGAATGCCCACTCAGATATAAAATAGCAGTGATAAGAATCTTTCTAAAGAGAGCACATGAGAATTCATCCTCTCATCCACTTTTCCTTAAAGAACTCAATAATGCAAAACAGACACTAGTTAACAATGGTTTTCCAAACTACCTCATCGACCAGCAGATTAGACCATTACTTTCTAAAGTAAATAATAATGAACACACAAATACTTTCTAAAAAAGCCAAATGTATGTCAACTATAAACAAGATGAATCTTCACTTAAAAACATCATAAAAGAAAAACACTACCCCTGTTGACCCAGACAAAAAAAAATTAAATTATCTACCACAAAAATTTAAAACAGTTAACATTATCCTCAAAAATAACAACACATTTGCAAAATCAATGCTACAAATAATGAGCATTATTTACAAGTTCAAATGCCCCATAAGAATCAAGCCAAACTCATAAATAATTACGTTGGTCGCACTACTATCCAGATGACTTACGTTACACCTATTTGACCACAGCTCCATCTGAACACATTTAAACATACACACACAAACTTACCTGGCACCATCCGAAACATACTAGCAGAAAATACAAGCATAATAACCTCATCCACATGTAAAAAAAAAAGATTAAAAATAATGGAAGCCTTAATAATAAAAGAAGAAAAAGCCAACACTCAATAATATTAACTACGAACAGGGCCACAATTTGCTGTGTCCGGAAAATAAAACATCCCCATAGCTCTAGATACATGCACACAACCCGTACATCCAGTTAAAAAGCAAAAATAAAATCATATATATATATATATATATATATATATATATATATAGTGTTTTATTTTGGTAGCTCGTATAGGTCAGATAGAATCAGCTTATGCTTCAGTATGATATAACTGAGATTATATATCTATATAATGAAATGGACTAAGTCCGACAATTATTTTAATATATTTTATATGTTGTTAATACTGTTTATTATAAACAGAGCAATTACTTAAATATTTGTGTCTATATAAATAACGTATAATATATATATATATATATATATATATATATATATATATATGAATGACTAACAGTTATATGCATTACAAATAAAACAGTACTATTTATGGAAAGTTTTTATGACATTTTTTTTTTAAATACTTTACAACTACTAAACACAAAATGATAATTTCTGAACTTTGCTGTTAATTACAAATAAAAGCAAAATATTCAAATGTCAATAAATAACTTTTCAGACACCAAACTTTGTAAAAAATATGTTTACTTATATTTAATAAAATAAATAAATGGGTGAAATTTGTTGCAATTTAAGATGGAGGAAGAAAAAGAAAACTTACCAGCTTTTCTCTTAATCTCAAAATGAGGTCTACAATCTCCACTTCCTCTTTATCACGAATCCAGTCTTGGACATCCTAAAAGGTTGATAAACAATTTGCTTTTTTTTTTTCTTTTTTTATTTGAAAAATGTTAAAATCAAGTTACTGCATTTTTCTCTACATAATGTACATTTTCTTCTAGTAAATACTAATTTAAAAAAAGAATCCCACTGAATGTCATACTATGAACATCATTGTTTAGTGGTAAGGCAAGTAATATTCCTGCTCACAAGTATGGCATCTGGATAATCTCCAAAATCATATAGTCATTCTCAGTAAGCTAAGATTAATTTTCTGATTATTATTGTTAATTAGAAATAACTAGTTTTGATAGGACATTAATGGATGTAATAAGGAAATCTGATCTCCTACACAACTTCAAATGGGGATTCTTTTGAGTCACTGAAGAGGTTTCATTGTTTCTTTAGGTAGATTTTACACTCTTAAAATACACTGATTTTTGTGACATTTATTATCGTTAACAATGTTAGTTACTGTTATCTCTTAAAAACTTGATTGGAATAAAAAAAGAAAGAAAAGCCTATTGATGCAATTCATTAACAATAAATCTAAGGTGAAGAGGAACATATGCCACATTTGATATTTGTAAAAAGGTATATAAAAGATTCAACAGATTTTATTGATTCTTAAGCAAAATAAATTCTACTGAAAAGGATTTGAAAATTCTCATAGCTAAAGTTTAGGCTGCCTTGAATAAAATGGATGTAATGTGGAAATCTGATCTACCAGACAATCTCAATGATTCTTTTGTGCCACTGTAGAAGCAGTTTTAATGTATGGTGCCACTGCTTGGACATTTAACTAAAACCCTAGAGTCTAAGATTGATGGAATCTATATACGATGCTGAGAGCTATACTTAACATCTCTTGGTGACAACATCCAACTAAATCACAGCTCTATGGAACCATTTCTGATAATTCTACAATCTTACACAAATGCAGAATGCACTTTACAGAACACTGTTGGCAAGAAAAATAAGAACTTGTGAGTGATCTACTGTTCACGGTGCAAGACAAGTTGGTCAACCAGCAACTACCTACATTGGCCAACTATGCTATGACACAGAATGCCACCCCAATGATCTCCCATGAATGTCTGAGCTAGCTCAACAGCTTTGAAAATAGATAAAAAAAAACAATTCCATTAAGCAAAGTTGGTTTCTTTTACTTCAACCTGAGATACTTTAAATCTGAAGTGAAAAAGATTATATGCAAAGATTATTACTTTATATAAACATGCATATAAAATAATGCTTGACAAAAATTAGTTGAGTTTCAATGAATTTGTATAATGCTTATCATTTAACATTAAAGACTGATGAAATAATTGGGTTGTAAATAATTGGATACACATCGAATCTTTCAAAGCAAGAGACATGAAATTTATAAAGTTCTGGAGTTGCTTCATACACTTTGTATTAGCTTAAAGAAAGAAAAATATTTGAATTTATTTATGGATATTTTATGACTAATCTGAAGGTTGTATATTGATCTTAAAAAACTATTTACCTGGTTTGTCAGAAAGATAACATTAAGAGAAATAAGTTATAAATACTTGTTTCACTAATATTTACTTAATAATACATAGACAAAACCCTGACCTACTTATTAATCTAGTGTATATATTAATTAATATTAATAAATTTATTATTGTTAATATTAATAAAAACATTCATTGTATACATTATTGCTTCATGTTGTATCCTTAAAGAGGTTACAAACAGAAAAAGGTGGTACTCTATTGAAGGAACAGCAACATGCACATAGATGAAAGAAGAGAGGTTTATTGTAAAAAAGAATACACTACTCAAAGACTGGGAATCAGGTGGCAGGCTAGTAATTCCTGAAGCAAGGATATTTACCTTACCTCCCTGCGTGGCAGATGTGTCACAAGACCGTTTTTAATGTGGGGTCAAAACCGAGCCTGTAGGCTCAGGCAAAAATTCCCCATAGACCCCATATACACGGAGTCAAGTAGCTGTCTACCACCCCAGACGAGACTGCCTTTTGGCACAGCCTCATCTGGGTTCCTCTCTGCCCGAAGGCAGAGAGTTTGACCAGCACAGCTGGAGACAAATCTCCAACTAATTGCCGAAGCAATCCCCGAGGTATATTCTGTGCTCACTATATATAGCTACTGATATAGTCAGTCCACATATGCGATAGAGAGTGTGGGACATTCCATTACAACACTTCACAAATTTAAATTGTTTTTTTTATCCATCGCTTTGAATGTACATTTCAGGTTTTAACACCCAAAACATTATATTAACATCACAAATTGTTATGCTACATGACAACATAAAACCCATCCTTTTAATAAGTTAGAGAAATCAATATCAACAATTGATTGTCAGATGACATTATGTCAAATTTAAAAATATGTTCCGTCAATAACATATATAAAAACTCTGAGGTAAATTAGAAAGAAATGAGGAAAAAAATTATAGAATCATTTTAAATTTAAGTAAAAACAGCTAAAAATATAAATTCACTTATTTTCAAGAGTATACTAAAAGTCTGTCTGTTTAATTTTTTATATTTTTCCAAATGTAAATATATACAAAATACTTGATGTGCATATAAAATGGTATGCAAGGTCTGTCTGAAAAGTAATGAGACTGGTATCACAAACAATTTATTCCAATTTTAAACAACAAACTATATGGTTTCCCCTTCAAAGTAACTTCCTCTGAGTCTTATGCACTTTTCCATGCTTCTATGCACTGCTGGAAGGATTCTTCTTGGATGACCCCCTGCTCCATCATTACAGCCCTATTGTTGGCCTCTACATCTTCAAAATGGGGCCCCTTGAACTTGGAGAAAAGAAAAAAAGTTACATGGAGCAAGATCAGGTGAATAGGGAGTTTGTTCCAGTATGATAATGTTGTTCTTGGTCAGAAACTGCTGGATGCTCAGGGCTTTGTAAGCACGTACATTGTTATGGTGAATCAGCCCCAATTTGTCCTGCTACAACTCTTGTCTCTTCTTCTGCACTGAGCAAAGCAAAAGCTTCAGGATCTTTTTGTAGACTTGTTGATTGATCATCTGGCCTCGTATCAAGAACTCACTCATCAAAGAACAGATGTCACGTTACTTTTCAGACAGATCTTGTATATAAAATTTCATATATTCTTGTCTGGTGTTTTTAAATGATGTAACTTATACAATATGCATATATAGTGTTCAAAAGCCAATGTCGAAAAAAGCAAATGTCAGGATGTAGCTAACAAAATCTTGTCTGCCACACTGACAACACTAAGTTCTTGATAATGACCAAGATAGTCAGAAGTACTTAAAAACTGAACAAAAACATGAATTTTGGACAGCTTATCCACAATTTTGATTTGGAAGTTAAATAATTTATTCAAAAATTAGAAAATACAATAAAAAAAAAATTAAACTGACAGACATTATCAGTTGAATGAATTATTGCTGTGTAAATATATTTTATTAAATACAATAAATATACAAAAATAAATTAACTTTTTCTCTAACAGAGTAAGGCAGTGATTAAAAGCAGTAAGATAGTTTGTAAGACATACCACATTACTTAAGGCCTCCATATGTAAAACTTGGAGTTTTTGGTTTACTTCATGTTCTCGGTGTCGGTACCACCCCACAAAATTGGGAGACGGGAAAAAGCGTCTTTAATGAAAAAAATAGACCATTAATAATAAAACAACATTAATAAATATTTTTATATCAAACAAATCATATCATTATAATTAAGAGATGACTAATTTCCAATCAATATAGTTTATTATTGATCTGTACCTTTATCAAAATAAAATTCATTATTTTTAACGTTGATATCCAATTGGCATCATATAAATAAGAAAAGGAAAACAGGTATTGATGACCCTGTAACCAGTATGGATTTTACAAGTAAGTAAAATATACAATCAATGGGTGATCATAATAAAATTGATCTTACAAAAACTAAGTTTGATTTTAAGATTAACAAACTTCCAAGATGAATTTTTTTTTTCTTTTATTACAACAAAATAAAATTTTCTATATTATTTAGAACAGAGGTCAGCAACCTTTTGCTAACTATGTGCCGACTTAAGATTCTAAAATCATTCAGTGCGCCAACAATATATGTATTTTTTATACAAGTCAAGGTCAATATACCTGTTCTACAATATATTTCAAATAGTAATATATAGTATATATACTTTAGTATATATTAAAATTGAAACAGCTAAATATCTTCTTAGCATTGTAGTAGTTATTGGTTCAGACTTTGTGATGTCATTTGCGGCTGCATGCTACTGGAAAATACTTGGCTTGCCACAGGTTGCTGACTGCTGATCTAGAACTAAGATGGCAATGAAGAAGTGAAAGTTACATTTTTACAAAACCTAAAATTGAACCAAAAAAAGTGAAAAATATAATAAAGGCACCAATATTCAAAGAACTTAAAATGACTACTTGGTTACTTATTTTAGTGCATCATTTTACTTACAATTATTAACATATGACATAAATAACAATCAGTGCATTATTTAAACAAATTAGCAGTGCCTTTTTATAGCCATCTGTCATTTATATTATTGTCAGCTAAGACTTTTTGTATTTATATACATATTGAAGTAATCATTCAAAGTATTGTGGCTAATCAAAATAAGTGCTGTGTAATTTGATGCATATAATAAATCCAAATATTACAATAACAGAAGCCAGTGTGACACAAGAAGAATTATCTTGGCCTCTATTTCTTATTAGAAGTGTTATTTTTAGTCGGTACACATGTTTATGTTGACATCCTTGTTTTTGTTATTTTCTTAAACTGTGAAATTAACATCAACTGGCGTAGATCAAGATCTACTTATAAAAGTTTATAAAAAAAAAAACAAAAAAAAACATGCCTTTCAGCAGGTATTGAACCTATATTCACTTTTTCTATCAAGGAAACTACTCCCATAGCCAAAGAGTGCCATTATCAATTGGACCATGAGAGACTTTCAAGATAAAGAAACTCATCTGTCAGTTATAGGAGTGGTTTCCCTGATGAAAAAAGGGGAATATAGATTTTTTTTTATACAAATATTTACCCATTACAAGGCCAAAGAGCAACTCAAGGTAGAGGGTTACTCTGTGGAGTTGTATTAGCATAAGAAAGGACAACTGTTAGGTGTATAAACTTGAAGTAGACTTTAGAAGGAACTGAAAACCCAATCTAGAACAGGAAACTAAGGATAATCCTCTACTTCTGTTTGAAAAACTGGAGAGGAGTGTAAGGCTGGATGATAGATGAACATTTTTATTCCTATTGGTGGAGGAGACAAAAAAAAAAATTAGCGAATAATATTTCAGAGTTCAGGCATAGATGTTAGGGGTATAGAGCTGAAGCAGACTTTAGAAGGAACCAGAAACCCAATCCTAAACAAGAAATAAGAGATAAATCTTTACTCCTGTTCAAAAGACCAGGGAGGAGTGTGTCTTGTTGGGAGGCACAATGGTTTTTTTTAGTAGGACTTCTAGACCAAGACTGGTTTAAGAAAATAAAAAACAGGGGTGACAACTCGAACATGCATAGCCATCTGCTTAAAAATGTGGGTGAAGAAAATATGTATGTTTTATTGTCAACACAGTACTGTGTGATAGGAGGTAGGTACTGAACGTGTCTATGCAAGTTTTCTAATGTATCATATTTCAGCTCTGGATATATAATGATCACCACAGCATCAGAGAATAGATAAAATTAATTCATCTATTCTGATTTAAGTTGATTTGCTATCTTGTTATATACAAGTGATCTACTTTGAAAGTATCACTTCACTTCCCATTGGCTCATAATTAATGACCTTATATCCTGGTTGGGAACAGCTCTTGTTTATGATTCACTTGCTAGACTGGTGTTTGTTTCTTGATTGGGACAGTTTCAGATTGGTTGGTCAAAATATGACTTTATAGCCTAGAGATTCTAAATAAATATTGAATTTTAGAGATGATGAAATTCTGGTTTCCTTGGTATTAGGTTGGTGCAAAAATAATTTTGATGTTAAAAATACATCAAAAAACGACATTATTTTTGCACCAACCTAATATTATTTGTTTATTTTTATTCATTTATTTTTCTATCACTACAAGTTTCATCAATGTAGCAATATGGGGCTGAAAAGAACCAGCCTAATATGAAATAGTGTAAAAAGTGAGGAGAAAAAAAAAAAAATCAGACTCCAAGAAGTCTAGACTCAGCACCTTTCTAAGGGCTCTCAATATAAATCTTTAGATCATGATCATTAATGAGTTGTAGTCTGAGAGTTAACAAATAATTCATTGTGTATGTATGTGTGTTTTAAATGCCATATCTCTTCAGAACTGTCATAGCTTATCTCAGCTCAGCTCCCTTTTCATTAATATCTGAATTGTCATGATTATATTTAAGAGGTAGTGGAATAGTTTCCAGCTGCCTTACCCAGTATTGAATCCAAAGTTGTTCTCCTAGACTGATTGCCAACCAAGCCTTATTATTCATTAGATTTCAAAGTTCAATTGTTTCTTATTACATGTATTCTTGTCTATCATGCCAACATCCAAACATGGTTTCTTTTTGTACTGAAGAACACCTATAGTGAGGGCTGGCAACCAAGACTGATTATATCCCAAACTGTTTAAATGGAATATTTTTTTAGTTTTGAACAGTAATGCTGTTTTTTTTTTTTGTTTCACCCTAAGCAAGGCGATAGATGGGGGTAAGTTGGAAGATGAATTTATGCTTCTTTCAAAGGCATCAGTGCAAACTGGACAATATTCTCACCTTGAATTTGAACTCAGCCTGCCAATTTAATTTCCTCCACACATAACAGTTATACCACACCAGCCCAATCATTCAGTCAGTCAGTTATGTGCCATACGTGATACACGCTTAGGCAATCATGTATCTTTCAATACATGACTGATGAGACAGATTTTTTCCTGCAGTAGGTTGCCATTTCTTTCTGTGGTAGACCAGTTGCCATCCAAGGCTATAGAACTCGGTCTGTTCTGCTATTTACCCATAGCTTGGGGGAGAAGAAGATGATTCATACCTTTTCCAAATGTGAATAAGTGAATGTAATGGATTTAATTGGAATTCAAACTTGGCTCTCAGATTCCTCAATCTGAGCTGCTATCCATTACTCCACCAAGCCCAATCACAGGCCTCCTAAAAATATTTTATTCAATGAATTTGTATTGAATAGCTAACACGGTTGAAAATTATCCAGGCTGTTAACTTGTTTCTTCCTACAGTCATAAGAAACTGTATTTAAATTTTATACTGCAATACATTCACAATATTTGTTGCTATCTGAGAAAAATTATTAAATTCCAGCAGGCAAGTTGTTTGGGCTTTTTTTTCTCTTCTAAACCATCTTAGCTGATACTCGGGACTATATAAAGTATTTTAATTTCATTGTTCAAGGTCACCTTTGTACATAAGTTTCAGTATTCAACAATATTGTATGAAAAGTAACAGTGAAAAATGAGGCTTTTGCAACAGAAACTTACTTGTACAACCCCTCCCAGTCTCCCTTTATTCCAGAAGTGAGTTGTGGACCAGAATGCTCAACTGTTTTTAAAAATTCTTCGGGATCAAAAGGCCGGAGTCGTGGTGGTGCCTATTAAAGGAGAAGAAAAAATGTAGACAAGGAATGGAAAGGAAGATCCCAGCAAATTCACATGCAATGGAATTGTTACAGAATAAAAACAGGGAAAGTAAAACAAAGTTCAGTTCTTTAACTTTTTCTTATTAGTCTGTAAAATAGCATGATTTAAAAACAATTGATAATACAAACCATAAAATAGTTGACAAGTTTATAATTTGGCTGTTAATATTAGTCATTAAGAAATTAGGAATACAACGTTATCCAAAATAAAAAGAGACTGTTATTCGCTACTATAATGATGAATATTTAAAATAATGAAACTATAAAATTATCCAGTGCTTTTGCAATTCATCACCCTACTGCTTACCGATTAGTCAAAAGCATATGAAAGAACAAGATAAATACTATGAAAGAAAATTGATCTACAGTAACGAGGTTGATTAAACAGGGGAGAAAAAAAACATATAAAGAAATCTAAGGTAATTTCTGAGATAATTAATTTTTCAAAGGACACTACTGCCATTAAAAAAATCTCACCGAACTAGGTCAGATATATGTAGATAATTTTGTTGAAAATAAGAAAAGGTCTATAAGTAATGAAGAAAGGGGTTATAAGGTCAAAGAATTAATCAAAAACATGTTGAATTCTGATGCTAGTTTGACTGAAAAAGAAATTATTCAAAAGTTCAAGGAATCCGAGTTAGACAACTAAAAGTCTCACACTATTATCATTACTGAATTTTAAAAGAAAGAGCTCAGACTTCCAGAAGGGAAAAAACTGATTCCTCTCTTCATGCAAGAAGAGAATATGTGTTATCCATTATGAATTCAATTTTGACCAGTTTTGTTTTTGTCAATGACAACAGTTTGATCTACGCATGAACTGCCACTATGGATATGCATTGACCAATTGCAAAGTATAGAAAATAATCCCATCCAATAGAGGATGAAATTGTATAATTTCCTGTGCCATTTTCTCAAGAGGGAATCATAGTTCATCAAATTTATTGTTGGTGCATATAATGCCACTTTATTGCATCATTTATTGTCAAGAGACTTTTTCCCAAACCTGAAGGTAATGAGAAAATGATAATAGACAATGTGAAATTCCACTATTCAAGAATTGTGCTAAGTGCAATTTAAGAGGACTACCTGCCTGGTTTTTGCCATCTTACAGTCCAATATTAAACCAAATAGAAGAGGTTTTCAGTTCTTTAAAAGCAAACTTTTCTGTCGATCCTGAAGATTCATGCAATAGCAATTAAAGAATAAACTTAGTCAGATTTGGAAAGATTTTACCATAAATGGTGAGGGTTTTTATTCTCACATGACAAAACTTTACAAAACATTTTTTGCTAAAGCTTCAATAATATAACTATGTTAAGTATAAAAAAAAACAAATGAGCAAAAAATCAGTTTTCAATGTGAAACCAAGAGTGGTTTTTGATTCATTAATGGCCTTGTTACCTTGAATTCACAACTTTATAATAATGAATAACAGTCTCATTACTTTGAATCTATTCACTGAATAATGGTGTCTTTTTTTTTTAATAGATGTAACTAAAGTTTGTTTCATATATAATAAAAATCAAATTAAAAATCATTACCATGAAGTGTGTAATGTAAATAAGTGGAAAATTGCACATTATTATTGGGTATCATGAAAGCTAAAGATAAATAATATTCAGTCATGAATAAAATTAACATTTTAGCTTAAATTTCTTTACTTAAAGTGTTGCTTGTTATATTTTTTTGTTTTTGGCCTTCCCCTCCAATGCTCTTTTTGAAAAGAGTTTATGACAACATTAATATTCTAAGATTGAAAAGAGATTTATAAAAAATATAAAAGAAAATGAATGCAAAGAGGTGGATATTACACACAGGCAAGAAAAATGTGGCTGAAATCATTTCACAAGCATAATTTCTTTCTTCCATTTAAAATAAATGAAAATATTGTTAACCCAGTGAAAGACAAATTGCAATAGTTATTTTTAGCAGTGAACAAAACGGATTACAAAATGTTTTTATATTGTTATTTTCATTATTAAAGTTATCCTGCCTGAGATAATTAAAGTTATCCTACTTTCATGTTACAAAAATGAAAATAAAATCAAATTATTACCTTATGGGGAGAAATATTTCGTTGCAAGGGCATCAGACTGGCCATGTGCCGTTCCTGCAAGATGACAATTAAAATAACAACATTTGCAAAGTTTCATGATGACTTGGTTTTCAACATTCACTTGTTCCTTATTACATGGATTTCTAGGAGATCATGCCAAAAATGCTTTCTTTTTGTATTGAAGAGTACCTATAGTGTGGGCTGGTAACCATAACAGATTCTATCCAAACTGTTTAAATGGAATATTGTTTTGGTTTTGAAGAATAATGGTTTTTTTTTGGGGTTTTTTTCAAGTCATTTCCCTCCAAGCAAGACAATAGAGCCACTAAGACTCAAAGGGCTTCTGAATGCAAAAAAAAAAATCTGAAAAAAAATATATTCTTTGTAAAGGTATTAAGGAGATAAAAGATAACAGTTGACTTTGCATTTAAATTTTTGAAGTTGATTGAAAGCCTGAAGAGAGTTCCACAAGTGAGAATGGTGATAGATGAAACTGTTAGTATAGAACTTACTGTTACATTTAGAAACTTCATCTGTAAAATAAAACCTAGGTGCCAATCTAGTACTGCACTTAAATTAAATTAAGTAGAGATACCAAAGAGGAAAACTCATCAGACCAATTATCATGAAAATATTTATAGAAGAGGCACAAGGAAGCTATGTTATGGCAGTGGGAAAGTGAAATCAAGATGTCAGGTCAGGACCAATAACATTGCAGATTCTTTAGATTTTGTCAAGAATCTCTCTATGTACAAAGCAGAAGCATCTGACCAGGTAGGGTAACAATATTGTGGATTTATGAATGTGCAAGAGATTCTGGTGAGAAAAATTGTAAAGCACAATAAAGTGAACCAACTTTCCTAGCAGCAGACTGAGCAATTGATTCAATATAATCTTTCCATTTCATGCCAGTGGAAAATGTTAGCCTGAAAAGGCATAATGAGTCTCTCCTAGAGGTTAGCATCAGCCATGCTGATGCAAGGCAATAAAAGTTCTCTAAGACAGTTAAAAGACAACAGCTTCATTTTGGAGGTGATAAAATTAACAATTTTTTGTCTCATTTGACAACAGACTGAAGGTTATTTTTTAGATCAACTGCCAATTTGACCCTATCGAACCAATCAGACTTACCATTAAGACAGGAGTAAATAGTTGTGTCATCAGCATAGATAGCAGGTTTAATATGCACTTTATTATGACCTTTAACATTGTCTCTTCAAAAGACTGCTTTTTACTTGCTTTCATTCCTGACATTTTTTTCACCTTATTTCCAATGCACAATATAGAAAGAAAGTGCTGAAATTTGCTAAGATTTGTTGGTTGATTTTCTTTAGGGACATATCAATCCCTAATGGTCATTTATTGCTGAAATCTAAATAATTTGAATAATTTTATGACTTCAACTAAATATATTTTGAATGCAATTGTATGCCTTCAACTACAGAAAATGTATTACTAGTTAGGTATTTCTGTTCTGTTTTTTTATATAAAAATGTATTGCTGGTATTTTTACTATTAAAATGTATTTTTATACTTTCATAGTTTTTTTTTTTTAAATGGAAAGGCTCACTACTTGCCCATAGCTGGGGCCCCTAACAGGTGCTACCATCCTGAGTCAGGGTGAACCTGGGAACAACAGCAATTAAGATGTGGTTCCAGGCTCCTCAAAACCTTCTATCTCTCAATCAGAGGCCTTGCTGCCAGATGTAGTTTATTATTATAACCAGGACTAAGTGTGCCAAGAGAAATTTTATGGAAAATTCATCAAATTCCACTTATATGCTACAATTTTCATTCTTTCCTTGTCCTGTGACAAACTTTCAGATTGTTTTGATTATATCATGTAATATGTACATAAATGTCTTTTGGATTTGTTTAGATTGAACTATTATAAATTTGTCAAGGAGGTCTCTTATACCTGATAAGTATACCAAGTATACTAAGTTAATATTTTTTTTAGAAGCATTTTAATAGAGCAATGGTTCCCAAACTTTTTTCTCTGAGGTGCACTTTTGGGATGAAAATTTGCTAATGCCTCAAATTTTATGTGATAAAAAGTACATTTTAAAATAAAAACAGAGGGAGTTAAAGGGAGATAACTGCAGATTCAATGGCAGAACATTATCATTGATAACTCTCTCCTCCAATTTGCAGACCCTAGTTACTATATTCTTAATACTTGATATAATGCAAAAATATCCCAATGATAAAATCGGTCAATAATTATTTATAACTATTTATACTAGGACTCATGCATGCAATTACAAGTAATCCAAAATAATATTTTAAATTTTGAAATCATATTATATTTTTGGTATATGAATTTTTTGAAACCAATTCTGAATCTGATGTCTTTTCAACCATTCTACCTCATTTGCTATCCTCTTCCGCTGCACACGAGGTGCACTGCACTGTTTGGAAACCATTATAATAGAGTAAAGATACAATTCAAATTTAGTCATATAGCTATTGTACTTCCTGATTATCCAGATATGAAATGAAAAAAAAAAAAAAAAAAAAAGAGATTGTGTTATTTGTTGATTAGCAATTAAATGATAATAATGATATTGCTAGTGTTGAACTTAAAAAAAATGGTTCCAATAACCAATTTCAAAGAAGCTACCCTTACAAATACAGTTAACTTTAATCCAGCTTCAGGAATTAGCAGCAGAAAAATATGAGGCTAGTTGGGAATGGAACAAAATTGGTGCTTTTTTTCATAAAGAATCAAAACTCAACAAAACTTTGAACAAATGTTACTTGATATAAATGCTAAATTTCTCTCAGAAAATTATTTTTCTTTTTTTGATAATTCAGGTATTCAATTGTCCGGAGTTTAGAATTATCCAAACATTTTTTCAATGACTATTGCAGAGTGTCCAGTTAATTGAGGAAATACTGCAAATTCTTCAGCTTCTCCAAATTGAGAAGAACATATTTACATGGCTAAATTTGAAGAACTCTGTCTGAATGGCTATTATAGCTCAATTATTAAGGTACTGCCAAGTTTAAAGATGCTAAATATTGGGGGGGGAGGGCTTATTCTTTTTTTGATCTACACTGTTTAATGATTTTGGAGTTTTAATGATTTTGGAGTTTTAATAAAAAGCAAAAAATGTAGCTTCCTTTTGCATCTTCTATAAATATTTTCACAGTAATTCTTCTGATAAGAATTACTTGTTGGCATGTAGATCTTATCATTTTACTGTTGAAATTGCTAAGTGTAACCATAAAAATTATATCCTATCATATATGGAACTCTCTTCCAGCTTCTTGCTTTTCCATCTACACTGATTTCCAAAAATTTAAATCCAATGTCAGTCATTATTATATGTCTCCTTGAATCCTGTTCTATTTATTGTCCTTTTTGTTTCTTTCCCTGTCAGAAACCTTTTGCATCCTTGTGACTTTTGTTGCTTTGCTTGGAGTGAAAAAAAAAATTACCAAAGTTGAGTGCTTATTTTGTGATTTTGGATCAAATTTTGTAGAAATCTATTTTACAGATCCTGACAACTATCAGGGCGATGTGATTAAGTATACCTTAATGTTTAAAGAAAATTTATTCAGTATTATTATTGTTTAGGTAAAAAGCATTATAACATAACACAAATAGCTATATTGTGGAAAAAGGAATTTTTAACAATATACGCATATCAAAAATGACATCTGATGATGTGTTAAAATTTTGGAATAATGCAATAATAAAAATTTAAATTTCATCTTTCTGATAGATCTTGTGATCTGTTAATATTTTTCTAATAATTAGCCTGATGAAGGGAAATAAGAAAACTTACAAGAGGAATCATAAAGCTTTGTGTGAGTTCCAAGAAGTACCTCCGTAACATAACATTCTGAACTTCCACTGGCCTCTTTGTTTGAACACCCTGAGTGGGGAAACAAAAAAATATTTAGCAAAAAATATTAATTTTATTTTATCATTGGAAATTATGAATCAACTATAGTTGAGCATCTCTTTGATCAGAAATAAACTTTATAAATTGAACAAAGGTAAAAAGAAAGTATTCCATGATTATGATTTGCCTTATTAAAAATTATTTTTTTCCACTTTAAAGTGTTATTCATTCTGAAAATGTAAGGGGAGGGGTAGCTTTTGTTAAAATTTTTCAACAAATGATCCATTTTAGTTGGTTCATGTTGTTATTACTTTTACAACATCACTATTACGATAAAGAAAATACATTTGAATTTATTGTTTTATATTTATAAAGGTGGATTAAGAAAGCCTGACACAGATCTGAAATATAAACTTTATAATGCTCAATTTTTGTCATTAATGAAGAATGGCTTGAGTTCATTCACAAGGAAGATTATCTGTCTATATCTCTGAGATGAGGTATTATGATTACTTGCATTATTTAAATTACTCAGACTGTTATCCTCATCTTCTCATTGCCATATTCACAATGTTTTGGTCATTGTATGCTCCGGCCTTCTTCAGGTGATTGGAATTTCGAACTGAACCCTTAATTTCAGTCACCAGGGTAGATTGTTCTAGTTCCACATGTCATACCTCTTCTGAATGTGCCAGTTATTTCCTTTTAACTGAACTCTCCAAGGTTTGGTTCCCCACTGCTGTGGCCTGATACTGAATTCACAACATTTTACGTCTAGTCATTGGATATAACCAACGCCTTTATCCACTGTGCCAAAGTGACTAAACTCAAATAGTCACGAGTTCAATACCAGGCCACAGGAGTGGTTAACCCAAACTTGGAGAGTTGGGTTAAAGGGAAATAACTGAAACATCTGGAAGAGGCACATGGAACTAGAACAATCTGCCCCAGTGGACAAAATAAAGGGTTTCGTTCAAAATTCCAATCACCTGAAGAAGGCTGGATCATACAATGGCTGAAATTGTGTAAAATAAGTGTTTTTAGGCATCATTAGGTTACAGAGTGACATACATAAAAGTAAATAACTTTCAGGTGTATTATATAAAACAGGTAACAAATAATGGAAATAAAGCAAAAGTCACTTACTTTTATTACTCGTTTTAAAATCACTTTATCCTTGTTTAGAAAGGTTTTATAACGTGTGTAGACACCTGACAAAAATAAAGCATTTTGTTTGTTTTTAATTAAGTAAATCAGCATTCTGACATCTAAATATGTTTGGATCACAAGTATAGAAGAATGAAACATAGGCAAGACTTACAATGCAAATTGACAATGTATAAAGAAGGTTAATCTGAATTGTTAAATCATGGGAAGGGAACACAATGCATGTTAGTCTGGCACAAGGCCACAATAAGAGAGCTCAAATAGTTTGCAAGATGAATTTCCTAACCTATTGTTACTTGTGTCCAAAGTAGTATAGAATATCTTACTGATATAAAGAGAAAAAGTCAGTGAAGTCAACAGAACAATAATTTTAAGGAATATCATGGGAGCGGGGTGGGGGGGTGTGATTATTCATTACTAAATTATGTAAGGAAGAATAAATTGGCACAAAATTGATAGAAGCCGAGATGATGTCAGAGCATGATTATGTATTACAAGGATCATCACTAACAGATACTTAAGAGAGAATATTATCAAAATTAAATAAAAAAATAAATAAAAATTCTATCATTGAACAAAGTGAAAATATGGATTGAGGTAAAAATGAAAGACATTCCAAAGAAGAGACAACCAAGTCAATCAGAAGAAAAAAAAAAAAGAAAAAAGAAAAAACATTTAATCAAAATATTTAAGTGAATTCATTCGTAAGGTTAAGATGAAATAAAATCTTAATATTAATCCTTTTTGAGATTTTCTTTCCAAAAAGTACCAAAATGTAAACTAGGCGAATTATAATCAGTAAATAGAAGAAAATTTAAATCACGTTGCTTGTTGAAGAGAGAGAGAGAGAGAAAAAGAGAGAAAAACAAATGAACAGAGGGGAAAAAGAGAGGGAAAAAGAGAGCAAAAAATAGATGGAAAAAGAGAGGGAAAAACAAATGAACAGAGGGGAAAAAGAGAGAGAAAAACTGATGAAGAGAAAGAGAGAGAAAAACTGATGAAGAGAAAGAGAGAGAAAAACTGATGAAGAGAAAGAGAGAGAAAAACTGATGAAGAGAAAGAGAGAGAAAAACTGATGAAGAGAAAGAGAGAGAAAAACTGATGAAGAGAAAGAGAGAGAAAAACTGATGAAGAGAAAGAGAGAGAAAAACTGATGAAGAGAAAGAGAGAGAAAAACTGATGAAGAGAAAGAGAGAGAAAAACTGATGAAGAGAAAGAGAGAGAAAAACTGATGAAGAGAAAGAGAGAGAAAAACTGATGAAGAGAAAGAGAGAGAAAAACTGATGAAGAGAAAGAGAAAAAAACTGATGAAGAGAAAGAGAGAAAAAAACAGATGAAGAGAAAGAGAGAAAAAAACAGATGAAGAGAGAGAGAGAGAGAGAAAAAAAACAGATGAAGAGTGAGAGAGAAAAAAACAGATGAAGAGTGAGAGAGAAAAAAACAGATGAAGAGTGAGAGAGAAAAAAACAGAAGAGTGAGAGAGAAAAAAACAGAAGAGTGAGAGAGAAAAAAACAGAAGAGAGAGAGAAAAAAAAACAGAAGAGAGAGAGAGAAAAAAAAACAGAAGAGAGAGAGAGAAAAAAAAACAGAAGAGAGAGAGAGAAAAAAAAAACAGAAGAGAGAGAGAGAGAAAAAAAACAGAAGAGAGAGAGAGAAAAAAACAGATGAAGAGAGAGAGAGAGAAAAAAAACAGATGAAGAGAGAGAGAGAAAAAAACAGATGAAGAGAGAGAGAGAGAAAAAAAACAGATGAAGAGAGAGAGAGAAAAAAACAGATGAAGAGAGAGAGAGAAAAAAACAGATGAAGAGAGAGAGAGAAAAAAACAGATGAAGAGAGAGAGAGAAAAAAAACAGATGAAGAGAGAGAGAGAAAAAAAACTGATGAAGAGAGAGAGAAAAAAAACAGATGAAGAGAGAGAGAAAAAAAACAGAGAGAGAGAGAAAAAAACAGATGAAGAGAGAGAGAGAAAGAGAAAAAACAGATGAACAGAGAGAGGGAAAGAGAGAGAGCTACACAGAGAGAGAGAGAGCTACAGAGAGAGAGAGAGAGCTACAGAGAGAGAGAGCTACACAGAGAGAGAGAGAGCTACACAGAGAGAGAGAGCTACAGAGAGAGAGAGCTCTACACAGAGAGTTAGAGAGAGAGCTACACAGAGAGTTAGAGAGAGAGCTACACAGAGAGTTAGAGAGAGAGCTACACAGAGAGTTAGAGAGAGAGCTACACAGAGAGTTAGAGAGAGAGCTACACAGAGAGTTAGAGAGAGAGCTACACAGAGTTAGAGAGAGAGCTACACAGAGAGTTAGAGAGAGAGTTACACAGAGAGTTAGAGAGAGAGCTACACAGAGAGTTAGAGAGACTGCTACACAGAGAGTTAGAGAGACTGCTACACAGAGAGTTAGAGAGACTGCTACACAGAGAGTTAGAGCGCTAGACAGAGAGAGAGAGCGCTAGACAGAGAGAGACACAGAGAAAAACAGAGAGGGAGACAGAGAATATTGGTATCTCCGATTTGTAATTTGCATGTTGGGTTGTCACTTTTGCTAACAACCATGCATTCTATCTTGCAGTTTTGGGGAAAAAAGGCTGAAAATGAAAATTATTTCATATTTTAGAAAGAAAAATCCCATTTGCAATTCAAGTCCTGCAGCATTCCTGCAAGAAGTCCAAAGATATCTAACAGGTTTACGAGAAATAAATAAAAACAAACTGAAGCATTGTTATTAAATTGTCCCCAGGGGTATTTATATATTCAACTATAAACTTTTTTTTTTTAAATCTATTCTTGTTTATTAATTTATAAGCGAGATAATTCTATTACTACACCCCCCCCCCCAATCATTTTGTTGACTTTCACATTTTAAGCGACTGATACTTACCAGGTTTGGAATCTAGAGTTTTCAGAGCAGTAGATTTTTTCAGTTTATTGAACTGTTTAGGAGAACTTACTGCAAAAATAACAAGGAATATCTCATCAGTAAAAACAGTGCACACATACAAACACACACCCTTATGCATGTAAGAATGATGTTCATAGAGATATGTGCACATTACTGTTATAAGCAGAATGCAGACACAATTATAAGCATCTGGGCAAGAGCATGCATGGGTCCCCAAAACAAGTGTAACATGCATGATTAATTTGGGTATATGTTAGAGGTATTCCTGCAGCAACCTGTGTAAGTGAACCAGAATGAAAGGAGACGAGAGTAGATTTATTTCCATGCAGACAACTGTCCTCATCTTTGTTGCTGTTATCAAAATGTTTCAGCCATTATGTCCTCCAGCCTTCATCAGGTGTATGTTGAAAAAGTGTAAATTTATTTTACTGAAAATTATGGCATGTATATTAAGTATAAATTGGATTGATTTGTTTTTTATGGCTTATTGCAGGTTATTTAAAGCCAGAAAACATTTTTAGATTGTAAGAATTTTTTGGAGTTAATGATTTACTGATACAACTCGTACTAATTAATCCATAATTAAGGGGGAGAAGAGGTAGATTCATATCTTTCCCAAGGTTATTTGTGCATAAGTGAATATAACGAACCCAACAGGAACTGGAACTCTGCTCTCCGATTAACAATTCTGTGCTATTATCCATTACACCGCCTGCACATTCAAGCTTACAGCACCTGGTATTCCCAAGTGGTCACCTTTCCAGGTACTGACCTGACTTGTATATCAGTTGATTATTTTCATAGGATTTTTTAATTCAAAATCAATTCTTGCTACTCTAAATATTATATTTAGAATGTGGATCTGATCTCTGCTTGGAGGCACCTTTTATTTAAGATTTTTGATTGCCCATGCTGGTGGGGGGACATTAATTTCAATGTTAAAAGAAAAGAAAAAGTTTACTTAAACATGTCAGTCAGTTATGTGCCATGTGTGATACATGCATAGGCAATCATGTATCTTTCAATACATGACTGATGAGGCAGATTTTTTCCCCACAGTAGGTTGCCATTTCTTTCTGCAGTAGACCAGTTGCCATCCAAGGCTATAGAACTCGGTCTGTCCTACTATTTACTCATAGCTGGGGGGAGAAGAAGAGAATTCATACCTTTCCCAAGAGTATTAGCACATAAATGAATGTAATAGATTCAAGTGGAATTCGAACACGGCTCTCCGATTCCTCAATCTGAGCCGCTATCCATTACTCCACCATAGAACATTTACAAGAATAAGAAATAGATTCCATTATTGCTGCTGATAGTTTTGTTTTTTACATTCTTATGAGGTGAAGGATTATCAAAAATTATGTAAAATGATGTCGAGAATGTATAAGCTCATCTGAAAAAAGTGCGAACTGTAGATTTTATAAGTACAATATTAATTCTCCTAGATAAGTTTATAATGACAGATATCATAGACAGGATACTAAATCTCAGGTACCTGACTGTGGACCAGACACCTGGTTGTGTACCTGAACAGGCACCAAGCCTCACTCAGCAAGATATTATTTTTTTTCTAAATTAGAAATACTTTAGCCTTTAAAAAGATACAAATTTTCTTCACTTGTTGACATCAAAATTAATAAAGAGTATTAAGTATTCAGTTACACTTAAATCATCATATGTGTTGGTTAACTACAAAAAAACTTTAAACTATAAAAAAAACAGGTTATGGTCACATTTCTTGAGTGTGAAATTCATAATGAAACATATTAACACCATTCTTTGTTTTCCTGTGAAAAAAAACAAAAAAAAAAAAACAGAAAAGAAAATCCAACTTCCAATACCAAAACTCCTAAACTATCTGTGTGCTGTAATCAGTTTGCATTATTTTAGGTTGAAGGGATTAAGCATGCCACCCAACAATAAATGTGACTGTGGGTGATGGGCTGGCTGTCATCAAGTGTCACTCGTTTCCCATTTGGGGCAACAATTTGGAAACACTAGTTTTAAAGTTTAAGTGAGATGTATTAATCAAATTTGTCCACCCTATAAGATTTGTTTTTAAGAAAGAGACATGCAAAGTGGAGAGAAAATTTGAATAAAGATGAAAGGGAAAAAAAAATAAATAAATAAAATCAAAACCAAAAATAGATTAGTCTTTAAAGAGAAAAAGCAATTTTTTTTACCATTCCACAGAACTTCCCCAAATATAAGAATTATCTAAAACACCAAAAATTAACCGTATCTATTTGGACAAAGTAAAATACAACATCCTGAAATGCATGCATTTGAGAAATTAAAAGTTTATTCTATAATTTCTTCCTCTTTAATTTTATATCCAAAACACATAAATGATGACTATAATGTAGTACACTATTCTCCCCGCCCAAAAAAAAAAAAAAAAAAAAAATCAAAGGAACTTAATGACTCCGTCATTTATGAATCAGATATATTTCACTATTATGTCTTCTGGCAAATATTCTGATACAAACCAATACCAGAGAAACATGCAAATTTCAGTGATATTTATTTGGGAGCATGAAGGGCATTTTGTTTTTCTTGTTTTGTTTTTTTTTAAATTCCATTTCAGTGATTATTTTTTTTCTATCTTTAAACATATATCTCTATCTTGATAAAAAATGATTTTAAAGACTTTCTTTTCCTTGAACATTTTTGATAAAAAAAAAAAAAAAAATTCAACCCATTCTGCTTAGATTTCTTGACTTGCAAAGTCGATGTTACATAAATTTACATAAAGGAATAGAAGTAACACTTAAAATACTATTTAGTGCTAGTAATGTAATAGATTAAACAAGACTATACTTTTGTAATCGCATTGAAAGTCTGTAAAGAAAACATCTCAACTTTCTAAGCTAACATCTTATTCATATCAAATGCCAAGAGGAAATATCTGGACTGCTCCCCATGGCCTCATGTCAAATTATGCTGTTCCAGCAAATACTATCTCATTGATTCATAAAAAAAAATGGTAAGAAGGATTTCCTGAAGACAGAGTGTGTGTGTGTGTGTGTGTGTGTGTGTATATATTATATATATATATATACATATATATATATATATATATATATATATATATATATATATATAAAGTAGGCATCCAGTTACCATGCGAGATAAAAGTTAGTGCCCTGTTTGGTTAAAATTCAGTCTTTTGGTGGTGAAACTGGAGAGATCTCTCCAGGGAACAGGCTTGGGTGATGGTATAGGGAAGCTGTGTGCTGTCCAGACTACAAGCTCCTACCTTCTTCTCTGTCATATTGTCAAGATGCAAAGGAAAACAGGGCATCACATTTGAGGATGGTTTGGCAGCAGGAGTTGCCAGAAAGTTGTCAGTGTTGACAGCCAACAATCTTTGGGGCTCCACTCGGGCTTTGGATTTGATCACAAGGCAGCAATGGTTTAAAATCAGCATTTTCCTTCCCCTTGATGGACTACCTTCCTGGGTGAGCTCAAGCTATATATGTGTGTGTGTGTATGTTTGTGTGTCCCAGAATTAAATTATCCATTTCAGTGAAATCTTTAAATTTGCCTGATTTCATTGAAATAGTTAAATCTGAGATTATATATATATATATATATATATATAAATGAATGAAAAAACTATACTTAGTTTAGTCAATGTGTTTTGTCATTCAATAGAGTTTTCCAATGCAAATGTGAGGCTTTTATTTTGCAACAAGTATATATTTGACAGTTACTCAAAATTCCCAAAATTAAGAATGCTCATTAATATTCAGCAAGTTAATTGAAAAGATTTAGGTTTTAGATCTTAGATTACATCATACAGCATCTTTGAAAGGAAATTTTTATATTTAAAGACACTCAATATATCTCTTAAGTCATAAATATCAGTTTTTCTAAAATCTAAATTAAATTCATAACAGGGGAAAATAAAAGTTTAGTCAATGAATGCATAAAAGTGACATGAAAATGACAATATTATACAAAATGCTAAAGAAGTTTATGATGATAATTGGTTATTATAACAGAAAAAGAGTAAATAATGACTTCATGTGCAGTACAACATGCAGTTTAAAGGCAAAGTGAATATGCAGCAAATAGATACAAGGATAAAAACAAAAACCATTTTAGGACCCAAATAAGAAAGTGGTTCAATTTAAAATATACATAGAAATGTAAAACAATTAGAATTTACGGTAATTTGTATAGCAAAATACAAAATGGCAACAAATAAGGATACAAGAGTTACATGACAGAAATGTTTATAAAATAAAATGTTAATATAAGAGAGATTTTTTAATTATTTTTTAATTTTTTTTATTGTAGATATTATGAAATCATACAATTCATCTATGGAGGACATTTTGTGAATTATTTCATATGGAGTTGGATAAAGTTGCAAAGTTATTAAACCAAGAAGAGATAGAAAAATGCCGATATTTGGTTATAGCCAATAATTTCAAACACACCAGGTATGTACACATATATTTCAAAGAGGCAATTTGAACCTATAACTTCATAGTAATGTTCTTGTAGGTATAAAGAATGGATTAATTTGTGCATGTGAGTGATATGTTTGTATATATACACTGAAAAATAAGTATATATGTGTGTGTGTATGTATATAAAGAAAAATGGAGAACAGAAACATTATAGATAGCTACATGCACCAATTTTATATATGACATGAAATTAGTGAAATATTTAAATGCTTGAAATATCTCATTTTGAAAAGCAATAAACATACAAAAAGAAACAAGATTGATATTACAAATCTGGCAATAAAATATACATACATTGACTTATGTAGAAGAAATTCAAAGACATACAAAATATTTGAAGGAATTGGAAGAAAAAGAAAGAGTTAAAGAAAAAAAAAACAGTAACTCTTAGTCATTTAAATCTTTTAAAAGTGGCTTTAAACTATCTTTGTGAAGAACTAATGAAATATTTACATTTGCTAAATGCTTGGCTCTCTCCAAAATGCAAATTTACTTACCTTCATAAAAAAAAACCAAAAAAAAAAAACCAAACAAACATTCTTTTTCCTATCATTTGGCAACATCCCAAACACACACAAACTTTACCATATAAAAAAGGCCCAAATGAAACTTAAATTTTATGACATTATGAACAGTTAGTTTATGGTGATTGGTAAGAAAACTTTTTTTTATTGCTTTAGTACTCATTAAAAAACAAAACCTTTGCATTTACCTAAGAAATTCTCATTAAAAAAAAACAAAACAAAAAAACTGAAGTTAGAAAAATTGGCATTAAGTTGAATTTCACACCACAACTAAAGCTTATGTAAAAATTCATTTTGTAAAATTCTGGCTTTGACATTCTTTGGGTAATTTCAGACAATTTTAGAACAATGTTCGTAATTCAAATTTGTTTTCAGTTGAACCAATTTTTTTTTTTTTTTCAATGTACACAAACAATAGTGACTAATTTTTATTTTGTTTATTTTTTATCTTTACAGGTAGATGCATTTCATAGCTGTTATGCTCTTTTTTCTGAATAATCAAGTACAAGACTGACCAGAAAACAATTTTATGACTTGTATCATTACAAAACTCCAGAAGTAGGAGTTTGCATACAAGTGAAATATTCATATCCTAAGCATAAACATTATAGTCACTATCAACTACATCATGTACTGCTAGTAAAACAGTTAATCAACAGAACTAGTGCTTATTGGTACACAAACCTAAAGGCATAAAATTAGTAACAAAAATATTATCAATAATTATTAACTTTAAAAATTTAATATATTAAGTAAAGTTAAAAGGTTTGTTAGGAAAAGCAATGGAGTAATCTCCTAAAGCGTTACAAAATATTAGAAAAGGCTTTAAGTTAAAAACAAAAATTATTTAATTTGTAAAATTTGCTAAGAAATGGGTAGTGGCAAACAGCTATATTATTTAAAAATCATTATACAGGGGGGGGGGTCGCCATTGAAAACCATTATACGGGGGGGAGGGGGGTGATTGAAAATCATAATTGAAAAATTGTAGACCAACTTTGTGTATTTCTATCTGAATTTTTAGGATTTGGAGTTATCACATTTCAGCCATTGCACTCTCTGGCCTTCTTCATATGTGTCTTGTGTCCGGTAACTCAGAGGTAATTTCATACTGAGCCCTTTATTTAATTTATAGAAATAGATTGTTCATAGATAAGGTTCAGTTCAAAATTTCTTGAATGTTACTTGTATATTTGTTAATATTGGTGTACATACATCAGAGCTTGTAATAATTTACTTCCTTTACTTTAGAACTGATCTCTTATAGGATCTGAAACTGATCTCTAATTCATTCCAAAATGAAAAGATGTGGCACACAGAAGTAGCATTAGTAATAAATCACATGCTCAACTCATATAATTCTTAATCTTGGTCAACAAATGCCAGAATGAGAAACTGTAATTTACTTTTTTATTTCAGAACTGATCTCTAATAAGGTCTGAAACTGATCTAATCTCCCATAGTTCTTTATCAACAGATATTTATTTTCAAAAACAACTGTTGATTGATTGACTTTATGTCCTATCAATCTTTGTCGAGTTATACTGAATTTTGTATAGTGAACTCACTATTCATTATTAATGGGCAACTATGATAATATCAAATTTTGTCCATTTTTCACCCAATATTGCATAAAAAAGACTGAAATAAAACTAGAGAACTTGTTTGAATATATACAGTTTGAGAGTTTCTGCAGCTGATGCCAGATGATGTGAAAAGTAACATATTAAATAATGTATAAATTTTTAAAAGCTGTATCCTTTTGATAATTTTCAAATTATTTCAAACTTATTTTTAAACTTCCATCGAAATAAGCCATCATCTACTAAATGAACAACAAATATCTAATTAAAAGAAAACAATAAGGAAACTATTTAAAGTGAAAGGAGGTGAATTCATGCTCAATTCTAAAAGACTAGTATGCAGGTCATTGCAGTAAGATTTAGAAAATTTTTCACTATTTACATTATTCAAACTATTGTCCTCATCTTTGTTACAATGTTTTGGCTGTTGTCTGCTCTGGCCTTCTTCACTTTGCTCACTGGGGTAGACTGTTCTAGTTCCACGTGCCATGTTTAATGGATGTCAGTTATCTCCTGTTAATTCCCCTCTCCACACTTTTTGGGTCCTGTCACTGGATCTAACTAACACCTTTATCAATAATAACCTTTGTGAGTTCAATACCTGGTTAAGGCAGTGGAGAACTTGGAGAGGGGAATTAACAGGAGATAACTGACAACTGACATCCATTAAAGTTTGTGTAGATGTTCTTCCCATGTTTATTTCCTGAAATGGGCCGACACATTTCTGGGTTGCTAAGTCACTGAGAATCTGTTCCATTTCCTCCACCTAAATTCTTTATCTTTATTTTTCTTTTTCAACTATTTTACAAATGAGAAGATCACCAAATTCTGTAACAAAATGAATTTAGAGCTTGTTTTCTCCCCACCACCCTCAAATCTCCAATTCATATAAAGTGAATGAAATTAACTCTAGAGTGGTATTAATTTCCATTTGGAGATGATGATGGGGAGAGGGTCAAAAGTATATTATCATATACCATTATGTGTAAGTCAAAAATTGGTTAAAAAGAAAAAAATATCTAGCCCTTTATGTTGCCTAAAGATGATCAGAGACCAGCATGATGATTGGCATATTTGTGTTAAAAAAAACAAACAAACAAAATGATTAGGATAATATATATAAGTTACATAATTATATCACTTAAGTTTTATAAGTACATGAATGTACTGACCAATGATGATAAAATTTGAAAGCCTGATCTAAGGGTCACATGCAGGTAGGATTCTGTTGACTGAGGAAAAGTAAGAAAAAGGTGTGGGAGAAATCAGAAGTGTACTAGATAAGTGCTAGTCAAACAGGAAAAAAAAAATTTTAAAGTCATCTAATATTTTAGAAGCATTTTTTGTTAAATCAGCAGCATTAATAGTCTTCATGACAGATAAAAACAAATATATAGAAAAATCAGAGTTAAAGTTTTCTGATGTCCACTTTTGCAAATGAAAGATGAATTGATTTTATCTTCATTGTATTTTGTTGAATATCATTGCTTTGTTTTATTAGAATGTTTCCATCATTGTAATTTCCAGCCATCTCCAAATGTCTGTTAGATTTTTGAATATCAGACTTTGATAGAGCATGTGTATCCCTCTTCAGATATGTCATATGTCTTCCTGTCAGCTCTTGAAGCTGTTCTTGCCCCATGACCAAATTCACTGGAAGGTCACAGAATCAACAAATCAGCAAATAAATTGTTTCTCCTCTGTTTGTAAAGAGTATTAATGCTGTGAAATGTCTGAATATTTTAAAGATATGATACTAATTAAAAAAAAAAAAAAAAAAAAAAAGTAAACGTAAAAAAAAAAAAAAAAACGTAAAAGAAAAAAAAAAACGGAAAAGAAAAAAAAAACGGAAAAGAAAAAAAAAACAAAAAAAAAAAACAAAGCAGAAAAAAAAACAAAACAGAAAAAAAAACAAAACAGAAAAAAAAACAAAACAGAAAAAAAAACAAAACAGAAAAAAAAACAAAACAGAAAAAAAAACAAAACAGAAAAAAAACAAAAAACGTAAAAGAAAAAAAAAAACGTAAAAGAAAAAAAGTAAAAAAAGGGAAAAAATAAAGCAAAGAATGGAGAATATGTAAATTGTGCAAAGGATTGTTAAACCAAAAAGTTGAGAATCTGAATAACTTACAATATTTTGACTCTTGTGTTTGATTTTCTACAACAGAAAAACAGGAACAAATTTTGTTGCTTTCCTTTCTTTTCCTCCAGTTTCAAGTCAATAAGCCAGAATGTTCATACAGAGAAATCATTTAAAATCCAATATTCAAATGTTACCATATTGCAAAAAGCCATTCAACATATGCATATATCAAGGTTAAAATTTATATTAAAAAATACAATTTTTACAAACAATTTATGCCACTATAAGGATAATAGTACCTTATCTGTCAGCATTAAAATATGCACAGCATATATTTTAGCCCATTAATTTAGAGGCCACAGTAAACAAAAAGAAATTATTAAATTCATATAATGAGTAAGTGAATTTGTGAAAAGCTTGATCTTAAATTTTAGACTGTAATCCAACTGATACTTTTATCAATGATACTAAATGATTCAAGTGTTATCAAAAATGAAACACATTTTGCAAAATGGAAACATCCAAACATTGATTTTCAGATTTTTCAAAGAAAAATTCAAAGGTTTATTTTTTATTTTTTTTTTTTAACTGGAGTTTGTCATTTGGACTCTTCATAAAATCCAAGTTCACAAGTCATAAATAAATAACTCTTGTCCACCTGTAGAGGTTAAGCGAAGGCATGAGACCTTAAAGATGAGCATGTTGTCGAAATAATAAAATTCCTGATTAGTTTGAGAAAAGAAACTGCAAACATAATAGAAACTGGTAGAAAGAGGGTGATTGGCAAACTGACTTACCAGTTCCACACATTTCACCAATTCTGATGATATGGGGCCAGTGCTGAAGAGTCTTGGCAAAAAATGGATTTGTTACGCCCAAAATAACAGGAGGCCTGTAAATTCAAAATGGTAAGCCAATATAAGACTACTAGTTGCACCTTTGGACAGGGTATCTTAGAACAACTAGGATTATGCCATCTGAAATTCTAAGAGGAAGAATTTTACTGAATTACAAGAAATTATTAGGATGAATATCATCATCATTGTTGCTTTTATCATTTTATATTCTTTACATAATTCTCTCAACTGAATCTCAAGTACTATATAAAGAAAATTAATAGATTTATTTTTAATCTGATATTCTTATTATTTCAAATGTTATTTTCAGTGGATAATTGTATTTGAAACAAATTCCTTGTGTTTATTTTAAACAGTGTATTACATCTATTGGTCTGTGTACTTGAGAAAAGAAAAAAAATGTACTCTCCACTGGCAGGGTTTGAACCTGCATCTCTCTTTGTAGGAGAAACCAGTTTGATCCAGCTTGCCTTAAAAGTGAAAATAGAACCTTGCTGGAGAGCACCATCTGATATATGTAATACACACTGTTTAAAATAAAAATGGATATCCACTAAAAATGTTCGAGATTTTACATTCAACATCATCACTTGATAAGACACCGAGGGTGTTGAAACAAAATGGCTATTTTTGTAGTGATTTCATAACATATTTATGTTATAAATTTTTTTTTTAAATAAATATATATATATATATATATATATATATATATATATATATACACACACACTGTATACATGAGGAAGGTGCAGAAATATACTCAACCCAAAACCTGACCAAAAGACACTTAGAAAAAAATTTAAGGTTTTCTCTTGTGTATGTGTATTTAGAATTGAATGACAAAATGAAAAAAATCCTATGTTACACATTTCATCCCTTGAAACAACTTCTTTAGGTTAAATATTTTTATTGTAGGAATCATATATATGTAGAGGAGGAAATGTAAAACAAATTTGTTACAATTGTACAGCCTTTTAAAAGGATGAAATGGGTAATGTAGGTTTTTTTCAATTTAGTTATTCAATTATCTGGTATTCACTTGATACATATTTTAAATAACAGTTCACAAATACAAGCATCAAAGACTTGTGCCAATGCCATAACAAATTAACATAAGAAAAGTAAAAGAATAAATATAAAAAACAATGTGTAGCTGAATTTTGATCTGAAATGTTCATTCTATAATGATTTTAATGATATTGACAGGTAAAAATTAATTTAAGATAACTTTCCTAAGTACACTGTATTTAAACAGAAAGTAAACACATATTCTTAATACTGTATTGGTTTATGTAACATTTCTTTGAAAAAAAAAAAATAAATAAATAAAAATATATATATATATATATATATATATATATATATATATATATATATATATATATATACCAACTGAAACTTTAACAATTGCAGAATATCATGACTTGAGTAATTTAATAAAGGGCTTTCCTAATTTAAATTTGATTTTTAAATCTCTGGTTACTTTGATTTGTATAATTATTGAAGGATTTAAGATTCTTCTGCAATATGGCAGTATTCAAATTTTGATGGAAATTAATCCTAAATGAACATCCTGTGACTTTACACTGTTTCCACTTCACTAAACTGATTTGTTATAAAGACACAACAAATGGACAAATGTTATCTTGTGCAAATCTGATGACCCACATACGACTCTAAACAAGACAAGTTCTTTAGAATTGGTCAAAGTGTAAGCAATTCAGAGACATAAAAACTTAAGACTTGATTAAATGTTGAAATAAATCATTTAAATAAACTTACGGTGCTTGTGTTCTTGTTGTGTATTCCCGGAACTCACTGTCGTGTATCGTAAAATATGGTCTGTAGTCAAGACAATAGCGCAAAGGTGATATGAGGCTGTAATAAAAAAGAAAAAGGAAAAAAAAAACATTTAAAATTATTTTATATTCTATGCATAACGTTTTTCCTTATCAAACAAAGGAAAGTTAAAATGTATTACCTACAGAAATTTATTTACCAGTTTGTAAGCGTTCTGAAAGTAAAGGAAATATTTGTTACAGATTACTTCCACAACGCAGAGAACAAATCACTGTAAGTTCAGACTCGAATATCAGGGGCAGAAAGAAATGCTGAAAACTTGATTCGCAGGTACTAACTCACAAATCCAATGCACGTAACCAGTCACAAAAATAACTCACTCTCCAACGAATGCAGTAGCCAAAATACACAAATTTTTCTCCCCGATTCAAGAACACCAACTGCTTTTATTGACTGAGCATTTTTTTTTCCATTCGTCGACAGCTGAAAGAGAATTCCCAATTTTTGCATATCAAAAGTACTTTTATAGTGACTCCTGCGACAGACTTGTTTTTTAATTTAAATATTCTGTCTTCAGCATGTCATACGGAATACGTGCCCTTTTTTTTGGTAAGTAATTTTCTTTTTTGCCACATTTTCAATCGTAGGATACACACGACACGCTGTTGCTTGGTTTGACGAGGTAAGTGGCTGTTTTCTTCACTATACAGTTACACTTGGTTTGGTTTACAGCATATCAACCTCAATGGGTTATTAATGCTGACAAGATTTTTATTGCTGATAATATTTTTTACAAAAATATATTGCTGCTAATATACTTTTTTTTCCCCAAAAATGTATTGCTGGTATTGAAACCTATTTTTACACTTTCATAGTGTTTTGATCGCAATTTGAGGGTTAACTATTTGCCCATAGCTGGGATCCTAACAGGTGCTACCACCCCGAGTCAGGGTGGACCTGGGAACACCAACAATTAAGAGGTGGTTCCCCACTCCTCAAAACCTCCTGATTAGAGGTCTTGCTGTTGGTTGTAGTTTATTGTCTTACCCAGGATGGCTTAGTTTTGTACCCAACTCAATAATGATGAGGAGTGCGAATTCTAGCATACTGTTTGTGAATCTGTACAGAATAACAAAGATTGAAATGTTTGCGAATATTTTATTTTAGGTTCTATTCATATTGCATGCTTTCTTCTTAAGCCATGGATGTCCACGATCTCATTTTTAGGCTGATGAGTGTTGTAAGGTAACAATCTATAAAATCAGATTTTTATAAATTTGTTAGTAATACTTGATATGAACATGGTGTAAAGGTTAGTGGCTCAGAATGAGAAATAGACCAACCAAGTTTGAATTCCAGTCGAGTTCACTGCATTTACTTTCACACAAATACTCTTGAGAAAGGCATGAATCCATCTCTTTCCCCCAGCTATAGATTAAATAGTAGGGTAGACTGCACTCTTTAGCCTTAGTTAGCAACCAGTCTAAGAGAAGGACAACTCTGAATTCAAAACCATTTGGGTAAGGTGCTAGCAACTCCATCTTGTAAAAACCTACTTGCTATGGATAACACAGCAGTAACATCTAGCATGTTCAGAACTGTGGTCCCATACTCCTCGGTGGAATCTATAGGTCTTGACTAAACAAGTTAGTGACTGAAAATTACTACCAATTTCTTTTTTTCTTTTCAAATCTATAATCTATGCTCTCTCATGACAGGTGATCATAACTCTGCACATTTTCTTGTCCTTTGTTTTTCGTCTTTGTTATTTCTCCTAAATCATGTTCCACCATCCATTTACTTAAGCCCATCAAGTCTGTTATGTGCTGTTTTCCTCTATTCCTCTTGCTCTCAATTTGCCCTGTGAGTATCAGATTTTCCAAGCCCTACTGCCTCATTATGTGTTCTGGAAATTTCAGCTACCTCTTCCTGATGTTAAGTATAAGTTTCCTTTTTATTTTTCATTTTCTCTAAAACCTTATCGTTGTTCAGTCCATATTATATAATACTGGATTTTTATAATTAATAGCAGATTTTAGCATATCAACCTCTATGGGTTATTTAATACTGAAATCTAAATATTTTGAACACATTTGTATGCCTTCAAATACAGATATATTGGTCATTTTGCTATAAAAATGTATTAGTCATTTTTTTTTTAATATATAAAAATTTATTACTGGTATTTTTACTATTAAAATATATTTTTATACTTTCATAGTGTTTTTGTTTCAGGGGTTCACTACTTGCTGGGACCCTAACATGTGCTAGCACCCCAGATCAGGGTGGACCTGAGAACAACAATAATTAAGAGGTGGTTCTAGGCTCCTCAAAAACTCCAATCTCCCAATCAGAGGTCTTGCTGCTGGATGTAGTTTATCATCATACCCAAAACTGATTTTAAAGTTGGCACTAATGAGTTAAGTTAAAAACAGTGTAAAATAAGCTTGAAAAAAAATTAATTTAGGTAGTGAATACTTTATATATCTAACAATATCACTGAAGATGGAGTTTTGAAATATCTTGAAGTACTGAAAAGTTGAAGAGAGATGTTAGAAAATGTGTAACTATATTACTGCCAGGAAATTGGGTGATTTGAGGAAGCTGATATGTAATCAATGTGGAATAATCAGTTTCAGCATAGCAGGATTGAAAAGCCCCAAAAGAAGACATGTACAGAGAGCTGACATGGATTACACCACACTGTGAATAGAGCAAAGGTTTTTTTTGCAGTGAAACTGAAGGTCCAAAACAACACATGAGAAGAGAATGCAACTAACAAGTAGTTCCTGCTACAGGAGGTAATCATGGATAATCTGTGGCAAAGAGTGAAGGTGCTTTGCTGGCCTGGAAAGCTACATCTATGCTGCTCACAGATGAAACTGATTCTAAAATGTTTCAAGAACAAGAAACTGCCATATATATATATATATATATATAATTATATATATAAATAAAATATGTGTGTGTGTTATTTTATTGTTTACAACACAATAAAAAATTGCATAATTATGATAGAAGAAACAGAATGTGTCTCCATAAGGTGAGCGTCGTGTATTTATGTAGTTTTATGTATGTAATTTTCTAATAGTCAACATGTCAGTAGGTGAAGCTGTGTTATAACTACTACTAACATATTGTTTACATAACTCCATATGTTTCAAGTGTACTTAATTTACTTTAAAATCGTGAGGTTATTATAAGACGCCTACTCAATATGTGAAATATTGAGTAATATGAAAGGTGTGAGAATTCAGTTGTGTACAATCCTAGTCAAAAGTTTGCTGAAAAAAACTGATTACTAACTTTGTGAATTTATGCAATAGTATTTATAATAGAGAAATAAGCTCCAGGGATCTAAAAGTTAAATTTACTAAACTCAGAAGTTTATTGGTCAATAAATACTGTTTCCCAATTATTAAATATCTATTTTTAGGAGGCAAAATATTGTTGATCCTTTTCTGGAGTGAGCTTTCAAATATTGTGGTAGACAACATGTGATCGTCAGAAATTTCAAAGCCTTCAGCACATTTGAAATAATGTCACTGATAAGTTAATGAATGCAAACATGGAAATTCAAGTTTGAGCCAATGTTTTGCACAAAAATGAGTTTTTAGTGATAGTACTTAAATATATTGAATTTTTCTACAATTTTTAATGGGGTTCCACATATGTGTGTGTGTGTGTGTTTTCTTCATGTTGGTGTGCAATGCACAATGAAATGGAACAGCAGTCTTCAGATACTCCAAAAACACACACATACATACAAAAAACTCACACAGCATAAATGAAAACAAGTATATGCACGGCATTGAATGAAGTAATAACATTTAAAATGTGTTGAAATGTGTCAGTATGTGGCAGTGTTCATTTTATGTAGAGGCCAAGGATAAGTGTACAGTAGGAACTCAGTACTTCTCTAATCTAAAATGTGCAATATTTGGTATAAGACAGAATCTAAATATATAACACCTGTTTTATATATATATATATATATATATAAAATAAAAGTAATTTAAAAAAAAAAATTTCAGGTAGGTAATCAAGACTTGATTAACAAACACTGAATTTTGCGTGTACTGTTTGTTCATATGATGAACAGATTAAAAAAAAAATTGTACAATTGATCGACTTCAGTATTTGTTCAAATATTATTCTGACAATTTTCTATGTATTTTAAATTTTACGTTTAAAATATATAGAAAATTGTCAATGTAATAGTATTTGAACAAATACTGAAATTGATCAATTGTACAATATTTTTTTTAATCTGTCCATCATATGAAATTTTCTTTATTATACTTTTCTTTATTCAATGTTGGGTATATTTTCATTTGTGTTGTGTGAGTGGGTTTTTTTCTGTGTATATTGGAGCATCTGGGAACTGCTGTCCAATTTCATTGTGCATTGCACACTGACAAGAAAAATGTATGTGTGTGTGTTTTTTAATAAACTTTTACTCTACACTCTTTAATGATTAGAGAAAAATAAACTCTTGAAAGTGTGTTCAAACACAGGCACACTGAATAAAGCACTAAATTTAGTGGTGCTAACGTTTTTAACTTCTCTTTTATGTTCATGGTATACAAGAGGAAACTCATTGAAAAATTTTTATAATTGACAAAAATTTAAGATTAAATTTGACAAATTACTTTAAACTTGACAAGGAAATTTATACCCAGAATCATGCAATATATCACCTTCCTCATAAAATTATTGCCTACACAAAGTGGGAGAATTAAAAAAATAATAGAGATATAAAAAATAAATAAATGGAAAGTGATAAGCTGAATAAAGTTATCCAGGTTAAATATCTAAATACACTGAAATTCTTTGTATCTTTAATATTTTGAAGTAAATTTATAACCAGTGTTTTGTTATATTTCTCCCTCCTCCCATTATCTTATATATTAATCATTTCACTCCAAGCAAGATGAACATTCCACTAAGATGCAACAGGTCACTGGGAGTGAAAGAGAATAAAACTGAAATGAACCAGAAACCCAATCCTAAATAGGAAACAATGGATAAACTTCTCCTGTTAAGACAGACTTCATCAAGAAAACTTATTAATGTGAAGGGGTTCTTTCTCAGAATGAAACATGTCACTTATAAGTTTTTGTCATTCACTTTCCCACCATAAGAATTACCAATTTTGCGTTATTAGAACAAAGCTCTAAACTTAGATGAAAAAAGATCATTCAGAAAGACTTTTAGTACTTTTATCATAAAAATAATTTATGCTGCATCTAAGAAGAGGTCTTTAAAATAAGCATTGTATAACCGCATAGGATTACTTACTTGACCAAGGCCTGCACTGTATTTGAGGTGACAGTTGGTGACGCAGCCATAACAGCAATAGGCTATAAAAAAAAAAAAAAATTCAGATACAATTTTTTTACAGTTTTACTACTAAAAGAGAAGCATTTACAATTTTTTTTAAATTATTGGTACAATATTTATAGAGCTATAAATTAAATATGGTTAGTTGCAGTTTGTGAAATAAAAATGACAAATGGATTCAAAATATAATTGGAACTGATGTCACCAGGAAATGAACAAATCCAATTCTGTCCCATTATCAATCCATATGGATCAAGATTTTGTCATGATAAAGCCATAAGGATAGAGGACAAAGAATGAAAGGTGGTTAGCCAAGTATCATTCATTGTAATTCAAACTTCAATCTTTGAATGTTTGTCATACATAAAAGTGACTGGTATCACAATGTAAATATTTTAAATTAACTACTTTAATGACAGGAATAAATTCTCCACCAAATAATTGAATTGAAAGCCAAAAGGTAGAATTTGATGAGATAATAAACAAAATATTTATAACAAAAAAAAAAAAAAAAAATTTGTACTAATGAATTTGTTAACTGGTAGAGAGTTTGAAATCCAGAATTTTTTTTAAGGACCCATCTTTAGCACAAGGCTGAAACCACATGCTTGATGGTAAACCTCTAAAAATAAGATTTTAGGAGTTTTATAATTGTAAAAATCTGACTTAAAATAACATTGAGTAATTTATGTTTGTATGACTTTATTGAATAGGGAAGGCTCTCTCTTTTATATCATAGACAAGGTTTGAGCTTAAGCTAAAAAAAAAAAAAAAAGGTCAGGATTTCAAATGCTGATTTTCAAGGCAAGCACATCTAACCTTCTTCAAATACTTATGCAGTACAATCTTCCCTCTGTCATCTTCCAATTTGATCTTGTGCTATACTGATTAAATACCAAAAATTTGGTAAGAAAATAATACAATAACAATTTTTGTTAGTCTTCTGCATAGCAGGTAAGCAAGAGATTTAGGATTGAACCTATTGTCCTGCTGAGAGCTTTATAGGCATTGTTTTTCTTAAATTAATAATCAGTTGGGCATAACAGAGGATGTAACAAAACACAAACCTCTCCTATGAGAACCAATTCCCATAGCATTTGTACATGAGGTAAGATCGGCTGGAACGCACTAAAAAAGAAATATATGCAATTATTCAGAAGTTTCTGTTCATTCTCACCTGAAACAAAACTGACAAATAACCACAAATACATGTCAAACACTTTTAAAAAGGTTCAAATTAAAAAAAAAAAGAAAAGAAATTTAAGATTTGACTGCAGTGCATATTAACATCGCTATAATCCGCATTCAATGAGAAATTCTTTAGAAATAAATTAATTTTGGCAAATGATGTAATGAATATGCATACACCTGGGTTCCCCCTCACAGTAATATGATTGGCTGGTGTCAGCCATAAATACAGACTGATGTGGAGGCACAGGACGACGCCTATTGGCCATGCCTATTGCCTACCACTACAATGAGGACCAGTCCATTACGGTTACCTGCTAGATTGCTACTGTAACCGGGTAGGCCAAACAACCACTTTGTTACTTCAAACAAATATATCCCTTTCCGGGACATATCAGCAAATCAAAATATTTATTTATTTATTTAATTTTTTTTTTAAATCAATTCACTCAAGCAAGGCAATAATGCTACTATGATGCAAGGGGCTAGTGGGAGTGAAAGAGAATGAGAAGACTTAAGGAGAGGAACCAGAAACCCAATCTTAAACAGGAAACAATGAATAAACCATTACTCCTGTTATAAAGGATGGAGAGGTGTGTAAACTGGACAATATATGAATATATCTACTTCTATTGAGGAAAAATAAGTAACGAAATAGTTAATTACTTTTCAGAGTTTAAACGGAAATATTAGAAATACAGAATTGAAGTAGACTTTCAAAGGAACTGGGAACCCAATCCTAAACAGCAAACAAGGGATAAACCTCTACTCCTGGAATTGTGCAAAGTAGATATAGATAGGTCACTGCCATAGACATTCCCTATACTTATCATTGCTGAATTAACTTTGACATTCCTTATGAATTTGTAAATCAGACAAAAGTTTGATTTGGGGACAGGAATCTGGTATGAACCAAAATTATGCACATCCTGAATAGATGCATGTGAGAGAAAAATAAGTATTTGTATACAGTTTAATTTCCAATGGTGACTAATATGATTAAAATGTTATTCTTGTCTTTATTCTTAAAATTATGCAAGACCTTTTAATTGTTTTAGACACCAAATAAATGCTTTTATGAAAAAACATTTATGTACTGCAGTGCTTTAAATTTGAAAGAAAATAGAGCAGAAACAGCAAGCCAAGCATTTACTTTTTCAAGCAAATCAGTTATACACAAAAAAAAAAACACTAAATGTATTTAAAAACAAAGCATTGTATTTAAAAAACAAAAAAAGCAATGTATTTAAAAAAAAAAAAACCCAAAAAAGCAATGTATTTAAAAAAAGAAAAAAAGCAATGTATTTAAAAAAAAAACCCAAAAAGCAATGTATTTAAAAAAAAAAAAACCAAAAAGCAATGTATTTAAAAAAACAAACCAAAAAGCAATGTATTTAAAAAAACCAAACCAAAAAGCAATGTATTTAAAAAAACAAACCCAAAAAAAGCAATGTATTTTTAAAAAACCCAAAAAAGCAATGTATTTATAAAAAAAAAAAAAAAAAAAGAAAAAAAGCAATGTATTTAAAAAAAACAAAAACAAAAAATGCAATGGATTAAAAAAAACACCAAAAAAGCAATGTATTTAAAAAAAACAAAAAAAAAAAAAAACGTAAAAAAGCAATGTATTTAAAAAAACAAAACAAAAAAGAGCAGTGTATTTAAAAAAAACAAAAACAAAAAAGCAATGTATTTAAAAAAAAAAAAAGCAATGTATTTAAAAAAATAAAAAAACAAAGAAAAAGAGGAATTAAATTTTCTAAAATATAGTTACTTAACACTAGTAAGAAAGAGAATATATATACAATGTAATAATAGCTGGCTATTTGTTTTTCAGTCTGGGCAGCTAGCAATCTCCTATTACAAATGCCCACTCAACTCAGAGAGACACTGGTGGTTTTATACTGAGCAGATCTTAGTTTCAGTTTCTGAGAAAGAGAGAGCATATAATCTGGAGTGATCAGTTTTTTGGAACAAGGTCAGCATGCTCAAACATGGTGACTTATGACTGTGTGCTAGTATGACTATTGATGATTTCTGAACAGTTCAGTCTACCTAGCTTAACTCACAAGACTGGTTAACCCATCATTTTGTTTTCTGACACTTTCCAAAGGTGATGCATTCTGTTGATTGTCTCCTCAGGCTGATATTAACAGGAAGTCACCTCCCTGACAAATTGACCATGGCAAGATCCAAACCCATGTCTCATGGCCATAAAGCAAATGTTCTAACCACTCAGTCATATATTTATAAATATAAAAGACAATAGGAAAACTGTAATATTAGCCAATGCGTTTCATCCAATGTGGACTTTTTCAAGGCAAAAACGAAATGAATTTATTAAAACTTACTAAACGCATTTATGAGCACATATTCGCTAGTCATACCTACCACAATTTTGATTTTAAAAATGCTACACTCATAAAAAAAAAAAAATAACTCACTCAGAAGAAAAATCCTTGAGAGTGCCACCAGAGAATATTATCCAAATATTAATCTACACCCAGGCTTTTTCTCTATTTCACCTTTCCTAACAAAATTACTACTCTCCCAAGCAAACATATACAACTGTATCAAGAAATCAAAAGAAAATGGTTGAATCCATCAACACAACAATAATGACAATATTTCCACACGTGACAGTACTTGACGCAATTTTCAGTTGACAATATGAATGTAATAGCGTTCTCTAAAGTCTTCCAGTTGCTAAGGACATTTTGTTTTGTTATTATTAGTTACTTTGTTTTAATAAATTCATTTCATTTTTGCCTTGAAAAAGTCCATATTGGATGAAATGCATTGGCTATTATTACAGTTTTCCTATTGTCTTTTACATTTATAAATATTGTCTTTTTCTACAGGTTAACACTGAGAAATTTTCATATATAAAGATGTGTGTGTGTTTAGAATTGGGTCTCCAGTTCCTTCTATAGTCTAATTCAACTATATTTTTAATGTCTCCACTTAAAATTCTGAACTTTTATTTCCTATTTATTTACATTTTTTACCTCAATAGGAGTAGATAGGTTTGCCTTTTGAACATTGGTAGAGGTTTATCCCTTGATTTCTGTTTAGGATTTGGTTCCTAAAGTCTACTTCAACTCTATACTTCTAACATCTCCACCTAAAACTCTGAAATTTTATTTCTCTCACTTCTGGTGGGCCCCTTGCTTGGGGTGGTACCTCTTACTCTGTAACATTCTATCAGTGGCTACTGAGCTTTGTACAGAGAGAACATTATTGACAAACACAAGTCACTCCCAAAAAGTAATGTCTAGTCCATGATGTCAGAATGGCAATAGAAGGTGAACATACCCATGAATAACCCATAAAATATTTCTGGTAAAATGGTATCTGGCATGAAAATAAAATATATATATATATATATATATATATATATATATATATATTTTAAGACATTTTTATGTTTATAAATTCTTTGTATAGATACAAATATTTAAGTAAATGCTCTGTTTATAATAAACAGTATTAAACAAAATTTACCGACCCGAGTGTCTGAGAAATTTTCATAGAAAATATTTGTCCTCCAACAGGAATTGAACCTGTATCCTATACAGAACTGTCATATAGCCTGATGTGCCTTTAACCAATTTGGCCACAGAGGAACATTCCGTTAGCAAGGTTGATTTTACTGTCTTTAAACTACAATCTTCCAGAATTCTTTCACGTACATTCATATCTGCTCATGGCGTATCCAAATGTAAACAATATGAATGTATGTGAGAGAATTATGGAAGATTGCAGTTTAAGTACAGTAAAATCGACCTTGCTAACCGAACGCTCCTCTGTGGCCAAATCGGTTAAATGCACGTCAGGCTATATGATTGTTCTGTATAGGATACAGGTTCGATTCCTGTCAGAGGACGAATATTTTCTATAAAAATTTCTTGGACATTCAGGCTGGTAAATGTTGTTTAATACTGTTTATTATAAGCAGAGCATTTACTTAAATACTTGTATCTATAAAAAGAATGTATAAACATAAAAATGTCTTAAAATAATTGTCGGACTTTGTCCATTTCATAATATATATATATATATATATATATATATATATATATATATCTCAAAGATATGTTATTGCGTTGTTCTTAGTGGAAAAGCTGCATCCACTGACATTTACTGATCCTTGCTGAATACTTAGAAAAATCAACAAGGGGATTTGAGCACAGTGTAGTGATGGGGAATGCATTTTGGCAGTGGTTATAGCAATCTGCATGACAAGCCACATTGTGGGCAGTCCTACACAGCTACACTACAAAAATGAAGATTGCTTCCAAATTGAATATTCAATAGTGATGACTGTAAAAATAACATTTTGTATCTGGAAACCTATCCAACAGTCATATTGTGTTCTTTTCTGTGTGTTGCAGAATAAGAAACAACATGCTTGAAGCATTCCTCATTTATATATATCTGATAATCTGTATGGAAATTCCAAAAGGGGTATAAATCTAGAGAGCTCAATGTCAAAAACAGAGCAAATAATAATTATTATAATAGTGAAAACAAACACTTAAAATACCATCGTGATATTTATTTCATTAGAATTGAAGATTTGATTCCAACTTTTCAGATGAACTCTTACACAGAAATATAAATGGACAAGGATTTTATCAGGTTTAAAAACCCAATCAGAACATAAATTATGTTAAATATGCATATTTAATTATTTTTTTTTGTGGGGGAGAAAGGGTATGTACTCAGAAAGGGAGAAGGTACAGGAGGGAATATGAAATATTCACACCAAGGAAAAGAAGAAAGATTTATTTAAGTTGTCCAAAGAGATAGTAGAGGTTGTAGACATGTTGACCTAATTTTTAGACACAGTTCCAAAAGGAACAGACTTCTACAGATGGTAAGGAGAAAAAGATAAGGAAGAAGAAAGAAAGGAAGGAGAAAGAAACAAAAAGTTAACTTCTTGAATGCTGGAGAAACTGGCAAATTTTATATACATCGAAATTGTCTTTTGTCTGCTTCATGTAGTCAGCTATATTTATGAAACTTTCTAATTTTTAAAAAAATAAAAATATTAATATTAAATATATAGGGGAAAAATGTATGACAAAATGGAAAAAGTTTTCTTGTGATGCATTTTATCCTTGAGAACTTCATCGGACTAAATTTGTTGTTGGTGTGACTATACAAGTGCACAAAGGTGGAATGTTGGGAATTTTTAAAATTAAATTTTCTTTTTAATTTTATTTATCTAACGATTCAGATTCTTTTCCTTTCCACCACTCCTGTTAGTAGGTATCCCATTTTGCCATTTCAGGCAGAACTATTATCAGTGTGGGATATCGACTAACAAAAGTAATTGAAAGAAAATGAATATAAATGAAATCAGTTAGATAAAAAAAAATTTCCAGCATCCTTTGTTCATGTGCAGTTACACCAACAACAAATTTAGTCTGATAAAGTCCTACTAAAGGACAAAATGTGTCATGAGAAAACTTTGCACAATTTTGTTCTTGATATATGTATGTGTGTGTGTGTGTATATATATATATATATATATATATATATATATATATATATATATTATAAAATATAGATTGTGTGTGTGTGTCTGTACGTTTATATATTGGATCGTATTTCCTACATTTTTCAACAGATTTCAACAAAACTTCACAGGACTATGTAAAATTACCTTGCAGTGGTTCTAACAGCGCCAAAAATTGGAAAAAACGCAATTGTTTTTGCACAAAATCAATTTGAAAACATGATTAAGAGGCATCACGAGAATGAAAGGTGGACAACTCATATCGAGTTATACTTATTATAAAACCCAGGTTGTTTGTGTGTGTGTATGTGTTCGTTTATATATGGGATCGGATTTCTTACATTTTTCAACCGATTTCAACAAAACTTCACTTTTTTTTTGGTAGGTAGTGTTTCTTAATGTCTTGCACACTTTTTTACTTTTACATTCGAATGCTTTAAAAATTCCATTTACAAGACAATTGTTTATAATAAAATTCTATTCAGTCGGTAGACTCATAACGATTGAAAACAATGTTTTTGTTTGAGTTTGGGTTTGACCAATTCGTAAAAAAAAAAAAAAAACTAATTAAGACATGCGTGTCCGTCAACCTTAAACAATAATCTTTGTCAATTTTATTTTTCAGGCTTTATGATGGTTGATACTTGATCTATCTCTTACTGTTACATCCCCGGGCTCTACTGCTAGTATATATATATATATATACATACACACACAGAGTTCCTTAATACCATTTACTTCAGAAGAAACTTTTTTTGTTTCCTAAGTAGACTTAAATGTGATCTCAAATATTGTTAGCTCACCTGTAAATATCTGCTTCATGGAGTGTCGGTAAAATAGTGTGAGCTGGCAGTGTGGGCTGTGAAGGACAAAGAAAGAGAGAATAAGCAATGAGAATGACGAAAGAGTAATGGTAATCTAATTTTGCTCTAAGCTGAGAAAACAAATATCGATGTTTTTCAAGAGAAAAATATAATTTCAATGGCAAGCACCTAAAATTGCAAAAGGTCTTTGACAAACAGTAATAAATATATCTAACAAATACATAGTATGTAAAATAAAATATTTAATACTCAAAAATGACTGGAGAAACAAGGACTTATCCATAAACAGATGTTAAAAGCCATTCATTTTTGTTAATGTTTTAGCATTTAAGTCATTGTACCTAGAAGAAAAAAAATGTATCATATTTTCTGGTGACATTTATATATGCTATTAGGTTGGTGCAAAAATAATATCGTTTTTTGACGTTAAAAAGTATGTCAAAAAACGATATTATTTTTGCACTAACCTAATATATAAAAAGTAAGAATTTAGAATTTTGGCTTACATGATATCCAATGACTTTTGAATACATTAATGTTGGTGGAAAAGAAAAAAAAAAAAAGTAAAACTCATTGACCAGGGTATTTATGAAAGGCAATGTTTATTTTAGCCAAGTGGTCTTTAGAGAGTAAGAGCATTGATAGTAATAAATCAGATCAAATGTTCATTTAACTGATCCCTGCTCTGAGTTTTGTAGAGATTAGATTCACTCAGCAAGAAACTTATCATTAAGGTTCATGACAAGTACATGTAATCATCTTAGAGTGGGAACAAGATAAACAGACATTTAATTTTTTTCTCCATATATGTGTGTGTGTATGCGTGCATATATAAAATAAAGTTGTTGTTTAGAACAACATGAGACCACCAGCAAATGGACATTTTAAAAGAGTGCTCAGTACATAATTTTGAGAAAATTGAACATGTGGAGCAGATTACTTTTTCTCTTTTGAAATCACTCAGGTCGTATAACCTATATATATATATATATATACACACACAAATATCCGTACACATACAAATTTGTAATTTATTGTCTTTACAAGTAATGAATAAACATACTTTTCATATAATTAATTGTACAGAGATGCATAATAACTAAATATGCATTGGAAACAGAAAAAAAATTTGATTTAATAGAAATAAATCCCATTTATCCATTTTAATGGTTGAAAAAAATATTCATACAATGAGAACTTAAGATTTTAAAACTTTTAAATTGCTTTAATACTCTAGATTATTCAAGTGGATTATTCTAGAATGTTCCAATAATGTTATCAGTAGTTAGTTTTAGTCTAAAATAGAAATAGAACATAGTAATTGATATTTGTGCAAGAAGGTTTTCATCATGGCAAAAGTTAAAGAATTGACAAATTCACAAAAAGAACTGATTTTTAAGCTCTGGAAAGAAGGTAAAAGTTACAGGAAAATCTCAGACAACCTGAATATTCCGTTTACTAATATTAGTTCATTCATTGCAAGATATAAAAAACTCAAAACTGTTGAAAACCAAAGAAGAACAGGTGTTCCACAGAAGATTTCTTCAAGATCTTCGAGGAAATTAATGTATCAAATTAAACAAAATTCAATGGTTACCTGTCAAGAGTTGCAAGATGATTTGCTTTCATCAGGAATCTGTGTCATTAAACAGACAATAAGCAATGACATTCATAGGAACAATCTAAAGTCATGCTGTCCTTGGAAAACTCCACTGCTATTGAAAAGACACAGAGATGCCAGGTTGAAATTTGTACATGAACATAAGGATAAGGAAAAATCATATTGGGAAAGATAAAACCAAAATTTTGGACGCAAGTCTAGAAATCATGTATCGAGGAAAGATGGTGATACCTTCAAACAAAGGAACACAGTTCTAACAATGAAATTTGGTAGTGGCAGCATCATAGTCTGGGGTGGTTTTTCTTCAAAAGTTACTGGTAACATATCAGTAATAGATGGTCAAATGAATGCTGCGGCATATTAAAATATTTTGGAAGCAAATTAGACTTAAGTTGAAAATCTTGAATTTCCTCCTGACTGGATCTTCCAATAAGATAACGATCCTAAGCACACTGCAAAATCTACAAAAAAATAGATTGCTGAAAATAATGTAAATATCTTGAAATGGCCAAGTCAGTCCCCAGACTTAAAGCCAATTGAGAATCTGTAGAGTTATTTGAAAATTCAAATATAATTGAGAGCTCCAATTAACATCTCGGATCTGAAGACCATATGCAAAGATGAATGGAACAAAATACCAACTAAAATTTGCAAATCATTAGTTGAGAACTACAAGAAGAGGTTGGTTGCTGTAGGAATGAATAATGGCTATTCTACAAAGTATTAAATGAAGATTATGTATCATTTTTTGTATTGTATGAATACTTTTGTCATCCATTAAAATAGATAAATGGAATTTATTTTTATTAAATCAAAATTTTTTTCTGTATTTCTATGCATATTTAATTATTATGCATCTGTGTACAGTTAATTATACGAAAAGTATGTTTATTCATTAGTTGGAAATACAATAAAATAAAAATTTGTATGTGTATGAATATTTGTCTCTCCCCCCCTCACTGTGTGTATATACATATATATATATATATATATATATATATATATATATAAATATAAACAAGTTTTGTTAAATAACACCAACAAGGTTGGTCTATTAAATTTTTTATATTGACTCCCAATTTTTGAGTGAAATGTTTTATATTGGGATTGAAATTATTAATAAACTGTCCAAAGTTTAATAGACAGATCTTGTTGGTGTTATTAAAATTTTTTTGAATTAATACTTACTGCCTAACTACACACAATTATATATGTACATACAATTGAAAATATTTTGAAAATTGTAGGAATATATGGGTTTGAAATAAGGTGACAGTCAAAGTGCTCAACACTAAAAGCAGAGCCCTTATGAAAGGATATTCTAAAAATACATTTTGGAGTACACCAAATACATCATAACTCACTCATAGTGTTTATAATATGTCTTGACTAACTCCAAACAAAACTTTTTGAGTTCTTTATTTAAGGCCTCTTGCCTAGTTCATTTGTGTTATTGGAGTGTCTTATTTACTCCCCAACATCCCCACTTTTGAGATTTTTTTTTTCACTAGTAAATATTTTATTTTACTTTTTAGTATTCACCCGCCTCCTCTTTATGGCAAGTTTGCCACGGTCTGAACTTTCATTTTGGGTCAACCTCGAGTATTTCCGTATGCTTCCTTTTTCCTGGTAATCCTATATGTGTGTGTTCAATAAATTCTTGGGATGTTGGTACTTGCAAAGGTTCTTCCTTTCTTGTGGGTCTTTCTTCAGCAAACCTTTTCTTTAACCAATTCCAAAGCCTTTTATGTTGCCATTTTTTTCCTTTTACCAAATATATCATTTTTCCAATTTATGAACTTATTATGCTGTTTTTCCCAGATTTTTATATACTCTGAAAAACACTTTTTTGCCATTTGTTCTTATTCTTTTTTGACCTTGTTACAACTTGTTGAACACCGATTTTGCCCAGTTTTGACAAATTTGGATCATTTCTCGGCCTTTGGCTGAGATTCAATCAAGGCTACGACTAGCTTGGACTGGCTCCGGCCTGGACCAGCTAGGACAAGCCATGACCAGTTTTGACTAAGCTCTGACCAGCTTGGACATGCTATGACCAGTTTTTGACCAGTGGCCCTTGAGTGGAAACACTCAGGTCTCTCACGCTAAACTGACCTTGTGTCACATCCTGACCTCGTGGGAGTCAAGTAAATACCACTTGTTGAACACCGATTTAATTTTTCTTGCAAACATCAATTTTGCTAGTGACAGCGTTATCTGGTATACTCTCAAGAATTTTTGTAGTGGTTCTTTGCTTACTTTTTCATTACTTACTTTTTTCAAAGCTCTCTTAAAACGTACCCACAAACTGTTCAGCTTGTCTTTTTGACCTTGGGTGATACAGCAGGGTATTAATATGTTCAATCAAGAACATCTTACAAAATTCTTTAAATTCGTAACCAGTGAATAGTGTACTATTATCTGGCATCTGGAATGCCAAGTCTTACAAACAGTTTGTGTAAAAAAATTCACTGTAACCATGGAATTTGTTTTTTGCACTTACACATTTCAGACCACTTAGTAAAGCTATCCACTACCACAAGATAATGTGATCCATTTATTGGACCTGTGAAATCTATGCGTAGTCTTGATCATGGAGTATCTAACTTTGGTCAAGGTTATAATTTTGTGGCAGTTGATTTTGCTGTCAGAGCATAACCTCTGCAGCCTTTTACTAATTTTTCAATGTCTTGATCCATTTTGGTCCAGTATATACATAGCTTCTCATAAGAGATTTCATCCTCGAAATTCCCGGATGTCCACTATGATATTTAATTTCTGCTTTTCTAATATGATAGTTATTACTACTCTTTGTGCAAACATCAGTACTCCATCACATAGTGAATAAACGTTCAAATTTGGATCATGTTCTAAAAATCATCCATCTTGTTTTCTTTTAGTTGTTATTTTTATTTTCCAAATAAACATATCTTATTCTGCTTTTACTTTTATTTCCTCCAGGTAACTGGTAGACTGCGTACTACATTGCATAATATATTTGAAATTTCTATTTCACTTTTTAATGCTGCAATAACAATGTCCTCAAACGGTTCAGTATTTTGTGGTATGAATTTTGATAAACCATCAACATGTCCTAATTTTTTGGATGGTTGATATTCCATCCTGAAATCGTAATTTATCAAGATGGTATGCCGCTGTTGTAATCTAGTCACTGTATGCTCAGGAATTCCTTTTTACAAACCATAAATTGATAATAGATGTTGGTGGCCCATCTGTAAACTAAAAACTCCTGTGTATAAATTTGTGAAATCTTTTCACTGCAAATATTATTGCTAATGTCTCTTTTTCAACCTAGCTGAAGATTATTTTCTGCTGGTGGTAGCAAACCCAAAACATGCATGGCAGCTTTTGTTACCATCATCATATTTGTGCAGAATTATTGCTCCAATACCATAGTCACTAGCATTTGAAGTCAATACGATGTCTGCTTTTGGATAATAGTGCACTAATGATAAGTCTGACATTAGTATTTTCTTGATTTCTTCAAACACCTTCTGACTTATCAGTCCAATTACACTTCACACCTTTTTTAAGCAAATTATTCACTTCTGCATATTAGGCATATGATAATAGTTTGCTAGTCCTAGAAATGCTTGTAACCTACTCACATTTGTTGGAGGAGGCATATTCTTAATTGCACTTGCCCTCAACAGATCTGGTTGATGATAATTTGTGTCAATGAATTGTCCTAGGTACTTGATTTTAGGCAAAAAACAATTTGCATTTTTTCTCACTGAGTTTAAACTTGTATTTTTTCAAGAACTCTTTTCACATGCCCGATGTTGTTCCTAAATACACTTATTACATGTATCATTCAGGTAAGCAACTGCGAAATCACAATCTGTAAGCATAGTATCCATAGCTTGTTAGAATATAGGCGGAGCCACTTTTATCCCAAAAGGAAGTTGGTTGAACATATACAATCCTTTGTGTCTATTTATAGTAATTAACTCTGAACATTCTTCAACCTGTATTTACAAATATGCTTCAGAAAGATCCAGCTTTGAAAAAAAAATGTTTCCACTATTTAAATTTGTAAAAATTTCCTCTGGATTTGATAATAGGCAGTTATGAGATTCTAAACATTTGTTTAACCCTGTCAAAAAATCAGCACAAACATGAATTTTATTATTTTTTTTATTTACATAATGCTGGTGCTGTCCATTTTGCATGGTCAATCTTTTCAATTACACCTATTTTTTCAAGTCCTCTAATTCTTTGTTGACTTAATCCAATTCTGTGAATGGTACACTATGTTTTGGTTTAAACACTGGCATCAACCCTTTTTTTCACTTGAAATTTCACTTCAACTTTGGAACACTGACCCAACTCATTTGACAGAACATACAGAAAACATTTTTTCAATTCTTACTTTAAATTTTCACACTGTTTCTTTTTAAACTGGTAGCTTGTCCACTTACATTTTTATAGGTAAATCCTGCAGCTCAAATAATTCCATCCAGTCAGTACCAAATAGGTTTGTAGTATTTTTAAAGACACAAGCTTTTGCTTTTAGACACTTATGAAATGAAATGTCATTGCACTAATAAAAAATAATTTCTTGCTTGACACACCATGTGATTTTTGAAATACTTTTTAATATAGGTTTTCCATTTGTTTTCCCTCTGGTTTTGTTGATTATTGTGATATCACTATCAGTTTCTAGTTGCATTTTACACCCATATCATAGATAAAATTTCTTTGGGTTTCTGTAATTATCTTTTCTGTCACAACGCTGTGTATAAATTTTTTTACAGTGTGACTTTTTATGCCTTACTTTTTCACATTTGTAGCACTTTGGATTCTTAAAGGTACAGTAGTCTTCGAGATGTAATCTTCGACATCTGAATTTATTTATTTATTTTCTTTTTCTGTATTTTTCTTTAGCTTGTATGCATGCACATTCTTTTTCTTCAATTTCTTCCATATCATACCTCAGATTTAGGATTCTCTGACATTTGCCCAATATTTCTTGTAATATTTGATTTTGATTCTGTTCAAATTCTAGCACATAATTCTGTGTCTTTTTTTGCCATTAACCCTTGAATGAAAATTAACCCTTTAAACATATCTGGAGTCAGTTTGTTTAATTTAAATCTTTCACACTCCTTGTTAACAATTCCAGCATATGTGAGAAAATAATCTTTTTTGTCAGATTCATACACTTTCCAATAATAAACTTTTCTCACTAAAGATTTTAGTCAGAATATTTACTGTTTATTCAAAGCAAATTTCTGTTTTTTTTGTTTTGTTTTTTTTTTTCGGTAGGACAATACATTTCATGTTCTACTAGTGCTCACTTTCTCAACAAAAATCTTGTTTTTTTTCTCATCTCCCCAGTTGCTGTATTCTTCTCTGGAAATTTGCTCATATCTTCCAAAATAAACAGAAAAGTTAATTCAATCATCTGAATTGTATGTGAATTCAGTTATGGCATTTGCCATTGCATTGGGAGTGAAAGAACTTGGGAATTCTCAGTTTCCTTACATATTATTTCAATTAAATTTTGTTGTTTATGGAGTTTCAACAAATGCTGTTGTTGCTATATTTTTACTACTTCTTCCATATTTAAAAGATATGTTTTTCCTTTTTTTTTATACACACACACAAAGAAAAACATTAAACTAACATGGTTCTAATTTCTCATTGTCACTTACGTGCACCAGAGCAAAAGATAATTTTTCCTATTCTGTACGAGTTTCAATCCTTCATCGCCACCGTTATAACTCACTCTTAGCAGTTATAATATTATGTCTTGTCTGACTCCAACAGAACTTTTACTGACTCACTTTGAGTTCTTCATTTAAGGCATCTTGTAGAGTCCATTTGTGTTAGTGGAGGTGTCTATTTACTCCACAACATTTAGTAGGTTTTGTTGCTTGGGGAAATACAGATTTGAATAACAGATGTAAATTGGAAAAACAAAAAGTATAGAAGACAAAAAAAAAAGGTAAATGATTTTTTTAAAAATTAAAAACAAAATATAGTTAGAAACAAAAAAAAAAATCTTCAACATTAAGAATGGAGAAAAAGTGGAATATAAAATTAATGAAAAAAAAACAAAAAACAAAAAAAAAGGTCCATTTGAAAATAGGATTTAGTTAAGTAAATTTTTGAGAGAGAAAAAAAAGCAGGGAAAAATTACAAATTAATAGCATGCATTGATAATCTTTTATTCACTGGACAGAGTGGATTATCTGCATAAAGAGGTTGAAGAGTTAATCAGTGGACGATTAGTGGTTAATTCCAAAAAGGAAGATGAAGTGGTAAAAGAAAAGTAGTGGACAGAAAATATTCTGATTATAGAGAGAGAGAGAGAGCGTATTAGGGCAATAGGTTATTATTTTAACATATTATTAAACATAACAATGAATGTCTATTACGTCTGATCAGGAGCCATTCTAATGTTCGAATGCTTGCTTTAATTTCTGGTGAAAATAAAGACAAAAATTGTCCAATATTGTAATACTTTGATTGTGTCATAACATCATAGAACTGCATCTTGAACTTACGATCTGCGTCTGCTATTCCACAACCATTATTGTTGCATAGCAATCTTCTATGTCAAAATAACAAAATATCATCTTTGAAAGTGGATATCTTTATTTCATATCTCTATAACCACTCTGAACATGGCTCATGTGAGCCGAAAGCTTAGGACCAATTTAATAACAGGAAAAAAAAATACAAATGTTGGACAATTTTTGTCTTTATTTTTACTAGAAATTAAAGCAAACATTCAAACTTTTGATCAGACATAATACTAATAGACTTGTCTGTGATATTTAATAATAATAATAATTATTATTATTATTATATATATATATATATATAACAAATTCAGGATTAAGTTTTAGAGCATGTGAACTTAAAGTCACGATCATTTAAAATCCATTTTCATTTGCTCCAACCTAGTAATATAGCAGTAAGTCAAGGGAAGTAATTCTTGTTTTCTTCATTCTACTATCATAAATAAATGGTCTAAAAAAAAAAAAAAAAAAAAAAAAAAAAAAACGGTCTCTAAAATAAATGCCAACTTTTTCCTTGACACTACTAAGTATTTCCTCAGCAATTTCTGTTTTAAAAAGTTATTTTTAGAATTTTAATAAAACCCAAACATATGAAACATGGATTTTTAAGCATATTTTTTTTTTGGGGGGAGAATTAACAAAAGTATTAAAAACACTATTTCTTGTAAATAAATAATAAAAATAAATAAATAAAATAATGTTTCATATTTTTGGTGTCAATTCTCGGGAAATAAAAAAAGTATATACAGTGTAACCCGGATATAAGAGAGTTGTCGGGACCGGAGAAGAAGTCTCTTATATCCGGGTTTGGTCTATTTTGTTTACATTAACACAGGCTCTAATTTGGGACCAGATAAAATCTCTCTTATATCCGGGTTACACTGTATTTTAACAAATTTATGTGATAAGAGCAAATCAAAGAAATGCACAGAAAATGCATTTTGTTTTTCAAAAATTATAATTGATAATTTATAACTTACTAATGTGTTTATTTAAAATTTCTTGTTCTCAGGCATTTTTATGAAATTATAAATAGTTATTTCTTTATAATATATTAGGTTGGTGCAAAAATAATGACGTAATAATGTCGTTTTTTGCCGTACGTCAAAAAACGACATTATTACGTCATTATTTTTGCACCAACCTAATAACTATACTTCAATATAGTCTTGTAAATAAACAATCTATTAAAATAAATAGCATTTAATTCTTTTGTTGTCAATTCTCAAAAAAAGAGAATGCATTTATCCAGTTTTGCATGTTTTATTAAAATTTTAAAAATAACTTTTTAAACATTAAGAGAAAACCGGTTTTCTTTTTGGAGTTAAGTTGTAAAGAAATGTTTTTAATAAGTTACTTATTAAAAACATTTCTTTACAACTTATTATAAGAATAATTTAAGAAACATTCAGATATTAAAAACGTTTATTTCAAGTATCAACATTATGAAATGAAACTAAAATGTAACTGATATATAATCTCCTCACCTGCCATGATAGATTTTCTGTTTCATCAAGAGAAAAATTTGTAGTGAGATTACTCCCCCCAAACAAGAAACCGTAACCAAATTTAATGGGGAGGGGGGACATACCAAAATACCAAAAGATATTTGGAAGATTAATTTTCTTAATGGCATAAGGATTAAGGAATTAAATGTTAGTCATATAATTGTCTTCAGCTGATTTTATAAGATTTACCTTGTTTACTTTCACCATATTGTCCACAGCCTGAAAATGTAAAAAGATTTTTAGCAGATGAATGACAACATTTCTCTGCCATTGCTTAGTCCTTATTAAAGGTTTTAACATTAAAAAAAAAAGCTCACTTTAAAAAAAGTATCTGAATAGATGCAATATTATGGGACAAACTTATGTATAATCCATTTTTCAAGTTAAAACCCACATTTCTTAAGGAAAATTCTGAGGTGCATGACATTTGTTAGTTTTATACAAGATACTTCCTCTAATTTGTTGAAAAAAAGAGCATACTATGATGAAAAAATGCCCCAAACTTGATAAGAACTAAGTTTTATCATCAAAATCTTTGTTATTATTATGAGGAAAAACCAAAGTGTTTTTGATTATTTAATTATATTTTTTAATCCTTTTTAGCATGTTTGAAATTTTAGCATCTGTTTTTTGTGGTGAAAGACATTGATTTGAAAATTTGGGTGGTTGGGGGGATCAAATAATTGCCAGATTTTAATGAAATTTTAAGGACTTACTCACAATTGAATTAAATTATTTTAGAATTTGTCTTTTTTTTTTAAAATGTGTTACACCAGATTACTTAATTTTATAAAAACTCGAGAAGTTCGACAAGATAATTTTTAATGACTATATTAGTTAAAAGCAGAATTCCTTGGGGGATTTAAATTAGATATTTTTTTTAGCAAAACAGGACACTGTCTTATTGAAAATCTGCTCTGAATCATAAAAAAAAAAAAAAAAAAAGAAAAAACTAAGACATTATTTAACTAGAAAAGCTTTTAATTGCTTTTATGAATAAGATGTATTAAGGACACTATTGTCTTAAGAAAAATTTTTTTTTTCAGTGAATAATGAATTTTTATAAGAATTGTTCTCATTTTTTTTTTTAAATTTTAATTAGAATAATTTATAAAGTTTCAAATCTTTTAAATTTCTGCATTACTTTGACCCCATGAGGGGTGTAAAACCTATATAAATCATAAGTCAAAAAGTTTATTACAATTTAAGGTTACCCAGTATTTTAAAAAGAATTTTGAATCTATTTTTTTTTTTTTGTACGTGTATAAATGTGCTGAATTTTGTAGATATTGTTGCCCATCACAACATTATCAGAAAATAAGAGCAATAATTATAGTAAAATTAAAAGCCAAAGTATCTAAATTTCAATAAAACAGATTATGGAGAATATTTTCCTAAATTTTTAAAATTACTGAATACTTTAAAAAGGGCACTCATGTTATATTCTTCAATTATTTTTAATGGATATATCCATTGCAGAAAAACATTAAATATTCATCTGTCAACATCTTAAATAAACAGCTACCGCCATGTTAAAAAATGTATTTCTGCAATATTTTAATTTTTAAAATGTTTCAAATCAGATTAATTATACTTTAATTCAGCTAATATTCCTAGAGTAAAGTTTCAGAAAAATATATTTAATTTTTGAAGACTTTTTAATAAAGAGAATTACACTGCAATAAACAAGAGCTAAAAATGGCACTAGATTTTTTTTTTCTTTAGAAAACAAAACAAGAGCTCCTTCCAGTCAATTTAAATTATTTTTGAAAGAGTAAAGTATTTTGCTTATTAGAAATATTAAATGTAATCTATTAGCTTGAAATTAAAACTAAAATAAAAGCTTTAAGAAAGACTTTTCATTTTTAAAAATTCATTTTAATCCTTAGGTATTGTGAATTTGTGGAGGTACTTATATATATAATACACGGATTATTTCAAATCAGTTTATTCTTTCCTCACATTTTGTTTACTGTATGTTCCAGTCTTCACACAGCAGCTAAAAAGTGCGTAGATATATATATATATACACACATTTTTTTATATATATTATATATTCTTGTACTTTCTAGGCTGAATTTCACTGCCAAAATTGCCTATATAATACCAATCATCAGTGAGAAGGAGTAAATGGGCAGTACAAAGTTGTTCATACAAACAGCCTTATTTGATTTACATGTTAGGTTGTAATACTTTTCAGTGATTAAATACTGAAAATATTTTTTATCAGTGAACTGATACTGCAGGTTAAAAGGATTTCTTTAAGTTTTTCCTGTCTGCATAGATTTACCTTTGATTAAATTGCTAGGTTTTGTCAATACCTTATGTCAGGGGTTCCCAACCTTTTTGGTGTCATCACTCATTTTCACATCTCTTACCTGTTTAGTAACTATTCAAAAGCATACCAAAATTATTTGGTAAATGTTTGTTACTGGTTCATAAACAGACTTTATAATGTATTAAAAATTACCAAAGGGAGGTAACAAATAATGCAGAGTTATGTTGTGGCTGCTACTACTGCATTAAAGAATAAACAAAAGCAAACTTGACCATTGAAAACTATGTATAAATTTACTTTCATGGTCAAGGTGAATTTTATGGTTAGGGTAAGTGTTGAGAAAAAATTAAATGATTTTTGTTCATGATTATAATTTTAAAAAGAATTAGCAACTATTAGCAACTAATAAAAATTCAGCAAATATTTGTTGTTGTTTGGTGTCTTTCTTTATCTGATTTACATCAAATTTTGTGTGAAAAACTATTTGAATATTAATGACCTTTTTGAAAATTAAAAGATACCAAATATTCATTATTTGCAGGAATATTTATATTTTCTCTAGTATCTTGGAATGTAACACAATTATTACCATTTAGTCTTCTATTTATTTATTTTTTTAATACAGATTCTTTGCAGATCTCTTAAATATTTTTTGGTGTGTAGTATATGTCGAAATACCTTTTTAATACTCAAAATCCAATATCACCCATCAAAATTTCTAATCACCCAGGTTGGGAAACACGGCCTTGGGTGCTTTTTAAATATTTTTAAATGATTAACAACTAAAGTAATTGGATTAATTTTGAATTATTACAGTAAAACATTTATTTATTTATACCAGATGCATGTCAAGAAATGTTTATTTCAACCATACTGTAAATATAACACATTTAAGTTTTAATTAAAGCTTAAGAAACTTGTAAAAGGTGATTTCTACTCTAAGCTTTTTGGAGTATACCCACCACCCCCAAAATGAATTTTATTTACTCTTAACTGAGCAAGTGAAAGAAAGGAAAATGAATTTATGTCACATCAACTACATAAAGGGCATTACTTAACCCCCTTTGAGGGCTGCATTCCTGAACAATTTTAACCCTTCTGCCTGAGATCCCAAGTCAAAATTCACAAATAATTGGTATGTAATGTTTCACAGTAGATATAAACATAGTTACAAGTGTTTACCCACTGTTTAATCGGTAGATGGGAATGAAGTCATTTTTCTCTATCTCTGTTCAACCGGTGGCTGGTTATTTTTCTCTATCACTAGTAAAACATTGGTCAGGGCTCAAAGGGTTAAAATAGAATTTAAACAAGTAAAAAAAAAAAAAAAAAAAAATAGTAGAGATTCTTACTATCTAATATAGTCACTTATACTCTTACTGTATTTTCTCATAATTTATTTAATATTCAAAGTTGAGGGACCTCCAGATGATTATTGATATTATCCAGAAAAAAAATATTGGATGCTTGATGCCTTCCTTGGTGGACATTTCTAATTCGCACTGTCACAGCAGAGCAGAAAACAATGTAAGACAGTAAGCATCCTACGTACTACTTATTTGATCTGCTACCCTCAGGTTGACGTTTTAGATCCATTAGTGCTAGAAGAAAGCATTTGAGTGACATCTTGTATCTATGTGCCCTGTATGAAATGAATGCTGCGACATGCTGACAATTTTTTAAATTATTTAAATGCCATTACTTTTCTTTCATTCAATGCTCTGTGTGCGTGTGCTTTGTGTTGGTGTATCTGGGAACTGCTGCCCAATTTCATTGTACATTGTACAATAACAAGAAAAAATAAATTTTTAACCCTTGACTTATAAGAGGCTGATTTTCTCATTAAAAAGTGACCTGGAGGCAAGAATAATCACAATGGTGTCTTCTCAGGCTAACGTTTTCGATCAACATGAAATGGAAAGACTATGTTGAATCCTTTGCTAGGTCAGCTGCTAAAAAATTTGGTTCACCGTTTCATGTTAGATAATTTTTCTCTTCAGAATCTATCTTATATATCTATGTCTACCATTTGCCATGCTTAGAATATTGCTGCAACATATGGTTCAGTCCTCCTGCATTATATCTAGAGCTCCTTGATAAAATACAAAGAAGAATCAGCAATAACAGTGGCCCTGATCTGGCATCTCAGCTTCTGTCACTTTTGCACCACTATAAAGTTGCCTCCCTATGTCTTTTCTATAAATACTTTCATGGTAATTGTTCAAATGAGCTCTTCGCTATGGTGCCCAGACTTTATGAATATAAGTGCAGTACTAGACTGGTGATGAAGTCTCATTGATATGCAGTTGAGTTTGTTAGATATAACCATAAGTTTTATGCTAACAGTTTCTTTTCTCTCACTTCTTGCTTGTGGAACTCTCTTCCGGCTCCATGCTTTCCAATTGTCAATCACTATCTACTGTCCCGATTACTAAGGAGCAAGTACAGAAGAGCGATGTTTCTGTTTTCCAATTCTTCTACACCCAGTAACCCCTTGTGTCTTAGTGACTTTACTGCCTTGCTTGGGGTGAACTTGATTAAGAAAAAATAAAATAATTTATTCACATTCCTTGTTGCTATTTTCTTGCCTTGACAGATCAAATGCAGTAAACAAACAGAAATATTTACTGGGTGGGGGTATTTTATAAGTGAAAATTTAGTGCAATCCATATTTTCAAAACTTGTACACTTAACTAATCTTGACTGCCAGAATCATTTCAAAATTGTAGTTGGCATTTCAGTTGTAGGTATCTGTTTTAATTTATTCTTTCCATACTTCCAATATTATTTTTTTAAAATCCTGACACAGCTATTTTACAGGATTATTATTACTTGGCAGCAAGTCTCTCAGAAGAATAGCAGCTTATGAGAAAGAAATACATTATTTTAAATTTGAATTAAAAAATAAATTACAGAACAATACAATCGACAGAATATAATTGTAGATAAAAACTGTATAATACGTTTCATTGAATGTTGGCATATGTCTCAGGACTTCTATTCCCTTCATGAGCCAAAGATTTACATTGATTTAATTTTTAAGTTTAAATGTCACCAGACATTACAAATTTATTATGGGCAATAATTCAAAATTGTGAGAAAGTGAATACAACTCTATTTAAAATTGAGAGAGAGAGAAAAATGACAGTTTTGAGGGTGTAAAAATAATTTTGTAAAATTATAAGTTATATGTTGTGTCAACCTCTTTTTTTTTTTTTTTTTTCCTATTCTCTCTAAGAATTTTGAATTATTGCCCATTACAAAATTGTAATGTACTGTGGTATTCCAACTAAAAATTAAGTCAAATTAAAACATTAAAACTTTGGCTGGTATTGTAGAATTGTGAAATAAGTACTAACACTGGGTGACGTCACCCTGGTCCTGCTCCCGTGCTATCCTGTGACGATCTAACCCTTGGCTGATTTGGATGGAAATCTGGTTAGATTTGGCATCAGCTTTGTCGTTCCCAGCTCGCCTCCAACATCTGGTTACCGAAGTAACTGCTTTGATTTCTAGACTAACCTACTCACGTTGTGATTTGATCTTAGGTAGACAAAATCAATCAGGCGCCGGGCCATAGTGCAAGCCGAATACCACACAAGTATATGTAAAAAGAAAATAATGTAACAACTCGAAATATTCAAATGTGTTGAAACAAAAAATAATAAGTATCTTTATATCTGTTTGCTGAATACAGGACTGCGTCTTTCTCCCAAACCGCTTCTATGGATTCGTGACACTTTGCGTTTCTTAGGCGAGTCTTAATATCTTAAGTTGTTTTTCAATAAACTGGTTTTTGGTATCTTCAGGCAATATTCGTAAAACTTGTTTTGGTGGTGTGAGTCTAAGTTGTTCTTAAAAAAAAAAAATTGTTTTTGGTTAGAAGTCTAAGTCGGAATGCGTGGAAATCTTTCAGTCAGCTCCTGCAAGGCTGGTCTCCGAGCACACAGCTCAACTGCAACTCAACTCTGTGATTCCAACTGTCGCCAACTGTGTCTTTACTCTGGGGACGTTCGTTTATATGGACGCCAACCAAAACCGGGTGGGGGCCTGTCGTGGTTTAGGTTTCTCGATAATTCCAAATCCTCAATAAGGATTTTCTTTGTTTTTGGACAGGAAAATTTATCACTTCCCATTTTTGGAAGCCAGTTACTTTCTGTTTTAGAGGGGTTCTTAAGGGAATTGTTCTCCTAAATTCTTCCTTTCTCATATTGGTATCTCACACCAATCCCCTGAGAGGGCGTCAACAGTTTTCCTTTCTTTCTCATATGTTTACCTTCGCCCATCACTCACGCCACCATTCAGCCAATGAACGCTTGGCAGTGTGGGTGTGGCTAGACTGGCCTCAGTTTACAATTATTGCTCAAAAAAATTATCTTCCCTTTTCTTTCTTTTCCATCGGCTAGAATTCTTATGAATCGTACTGTGGACATTCAATTTTCATCTTAACTTGATGTCATCTGGGATTCATTAATGGGATTTTCGCTGATTTATTATCTGGGTGGTCAACTAAATCTCTTTGTCTTTCTCAACATCTTCACATTCTGTCGCCAACAGCTTGTCCAGGTAACAAACTTTTTTCATGGCAAGTTCTGGACATACAACAGATGGTTCTCCTTCCAAAACCAAATGATAGTTAATGGCTTATTCTTTTTCTTTTCCTCTTTTTCCTTCCTTTTTCTTTGGGGTGGTCTCACCTAATTCTTTCTCAGTCGAATGCTTGACCCAGTTTTCGATTATCTTCTAGCATTCTGCTTTGTAAGCCTCTTGACCAAATTGAAATTTTCATTATTGCCATGGGCAGATTGTTATCTTTTACCCGTATTCTGTTTTTCCTTGTCGCGTCATGGCATAAATTAATTCTGACAGATTCGAGATCTTATGAATTTTCTATCTTCTGCGAAAAAAAATACCTTTCTTCACAAATGAAAATAAAATCTTTACCCATTTTTCTTTTGTTAAAAAAAAAAATAACATTGCTCAGTATGTCTTCCGTTATAGCTTTTTCTCGCCTTAAGTATTTCTCACTTTTAATTTTCATGCTTAATTAGTTAGCCAATTACCATAGCTAAATAATGTCACAACTGTGTAGTAGTGTATATTGTATTATTTTATTTTTAAATGGAGGAGGTGGGGGACAAAAGCAAAAAAAAAAAAAAACAGACCCTTAAACACAAGAATTCTGAGGTGATGCTCTCATTTAACAGATTTAACAGCAATGAACAAGATGAACATTGCTGCTTGGTAGTCTGTTAAATCAAGAGGTTACTCTGTGTGTGTGTGTGTGTGTATATTTTATTACATGTGCACATGGCCGAGTGGTTAGAATGTTCACATTCTGACCATGACACCAGGGTTTGAATCTCACCACAGTTGATTTGTCAGGAAGGAGACTTCCTGATGTTATTGGTCTGGAGGGGGATGATCTCAGCGTGTGGCACCTTTGGAAAGAGCCTGAAAATCAAACCACGGGTTGAGCCAAGCCTTCTGAGTGAAACTGGGTAGGAGGAAACCCTTAGGGGCCCATTGATAGCTGTGCTAGCATGAAGTCACAAGTCATCGTGGCCGAGGGCTTGAGCATGTTGGTCTTATTCAAATTGTTGAACATGCTAGATAACATGCTCTTTCCCAGAAACTGTAACTAAGGTTTGCTCAGCATAGTTGTAGTATAAACCACAGGTGTGCTCTGTGGCTGTTGATAAAAATTCAAATGCACCTGAGCAAGCATCTGCAATAGGGATTGGCTTGCTGCCCTAGTAGACGGGTATTCCCAAGTGGCCAGCTATACATATATGTATTTGTACACACACAGAGCTACTGTATTGTATATGCTGTGATTGTAGTATTCAATGGAAATGTGTACACAGTTAATGCTCATTGGTACCTAACACACCGGGTCAACTCGCCAATAAGACTTGTGCTCTACTCCTGTTCAACAACTATGAGAGGTTTTATGAGTTTGTTGCAATGGCTTTGTAATCTTTACAATGACAAATTCTAGTAATGTAACTGCATTAAATTTTGCATGAGATCCTTGAAGTGCTTTCTCTGGCTTTTGGCTAAATATGTCAAGCTGGTTTCTGAGTGGCACATTTTCAAGGGGGACTTGAGTGTTGGTTCAAGAGAGATTAGCTTTTCGAGTGGACAATCACCAACAAATTTCCAAGAAATGTAATAAAATTAGAAAACACATACATGAGGATTTTTTTCTAAACAATCCATCATGTTTCTTACATGACCAAAATCAGTTATGGAACCTTCCAAGAGATCCTCATAAAAAACTTGATTATTTTTTTAAAAATCATTTCACCCCAAGCAAAGCAATAAAGCCACCAAGAAATTCTTCTGGGATTGCAGGTGTTATTGGACTATTATGTCTCTCCACTGAAATAAAAACAAGCAAGGAAAAAAAAAATGTCCAAGTCTGTGATGCAGTGTTAGGATCTGAAGAATTGCTGATAGACCATGAGAAATAAGAAATGATATAAAACACATTTGTCATGGGTGCAATCTTGTGACAAGCAGTAATCCTCTGCAAGACATTTTAAATTTTTGTATATGCTAACTCATTTAGTCAGTTTTATGGCAATGTTCTTTCCTTTAAAATATAGTTATCATTGCTATTAAGAATTATGGTATTTATTCAATTTATTCTTAACCCCATAAGTACAGAGTAATAACAGAGTAAGTATGAATATAAGTAATGCATTGTATTAGTAAAAATAAAATTTAAAATAAATAAAAATCTGTCTCTAAGAATAATGTAATACCAAGTAATATTTTCTCCTGCACAATTTTGGAGTAAACAAAGACATTGTTTTGTAACTAATATTCTCGATTTCAACAAGAGAATCAGAGAGCACACATGCTACAAGAAAAGTTCTTATATCTGAAGATCTGATCAAAAACACATTCAAGATCCTCATCAAAGAATTAGAATCTGTGATAGAAACATACTTTTTTGTGAAATACATCTTACTGATTAGATATCAATGTATGTCAGCCGTCAGCTATAAGTCTTCTCAAAGTGTGAGACTCTCTTAACCTACCAAGTTAAAAGTTTTAGAGTATAGTCTTTATGGCTTTGAAACTAAGTTCTTCAATTGTTTTCTCTGCAATGAAGACAAAACTATTTAACTGTTTTAAATCTTGTATTAGTGAACTTGTTAGTCTATAAAGCAAAAAGAAAATAATTTTTATATGACTAATCAATAAGAGCTTAAAAAAGTTATAGAACAGGAAAAAAAAAAGTAAAGAGGAAAAGAGGAAAAAAGGAAAAAAGGAAAAGAGGAAAAAGAAAAGGAAAGAGGAAAAAGAAAAGGAAAGAGGAAAAAGAAAAGGAAAGAGGAAAAAGAAAAGGAAAGAGGAAAAAGAAAAGGAAAGAGGAAAAATGAAAGAAATAAGAAAAACAAGAAAAAAAAAAGGAAAGAAAGAAAAAAAACTATATTTACATATTATACAATAGCTATATCATTTCAACAAAAATTCTACAGACAATACTTTAAGAGTAAAAATGCAGTGCATGCTTCTAAAAGTAAATAACAAGTGGTTGGTCAAATTATGACTTTGTACAGAAAGGTGCAAAGGAGGTAATAAAATCAGTACTTGATAGAAACAGAAGGAAGGGTGATCAAATATTGACAACCAGAAAGAGCAGTGGTAGTGTTGAAGATGATAAAATCAAAAAAAAAAAAAAAATTAGAAAACAAAAAAAATACAACACAGAGGAAGGAAAGCAGGAAGCATCAACTCACCATAATGGGGCCCCTTTGTTGATTAACGATCCCCACAAGCTTGTCTGAACGACACGGCACCCTCACCTAAGGAGGTAGGAAATAAAGGAGCAAGACCATAAGTTACAGGCAGACAAGCCTCACAAAGAAATAAAAGAACCGTAGGAAAGGAAGAAAAACAAACTGGGCATGATAAAGAAAAAAAAAGTGTGTGTGGGGGGAGAGGGAGACAAAAGGAAAGAGAACTGAAAGCTGAATTGTACCAAAATGTCTGGATTTAAGTAATTTTTAAGTCATTTCTTATATATGACTGTTTCTTATTTTTATAAGCAAAGGAAAAACCAAAAAACTTATGATAACACTAAATATACAGCATAAAATTAGATCAGTTGGATGGATGATTTTGTTTAGTGGTATATCAAAACCTGTATGGGTTATTTAATGCCAAAATTTTTAATGCAATTTTATGCTTTCAACTATTGATATTTTATACATAATCTTATACTTTCAGGGCAAATGTATATTTTTTAGATATATAAATTTGCTGATGATAAAATGTATTGTTGTTATTAAAAAAAAATAAATAAAAAAATGTATTGCTGGTATTTTTACTATAAAAAAAAATTTGATTCTTGTTTGGCCGTTCATTATTTGCTTATAGATGGGACGCTAACAGATGCTACCACACAACAAAAATGAGAATAACTGATTAAATAGACAGAGATTGAAATAGAGTAAAAAGTTTTAAATTTAGAATATTAAACACATCTATTTTGTAGGTTGACAGTTTGATGATTGATTTTCTGGTGATTGATATGGGTCAGAATTCTGTTGAATAACCAATAAAAAAGCTTATAGAGTTAAAGACAGAAAAACCACCACAGCACATGACATGAATGAAACTAAACTACAAAAGCCAACTAGTGCTAACATCTAATATTAAAATGTGTGTTTAGTAAGGAGTCAATAATAAATCAAACTATTCTATATAAAAAAAAGTAGAGGCATTGTATTTTCAGTTTTAAATGCTGAACAGTAGATGTTTAAAGTTACACTTTCACATTACAAAAAGTTTTAAAATAATATTTGCAAGAAGTAGAAAAAATACCTCTGTATCAAATGATTCTCTGGTACAACATAAGACATTGAGACTAGGGAAGAAGATTAAATGCTTTAAACTAATTTTATACACAAGTAACAATCTTCAAAGAGGAATTGCCATGTAAATTTAAAAAACGGATACATTGGTTGTTAATAGGTTATGAAAGAAATATTAATATCTCATAACACCAAACTTGTTTGTTAAGCCCAATTTTTTAAATTTGTTAAGAGAAAAAAAATTCCTGCCAAAACTTTCAGTTGTGAAGAATTTTCTAAGTTCTGAAAACACAATTTAGAACATTTAAGAATTAAAATGTAAAAAATGTTGTTTTGATTATTTACAAGAGTAAAGATTTATATTATATTCATATAAATGAAGATAATCAGTTGAGCAACTATTTTTATTTTTTTTATTGCCCTAATTTTATATATATATATATATATATATATGTGTGTGTGTGTGTGTGTGTGTGTGAATAAAAAAGAAACAAGAGAAAAACTATTGTAAGTCAATACATTTCATCTGGGGTACCTTATCAGGGCAATGTAGAATTTATTTTGCTGCAAATGTTTTCTATACAAAGGCAAGGATGTCATTGGTTTATCAAGGCTTTTAAATTTGACAATGTTCATGACTATTCATCAGGTGGTTTGAAAGGTCAATCAAAGCATGTGTAGGACCTTACAACCACCTGATAAACATTCATAAACATTCTCAAGTTTAAAAACCTTGACAAATCAATGACTTCCCTCACCTTTGTATACAAACAAATGCAACAAAATAAATCCTATATTGCCTTGATAAAGTCCCTTGGAGGCCAATCTGCATCAGCTAACAATAGTTTTTACTCTTGTCTCCTTTGACTTTGTAAAATACTTTTTTTTTTTTCTTTTTAATCTACACATTATGAGATCAGGTCAAAATTTTAAAATTTTCTTCAAGTATTTTATGATTGGTACAATCAAGAGAAGCAGGGTGGAAAATATAAGCATAGATGAAGAAAATAATATTAAGAAAAAAAAAAAAAAAAAAAAAATCAATTTTTTTTTCTTTTTTAGAAATTTCAGAATAGCAAGAATACCAAAGCAAAGGAAATATTTTTTGAGTTTACGAATAAAAAAGTGCAATGGAAGAAAGGTGAACAAATTACAATATTAAGTAGGTGTACAAAGAAATAAAAACAACTGCAACTTATTTTTTTACAATAATCTAGAGAATAGATAAAAAAATATCTGATATCAACTGTTTAAAATGAATTTAAAGAAGAAAAAAATAATTTAAAAAAAAAAAACAAAAAAAAAAACAAAACAAACTTTAGGGTGCCTAAAATTTGTGCAGTTCTCTCCCTTTTATAACAATCATCAAAGTTGGTTTTGGCAAAGAAAAAAAAACTGACTGCTCAATTCTGCTTGATGCTATAAAACTAAAATGCAATACAAAAAACACCAAACTTACAGTAACATTTACAATAACAAAATAAACCGTGATACTTTATATTCAATTACAAAAACCATTTACCAGTAAATTAAGAATATACAAACAAAGAAAAAAGTGAATTTATATTGATAGAATTAATCATACAAAGGAGATGTGAAACATTTTCAGCCCAACCAATCTGACTACATTTCAGAATTTTGTGGGAAGAGCTTTTTGGTTAGACAGAGATCTTTTCAAAATTCACCAAGGTAAAAGTTAAGACATTCAGATTATAAAAAAATACAGATAAGTTTTAAGGGAAGTAAATCTGGAAGCATCAATCAATAAGTATTTTCTGTAATATAAAACTGCATTATATATTAGATGATGAAATAGCTGACAGTATAGAAAAGTCACTTTCTCTCCATCCATCAGCAAACATCTTTGTCTTTGGTGACTTTAATGCTTACATGGCTGAAACATTTTAAGGGCACTGATGTTGCCAGTATACAGACATTAAATTTTTCCATTGGCCAATTCCTCACTCAAGTCATGGCCTTCCCTACTTGTATCCCTAGCCAAACCGAGCAACAGGTTTCTCTCCTGGATCTATTTCTTACCTCCTGTCCTCCTCCTCGTCAAGTTTCGCAATACTGCCCTCTAGGTAATTTGGATTACTCTGTGGTAGCTATTGATAACTCCAACCAGGAGCCCCATATCCATAAGACCTCTTTCTGTCACCAGCATGCTGATTGGGACTCATTCTGGGATTTTCTTTGTGAAACTCCTTGGACTGACATTTTCAATCTCCCAATTGAAAATTGCACCACTGAGGTTTCTTCTTGAGCCAAAGCGGACATGGACACTTTCATCCCTTCTCGGAAATACCAGGTGAAACCGCAATCCTCTTCATGGTTTACAATAGCACGCTCGGCTGTCATAGTACACAGGAACCATTATTTCCAGTTATACTAGCATGACAGGCCCCTATTATGATGAGAGCTATTTCCTACTGCCCGTAACGAGTGTAAAAGAGTCATCAAAATAGTTAAGTTCCTGTTTGCTGAGAGAATGAGGCACTGCAGAACCTCTAAAAACTTTGGCTCTCATGATTACTGGCATTTCTGTAATAGGATACTAAATAAGTTCAAGGTGTCTATTCCCCCTCTTCAATTGATTTGAGGTGTTATCCTCCTCTGCTGATAAAGCTGAATGCTTTGCCTGTAAATTCTCTTCAAACTCTACTCTTGACTTATCTAGAATATCCTTGACTGACTTCCCACTTAGAACTGAGTTTCTGTTGAGTGATATACATATAACTCCTATGGCTTCTGCTATCATCTCTAACCTGGATCCCCACAAAGCATGTGGACCTGATGGTATCCCCATAATATTCATTAAGAAGTGTTCTCCCTAAGTAGCAACTGTTCTCTCTAAACTGTATAATAAATGCCTCAGTGCCTCCTGCTTTCCTGCCTGCCGGAAGTCATTGTCTGTTGTTCCAGATTTTAAGAATCATTTTAAGTCCAACCCATCCAACTGTCGGCCTATTAGCCTTCTACTTTTTTTTGGGGGGGGGTGAAGCTTCTAGAGGCCCTAATTAATGCTGAATTGGTTCACCATCTCTCATTGTAGGGCCTTTTCTCAGACAAGCAATAGGGCTTTTGTTTCTTCAGGTCAACTCTTGATGCACTAACAATAATTGCGGAATGTGTCTATCATGCTCAAGATAAAAATGGTGAAGCCGAGGCATTGGGCATCTTGAAAGCCTTTGACAGGATCTGGCATTCAGGACTTCTCCACAAACTGAAAATTTACCAGGCACATTTTTGAGCTGATCCAGTCATTCCTATCAAATTGTGAAATGAAAATTATCCTGAATGACCTTTCGTACTAACATGGATGTCGCTCCATCCTTGATCCTATGCTGTTTTTAATCTTAACAACCTTTCTGATGACAGCAGCCCTCAACTTGGCATCTACAATGACAACACTACCATTTACTCCTGCTTCAATGGTAATGCTGATCAGTCTGACATGGTCAAAATGGCAGCTGGTGTTCAAAACAACCTCAAGACCATCATTAACTGGGGTAAAAGATGGCTTGTCAATTTTAATGCCTCCAAAACTAAATTTCTCTCCATTAATCATCTGATAGACCCATCTCTGCCTTCCATTATCATGGCTGATGCTATCCTCCAGGAAAGTGACTTCTTGTGCTTTCTCGGGCTAATGTTCTCAGTTGACATGAAGTGGAAAGACTATATTGAATCCATTGTAAAAGTCAGCTGCTAAGAAAGCTGGTTCACTGTGCAGGATAAGACAATTTTCCTTTCCGGAATCTATCTTGCATATTTATAAGTCTACCATTCGTTCATACTTAGAATATTGCTGCAATATATGGTTTGGTGCCCCTGCTGTTTACCTGGGATTCCTTGATAAGATCCATAAAAGAATCAGCAATATTATTGGTCCTGACCTGGTGCCTCAGCTTCAGTCACTTGCCCACTGCTGTAACATTGCCTCTGTGCCTTTTTTATAAATACTTTCATAATTGTTTAGATGAGCTCTTTGTTATGGTACCTAGATTGTATGAATTTAAGCGCAGTACTAGACTGGCAGCAAGATTGCATCAATTTACAGTTGAGCTGGCTAGATGTCGCTGAAACTTCTATGCTGACAGTTTCTTTTCTCACAATTCTTGTCTGTGGAACTCCCATCTGGCTTCATGCTTTCCAACAAACTTTAATCTGCAAAAATTTAAATGCAATGTCAATCACTATCTACTGTCCTCCTGATTGCTCTTTTCTCTTTCTAGTCATTAGTAATGTTTCTGTTCCTAATTCCTCCACACCCTGTAAACACTTGCTTGTTAGTGACTTTACTGCTTTACTTTGGGTGATACTAATTAAAAAAAATATATTAAAATGAGTTATCATTCCAAGAGTAGTTCATTTTACTGAACGTCTTTGTCATTACCATAACATTTTGGCTGATCCAGTCTAAGGCCTTCTTTAGGAGAACAATCTGTATGGAAACAAGTGGTAATCTGTTTTTTTCCTTGTTAGTAAAACAAAGGCAATTACCCTGATTACACCAAACTCATTCACAGTGTGTGTGTGTGTGTGTGTGTGTATAGGGGGGCAGAAATACCACAAATGTTCAGCTTTAAATTTTGATGTCCAATGCATATAGATGTTTAAGTTAGCCCCCACCCCACTTTCACATAAAAGTGTTTTAGGGCAGTAATCCCTCTTTTATACAAGTTTCATTAAAAACAACTGACAAAGTACTGCAGATAAGTATGTTTTTTATTTAATTTTTCTTGTGTTCTTATAATTTTCTTCTTTTCTTGACATAATTTACATAGAAATTGCCCAAATTTTCTGCATGCTCGAGTGCTTTCGGTTATATTAGCTTTTATCAAGAATGATTTTAATTTTAACAGAATCTATAGATTGTTTTATATATGTATCTAGAGTTATAAGTATGTTTTTATTTTCCAAACATGGTCAGCGCATTGTGGCCATGTTCATAGTTGATATTATCGAGTGTTGGTTTTTTGTTCTTTTATTAATAATGTTTCCATTATTCTTAGCCTTCTTTTGACATGTGGATGAGGCTATTATATCTGTATAATTAATGAGTATGTTGCAGATGGAGTTTGGTAGGCTTCCAAACGTATTTCAATGAGTCCTAATTGAGCTATGGTCAGAGACATGTAACAGTAGTAATCTTGTTAGGCATGTTGTAGTATATCCAATATAATTATTTATCAATTTGGATTTGTCAGGAACACAGTTCTTTAAGGGACATGTGAATTCATAAATAATATTAGTTCTCTGTAAATTGGATCTTGCAGATGAATTATTATTGTTGACAATGAGTTTAGTAGTTTTAAATTTTTTATAGTAGACAATTTAATTTTCTTGTTTTTGTCAATTGGAGTTGTACATTTCTTTATAATGTTTTTAAGAGTGGATTCCTCCTGCTTAGTTACCATGATCATAATTTTAATAGAAAATGTCAATGTTATTGCTTTTATCTGTATGTTCAGTGTTGCTATATATTGTCACTTTGTGCTAGCATGAGCATTGGCCTCTGGACAGTTCTGTCTCCCTAATTTCACTCACAAAGCTTAAGTCAACCTGTAGCATGGTTTTCAGGCACTTTCCAAAGGTGCTGTATGCTGAAAATAAATCACCCTTCCTGACAAATCGACAATGTTGAGATTTGAAGCCTGGCCAGAAGACAAATATTCTAACTACTCAGCATGTGCCCATATATATATATATATATATATATATATATATATATATATATATATATATATATATGCTTGTAGAATGTTGAATAGTATCCAAACAAAAGTGAAGATATCAAGGCAAAGTGGTAAAATTATACAGACAACACAATTCGCCTATGCATGGTATGCGTCTTCAGATTGGGATCAAAGACAAATCCGTTTGTTAAGTTCACTGGAATTTTCTTTTTTTGAGGAAGGGGTAATAAATAGCCTTATCAGATACTATGACCAGAAAGTGGATTTTTTTTTGTATTGAAGCTGTTAGCATTTGTCAGATTTTAAATTAGCCCACACTTAGTAGATCTCCACACAAGTGCACACATGGACAAAAAAGATTGTAATCCAATCTTATTTTGTTAAGCAAAGAAATTCACATTAACTTTACTACTCCATGAGGTAAACGTATTCCAAGTACTTCAATTTTCTCAATCTCCATTGATACTGCCTGTCTATTACTTGGACATTATCCAAGAGATATCCATGGTTCCTTCTTCCTTCAAATGTTCTGCTCAATCGGACTTCATCTTTGATTGTTCTAGGTTTCTTAAAATTGACTTTCAACAGTTGGTTACTTTCTCTCACAGGATGTTAGAAATGCAATCTTTTGTCATTTGCATTGCTTATGAGAGAACAATGTTAAGTTGTAAAATGTCGCTGTGTAATGGAAAAAAATCATCCTGATATTTTTTAATGTCTACAAATCCTGAATTCAGTCAATCTTATACATAGTTGATTTAGTGAAGTTATTGTATAGAAACTTTGTTTTTTTTTTAATGCAGAGGGATGATTTGAACAGAAAGGTTCATGCATTAAAGAAGAAGTCTTAATTAAAATGAAAAAAAAAAGAACATTTAGAATTAGGAAGAGACAGTTGAAATTTCTTGGACATATGAGAAAGGAAAGCTTGGAAAATTTGACACTCATAGTACATACTGAGGTCAAGAGAGACAGCAGAAGCCAGCAGGCCATCTACTTGATAAGCTTGTGTGATTGGATTAATGGCAGAATGGATGGTAGGAGGGATGGCAGAAATTATGAAGAGCTACAAGGGATAAGAAGTTGTGGATAGCCATGTTTGCCAGTGTATTAAAAGGACACAGCTCATAAAAGAGGATATACCCAGGTGCTAAAACTCATGTGTGTATGTGTGGAATATAATATGAACACACACAAAGAAAAAAAAAAAAAGCATTCATTTGACATTTTTTTTTTTTCATTGTGAATTGCACAAATAGTCTAATCAAGTTCATATGACCCAACAGAACACTGACATTTCCCAGGTGGAATCTCATAAGCCTTTTTGGAATAACACCCAGGAGACAGCAAGCATAGTTAGATGAGAAGATTAGTCATATAGACAGTGTCAAAGCTGGGTGAGTGCAGATTGTCTTGTTTAACAGAGAAAGGCTCCAAGATTAATAATGCCAGGTACAAAAAATATGTAGAATTTCATTTGTTATATGTTGCAGAGAATGGACTGATTGGTCTAATCAATATATTTGCCTTCTTCAGGCATACAATGTCTGCATTGTATGCCTGAAGAAGGCCTTAGAATAAATCAGCCAAAACATTGTGGCAATACCAAAAAGAATAAATTCAATCATCTAAACAACCATACAAAATTATTTTAAATCAAAGAAAAAAAGAAATTTAAAAGGTTTGTATTTCTGAGATGAGGCATTGTAACTATTTACATGGGTCAAACTGTTGTCCTCATCTTTATTGCCATATTCACAACATTTCAGCCATTGTATGCTCCGGCCTTCTTCAGGTGATATACGTTGGAATTTTGAACTGAACCCCTTATTTAGTCCACATGTATTAAAAAGGTTCGGTCTGAAATTCTGAATGGATATCACCTGAAGAAAGCCGAACATACAGCCACTGAAATGTTGTGAATATAAAG
>OZ010590.1:17747185-17794685 GCA_963932145.1 Acanthosepion lycidas | reverse complement strand
ATTTAATAGAGGGGGTTGAGAGTGGCACTCTCAACCCCCTCTATTAAATTACAAAAATTACACTACCCACCAATTTCTAAGAGTGGCACTCTCAAACCCCTTAATCAGATATGTCTTCTTGCTATCCCTAACCCTCTTACTCCCTGTTCAGCTGACTATTTACATAAGGCTGTTAGGTAGGTTATTTGCTATGTTCCTCTAGCCCTCAATGCCCTGTGAGTATCAAATTTTCCAAGCCCTCTTTCCTTATTACATGCCCTAAAAATTTCAACTGTTTCTTTCTGATATAAGCATCCATTTTGTTTGCATTTTCATTAAAATGTCTTGTGATTAACATTTCAGTCCATTGTATTCACAGCATCCTTCAATAGAATCACATATCTCTTACCTCATTGTGCCTATTTTTTTCAAATACTTTACACAAATGTCACAAATCTTATCAGAAAAAACAGCAAATTGTAATCCAGCTGAACTGAATATTCAAAAGTATGTGACAAGAGATAGTGAGTAGAGTTGCTAATAGTATTTATTGAATGATTTATTTTTGACTGTTTATCAGCAACAAAACTAATCATGTATGTTTCAAACAAAATAAATAATAATCACCTGAGAAGGTTGGAAAATAGGCTGATCAAAACGATGTAAAACAATTAAGGCAAATACAACCTTAGAGAAATCTATTGCAATATCAACAATATACATGGATATGAGTTACAGATTAAATATGGATCAGAATCTGACAGGATGATAAAATAAAGAACAAATAGGAAAAGTATATCAATCTAACATGTTTCACTTTTATTAAAGCCTCATAAGAGAATGAAAGAAAACAGACAAAAAGACAGTACTTTGGTATTTTCAATTTTGTCATGTATCATGTGCATTAAAACTGTAGATAATTCTATATGTATGAAAGATTGTAAAAAATATAATGTGTATAAGAGGGCATCGGATGGTAATGTGTATTTGTAATTGTGTATGCCTAGAAAGTGTTCCGACTTCACTTTTGTACAGTCATCCAGCACAGTGGTGGCGTACTCAACTTTAATCTGGGACTGTTTTTTTTATGCACATACTCTTTGTATTAAATAGATATAAATTAGATACATGGATATATAAAATCAGACCAGCTTCATTATTATCTGCCCTTAGCCACCACTGGCATTTTGTTTTACTATGTTTTATACCTATGATTGTATTTCTTTTAGTCTCAAATAGCATTTTTCTATAGAACTGTCTCTTTACTTGATTGTTCAACACAATTACAGTTCTCAGATGGACATACTGAGATTCTGTTGCAAAGATGGTATCAAACTCAACTCTGCAATTCTAACACATTCAAAAGTATCAAAACAGATTGAAAATTATTTCCTCTTTTTAAAACTTTATATGAGTACATTAGCACTAAGTGTGTATCTACCTATGCAAACAAATTCACTTGCTGTTGCTATGACATTAACTCAACAAGCAGTGTCCATTACCTATTAAGAAAGTACAGTGGAGAGAAAAAAAATAGGTTTTCATATTTTGCAGTCAGTCGCTTGCTGAAGCAACTTTAACTCTCTTTGGGAACTAATGATTTCATGTGGGATTGAAATATTGCCAAAATGACTTATTCAAAATTAACCATACTACCTTTCTTCCTATATATCCTGACAAGATTGCATAGAGAGTTACTGGCAGGAGAACAAAGCAGAATTTTAAGAGGTATTTGCAAAAAAAAAAAAAAACATCAGCAGTTGCCAATGAGAATTCAGAACAAATAAATTAGTTCCACATTCTGATGTCCTATTACATGCATTAATTGTAAAAAGGCTCCCATGTTACAGTCAATGTTTTAGGGATGGAGATGAAGAGGAAAGAGAAATGTGAATTAATGTTGTTTTATAGCATATAGATCATCATACAATTGTTATACAATACCGAGTTAGATTCTGTGACTTTAATCACATGCCTAAATTTTTTGTTTGTTTTTAATCAACAAGTACTTGTAAAATTTCAATTTTGTTTACTTGTAAATAGAATAAAAAATAATATATTTTAAGAGAAAAATCAATATAGCTTAATGGCTGACAAGTTTGCATCTCAAACCAATTCATGAATAGAGAGAGTTCATCTAGCAATGGATGTCTGGCAATGACCTTGTGCCAGAAGTCGAGTAAAGACCAACATAGTATCTACCATTGCGTAATGCTAATCAAACTAATCTCAAACTCAATACTAGTAATACAATATGTACTGAGAAACCTACTACTGTGGCTTTGTACCAGCATAATGTACAATTAGTAAATAACTACAGTAAGCTTGTTTTGAAGTGTGATGTATGCATATATACGCACACATATATGTATATTTCTGTGTATAACATGACCTTTGTTATAAGCATTAACTTCCCTTGTTTTGAACTCTTCTGGAATTATCCACCTTTTGCTGTAATATATATATATATATATACACACACACTGCGTGCCAAATTATTATCTAGATAACTTTTTTTCTAATATTTCAAAAACCCTCCAATCAATTTTCACACAATGTTGGCAACACAGACCTGCGCAATCACTGAAATTTTTGTACTGATCTGCCCAATGTAAACAAACTGGCGCCATATTTGTTATCAGCACGGTGATTTGAGAGTGCCAAATTATTAGAAAAGTGTAAGAATTTAGTGAAAAGATAGGTCGTAAAAGCAGTTTAAGTGATGCTGAAAAGAAAACTATCACCTCAGAACTCTCAAAAGGTATATCTATCATAGAAATTTCTAAAATGATAGGGAAGTGTCATAAAAAAAAAAAGAAAGTTCACCGCCGACCCTACAGAAGTACGCAAAAGGGCAGATAAAGGCAAGCCGAAGGTTATTTCACGTCGTATCATGTCACGACTTAAACGAGAGGCCACGAAGGATCCTGGACTTACCAGTCAAGAGCTTTTCAGTCGCATTGGGAATCATATTGTGTCTAAAAGTACTCGATGTCGGTATCTGAGGGAAATAGCAACAACAGTCAAACCTGTATCGAAGCCTCTGTTGGCGAGAAATCACATTCAAAATCAATTGAAATGGGCCGAGGGCAATATGAAGATTGACTTCTCTAAAGTTTTGTTCACAGGCGAAACTCGAGCAACACTTGATGGGCCAGATAGATGGTGCAAAGGCTGGGTAATGAACGGACAGAATCGCCATCAGCGTTTGAGACACCAACAAGGCGGTGGAGGCATAATGATCTGGGGTGGTATTATTGGAAACACATTAGTGGGCCCATGGAGAGTACCAGATGGCGTCAAAATGACTGCTGATGCAGACATAAGCATTTATGAAGGAGCATCATGAACCGTGGATGAAAAGGCAAAGACTTGCCTTCAGAAGGGCAATTGTTTTTATACAAGATAATGCTCTCTCACATGCTGCTCACAAGACTACTGAATATTTGAAACAGTTAGGCTTCGAAAAATGAAGTGGCCAGCAAATTCTCCAGATTTGAACCCAATCGAAAACCTTTGGAGCATCATGAAGCGAAGACTGTACACCAACGGACGACAATTCAGGAGCAACGCTGAGTTGTGGGAAGCAATTCTTGACATATCTTGCAGCATTACAGCAGATGACATCCTACAATTAACAAATTCTATGGATCGTAGACTTCTTCAAGTAATTTCAAAACTGGGAAAATTAGGTTCTTTTGATCATAAACATTCACGTGCAACATTAATAAATGTTTTGTTTTCTCAATACTGGGAATTTTACTAAACCTTTCTAATAATTTGGCACTCTCAAATCACCGTGCTGATAACAAATATGGCGCCAGTTTGTTTACATTGAGCAGGTCAGTATTGCCAAGATTGTGTGAAAATTTTGTGTGAATTGATTGGACGGTCTTTGAAATATTAGAAAAAAGTTATCTTGATAATAATTTGGCACGCAGTGTGTGTGTGTATATATATATATATATATATATATATATATATATATATATATATATCTCCCACACACACACACACACACATACACATTCTTCTGGTATTCTTTCAAATTGGGCAAATTATACCAGTTTTGTCATATTCTATTTGGGGCCACTAACCTGGTATCTTGCTTCCAACACATAATGGACAGCATTATTACAAAGGATAATTTGCATGGAACATATGCTTATGTAGATAACATAGTTGTAGCTGGCAAAACTCAAGAGGAGCATGATAAAAATCTCTCGGAATTTCTTGGAGGTAGCTAAACTACATAATCTTACTTTCAACAAAAAAAGAAAAAAAAATCTTATCAACCACTTCTATTAATTTTCTTGGCTGCACCATATCTCATGGGATACTTAAATCTGATACTGACTGACTACGCCTTCTTAAAAAATTACCTATCCCTGCACTGACTGTACCATTTGTGCAAGATGGAAACCACATTTCTACAAACCTAGAAAAGTTTGCCTGATAAAGGCTACACAACTAATGGAAAGAATCTGCACAGATTTTAAGGGACCTCTTCTTTCTAATTCACAGAACCGTCATATGTTAACATTAATAAATGAGTTACTTTTTGCATGCTCCAATATGATAACTAGAGTGGTAATTAAATGCTTAACTCAAATTTTCACTGTGTTCAGGACTCTTTCCTACATCCACTCAAACTGGGGTTCCTTGTTTCTATCTAAGGAACTGCTTGAGTACTTCACTAATTTGGGTATAGCTAGAAGTTGAACAACCACTTAAAACCCCAAAGGGAATGGTCAGTGTGAACGATACAGTGAAATTTTCTGGAAGTCGTCACACTGGCCTTTTCTTTGAGAAATCTACAAGAATCTCAGTGGGAAGTTGTTCTCCCAGGAATACTGCATGCCATAAGATCTCTACTCTGTACCATGATGAACACTACACCACATGAAAGAATATTTTCACATCAATGCTGGTCACCTAGTGGTCATTCCTTACCCACTTGGTTAGCAGCCCCTTGTCCAGTTCTCTTATGTCAATGTCCATACTAATAAGTACAAACTTTTAGTCGATAAGTTTCAGATTTTAAAAACCAATCCCGATAATATACATATGTAAGATTTAATGACAGACGGGAGTCTACTCTATCTGTACATGATTTGGCTCCAGTTCGGAACAAATTGAACAATTGCAGAAAAAAGCACGATTGAAGTGGAGGAACCAAAGTGTGATATTCATTCGGAACCATTGAGCAACCATGAAATACATTTGTTGTTGCCCTCCAACTCTGAGGATCAACATTCTACTCTGATGCTTCTTTTATACATGTGTTCTTTGTATTCTAATTTGCTCTTCGCCCCATCATGGGCCACTGTTTATTAAAGCCTTTGTCAAGGTACTTCTTTAGTTCTTTTCCTTATTACAACCTTAAGATGAGGACAAAAAAAAAAAAAAAAAAAAAATAGCAAATTTTCATGAATTTATCCTATACCTGTAGTATAAAATGACTGCTTATTGATTATATTAGGTTGGTGCAAAAATAATGTCGTTTTCTCACATAGTAACATATGTGAGAAAACGACATTATTTTTGAACCAACCTAATATAAAGAGGTTATTGGAAATGTTACTTAGAAATTCAAAATAAATAAAATAACAAGACTGATTCTATATCATGTTTTTCCTACACACGTCCCTTAAAAGGGAAACTATTTTGTTTACATTTCATCATGTGTTTTTCTGCAAGTACTGATTCTTCTTTCCTCTTTTTAATGCAACTACCATAAAATGATTTTTATTTGAAAAATAAAGGTTGTGTGTAATCCTAAATTGTGTTATTATTTAACACCAAAATGATAATGAATTTTTAATGAGAAATGAATATTATGTTATCATAAATGTTATTACAGCCATAATTAACACTACCATGATGATTATTATTTAATGAAAGATAAAAGGTTGCTGTGAATGCAATCATAACACAATGTTTACATTTTCTCAACTGAGCTTGCATGGATACAAGTTGATTTCATTGATATGGAATTATTATTGGAATATGCAATTTATTATGAAGTTATGCCAGCAATAATATAAGGTAGAAATGGGTTTTATTAAATTTATTATCTGTTTATTTGATAATGTGAATCTTTTCATGTCTGTTATTGGTTATCACATCAAGGCTGAGATTAGCCAACTGACAAGCATCACTCAATATTTAAGGTTTCTGTTTTAGAACTGTAGTACAAGACAGTCCCCAATTTTTAGGGGTGAGTTTGGGGTCTTAAAGGTTGTCTTATACATAGAAATATATGGTGTATGTGAACAAGAGCAAGAGAGAGAGAGAGAGCACACAAAAGCTTGCTGCTACCAGTATGGTCATGAGACCAGCAAAACAGAAAAAGTTTTGCATTATCTATTTAAGGAAAGCACATATCTCATTAAGACTTTTACATACCTGTATCTTCTAGCTTCAGTTTCATACCCGAAATGCAAACAGAATTTTTGAAGAGCTTTATCTGACATTATTATAAACATTTTTAGTGGGTACACATGTTTGAGTTACTATCCCTGTTTTTTATTTTCTTAGTGAAATGAACAACAGACCTAGATTGAGAAGTCCTAAAAGAAAAATTGTCTCTCTAACAGGTATCAAACCTGTAAACCTTTTGTCCCTTCAGGGAAACTGCTCTGGTTTCTGTGGCTAAACTGATAGTGTCATACTTTGGCTAAAAACAATGAAGTCCTGAGAGATGTACTATTCTGAAATTATATATATAATTTAAGTTTTTGAATTTAAGCAAAGCACCTGACTGGCACAGAGATTTCATTAATTTACAGTTGAGCTGGCTAGATGCAACCATAAATTCCAGGCTAACAGTTTCTTCTCTTGAACTTCTTGCTTGTGGAACTCCTTTCCAGCTCCATGCTTTGCAGCCAACTTTAAACTGTAAAAATTTAAATGCAATGTTAATCACTATCTACTGATTACTCTCTTCGTTTTCTGCTCATCATTAATGCTTTTGTTCCTAATTCTTCCACATGCTGTAACACCTTGTGTTTTATAATGGCATTACTACCTTGCTTGGGGCAATATTATATAAAATAAAAGTAAATATCATTATCTTAATTTTTAAGAATTAAACTAACAATATTCCTTTATTTTTTTTTCTGCTTTGTCTTTCTGTTTAACTATTTAATGCTTACATTTTATATATAATACTTTAGCAAAAGCAACAACGTTGTCATTTTGTAAATACCAAATTATTATTATTATTATTTTGGTTGAGCTAGCTTGGAAATTCATGAGTTTATTATGCAACCATCATGGTCCTGCATTGAAGGTCAGAGGTCATTTTGTCATAATATAGTTGGACAAGATAGTTGATTGTTGGGTCATCAACCCATCTTGCACCATGGCTAGGTGTCCAGAGCAATAGATCATTTGCAAGTTCTTGTTTTGCTTGCTAACAGTGTACTGCAAAGTGCATTCCATGTTCATGTAAGATTGTAGAAATATCTGATTTCCAGATTATATCAATTTTATTCAAGATGTCCCATGCTTTAGCTATGAGAATTTTCAAATCCTTTTCAGTAGAATTTATTTTGCTTAAGAATCAATAAAGTCTGTTGAATCTTTTATATACCTTTTTACAAATATCAAATGTGGCATATGTTCCTCTTCACCTTAGATTCATTGTTAATGAATTGCATCAATAGGCTTTTCTTTCTTTTTTTATTCCAATCAAGTTTTTAAGAGATAACAGTAACTAACATTGTTAACGATAATAAATGTCACAAAAATCAGTGTATTTTAAGAGTGTAAAATCTACCTAAAGTAGATAGTAATGTTTGATAAACAAGTAACTAGGTTCAAACAAATACTTTCACAAATGTATGAACCAAACATACTATCTCAAAGTATGGCATATACAAGGTCTGATCAAAGAGTATCAGGACTGTTGCTATGGTAATGGAGGTAAAGTATGCAGTGTGAAGCCACTTGGTATAGATTGACCTTGAACTGTCACACAGTCACACTAAGTTATAATGTTCTTGCTCACTTAAATTGTTTATAGCCGTGCTTAGAAAGAAAGTGTGTAGAGTGTGGTGATTTCACCACACAACAGAGGTAAGATCAGTGACCATGCCTTGTTTTGCAGGTTTTGGCCAAGCAAAACATTCCCCAGGTTTAACAATCACCATATTCCCCAGATCTTAATGCTGGCAACTTTTTCCTCCTAAAAATCAAATCTCACTTGAAAGGAACAGGATTTCAAGACATTGTGGAAATCCAAGAGACTACAACAAGGCAGTTGCTCACTATCCCAAAAAAGAAGTACCAGGAATGCTTCCATCAATGGGAGCTACACTGGATAAACTGTGTCACTTCAGAATGGGACTACTTTAAAGGAGATTAAATACCAAATTGATATGTGTTGCAGTTTTCTTTTTCTAGCACCAGTCCCAATAATTTTTGATCAGACCTCATATGTAGAGAGTGAAAAATATACTAATATAAATATGTAATAACTCTTCAATATAGATAACTGTACGAGTCACATATTAATAAGTTATAATCCAAAGAAAAATATTTTTATTGCTTCTTAAAAATATAAGGATAAACAAAGTGGAAAGATCATATGGAATCAATTGCTGGGGTCTGCTATTAAGAAAGTTGGTTCACTGTCTTGTGCTAGACAATTTTTCTAGCCAGAATCACTCTTGTATATTTATAAGTCTACCATTTGTCCATGCATTGAATATTGTTGTCACAGTCAGTCTGGTGATACTGCTATATATCTAGAGATTCTTTATGAAATCCAAAGAATCTGCAATGTTATTGGTCCTGACTGCATTTTGGCTTCAGTCATTTTCCCCACTGGCATAATGTGATTTCCCTGTACTTTTTCTCTAAATATTTTCATGGTAAATGCTCTGATGAGCTTTCTTTGGTAGACTTTATGGATTTAAGTGTACGACTAGATTAGTAGCAAATCTAGTCATTTTACAGTTGAAATAGATTAACTTTAAGTTCTATGCTAACAGTTTCTCCTCTCTCATGGTATTACATCCACGGCATTATGGATTGGTGGTAAGGTCTAATCATTTTACAGTTGAAATGGCTAGATGTAAGTGTAAGTTCTATGCTAACAGTTTCTTCTCTCTCACTTCCCACTTGTAGAACTCCCTTCCAGCTTCTGGCTTTCCAGTTAAATTTGAACTTCAAAAATTTTAATTGTTATCTTCTATCTTAATTCCTATTTTTATTGTTCTCTCTCCTTATTAATGTTTTCTCACTCTGAGTAATCCCTTGAATCTTAGTGGCTTTATTGCCTTGCTTAATGTGATGAGCTTTGATACCTTGACTTTACGAATTTAAGCTTAGTACTTAATTAGCATTTTGGTCTTTTACAGTTGATGTAACCATAAGTTCTATTCAATAGTTATTCTAGATTTTTAAAAAATCACTTTAAAATGGGTATTTTATCTGAAGTGCTATGGTAAAAAGTTTCTTCTCTCACACTTCTTGCTTGTGTAACTCTTTCAGCATCTTACTTTCCAGTTAACTTCAATCTTCAAAAATTCAAATGCAATGTCAATCATTGTCTTCTGTCTTAATTTCTGTTCTCTCTAATGTTTTCTTTTCTCATATTTTCTCACACTCAGTAACCCCTTGCATCTTAGTGACATTATTGCCTTGCTTGGGGTGAAATGATTAAGGAAAAAAAGATAGATAATTCAATACTTAACAGCTTACAGAAAGAAAGATTAAGGAAACAGAACTTTTTAACCTTTAACTTTGTTCTCGAACTGAAGATTCTGATTCATTCAATTTAACTGGGCTTCCACCAAGCTAAAGGTCATGAAAGTAACATTCTCAGTCAGACTTTACAAGTTCTTGCCAAAATGGAAAGCCCTGAAGAACTGTTGGACATAGTTGGCTTGTAATCATCTGTGTGTGAAGCAGCTGAGTTTGAAATTAAATCAAGAAGGTTGACCATATCTTGGACAATTGTCAACTCTTGGTTCTTGAATAATAGAATTGACAAAGAAAATGTAATGAACTGTACAAATCCTCAACAAAATTATATTTGTCTTTCTCATACAAGTTCACAAATGCTTTCATGGAGAATGCCAACAATTTCAGATTAGCCAAGTAGGACTCATCCAGGTTTGTATGTGAACACAATTTCCAATAAACTATATATATATATATATATATATATATATATATATGTATGCGTTCATACAAAGCTATATTTAGAAAGGAGTGCTCAATATTGGTGACTGAATACTTACACTCATACGATTGTGAATGTAAGAATCAACAAAGCATGGCTTCTTGCTTCAGACTAAGTACACCAACTCACTAGCAGGATATTGTGTGTGTGTGTGTGTGGGGAGGTAACAACATTTCTTTCAAACATGTTTTGTTGAATGACAGACAGGGAAAATTTAATGAATTTTTTTTATTAATTCATTTCATTATTTTTTTTTATTTAGTTTTTACATTTATTTATTTTTTGTTTGGTGGGAGTAAGGCTGTACAAAAAATGTCCATATTGTCCTATATATATATATATATATATATATATGTGTGTGTGTGTGTATATGAGAGAGGGAGTGAGTGATACTGATAGGCTTTTAATATAGTGAGTCAACTCAGATCCAAAGGTGGCAATTTCAGTGGGTCCCAACAATTTAAATTTAAAACAAAAACAGTATTTACACTTAAACACAGTTCAATTAAGAAACTATATTTTGTTTGAGAATTATGACAAAACAAAGTTTTTTGGTTTTTTTTTTTTAAATTGATAGAGCAAGTTTTTTTTTTTTTTTTAAATTAGGTTAAGAAATTGAATGTGTTGATGTTGGTTTCTTATATGGAAAAAAAAAAAAAAAATCAGATTAGGCTTTCTCTGCTTAACCCTTTTCCATTTGGCCAGTGCCCCTTCAAAAGGAAACTGACCTCTTGGGTCCCAAGTTGACTTAAGATGACATCCTCACTCCTAATTGGAATGGGCTGAGATTCTGAGCAGAGAACCCTCATTTACAGCCAGCTGTATGCACAGCCAAGGCAATTACCAGTTGAGCAAAAATATTGAGGTTGGAGAAGGTAATTTTGTCACCAATGCCTAATGCTCTGTGTAGGGCAGTGCTCTACTTTGACTACTTCTTCAGCAGGTTCCACTTAAGTTGCAACTTAACAACATTAATGAGGGGTTGGGTAGTCATCTGGTGATCCCTGCCATCTTCATTTGTGGGTTTGCTCATGTCCATAGTAGACAATTAAAGTTTACAATTTTTCCTATCCATAAATGTTCAGCTCTTCCTCACACATGTAGCAGATGGGATGGAGAGTCAACATACCAAATGCACACAACAGAGAGGTGTTTTGAAACCTGGAGTGTATTTCATTAATCAGAGTAGATGATAAATTTGAAAGTTGTTCCAAATTGAATGTGCACTTAGTGAGCTGATGCTCACTCTTGTAGCTATTACCCTGGATAGCTCATACTGTCAGGTTAGATGTCATCATTGCCTTGATCTTTTTCAGATCCTTGATGGCAAAAATACATACACATTTTCTGTTTGCAGGAACTGGGATGAGACTGTAACAGGGACCATGGCATTAATGATCAGAACAGTGATGTTGATGAACTTCTCTTGAAATTTCTTTTTTTTTTTAAGCCGTTTAGTCTTTGGGTCTTTGCTGTGATCCTGAGACACTTCAGCAGAGCATTGTGATACTATAGACATTGAATCAAATGCAACTCTTATAGCCATTTTCAAGGGCATTTTCTCTCTGCTGGCATTAGTTCTTCTTCAGGTTTTTGACTGTTTAATTTGTAATTTATTTTTTGTCATTTTGAATAGGAGCATTAATTCTGAGCCTCAATGTGTTGCGTGTGGCTGGAATTCACATGTGCATCTTTCTATTTTAAAAAAAACTTAACACTCCATTTCCATTGTTAAAGAAGGTGAGGTTGATAGGAGAGAAATGTTTAATCAACAGGGCCTAGCTAATAGTATTTGGGACAAAGAAAATTATTGAAAATTTCTCTACTCCCTTAATCCTACAAAATGGAAACCACAAAGATGCTGCAAAAACTTAAAAAATTAATTAAATCTTCCTCGTTGCAATATTTAATAATATATATATATATATATATATATATATATATATATATATATATATATACGCACATACAGAAAAGTTTTCTGTTGCATTCCTCAATGGAAAGACTATTACATTAATTAAAATTTATATTTATTTGCATACCTGGCTGGTAGCCAGGTTAAAAAGTAGGAAAACAAAGTTATTAGTCCGACATGTTTCCACTTAGCTATCATGCCAACTGGAACAGACACTATAAGTAGATATATATATATATATATATATATATATATAGATATATCATCACAGCCAATCATAACAAATATGTCTCCACTCGTTAAAATAGTTGCACTAGTTTTAGATAAGGAGCTAAATTAAAAAAAATTGCATGAAAAAAAATTGTACAAGCTAATAGATTAAATTTAATACTTCCAATAAGCAAAATACTTTGCTGCATTTCAAGCCGAATTTAAATTGTTTGCAATTATTTTTTTTGTTTGATTAGTAATATTAGTGCCAATATTGACAAACCTGTCAACATGACAATTCTCTTTAATAAAAGTTTAAAAAATAATATACTTTTCTGAAACTTTGAGAAAAATTAGCAGATTTAATGTTTAATTAGCCTGAACTGAAACAAATATTACTTTTAGTTTAAAATATCATTGAAAAGCATTTTTTTTAACAGTTGTTGATATATTTATGTAAGGAGGAGATAACTGAAATAAAATTACATGGTGAATACAACATAAAAAATTATATAAAAAAGGGGCATTTAATTACCGAGTAATCTTTAAAATTTAAAATATTTTAAGTATCCTAATATTTATTGAAATTAAGGTATTTTGGCTGTATAGTCTTACTTAAAAACGCTTGTTGAGCAAATGTTACAAAATTACCAATAAATTTTAAGTTTAACTATACTAACTGCTCTTATTTTCTGATAATGTTGTGTATGGACATACGTACTTATAAAAATAGGCATGTTTATACACACATAGAAAAAAAAAATATTGAAAAAATTCTTTTCGGAATGCTGAATTACAGTAAGCTTTTGTATTTCTGATTAGTAAATACAGTTTTTATTTAATATCACCTGATCACTACAATACAGAATACAAAAAGATATAAAAGTTTAAAAATGCTAAAACAAAAAGAAAACAAAAAGTCTTTCTCTAAGACAATAATGTCCTTGTATTTCATAAGGGAAAGTAAAAGCTTTTCAAATTAAATAAATTTTTATTGCATTTTTTATTTTATGATTGAGAGCAGATTTTTTTTAAAGTGGGGGTCTTGTTTAACCAAAAAAATTTGATTTAGATTTTGAGGTTTGTCCTTATAACTCAAACATTAATAAAAATTCTTAAAATTTCATAAAATAAGTGAGGAGTAACAGATATAAAAAAAAAAATATTTTTACCAAGATTTTCTAAACAAATAAAAAAAAAAATTTAAAGATAATTTCATTCATTTTTGAAGAAGTCATAAAAGTTTCATTAAAATCTGACAATTATCTGATTTTTGCAAGAATTTCTAAATCTTTTTTTCAATGCAAAAAAAAATTATGGTCTCACATTGATTTTAACTAAAATTTCAAAGGTTCTAACAAGGATTAAAAAAAATCCTATAGTTTTTCCTCTTAAGATTTTGACAAAACTGTTAAGATTTGGGCATTTTTGCTTTATGCATACCCAATTTTTATCAAATCTTTGGGAGGTACTTTCACTACAAAGTTCAAAAAATACATTTTCTGATATATTTAACAACAAAAATTAATAACATGTTAAAAAAAATAAAATATCCAAATACTAATTCCCATTAATATCTATCATAGTTCATTTGACAAATGATTTGCATTTCAGTTAAAGAAAGAATATATTAGTTAAATTTTAAATTAAACATGGATGCATCATTGGACTGAATGTCATTTACTTTTAATGTCTCATAAAGGTTAGTTGTGTGTAATGTATAGTTTTTCATGGAGAAACTGAGGTGGGTCCTTGGGATGTGAAGACAGGGAGTTCAATTTGTCCTTTTTAACACACACACCCCTAACAGCATCTGTATATATACACACACACACACACACACACACACACACACACACACACGCGCACACACACACAGAGAGACAGAAACCAATTTTGTACACTTCTTGTACATTTTGAACAAAACACTTTATATTCAAGTGCAAAATTTTCTAGGCAATCCACAACGGAGAGAACAGAGGTTTGAACTAGACATGGCAAGAAATTGAAAATATGCCAAAAGCTAAGTCAGGGAAAACTGTTTGATAGACAACCAGCATCAAAAGAAGAGTCCTTTCATGCAGTGCCAAGTTCATCCTTTAATGCAAGTTTTACCAACATACAAAGTCTCTTTATTAAGGTAACAACATTTACTCATGTGCATCTAAACCCCAACAGTAGAACCGAGTTAAGGTGTGTCTCTAGCACTTATCTTGTAGGTGGAAACTGGGATGATATGATTCTTCAGAAAATAGGGAGTGATGGACAAAAACAAAATTCTTCCACTAGACACATTAGTAAAACGATTATTCTAAAGAATGTGGATAATTGTTAAAATTCATCACTTATTTCCCTGTTTTTTGCTAACTCCTGAAATCCTTTATTTTCTTGTTCCTTGCATTGTTACTAGATTAGGAGTAATTAGATGAATAAAAACTAAGTGTTGAAAAAATAGACAAATAAAAGAGTGAAACAAAGTGAGATAGAAATATTTATTTTATCAGGAACATTTTTTTGTGTAAAGAAAATTTCAAGGAATGTTCCGAAGAATCTCCATAAAGAATGAAGGAAAAGTTGAACTTACTCTTCTCACCTGAGTATGTTAACTGTATGTTAATATAAGGATATGAATGATTTTCTAGTTCATCATTACAGAAATTTGTGTTTAGAGTACAATTATCAGCATACAAACCTTCAGATCTGTTCTTTACTTGGTGCTTAAAAATTTAAAGTGAAACATGTCTATTTTTAACATTTCAATGTGAACTGTAATCCAGAATTTGTATTATTTTTCACACTTTTTCTGCTTTTTATGTACAAGATGGATTCCTTCAATATAATAAAAAAAAACAACATTATTAGACTGAAAAAATTCTACCTCAGAACAAAATGCATCACTAACATCTCCATTTTACCATTCACTTATCTTTTTATATATATATTTTATCATTTCACCCCAAGGAAGGCAATAAAGCCACTAGGATGTAAAAGGTTATGGAGTGTTAGATAGAAGAAAAAAACTACTATTAAAGAGAGAGGACAATAAAAGATTAAGAAGACAGAAGATAATGATTGACATTGTATTTAAATTTTTGAGGATTAAAGTTGACTGGGAAGCAAGAAGCCAGAAGAGAGTCCCACAAGCGAGAAGCATGATAGAAGAAACTGTTAGCATAGAACTTACTGTTACATCTAGCCATTTCAATTATAAATTGATGTGACCTTGCCGCCAATCTTGTACTGCACTTAAATTCATAGAGTCTAGGTACCATTGAGGAAAGTTCATTAGAATAATTACCATGAAAGCATTTAAAGGAAAAGAAAAAAAAAAGGACAGGGAAGCTACATTACAGCAGTAAAGGGACTAAAGCTGAGATGCCGGGTCAAGATCAATAACATTAGAGATTCTTGATAAAATCTAAAGAATCTTAAAAATATATAGCAGGAGCACCAGACCAGACGTGGCAGCAATATCCAAAGCAAGAACAAGTGGTAGACTTATAAATATGTAAGTGTAGTATCTGCATTTTGGTTATGCCCCGCACACACACTGCTTCGTATCTGTGCACTCTGCCAAACTTAATATTTGCAAGTTCAATTTATGCTGTTCAAGCAACAGAGTTCTAGTGTTGTTGATAACTCACTTGCCTGCTTACCTCCAGGTTAGACATTTGAATCAGGGTAAGATACACTTGTTCATTTTATATATCTGCTTACATTAATGTGACAGAACATACAAAGAAACAAAAGCAACATACAGAGAAAAAAATGATCTCACTGTCCATTATTAATATATATGAAAAATACATAGAAATCAAGCCTAATAAAAAGCAAACAAAAAAAAAAAAAAAAGTAGAAAGTTCAAATAATCAAAAAGGCTATTGCATTTCAGTAACATTTGTTCATTCACTTTTGCTAATTGTTAAATAGTAATTTCTGTGAAAGTTATCTCATATGTGAAATATTCAGAGATAAGTGTCTTCCTTCATCAAAAAAATAATTTAAGCACTTTTAGGAACTATCAGTTACAAATGCTTCAAAATTTTAATTTTCAAAAGAATTTTAAGAACGCATACTAGAGAAATTAAAAGTGTGTGTGTGTAAGCTGCAGATCAAATATGGATTGGAACCTGTAAGAAAAATAAACAAAAAAAAAACAAAAAAAACAATGAAAACATATCAATCACTTTTAATAAAGTTTTGTCAGAAATTGAGAGAATATAGACAAAAAGACAGAACTTTGGTATTTGCAATTTAGTTTGGATCAATTCTCATTGGTCAGTCATCTATCATGTACATTAAAACCATAGATAATTCTACATGTATGCAAGTTTGTAAAGATTCTCATATGTCTAATTAGACATCAGATGGTATTTGTAATTGTGCATGTATGTCTGCCAAGGAGGAGTTCTAAACACAAGAGAAGTTCTAATGTCGTTACCTTTGTGTTGTCAACCAGTACAGTAGGGTTTCATTCCACTTTTATCTGGATATGTTCTTTTTTAGGCATGAACTCTTTGTATTAGATAGATATAAGTTAGATTCTTTAAAAATGGATTCAAAGAAGTATGGCAATGTAATGTTTTAGACATGTCTTTATAGTTGGTAATAATGTTATTATTAATCTTTCAAAGTATTTTCTCCTTAAAGAACTAGGTTCTTTTTTAATTAGGGTGGCATTAGTGAAATAAAAGTTATGTCCAGCATTGTCTGTATGCAATATGAGAGAATTAGAGTGTCTAGACACAAATCTATCTTGTGTTCGTAGATGCCAGTTTTTAGATCACGTGATGTCTATACCACAAACATTTTTGCATTGTAAACAGTTTGATAAATCGCAGCATTTGAATTGGTGTTTGTTATATTTTCATTAAAAAAAAAAGAAAAAAAAGAATAAAAAAAGGAAACTAGCTTTCTTGTCCACGTGACTTTTCACATGTTCCCTTTCCTCTTTAAAAGCTGCGTTCTTCTTCCTTTTCATTCTGAATTCTTTCCTTTGTTGATTACCGACTGCTGTGAATTAAGTTCAGTAAAGCCTTAAGAAAAGGTTATTCTATCCTTGCTTTCTTCTCTTTACTACGTAACAATTCTATTCTAGCATTCTTCTCTGTACTACGTAACAATTTACTGAACTTAATTCTTCATGGACAAGATTATTCGTCTGGACAAGTTTGATATATCTTCTGCAGACCCTCAGGATAGCAAGCTCTGGAGACTATGGTACCGTAATTTTAATTATTACTTATCAACTATTGCTTCTTTAAACCCGGACAAATTCGAAGTCCTTTATTTAAACATCGGTGCTACCGTTGCTGATGTTATCAAGGGTTGTTCTGGATTTGAACATGCTGTTGAATTGCTGAAAAGTGTTTATGACAAGTCTCCAAGTGTTATTTATGCTAGACATTTGTTGTCTACACGTCTGCAGCAGGAAAATGAGTCTGTAGACCAACACCTTCAAGCTTTAAATCAACTTGCTGCTGACTGTTGCTTCCAAGATGTTACTGCTACTACTTACAGGGATGAATCTGTCCGTGATGCATTTATACGTGGTCTCCGGTCTCCCGTAATACGTGCCAGACTGCTTGAAAATGATACGCTAACTCTCAAGGAGGCTACTCAATGTGCTAGAACCTTAGAACAGGCTCACTTTCGTGCTGAATCATACGCTTCTCAGATCGGATCAGCCGCTGCTACTACCACTAGGACTAAAAATGTGTTTACTGATTCTGCCGAGCAGGCCACTTCCACTACTATTACTAAAAATATGCTTTCTGGCTTAACTGATTCTCGTACGAAGTGTGACTTTGTACAATTGTCTGCTGCCCTTGCTCGTGGCAAGTGGTACAACTGTGGAGGGAAACGTCACTTTACGGATAATCGTCACTATTGTCCTGCCCATGATAAGAGATGTCGAAACTGTGGCAAACTCTGTCATTTTTCTAAAGTTTGCTGTTCTACCATGCCGGCACCTTCACGTTCTACCTCAGCTATTATAGTAGCCCGTGCTAAAGACGATGATAGGTCTCCTTCAGTTGCCAAAACTTTAGAATTAAAAGGAAAGAGATTAACTGCCCTCATAGACACCGGTAGTTCTGATAACTTTATCAGTGGCCGTATTGTTAAAACAATGAAACTGTCTACTTCTAAACGGAATTCCATAATTTCCATGGCATTATCTGCCATTTCCCTCAAACTATCTGAATATTGTACTGAGGACATTATCTTCAATGGTTACGAATATAAACAAATTGACTTTACAGTACTTCCTGATTCCTGTATGGATATTATACTCGGAGTGCCCTTCTTAAAACTACACCAGAGTATCACTATTTCTTTTGGTGGATCTCAGGATATTCTAAAAATCTGCACTTTAACCAAGATCAGTTGTGCTCCTGTTAAGTTGTTTCGAAACTTGACCCCTGATTGCAAACCTATTGCTACTAAATCCTGAAATTACCGTGCGGAGGATGCTCGGTTCATTGAAAAAGAAATTCTACAACTGCTTGAGGATGATATAATTGAAACAAGTTACTCTCCGTGGCGTGCTCAAATTGTTGTAACTTCGTCACCTAATAAAAAGAAACGATTGGTAGTCGATTTCTCCCAGACTATTAATCGGTTCACCTTACTTGATGCCTACCACTTGCCTTGAATTGAAGATCTTGTAAACCAAATAGCCCAGTATCGTATCTATAGTATAATTGACTTGTCCAAAGCGTACTATCAGATTGAAATTTTCCCCGAAGATCGCCCCTATACGGCCTTTCAAGCTGGAAATCGTCTGTAACAATTTAAACGAATACCCATGGGTGTTACTAACGGGGTTTCTGCCTTTCAGCAATTTATGAATTCTTTCATTTCTGATAACAAATTATCTGGAACCTTTTCGTATATAGATGATATAACTGTTTGCGGTAAAACCCAGGAGGAGCACGACGTCATTTTGGAATGTTTCTTAAAGGCTGCCTCGACATACAACCTCGAAATAAACCGGGAAAAATCAGAGTTTTCACTGTTCTATTAACGTGCTTGGATATCAAATTTGTAAGGGAACTATCCAACCCGATCCTGAGTGTTTGAAGCCACTTTTGCAAATGCCGCCTCCTTCTGACTCAAATTCGTTAAAAAGGTGTCTTGGTATGTTTGCTTACTATGTGAAATGGATACCTAAATATTCACACAAAATTCGTCCACTGGTCGAAAATAAACAATTCCCTATGCCTTCTATAGTTATAAATTCTTTCGAAAAACTTAAGAAAGACATTGCTGAGTCATCTGTAAAAGTTATTGATGATGAATTGCCATTTACTATTGAAACCGATGCTTCAGAAAAGGCTATTGGAGGCACTCTTTTACAAGCTGAGCGACCTGTAGCATTCTTTTCTCGGTCGCTAAACCCCTCTGAAATACGACTTCATATAGTCGAAAAAGAAGCATATGCCATAGTCAAATGCGTTTGTAAATGGAGAGACCTCCTTGCTGGGAAACATTTTACTATTATTACTGATCAACAAGCCGTATCTTTTATGTTTAAACTTGCTAATCACGGAAAAATTAAAAACGATAAAATTATACGGTGGAAAATGGAACTTCTTCCCTTTTCATACGACATAAAAACACCATCCTGGAAATGAAAACACAGTTGCAGATACCTTATCCAGAGTATGTGGTGCTGCTGCTTCTTCCTTGAAGGAACTTAAATCGATACACGATTCCTTAATACATCCTGGGGTACAGTGCTTTTGGCATTTTGTAAGGTCTCAGAATATGCCGTATTCGCTTGATGAAGTCCGACGTGTGACTTCTGAATGTATGACCTGTGCCAAAATAAAATCCCAATTCTTCGATTCTGCTAGTAATGTTTTGATCTGTTCTACTGCGCCATTTCAGCGTCTTTCCATAGACTACAAAGGGCCTGTCCCGGTATCTCCGACAGGTTACCGATATATATTTACTGTTGTCGACGAATATAATCGATTTCCCTTTGCCTTTCCTTGCTGCAATTGCTCTTCGCAACATGCTATTCAGTGCCTGACAAGTATTTTCTCCATTTTCGGGCTTCCCTCGTTCATTCACTCCGATTGAGGAACTTCGTTTATGTCGGGAGAATTTAAACAATTTCTAACACGACTTGGAATTGGATGCAGTAATACTACTGCTTATAACCCTAGAGGCAATAGCCAATGCGAACGTTACAACGGCATAATTTGGAATACCATATTATTGGCCCTGGAATCAAAACAGTTACCAATTAGTGCTTGGCAGGATGTTCTACATGGTGTGTTAAATTCTATCCGCTCCCTGCTATGCACCACTACGAATGCAACCCCCCACGAATGAATGTTCAATTTTGAAAGGCGGTCCTCCACCGGTACTGCGTTACCTGTTTGGCTCTGTGAGCCTGGGGAGGTATTATTAAAATGATTCGGTGGCAGAGGTAAATATGACCCTATCGTTGAGGTGGTGGAACTCCTTGAGGCCAACCCTACACATGCCAAAATATGTCACAATGATGGCCGTGAAGATTCGGTGGCGCTGAGACAGTTGGCATGTTTTCCACACCCAGATGGACCTCAAAATGGACCTGAAAATACTCAATCCGATGTGGACCATACAGATTCAACCCTTTTGCCTGATGCAGGTCCCGTTAATATTTCTTCACCTTATACAGAAAATGAATCTCTGAATAATAGCCAGAATCCTGAAAGTCAGCCTTCTCAGAGGTCTGGCTCTTCCAGTGGTGAACTACCTCCACGCCGGTCTAGCAGGATTCGTAGACCAATCCAATGACTGGATTTATAAAACTTTTTCAATTACAATCTCTTTTGCAAGTGGGGGAGAATGTTATATTTTTGTAAAAAAAAAAAAAAAAAAAAAAAAAAAAAAGAATAAAAAAAGGAAACTAGCTTTCTTGTCCATGTGACTTTTCACACAATCCCTTTCCTCTTTAAAAGCTGCGTTCTTCTTCCTTTTCATTTGAATTCTTTCCTTTGTTGATTACCGACTGCTGTGAATTAAGTTCAGTAAAGCCTTAAGAAAAGGTTATTCTATCCTTGCTTTCTTCTTTTTACTATGTAACAATTCTATTCTAGCTTTCTTCTCTGTACTATGTAACCGTGTTGGATTTATTTTTTTCATAATTATATCTCCAACTGTCTTGGAGGTGGTGAAAATATATACACACACACACACAACTACATCAATAGTTATAGTCTAATGAAGAATGCATTTATTTTACAAAATATACATTATTTTGAACAACTGTCTGCTTTGTCAATGTACTTAACTGAATGTTTCTCCATTAATAATAAGCATAATGAAAGATTGAGATAATAAACAATGTAAATTAAAAATAACAATTTCAGATTTAAAATTATATATATATATATATATATATATATATATATATATATATCTGTCTGACTATATATCTGAGATAAGGCATTATGGTTACTTACATTATTTGGATTGTTATAGTCATCTTCAATGCCATATTCATAATGTTTCAGCTGTTGTATGCTCCGGCCTTCTTCATGTGATTGGAATTCTGAACCAAACCCTTTATTTCATCCACCAGGATAGATTGTTCTAGCTTCCTGCCTCTCCCAGATGTCTCAATTATTTCCAATTAATTCAAACCACTGCTGTAGCCTGGTACTGAAAGTGGTTCAACACTTCACAGACACCTCTTCTGAGTAAGACCTCCATCCCCCCATAGAGGAGAACATGGCTAAGGTGTGTGTGTGTGTGTGTGTGTGTGTGTGTGTGTATACCATCCAATGCAGCTGTAGTAAGAAATATAAAGGTGAAACAGGCTGTCCCTTTAAGGTAAGACTGCAAGAATATCATAAAGCAGTAACACAAGAGGAAATAGAAAAATCAGGAATAGCTGACCACATAGAAAAGAGATCACCAACCCCTGTGGGATGAGGTAGAAATAATAGAGAACATCACTGGAAAATATAACTTAAGGAATCAGCACATATACTAGGCCACAAAAATCTCCTGAGCCAACCAAGCATAAAAATGAATACATGAGCCAGTGATCAGGAGTGCTAGAGAAAAGTAATGAACAATAACAAAAAAATTACAATATAAGCTCTGGTAAAAAATATGCAGTAATAATAACAGAAAAATTGCAATATGAGCACTGGTAAAAAGTGATGGCTGAGACATTAGGTTTATAAGTCCCAGAAATTCATACACACATGTCCTTAAGGACACATAGCCCATGAGTTGTGAGTTCAATACCAGACTACAGCAGTGGTGAACCAAAAATTTGGAGAGTTGAGTTAAAGGGAAATAACTGAGACATCTGGAAGAGGCATGGCATGTGGAACTAAAACAATCTACCCTGGTGGATGAAATAAAGAGTTTGGTCCAAAATTCCAATCACCTGAAGAAGGCCGAAGCGTACAATGGCCAAAACATTGTGATTATGGCAATGAAGATGAGAATAAGTGAATCATGTAAATGCATGCATGCATATATATATATATATATATATATATATATATATATATATATAAAAACTAGGCCAATTAATGAAATTTAAGGATTAAAAAAACAAAATGATAATATTGTCAAATAAGATTGATGATATTTATTCTATATTAGCCTTTTGACTAAATTGAAGCCTGAAGAAAAAAATTTTAAAGTTGGAATTTTCAGACACACTGGTGTCCTTTTTCAATGAAAAAAAAGGAATAAACATAGAAGTGGGACATTCTCCTGAGGAATGTTGTTGTTAGTTAGAGGGCTCCCTGTGAAAACTATATTCTCTGAGTGCTTTTTGTGTCTTCTTTTAACAGCTAGCAAGATGCAAATCCAAGTTAGAATATATTTTCAAAATAAAATCATACATTAAAGAATTCAATAGGTATTTGGATTTGCTCAGAGAGTATTCTGACTTTAAAATCTTTCTCTTCATGCTTTAATTTAGTCAAAAGGCATATCAGTCTTATTGCCAAGAGGAGGTATGGTGGAATAATGGATAGTGGCTTGGACTGAAGAATCAAAGATCTGAGTTTGAATTCCAGTCGAATCCATTACATTCACTTATGTGCTTGGGAAAGGTAGAAATCCTCATCTTCTCAACTATGGGTAAATAGTAGGGCAGTCTGGGTTCTATAGCCTTGGATGGCAACTGGTCTACCACAGAAAGAAAGGGCAACCTTCTGCAAGAAAAAATTTGCCTCATCAGTCATGTATTGAAAGATACATGATCACCTAATCGTGTATCACTCATGGCACACCGACTTATTACCAATACTGTAATCATTTTATCTCTTTATTCCTTAAATTTCATTAATTAGCCTATTAAATCTACATATTATAAGAAGTACACGTAGACCATCTTTCGTTATATATGTGTGTGAATAATGTGTGTTGCAATAAAAGGTTTTTCATCTTGTTTTTTCTTTTATTATATCCTTATATGAAGCAAGCAAATAACTGAATTTCAAGACGTGAATTAGATGAAAACAGTTTTATTCTACAAAAGAGCAGAACTAAAATAAAAAGCATTCCATAATACTCATCACTATAGTAAAACATTTCTAAGAACTATAACTAATATATATTTATTATAGCTAGTGTGTGCATATATATATATATATATATATATATATATATATTAGATATTATTCCTTGGAGGAAAGCATTTTGGACCATCCATTTTTTAAGAAAAATGAAAGTAAAAAAAAAAAACTAAAAAAAAAAAAAAAAAAAAAAAACTATTTGCTAAATGATACTGGTGCTATGAAGCTGATAAGAGACAAGCCAAGAGGGAAGCTAATTTATCTGAAGGCAGGAAAAACTAAGACAAAAAAAAATCCACTTACCTTTTGGAAATATCCTCTGCGGACAGATTTATCTTTGGTTTGTCTGAAGTATACATAACCATAATAATATGCATAATCACACTGGAAGAATAGAAAAAGAAAGTTTTTATTACATTATTATTCATTATTTTAACAATGAGGGAAAACAATCTGACAGTTATTTTATCTTTACTGAAAATGCCTGTCGGATTGAAGCAGATCATAATAGGCATTAAACTAGAGACAATTATTATTGAAAAATGTACATCTTATAGAAATAAAATAAATGTACCTCTTATAGAAATAAAATAAATCTGGGAATAAAATGGAAGTTCAAGCTAACACTATGACCAAGAAGGTTGATGAAAGATTCCGTCCTGGTTCAGCTTTCTTAAAATGGCCACTAGCTTTCACATAAAACAGAAATAAAATTTCTAGTAGATCTTAAACCTTTTCACTAGACATGCATGTATTGATAACCCTATCAACAGGGGTAACGCCTTTCCAGTTTTTTTGGGAAAAAAAATCCTTAGATCATGCGTGCTTAGAATCTGAAGAGGATATTTTTTCTTTTACTTTGGTCTGAGATCAGGCTAGGACACGAAAATTAGCAATATAACAAATAAATAATAACAAGTAAAATAAATTGACCTAAATTCATCCAAATAAATAAACTAATCCCGATAAACTAACCGTTAGAAAAAATAAAGATAATCAATCCAAATAAATACATGAAGTAATAAACGAATTAAAAACTGTTCCTGCCAAAATAATAGTTAGAATAAACTACAACAATCAACCCCAAAATTGAATAAATAGCTTTAATTATCTTCCTAAACCAAAACCAAACTATTATATAAGCGATATAAACAAATTTTTACTACATTAATAAAAACACCAATTAAAAAAATAAAAATAAATAAATAATATATAAGATAAGAAATAAAAATAAAAAAATTAAAAAATAAATAAAAACAAGCAAAATAATTTAACCCAAATAAATAAACAACTTCTGGTAAAATAACCACTAAAATAGACTACCCACAATACACCACTCACCCGTATATACATATAAATAGCCGAGAAAAATAACAGCACTCTTGGCCTGACAATTGCATTTAGCATGAAACAGACTGTCACCTCTAAGTTTTGACTTCTATGTTCACTTTTATATTTACATACGCTCTATCTCTGATATTGAGAACTTTATCCCATAGGTATAGCACATCTTAAGACTATATTTCTTTTTATATATATATATATATATATATATATATATATATATATGTGTATAGATAGATATCTGGGTATCTTTAAAATATATCTCTTCAGGATGTAGATGATTATGGCTCTCCACTTTAAAAACTGAATTGCTACAACTTCTTTATAAAGAGTGGTTTCACCATTGCCTTCTCTACAGTTCTAAATTTAAAGAAGTCCTTCTAGGCTGGCTGCTATCCAATGCTAGAGATCCCAGTCTACTGCTACTTAACCCATAGTATGGAACTGAGAGAAGAGATAGATTCATACCTTGAATCCATCAAGAGAATACTTGAGACTATCCTAGAATTTGAACACTGCTTTCTGATTCCATTTTCCATACAGATAATCCGTTAATTTACTGGCACATCCATATTAACTACTCCTGAATTTTAAAAAGAGAAAAAAAATACTCAAAATGTAGAAGTCATTATTTCTGCAGATATCTTTTTCATTCATTTCTCACTCTTAATGTGTGCAAAGATTTGTCAGATGACTCACTACATTTCCTATAGTCACAAATCAAAACTAGTTGAATGCAATTCTTAAAATTGCTTAAATCATGTCTTAAGAGACATGGTGCAGATAATCAGTGCATTTTTAATGAAAATGTAAAACTATTTACATTTTCAGTCTTAATTATAGAATGAATGATGAATTACACATTTTGTATGAAGAATATTTGGACAGGAATAAATTGGAAGGAATACACTTGAATTAGACATACTAATTGCAGAAAAAACAATGGTGATGGTGGGTGGGGTTTAAAAAGTGCAATACTTGCCAGCAGGCCAGCTGTTTTTTTTTTTCTTCTTCGGTTGCCTCAAGGAAATGGATTGTGTGACTCTTTCTCAGCTGTTACACTGGGCAGTTGTGAAACAGACACCAAAGTCAGCTGCGCCTACTTCAACTTCCTCTTTGTTCGTCTGTCAAGTCGTACATCCAGCTCTATTCCATGCAGTCAGCCGAATCACTCCTGATTCCCTCATGGCACCCTGTTTTTTATGCTGTTCTAATATGGCCAAAATTTGCATGTGCGCAAATATCGTCTCATTTTGGACGAGATCGGTGTGCATAAATTGCATCTTCAATAGCAGTCATATTTCTTTTTGTCATTACTTTGCAAGCAAGACACGTTCACGCTCATTTCGAATTCTGAGGTAAGTCATGTCTTTCGTCACACTAATGATACTTGACAAGACTTATGCTTGTGAAGTCTGCTTAACCAATGAAAAACAAAAATTAAAAATGCCAGAATATTTTTTTTCTTCTCCATATTTCATTCACTGCTGAAGCTTTAATAAAAGCAGATGATGTTAGACTTATAAACATCCTTATAATATATATGACCTGACAATTACGTTTAAGCATGAAATGGCCTATCAGCTCTGGATATTTACCTCACTGTCCTCTTATGTTTACATAAGCCCTATCCCTTGTACCGATCACTTTAACCCATAAATATAGCATACCTTATAGATATATTATAAACTCAATGAATTACTTAATTATGATTATTTCAAATCCTCGTAATAATTTCTATCACTTGTATATCTTTGCTTGAACTGGCTTCTAATGCTCTGGATGGAGTGGCTTGGGGATAGTAGTCGTTGCTTGTGGGGGCACAGCCCTATAGATAAGGGAAACTCGGATGAGTTACTCCACAAAAATTGTGAAGAGTAGCGCTATATCGAGTAATTCATTACCTCTTTGTCACCGAGGCCCGTTCGTACAGTTGGTATGACGCTTACATTGTACTGTAACGGTCCGGGCTCAATTCTCGGCAGTGGATGTGCACCACTGATGTGTTCCAAATATAGGATGAAACGGCCATCCAGTGCTTTCTGCATTCTGTTGAGGTTTCTTCTAGACTCGATGAATTACTTAATTATAATTATCTCAAATCCTCCTAATAATACAGAAGGAAACATACTTGATGAGCTTCAGTAAATGGCTAGTAGAACAGGGTTTGGTAGAAATAGCAAGATGACAAAACCTATTAAGAGCTACAAGGGGAAAGAAGATGTGGAGGATCATGATCGCTTACATCCTGAAGGGACACAGCACATAAAAGAATAAATTTCCTGTGAGTGCTACATTCTCTGGGCTCTATGTTCTCTCATCATGTGTCTCAAACTTACAAATGAATCATTTTAATTTTAGTATACGTTTCCCTATAGTTCTTTATCCCTAAGAGAGTGCTTCAAACCCAGAACTATCAACAATTATGGTGGACGAATGTTACCTAGGGAGGCCCATGACTTGAGATCCTGGTGGAACTTAAAAATCAACCCAGAACATGTACAATCCATTTTTAAAGGTGCTGGAAAAATGGCCACTTGTCTGTAACACTCCAGTAAGTACTTGAATCCTCCTGCTATCCTCTACCTTTACACTTGATGGGTGACTGCTTGGGAATATCAGAGGGGCTGTAAGCTTAGATATACGTTGGTTCAATAGATAATGGCATATATTATATACACATACTAGGAGACTAAAAAAAAAAAAAAAAAGGAGTGAAGGGAGAGTGAGACAAACATCTGACTAAGTAGCAAATACTAGTGCTCAATGCCTAGGCTATCCAGAAAGCAAAAAACACTTTATAGTGGCAACCTTTAACAAAACAGCTCAAATCACTACTTAATTTTCATGCTCTTTAGGTGAGCAGAATACAAGTGGGATCTAGCATTTATACTTGAGTACCATAATATGACATAAATTATTGCATTTAATGACATACACAATATATATATATATATATATATATATATATATTTGACAGCTGTCATCCATATTACTAACTTGTGTGAATACATTGTGAAAATGTATAGAAGCCGTAATGCATTACCTGTAATGATATAGGGCAGTCTCTGTTGTATTGTGAATGTGAAGGAATGTGAAGTTTTCGACCTGGACATTGTCGAATTCGGAAATGAAACTGGGTGTCCCCCATACAACCTGTAATGAAACAAAAGGAAACAATCAGAGACACGAATTATTATGGAAAATAAATACAAGAACTAAGTGCTTGCATGCACACATACCACACATAAACAAACACACAACCAGCCATGAAGGCAATTAAAACACATTCTGACATTTGGTCATTGTCATTATGTGAAGTAGGTCAGCATCAAACTTTTCAGCACCCCTTTGTCATATTAAAAAAGAAAAATCCTTCTGCTTTCTATAGCCAGTGAGGGAGGGCCTGTAAATGTTTGTAGAAAACAATCTGAAATTTTTGTTTGCAAAAGTAAATATATGCAAAGTATGGCTTTTAACAAAACTAATACTGTAATTTAACTAAAAGCTTATATTTTTATGCCAATTCCTGAAATATATTTTCTCTTCTGTAATTGCAGATGCTGCACTATGGTCTTACACTGATCAATTGTTAGTCATTTCAGAAGCTTCATTTTCTTTACTTGTTAAGGATGTTCAAAATGGGTACAGACTGAATTTTATGAAAAAAAAAAAAAAAAAATCAGTGTAAGGTGAGGTGAAGAAGAGGTTCAAGTACTGTGAAGTGTTTCTGAATCAAAAACCAGCTTGAATGAGATCACCAAGTGTGCTGATATGTTGTCCTGATAAGGGATGAAACCAATTTCCCCACAGCTGTAGCCTCTTTCTAGAAAAGAGTCCAGAACCATTTTATAATAGACTTAGTTCAATGTTGTTTCATTTGGAGCCAAATTCTCTATAATTATACCCTTAATAGTGAAGAAAACAATATGGCTTTAAACTTAGATTTGTTTTGTCAAACCTTCAACCACCAAAGATCAATTGCCATTTTCTTTTTGGATCATATTAAAAAAAAAAAAAAAAAAAAAAAATAATCCATGGCTTTTCATAAACAGTTCACTCTTTCTAAATTGGTTTTTAGTTAAATAGCAATAGGGAGGTTTAGATCCAAAATACAAATCCAAGGTAGTAATTCCAGGGATTAAAAATCAGTCTTGCAAATCCAACATCAGAAAAAAACAGAGGCCATGAATCAAAAGAGTGGAAAAATTCACATCTCAACACACAACTACCTCTTCACCCATGAAGAGCTAAAAACCATCCTGTGGTCCAAAGTAGAGTTTTTTGGGTTTTTTTTTTTATTGGGGGTAAGAAAAGCTGTGATTGGTTGAGACTGGTAAAGAAGTGCAAACAATTACCAAATTTCGAGACCTACTAAAGTCTACCTGGTCTTGATTCAGATTTTCTCTTTCAACTGATAGCACAAAGAACACAAATTCTTTTCCAAGTTAAGACTTGGATTTCTCCTTTGTCGGCACAGGTTCATCTCAGTTTACTCCAAAATGCCTAGGAACTTCTTTGCAGTTTTCTTTTTGATCAGTGGCCAAAAATTATTTGGATAATTATTTGCATAAACCTTAACATACTTAGATTTCCATGCAAAATTTGACCGGTCTTTATCAATGGAGACCCTTTCAACTTTAATTATCTTCAAGATCCCCTTGACCTTCAAATATCTCTAACCACTAACACATACATATAACATGTATTCCCCTAGCCTGATAAACTTCACTTACCATAGTAAAAGATTTGTAGCCATTGTGCAATTTCACCAAATTAATGCACTGTTTAGTTTTTGAACTTTTGCGCTGGTGAGACAGAAAAGTACTAGGAAGAGGAAAAAAGTCAAACAATTATGCCCTGACCCCAAAAAGAGGTACTGAACAAAATATCATGGGAAAATTAGCTCAGAGGGAGGTGTTGTAATAGAATATTCGACACTCCCTATTGCCTATGTGGACTGACTATATCAGTAGATATATATAGTGAGCACAGGATATACCTGGGGGTTTGCTTTGGGAATTACTAGCCTGTCACCTGATTCCCAGTCTTTGAGTAGTGTATTCTTTTATAATAAACCTCTATTCTTTCATCTATGTGCATGTTGCTGTTCCTTCAATAGAGTATCACCTTTTTCTGTTTGTAACCTCTTTAAGGATACAATATGAACTATTTTTATGACACACTGGACTTCAAACAATGCTTAACAGTGAACAAAACACGAGTGAATTGACACTTTAAGGTGTTGTTTATGCTTGTTCATTGATCAGTGTGAATCATCATTCACACCTGTATTCTGTGGTCAGATTTGTGTAAGCTCAATCTGATTTTTAATAGCCACACCTTGTGCATATATAATTGCATGCAACATACTACATCAAAGTTGAGAAAACTTAAGGTGTGAAATGGCTTTCACAAAAAGAAAAACAAAATATTAAAATAGAAAGTAAGGTTATTTCCCTGTGGAAGGATTTCAAAAGAGATACAAAATGAGAAATCCTGCATAACTTAGTTGATGGGTAGACTGATCACTTGTCTCAAATTTCCTAAACTATTGAGCAAGATTTCATATAATGTAAACAAATTCAAATCTTTACAGAACAATTATAATACACTGGTAGATAAACTGAAAATAAATTCTAAACACATGTTTTAGATAACTTATGAAATGGCTTCATAGGATAAATATCTATTGACCTTTGAACTCGGGTCTTTTTTTTTTTTTTTTTTTTTACAAGATCAATGCATAAACTTTTAAAGGTAAGAGTTGTATTAAAGATTTATATGTATAAAATCATCTATTACTAATTCTTTTATGTGCTGTGCCCCTTAAGGATGTTGGCAGTTATGGCTCTCCACAATTTCTTGTGTTTTGTAGCTCTTAATAAATTGTCTGTGTTATCACTCATAAACCCTGTTCAGCCATTCATTTACTCAAGCTTGCTAGGTAGGTTATGCATAGTTTTCCTCTCTCCCTCTTGCCTTCAATATGAGGCATGAGTATCAAATTTTCAAAGCCCTCTTTCCTCATCATGCACCTGAGAAATCAACTATCTCCTTTTGATAATATGTATAAGTGTCCTTTTTGTTTCCATTTTCCCTAAAACTGTTGTTGCTTACATGTTCAATCTATGGTATTCTTAGCATCCTCCTGTAGAACTACACTTCTGTTATTTCAAATTTCTTCATCTGTGATGAGATTGTCCAGCATTCACTGCCATATAGGAGGACTGATATTACATAAGAGTTCAGTACACTTTTTTTTTCTAACAAAATTTTCTCCATTTCTTAATACTTTGCTTAGCTTTTGGAAGGCTTCTTTCACTATCCCAGTACACTTTCAGATTTCAGTGTGGCACTTTCTATCCTCTGTTAAAACCAGATATTTGGTGTACTTGTTTGCTTTTGGTATATCCAATTTGTTATTTGTATGTTGTGCCGTTCCTTTTGCTGACAACCATGCATTGTATCTTCTTGCAATTGATATTTAGTCCATTCTTCTTGCTTTCCTTCACTACCTTCTGTAATAGTAGTTCTAGTCTCCTTTTGTGTCTTCTATCAACAGTGTGTCATCTGCATATTTTATGTTAAGACTGTGACCACCAATAATGAATCCTGTTGGTAAAACATCTAATTCTCTCAGAATCAGCCCACTGAGAAAGTTGGACTTCATACTTATTTCTAGCACCCTCTCCCATAAAATACAACACAAATTATGCTTTAATCCCTATAGCTATAATCTGGACAATCATCTATAATATCACTAGTCTTCAGGTTTTATTCTTATGACAAGATTCTTCATAATATTTAGAGGTATTATTCTTTAAGATACAATATCTTAATATTACATTTCTGATTTTATGCTGTTCTTATCCTCTGAAGTAAAACAAAAACAAGTTCTTCACCTTCAAGAGCTATTCTTATATACTTTTAAAATGTACAATAAGTAGTAAAAAATATCTATAGTACAAAAAGAGCACATCTTTTGATTTGTTGAGACCTAATGTGGATTATACTCACTCAATATATTATGAGTAAACATTGCATTACTACAAGTGTTTCTTAAATAAGTGGAAAACAATTACAATCATCACTGAAATGAAGAATATAGATACTAATAATTTGGTTGTAAGCTTCCTACCTACTTTTGGAATTTATAGCAATTTAATTAAAATTTGGAGTAAATTTAACCATGTGAATGTATTTTGGCCATTTTCCCTTCTGCTTCTGTAATATACCATTTTGAATAATCAATTCTAGAATAAAACAAATTTGACATTAAAAAAAGGTAAATATCAACTATAGAAGTTTAATTCCTCAGAACTAAGATGAAAAGAAAATCTTATTTGGCATAAACTTGCAGAGGTGCAATAGTGGCTCCAGTCTCTTCATTCTATATTCATCAAGAAGGTTATTTATATACTGACTCCACAAGTGCATCCATCAGGAGGATGACTATGTGGTAAAGTAGACAGTGCTCATAACATATGCACAGTATTTGATTTCTAGAGTGTTACAGAGAGTGAGTGAGCTATCATTACAGAGAGTGAGCTATCATTACAGTGAGTGAGCTATCAGATAAAATTTATTTCCCATTTTTATTCCCAAATTATTCCAATCAAAATTGTAAGAACACAAAAAGATTTTGATCTATGAATGAAAATAGAAAAAACAAATGATGTTAACTTAAAGCAGGTCTAACTATTCAAAATAATTTGAAGTAATCTTTAGAGATTGGGTCTATTAAAAAATTATGAAGCCATATTGTCTTATAAATCAAGACATTTTAACAATGAGAACTGAATGTAACTGGAGCAAGCATGATTTTGTCAAATCCATAGCTTACTTTTGGACGTTAAATCTTTGTTTTATTTGATACACATCAAATATTGGAAAACATGTTATTTAACTAGAGTTTATATAATGGCTGTAGCAATCCTTAACACTTTAATTTTCTACCTGTTTATAAGTTAGAATGTAAACTTTGTGTATGATTTTTCTGGGGCTTGCAACAGTATTTTTATGTATTAATGTACAACTGGTATTTGCTCTTACTTGAAGAAGCTAACTTAAAAAAAAAAAAAGAAGCCAAACTGTTTGGTATCCATAACCCCCCCACCCCAAAAAAAAACTCCTAATGTGAGAGAAAAAAAAAAAAAAAAAAAAAAAAAAAAAAGAGACAGTGACCCAGTTAGAAGTGTTGTAAATCTTAAAATTATCTTTCTTAAAAATTAGTTTTTATTATAAAGTGAAAAAAAAATTGAAAAATCGGAAATAACTGAACATCTCTTGGTTTTAAAACAATTCTGCAGATATTCTATAAAAAAAAGAAAAATTAAATGACTATATAAAGTAAACAATAATGTAAATAGGTCATGATATTAAACAATTTTTTTGTGTCAATATATTTCTTTAAAAAGAAGCAATAAAATCAATGAATTTTTAAAAAAATTTTTAAAAGCATTAATCATCTAAGATCATAGGGAAAAAAAGAAAACAAATTTGAAATTGTCATGTGAATCTAAAAATATTTTAAAATTTTAAGATGCTAGGAAATGTAAAGGTCACTAAAAACTATTTCAGTACAGTAAAGGTCAAGTATTCAGTTATTGTCCGACATCCCTCTTGTTTTATCATACTATGTAGTGAAATCATAGTTTGCTTTGTGATGGTTACTTATTTTTGTAATACTGTTTGATTCTTACTATTTTCAAAAGTCTGCATTATTTTTTTTAAGGCATTTTGAGGACATAAATAAAACCCATTAAAAATAATTACAACAAAAATAGTATTAAAAAAAAAAAAAAAAAAAAAAGAAAAAAAAGGAAGCTTGTATTGATTAAAGAAAAAAATGTTAGCTAATATTTAAAAAAATTATCAATTTTGAGAATGTCAAGTGATAATCTCCGCCTTGCATAATATGGGTTGTTGAAAGTGTACTTGTTAAATAGATGGCTTGATGTCCTCAGCTCCAATAACAGCAGCTATTACTAAGTGAGGAGGAATGTTTCTAATCACATCCAGCATTGGATCCATAAATATTGATTATTTCTCAGTCACTTCCTACTTTCAGTCAAACCTCTTTTCAGTTATCTTTCTCTCTCTGAAATGTGTGTGAAATCTAGAATGATTCCCCCACTTCCCAACAGGTATTCTTTTTGAATAACAAGAAAAATTCAAGATTTAAAAAATTGTAGTGTTCTTTTTAAAAATCCTATTCAAAATGTGGAAATGGAGGGGGGAAAAAAAAAAAAAAAAAAAAAAAAATCTAAACAAAAATTTTAAAATCCCCAAGGACAAAAAAGGATAAAATAAATGCATAAAAAAATATAGTTTTGAAGTATGCTATATTCATGGGCTAAAGAGCTCAATATCAGGGATAGAGCATATGTAAATATAAAAGTGGCCTGATGATTGTGTTTAGCATGAAACAGACTGTTGCTTCTGGGTGTTGACTTCAATGTACACTATATATATATATATATATATATATATATATATATATATATATATATTTTACACACACACACACGTTCAATATGGAAGCTCAATTCCACACTCAAACAAATCACAAGTCCAAACTTGAAGATTCAAGAGTCAATCCAAGTGGACAAGGAAGAAAAATAAACGACTTCCCAATTAGAGAACACCAACTGCTTTTTATTGACTGAAAATTTTTTTCATTGGACGCCAGAGATGCATTTATGGCAATGGCTACCACTGACTTCTTCCTATTTTAGTTATTTTGTCTTAGGCATATTTTACATAACACATGTGCCCTTTTTCTCAGATTTTCCCTTTCACCACAATATTATATATATATATATATATATATATATATATATATATATATGTGTGTGTGTGTGTGTGTGATTATGCAAATCACAAAGCTCAATAACTTTTTTGTTAAATTTTAAGCGATTAATTTCGACATTAAAACAAAGCTAAAAACTTCAATTTCATTTATAGAAATTAAATTAAAGCAGCTAGTTCTGTTTCATCTTCAAGCGAATTTCGGAATAACTAATTTTGAAATTTACAGAGCTTTATAAGAATATACATTTGTAATATTAATTTCTATGGATATAGAGAAAAACTAATCATTTTAATAAGGGGTGATATGGTATGCATTTTCACTGACAACTTGTATCAACATATTAGTTACTTTCGAAAAGAGGTTAAGTCAAGGTAAGGTCAGGGGTGCCTTTTTTCAAACGAATGAAGACATCTGTTCAACGCATATCGTCTGGTCTATTTTAACAACAAATTTTGGGGCACTTTTGTTATGCTGTTATGTATTTGTATACATAAAGATTTTTTTTCTAAAAGAAAAAAAAAAGAAAAAAGCTTATTTTTAAACCTATTGCATTAATTGAACTTGTTTATAGACTTTGAAATTTTTTAATTTTTTAAGCTAATTATTTAAGGCAAATGTCTGTTGGTGTCAGCAAAAAACTGCTATCTCATGTCTTTGATTGAATCAATTTTCATTTTTTAGAAACTTAATGTGTAGTTTTTCATGTAGGCATAAAGGGCATGGGTCATTCCAGGTTTTACAAGTTTTTGTTCTATTTATTATTTTCCATTTTACTTTTGGTGCTTTATTCGTTTCTTTTAAATGCCAAAAATATTTAGATAGGGATGTCTGATTTCTAGTTCTAGTATTATTGAAGGAGCTTTTGTGTTATCTCCACCTTATTTTAAATTTGTTCTTCGTGGATCCTATATATATTTTTTTCAATGTTTGGATTCTCAGTGGATGAGATTATGCATTTGTATACTACAGATTCTATGCAGCATTTATTATCCAAGAGGCAATCTTCAGAGTTTATACAATCACATAATTTTTCATTATTTTTGTCTAATTGTAATTTCAGGATTTTATTATGTTTTTTTTATGATTCTTTCTAGATTTTCAGTACAGCTGTAATTTAATTTTAAGGTGTTTTTATTAAAAGATCTTGCTAAGTTTGTTATCAGTAGGAAAGTGTTTTTCAATTAAAGCTAGGAATTTTTGCCCTAGCTTATTGCTAACCATTTGGTTGAACAGGGGTGGGTGTATACCAAATGACTTTTCTTTTTCTGTTTTTCTTCTGGTTTGTACTATTGTCTTTTTTATATGATTGATGTTATCAATTTGTATCCACTATTTTTTTTGAGAGCGATGTTGTAAAATTTACTGTGTTTCTGGAATATTTCTTCATTTACAGAGTTCATGCTGATTCTTTTCTCTATTCATGAGGGTATATGCCTAATTGTGGATGGAGGGTGGTTTGACCTAAGGTGTACATACAAGGGGTTAGTGTTAGGTTTTCTGTAAGGTAGGTATATGTTGTTCATTAAGTCTAAAGTTATGTTGAGGAAATTTACCCTTTTCAATTTTGTGTTAACTGTAGTTTTTAAATTTAGTTTTCTGAATTCACTATTATCTTTCTAATTTTATCTATTTTAAAATTTGTGGCACTCCTCTCTACCATGAGCCCATCATCCCTGTATAGCCCAATGTCCTTAATGTCTAATTCACTGTGCGCAGTTAGGTTATATAGTATAAATAGACAGACAAGGTCAGAAGACTCTGCAGAGTTTAAAGATCTCATGGTAATGTCAAAATGGTCTTCAGTGTTTTTAATCCATTGGTCCCCATTATGGATGAGGACAGATTTTTTTTGCATTAAGAATTATGTTCATTTCTTCTTCTGTTAGGTCTGAATATATAGTAGCAATCTCTAGAGCAGTCATGAATAGATCTCTTGATATTGACTGGTAATAATCCACAATATTGAACTGTATTAGGGTGCAATCAGGCTTATTGTTGATACTGGTAAATCAATTGATTGGTATTAATCCAGAGTGCTAATCTAAGGTAGTCTTTAATTTGCTTAGTAATCCTTTCTAGAATTCATTTGCTTATTAATCCTTTCTAGAATTCATTTGCTTAGTAATCCTTTCTAGAATTCATTTGCTTAGTAATCCTTTCTAGCATTCATTTGCTTATCTTTCCGATCTCATGTCGGGTTGGGTTTATTATTCTAGTAGTAGGGTTTTCCTCAAAATCCGGTTTGTGGTCCTTAAGAGTGATGTAGCATTCCTTTTCAGCAAGTTTGCCTACTCTATCACTTATCTTTAATTTATCAGTAATATTTTTTCTGGTTCTGTTATCTATCATATTTACATTGTTATTATAAGCTTTTTTCTTGTTAAATTTTTTTTTAATTAAGTTGTTGTAGTTCTCTGCTGTCAATTTGTAAAAATTTCCAGTTTTGTCAGACATCACCAGTACTTTATCAGTTTCGTTGATGCTTTTAACTATTTGGTCCAAATGTTTTTGGAAGTTGCTTTTCTTTTTTTGAAAGGAGATGTTTTTAATTATATTGAGCAAGTCCATTTCAAATTCAAATGACTGTTAAATGGTGCTGCTTTTTTACTTTTAATGCCATAAACTTCATGTTCTTTAGCCGAGTTATTCCCTCGAAGGAAGAAAAATGCCTTCCATCTTATCCTTATTAATTCCTGTTTTTTTGCATAAGTTTTACGAAATAATTCCGTTTGTGTTTGGAATATTTTTCAGAGAATTGCTGAAATTTACTTTTTCCATATTTTTAAAATTCATATTTTAATATATCTCCAAGTATAGGAATCGTGTATATAGAATAAATTCCAATAACCCAAAAATACTATTCTTAAAAGAGTACTCAATACAGAATAGAGCAAATAAAATTTATTTGAAAATTATAATATAAATGTTATAAAATCACTACAAAAATAGCCATTTTGTTTCAGCACTTCTGGTGTCTTATCAAGTGATGGTGTTGAATGTAGAATAAAGGCTCTTTATTCTACATCCAACGCCATCACTTGATATCAGAAGTGTTAAAACAAAATGGCTATTTTTGTAGTGATTTTATAACATATTTATGCTATAATTTTTGAATAAATTATATATATACACACGGATGTATGTATGTCAGCAGTAAACAAAGAAAACATGTACATATATACTAAAGTAAATAAAATAAAGTGAAATGAAGACTTAAAAAAAACAAAAAAAAAAAACAGAAGTAGAACAAAAAAAGGATTTTCTCTTAAGGAACACACAAACATTCCAGTGAGAAAATTAAAGATTAAAAGAATAAAGATTTTGGAATATGTTTGCAAAAAAAAAAAAAGAAAAGAAAAGTGGGGTGAGTAAATGTGTCAAATGACAAAGCAATTAGTCAAATTAGTAAAAATAAAGTTAGATGGCTGCTATGTCATAGCAGTAATTTAACAGGGTACTGGCCCTGATCAAACATGTAATTGCATGGAAAAAAAAAAAAAAAAAAAAAAAAAAAATCACTGGATGGTGATCTGGAGGGACTACTAACTGGAAAATTAAAATTCTCAGAAGAGTAGATAAGGTGGTTGAGAAAAAAAAAAATGAAACAAGTTAATAATTATGTTTTAAACAATAAAATGAATTTAAGAAAGGTTCCTAAGGGAAATAAACTCAGAAATAACTAACCAAGATTTAGTAATATTGAGCAAAACTAACATCTCCCCGTCTTATCCACTTCCTAGTCATAAGTCATGATTAATGTGTTTTCTGAAATTTTTGGTCCTGAGAAATTAAATACAAGGTTTATTTACATTAATGCTATCTATCCAAAACCTACATATTCTTACAGAAAATAGTCATCCAAATTCTCTTAGAGAAGGGATATCTTGGTTATATACCTAAATCCCAAACCTGGTTATATTTATATTAATACTGTCTGCCCAAAACACAATTATCTTTACAGAAAGAAATGAGCAAAATTTCTTAGACAAAGAGAACCATGTATTTATTAAAAGATTTGGATGGTTAGACGTGAAACCTGAATCAATCCTATTGAGACAACACCCCAGCCCCAATCAAGGAGGGAAAGGATAGCTGAATGATCAATAAGGTCAGTGTTACCCATCAAAGCTAGTAGGGCTAGCAACTAAAGAGAAGACAGAGATGAGAGAGAAGAAACTGATAGGAGTGGGGATTACAATGGGAAAGTCAAAATGCAGGTCAGTATTGATAACATTGCAGATCCCTCTTTGAATTTTGTTGAAAATTCAGAGATATATAGCTGGAGCACCAAATAAGATATGGCAGCAGTATTCAATGCATGGACAAATGGTAGATTTATAAATGCGCTAGATTGATTCTGACAAAAAAATGTGCCTGGAATGACACTGAACCAACCTTCTTAGCAGCATGCCTAGCAATTGGTAAAACTAAAAATAAAAACAAATACACGCCCTCAAAGTCTAATGATATTAGCTACAAAGGCTGATAAAACTTTTTTTTTTTTTTTTTTTAAATCAATCTCAGAGTGGGATGTTAAAAAGAAGACTAATAAAAACAGATGGCAACATCAAAGCCAGATTAAAACACCAGGAATGAAAATGAAAACCTGATAGCTATAGTTGTCAGATACAAAAGACAGAAAAAACTTTTTGTGCTTTGAAGGTCTCAGTATTTAAAGAAACTGATTTTTGTTTGACATACTGGAAAACTGGAGATTGTGGGTGGACAAACAACTTTGTTACAGACAAGTGGAAATGCCATGAGCACAGGTTTTAGTCCCATAGGAAGGGCTCAGTATTGTAAATATTAGTAACCATTCTATAAAATAATAATAAAAAAGTCTTTATTATTGCAGGCATGCGAGTAAGAGGAAGAAGTTGATATTAAATGTGCTTGTAAGTTTCAATTTTTAAAGCATTTCACCTAAAGATTTACAACTATTTGAACCCAACTAGTATTTTAGATTTAGTTGGGGATTTTAAAAAATTCAATCCTTTTTATTTATTTTTTAAAAATTTTTTATTAAATTCATTTTGAGATAAGAGATAGAGATTATAGGTCAAAGAAACTTCTTTATTAGAAGAGAAACAGGCAAGCAAACCAAATACTAATCAAATGCAAAACTATGAATGATCTTGAAGGGATATTTGAGAAAATATAATGGATCTAGTGAAATGGTTAATTCTTCAAATCTTTGCAACACTTGAAGATTGATAGGTGGGATGTGGGAGGAAAAAAAAATGGGAATTGATTGGCAAATAAATGGTACAAGGTGAACAAGCTGGGCCCATAATTCAGAAGTAAAAGATAATGGTACATTTAATGTGCTCCAGCAATAAAACCATTAAGTTGAATTATCAATGTCATTTAGCCCTTTGCTTCTAATTACTAGAGTTCAATATCCCTGTCTTTCTTGCCATTAAGCAGACGATTCTGTTGCTCTACCAACAGATAAGTGGGGGTGGGGGGGATCTACTTAATATCTACCAATTTCACTGGCTGATTGTTAAGAGTGCAAGTTTGGTGTTAATACCTAAGGTAATTTCTTTACTCTAATTGATAATGCAATTTAATATTTTGTTTTAAATATGACAATACATATACAAAACATCAATGAATTTATAAGTTTTTATCTACCTTTATACTGCAGATGTAAAATAAAACTTTGTGAACTGGACAAGAGTCACCTGGAGACATTGAAACTATTTTTTTTTCATGAGATAAAAGTTAAATGAGATTCAGTGAAATTTGAAACTTGAGTATTTTAAACCATACTCTCATGTTCAAATTCAAATGTCCAGACGAAAGGAGCAAATGGAGTAATGAGTAGCTGCTCAAGACAGGCAAAGCCCCAGTTACCAACAGTTTATGTTTCTGCAAGCAAATCCTTGACCAAAGAGGTCCACCTGCATAAATAGATATTGACAGAAAATGAATAATGAAAAAGAACTTGATGAACCTGACCAGAATCACCTGGTGTTATTGGAACTATGTGAAGAAAGTTAGAACAATGTTCAATGAAAATTCCAACTTCTGAGCACTCTCTCATTATATATTAATTTAACAAGTAGATATACAGTGGGGGAGGAAATACATATTTGTACACTATGATATAATTTTTTGTAAGATTTTGCTTGATTACTCCAATTATCTTATTGCCGGAACAATCTAGAACATTTCACATTTCATTTTTTATATAAAATACAAATCATACACAATAATTATCATATGGAAAGGCGAGGAACTATCAAATTCGCAAAAAGAATTGATCATCAGACATTAAAAGGAAAGCAAAATCCATAGGAAAATAGCAGATATCCTGAATATACCATTTACTACTATTAGTTCCATTATTGCTAAGTATAAAAAGGTGAAAACTGTTGAGGACAAATTGAGATCTGGTGCACCACGCAAGATTTCTCCAAAATCTTGGAGAAGAATTCAATACCAAATTCAAGAAAATCAAATGACTACTCAAAGAGAAATACAGGAAGAATTAAAATCATCAGGTATCACAAGGCAAACAATAAGCAATAACCTTCATAGAAGTCAACTAATATCACATTCTCCAAGAAAAACACCACTACTATTGAAGAAACAGGGATGCCCAGTTAAAATTTGTTTGTGAATATAATAAACTTGAATCATTTTGGGGACAGTGTTTCATGGAGAGATGAAGCAAAAATAAAACTATTTTGGTATAACTGAAGGACTCACATTTGGAGAAAAAAAACAGCACAGCCTTTGCAATGAAGAGCACAATCCCAATGGTGAAATTTGGTGGTGGCAATATCATGGTTTGGGGATGTTTTTCTGCTAATGATATGAGTAATTTAGAGATAACAGATGATAGAATGAATTCAAAAATATACCAAGATGTTTTGGACTAATTTGTTTGGGTCAGTAGTAAAGCTTGGACTCCCAAATGAATGGGTTTTGCAACAAGATAATGACCCTAAACATACAACTAAATCTATGAAAAGATGGTTTATTAAAAACAATGTCAATACACTTGAATGGCCATCATAGTCTCCAGACTTTAATCCAATAGAGAATCTGTGTCATTTATTAAAAATTCTAGTTAATAAATGGCCTCTGAAAAACATCCTGGACCTAAAGAGAATATACAAAGAAGAATGGAAACTTACAAATCATTGATTAAAAGCTAAAGAAAGAGACTGATTGCTGTTGAATCGAGTAAGGGAAATGCTACAAAGTATTAAACAAGTATTATAATTTTGTATGAAACTTTTTTGCCTTTAAGTTTTTTAATTTCATATAATTTCATTAATGAGAAATTTTACTGAATTTTTTTTTGTATATTGCAGCATTGTGCCATGGTATGCAAATATTGTATGGATTATAAAATTCTTTTAAAAAATCTAAAAAAAAAAAATCATGGTATATGAATATTTCTTTCCATCCCTACTATATATATATTTTTATGTCTATACATTCTTTTTTATAGATACAAATATTTAAGTAAATGCTCTGTTTATAATAAGCAGTATTAACAACATTTACCGGCCGGAATGTCCAAGAAATTGTCATAGAAAATATGCGTCCTCCGACAGGAATTGAACCTGTATTCTATACAGAACCGTCATATAGCCGGACGTGCTTTTACTGATTTCATCAGAGTTGAGCATTTTGGTTAGCAAGGTCAATTTTACAGGGTTTTTTTTTTTTTTACTGTTTATTATAAACAGAGCATTTACTTTGTCCATTTCATAATGTGACGTCATTTGTTTACATTTGGATATGCATTGAGCAGATATGAATGTATGTGGGACTCATGGAAGACTGTAGTTTAAAAACAGCAAAATCGACCTTGCTAACCAAATGTTCCTCCGTGGCGAAATCGGTAAAAGCACATCAGGTTATATGACGGTTCCGTATAGGGTACAGGTCCGATTCCCATTGGAGGATGCATATTTTCTATGACAATTTTTTGGACAATCAGGCCAGTAAATGTTAATACTGTTTATTATAAACAGACCATTTACTTAAGTATTTGTATCTATAAAAAAGAATGTATAAACATAAAAATGTCTTAAAATAATTGATGGACTTTGTCCATTTCATAATATATATATATATATATATATATATATATATATATATATATATATATATTAGTACAACTCCTCCAAACCAAACATCCGAGATGTTCAGCATTGAGGGTAATGTTTGGATTCCAAGAAGAAAAGACTGCTGTGGCAATGTTAAAATTTTTATTAAGTTTTCAAGTTTAGGACATTAAAGTGAGTCTGTAGTGTTGATTCGTTTTTATTTAAAGTGCAGATTGAATACATAAATGTGCAAAAAAAATAATTGACAACCAACAGAAATGAAAAAGATTGTTCTCAACAAATATTGCAATTTGTGAAAAACTAAGACACTTTATGAAATGTTTAAAAATTTATGAAATATCTTATTCTAAAACAATTACAATCTGTAAAGAGAGATAAAAATAAGGATATAGAGTACAACTCCTCTAAACCGAGTATCTGCGATGTTTGGTATTGAGGGTACTGTTCGGATTAGAGGAAGAAAAGGCTTCATATCTATGTTAATAAAAAAGTTTGGATTTGAAGATGAGCCCAAATTATGCTATGATCGGATTTGGAGATTTCTACTATATATATATATATATATATATAGCTAGCTTCTCTAATTTAAGATAAAGAAATTTGCAATCATAATTGTCTTGACTGAAAATTGATTGGCCTTTTTCAAATCTGTTAATTTGCCAATCCTATTTGTGATATTCTGCTAGCACATCAAGTCACATTAAGAAATGTATGAAAGATTGCTTAATTCAATAAACGTGTCAATTAGCAACAAGGCTTAGAAGAAGTGCATTTTCTGAAATAAATGCTCAACAATGATAATCAAAATTAAAGAGAACAATTGATAGAAAAAAACAAACTCTGCATTGCATTTAAGTGGGGGGAGGTATCTAATGCACCGAGTTGGAGATAACACTGACTTGTATCACAGATTCCCCAGAATTCACGTTAAGCAAGAGTGAAAAATTCAAGCTTATATCTGACATGGTTTCATAATAGATAGTGGGGGGTGGGAAATTGATGATCAGAACTGCATGACTTGAGATATTGTGTGCTTTGGGCTGTTACAGAACGGGTGAAGAGGAGAAAAAGAAATGAACACAGCCATACTGATGAGTCAAGTGATTGTGGTAGTGATCATTCAATTCTTGGGGTTGGGGTGAGGAATTGAAGAGAAAGAGAGGTTAAAGGTTGTCTAATCAAAATATCTGCAAGTACCTTGAATGGTATCCTTGAACATTTCTTTGGTTCTTCTCTAATTCCAAAAATATTCCAAGTAGAGAATTAATGGAAGAGATAAAAACCTTAAATAGGCCATTTTCAAAAGGGAATAATTTGTCCAAAGCTTTTAAAAGGAAAATGAACAGCCTCTGATAAGTCACCCACCAAGTCAATAGAGAGGAAAGGGAAATGTGTGTTGAGGCTTATACTGATAATAGGTGCGTCACTAAAAAAAAGTGATGTATTTATGTCAAACAAATCCTGTTCATTTTTCAAGGAATAGAAAAATAGTTTTTTTGAAAGATAAATTAAAAAGAATCAATAATTTTTACATTCAATTGTAAGCATAACATCTCACATGTACAAACTATTGATAACGAGTGATACAACTAATTAACCCATAGCTTGGGGGGGAGAAGTAGACTTGTATCTTTCCCAAGGGTATTTGTGCATAAGTGAATGTAACGAATTTAACAGAAATTGGAATTCGGTTCTCCGATTAACAATTTGGAGCCTTTATTCATTACACCATCTGAACATCCAAGAATACAGTACCTGATATTTCCAAGTTCCCATGCAGTCACCCATTTATGTACTGATCAGGTTTGATATTGCTTAACTTTGGAGACCATACAGGAATCAGTGTTTCAACATGTGACCGTAAGATAAAAATGCTGGAAAAATGGTAAACGCCTTGTACAACTCCAGAAAGTCCCAGACTCTTCCTGGCATTCTCTATATTTACAAGAGTCAGATCAAACCAAAGATAGACTATTGCTGCCATAAGTGGGTTGAATCTGTCCAATGCTTTCTTTCCAGCCTTTACAGAGTTCAAAAGTGTCTGTGCTACCTTGTGGGTGCTAAATTATTTGCCACCTTATAACCCCTTTCTTACAGATGAAACATAAGTATTTTGCTACTGTCACTATTTCCAAAGAAAATAGTCTGATGAGCTACATTCTTTAGTTCTAGCAGTTCAGACCATCACAGCTAAGACCTGGCATGCCACATACACAGGGTCAAATTATCCTCGTTCCCTTCATATTCCATTAAATTGCATTAATACTCTAGATTATTCAGGTAGAATATTCTAATGTTATCAGTAGTTATTTTTAGCCTAAAAAATACAAAACATTTTGTTATTGATATTCATGCAAGGTGGATTATCAACACATGGCAAGAGGTAAAGAACTGACAGATTTCAATTTGAACAGCTTCTTCAAGAACTGCTGCAGAAAAGACTTCCAAGAAGATGATTCCATAATCACTACAATCTTAAACTCTTCAAGTCTAGGTTTGACCATTTTCTATCTTACATATCCTCAAAACCTGCACTTTTTATCACCTCGTATATCCATAAAAAGAACCTTATTCAGTAAACCTATACCTTGAGTGGTCTTTGGTTAAAAAAAAAAAAAAAAAAAAAAAAAAAAAATTTCTACACACAGTGGAGAGGAACCTATTCGTACATATACAAATTTTTAATTTATTGTATTTCCAACTAATGAATAAACATACTTTTCATATAATTTACTGTACAGATTTATAATACCTAAATATGCATATAAAACAGAAAACATTTTGACTTAATAGAAATAAATCCCAATTATCCATTTTAATGTGTGAAAAAAGTATTCGTACAATGCAAAAAAGAATACATAATCTTGATTTAATACTTTGCAGATTAGCCGTTATTCACTTCTACAGCAACCAACCTCTTGTAGTTCTCAACTAATGATTTGCATATTTTAGTTGGTATTTTCTTCCCTCTTCAAATATGATCTTCAGATCCAGAATGTGTGTTGGAATTGGATTTGAATTTTCAAATAACACCAGATTCTCGATTGGATTTAAATCTGGGGACTAACTTGGCCATTTCAGGATATTTATGTTATTTTCAGCAAAAGATTTCTTTGTAGATTTTGCAGTGTGCTTAGGAGGAAGTTCAAGTTTTTTAACAGAAATCACAATTTGCTTCCAAAATATTTTGATACGCTGCAGCATTCATCCTACTAACTATTACGGATATGCCAGTACCTTTTGCAAAAAAAAAAAAAAAAAAAAAATCCCCAACCATGATGCTGCCACCACCAAATTTCATTATTGAAATTGTGTCCTTTTGTTTGAAGGCATCACCATCTTTTCTCCATACATGACTTCTAGAATTATATTCTAACAACTCAATTTTGGTTTCATCTGTCCATAATAATCTTTCCCAATACGATTTTTCCTTATCCTTATGTTCACAAATGAATTTGAACCTTGTGTATCTGTATCTTTTCAATAACAGTGGAGTTTTCAAAGGGGGAGCATGACTTTAGATTGTTCCTATGAATTTCATTGCTTATTGTCCATTTAGTGACACAGATTGCCAATGAAAGCAAATTATCCTGCAACTTTTGACAAGTAACCATTGGATTTTGTTTCATTTGACGCATTAATTTCTTCAAAGATATTGAAATCTTCCATGGACCAGCTGTTCTTTGGTTTTCAACAGTTTTGAATTTTTTATACCTTGCAATGAATGAACTAATGGTAGTAAATGGAATACTCAGCCTTGTAACATTTACCTTCTTTCCAGAGCTCAAACAATCAGTTCTTTCTGTGAATTTGTCAATTCTTTATCTCTTGCCACGATGATAACTTTCTTGCATGAATATCAATTACAAAATGTTGTGCTTGTATTTTTTAGGCTAAAAATAACTACTGATAACATTAGAATATTCTAGCTGAATAATCTAGAGTATTAAAGCAATTTAAAAGATTTTAAAATCTGAAATTTGCATTGTATATTTTCTCACCCATTAGAATGGATAAATCGGATTTATCCCTATATAGGGGGGGAAAAAAAAAAAAAAAAAAAAAAAAAAAATCAATTTTGTTTTCTATTCATATTTATTTATTATGCATCTGTACAGTTAATTATATGAAAAGTATGTTTATTCATTAGTTGGAAATAAAAAATTATAAATTTGTATGTGCACAAATATTTGTCTCTCCACCCACTGTGTGTGGGTCGGTGTGTGTCTGTGTGTATATATATATATATATATATATGAGAAACTTCTCATCAACAGACTAATGGGGGGGTCTGTTAAAGCCAATTGTCTGTAGATGGTCATAATGTAAATACTATAAACATATACATACGGCATAAATATATATATATATATATATATATATATATATACTACACAGCACACA
>OZ010590.1:17697606-17746985 GCA_963932145.1 Acanthosepion lycidas | reverse complement strand
ACACATACAATATACTGTGAATATACAGTAATATAAAAAATACAGCATGACACACTTATGAAGAATAGTATCAATTGTGCTCTTTCTCAAAGGGATAATATTAATAGATACAGTTTAAAAAAAAATACAATATATTTATTATAAATAGGGAAATATACACTACAACTTGTTAAAATTTATTACCTTGTGTATATATTGGAAAGTGTATTTTTTTTATGCAGTGATTATATAGTGTGGACTCAGACTGGTTTATTATTCTAAGTCTGAAAAGCTATGAAGTTCCTTTGATACTTAGGTTTGTACGCTTCCTTTTTACACTTTCCTTCTGCTTCGATGCCAGGATGAGGGCAGAACAATATATTAATCAAAATAACAAATATATATTTCTCCCAGCTACTTTCTCATGCACACACTAATGTACTTTATATACTGTATACCTGTCTTTGTTTACAATTGAAAGGCCTGCCAAGCTGTTACTTTGAGAACTAATATGACTTATTCTGCTAAGCCCACAAATTTTGAAATACATTGCTGATAATTTGGAAGTTTTGCCTGCAAATGAAATGTTTGTCTATATATCACAAACATTATGTCTGCTTATTTTTATCATAATCCTTTCATATTCACGAATATTTTTTTGTATATTACAAATGAATAAAGGCAAGAAATGCACTGTAACAGTAAGAATCACTTATTTCCCAAAGTATTTCCCATCTCTTTCTGAGATAATCATCCGGGGTTCAACTTGTAAGGCAAAAACTATGTGTAGATATCCATAACTGAATTTTTTTTCTCTTTTGTGTTTAAATGCTATGGCTGACAGTTATGCTTTAGCAGTAATTAAAATTTGAATTTTTCTTTTATGTTGGAATGTCCTTATTCAATTGTAATATATGGAAAAATATTTGTGAATATGAAAGGATTATGATAAAAATAAGCAGACAATGCTTGTAATTAATTCCATCAGACATGCCTAAAAGAGAATTTGTTGCATATATATTTAAAAAGAAAAAAAAGCTAATTAAGACTATACTCACATGAACAAAACACAGACTTGAAGCAGAGAAAATAGATTGAAATCTCTAAAAAAAAATAATTATAAAAAAAACTATTTCTGATGTTGGAACAAACACCATAGTTTAATGGTTAGCATGCTGGTCATACAAGCCATGAATGACATTTTATTGAAAGGAGAGAGAGAACTGGAGAAAAAAGTAATTTTCTAATTTAGCAATAAATTATTTTACAGTTCATAAATAATAGAGTAATTATAGCGGTTAAGATCCCTAACGTAGTTAGGGGGGGGAAGTGTTTATTTTACAAATATTTTTCTTCACTTAATTCATTAACAATATTGACCTAACATTATCCTGTGAAAATACCAGATATAAATTCAGTTAATAACCTGTCAGGCTACAGATTTATTAATCCACTCATATAGATAAGATTTTTTTTCTTATATAACCAAACTTTTTAAAGCAGGCATTAGAAATATAGCAGAGAAACAAATTACAGATTAGTTTTTTTAATTAGGTTATATTCAAATAAACATTTTACCTTGTAATTAGATGATTTTATTTTGAAGGCTGTACAAAAAAAAAATGTAATTTGATTTCATTAATCTTCAGGTCCTGATTGAGACTAAATGTACATACAGTAAGGAAATGAGGATATCAAGTGTCAATAAAAGAATTCAAATTCATTTATGCGGCCTTGTGTTAGATAACTTCTTTTCCACCCTACATCTTTCTCAAAGCCCTAACATCACAAACCTATCACTACTTCCATGGCAAATGTTCATATGAGCTCCATTCTTTATAGTCACTACCTTAGACCTTTACACCTAAGATCCACCTTGCTACATTCACAGGGGTGAATTGCCCTCATTCCCTAACATTCAGTAACCCTCTACATTGAGTGGCCCTTAAGCCTTGTATTAAAAGAACATTAAGGGGTGGGAAGAAAAAAAACCCAAAAACAATTACCCTGGTATTGTTGATTAATTTGTTTTTTACGGCTTATCCGCCTATTACAGGTTATTTAAAGTCAGATTTTTTTTTTTTTTTTTTTTTTTAGACATAATGGTTTACTGATACAAGTTTTACTAATTAACCCATAACTGGGGTGATAAGTGAATTCATGCCATTTCCAAGGTTATTTGCATGCAAGTGAATATAATGAACCCAATGGGAATTGGAATTTGGCTATCTCTGATTAACAATTTAGAGTTAGAGATATGTTTTACATTAAATCATCTGCACATTAATGCTTATAGCACCTGGAATTCTCAAGTGTGCACCTATCTAGATACTGACTGGGTCCAAAGTTGCTTAACTTTGGTGATCATACAAGAACCAGTGTTTCAACATGATATAGCCATACGCCCTGGTATTGTGTGGGAATATTAGGAAAAGCACACATTCAGTTCTTGAATCTTTCTAAATAACCAGGAACTACTGTTTTTCATAAGTTAAAAATTAATTATATATATATATATATATATATATATATATATATATAAAAATGTTATGAAAACCAAATAAGTTATTTACTGCTTTTTTTTTTCTAGAAAAAAGACAAAAATTTATCAATATTTTTTTGTTTCCTACAAAACTGAACTGCTATCAGGTTTTTCTTGATTTAGTATTAGTTAACTAAAGAAAACATTTATTACTTGGTTACTGCAGATCTATGCAAACGTAATTAGCATTAGCATTAACATTCTTTAAAACATGTTAAAAGTGCCTAGACCGACATGTTACTGACTTCAATGATTACTCTGTAAAAAGATAAGAGACAACAGAGCAATAACATAGTAGTCGCCATGAGAAGATAAACAAAATGAAAACTATCTTCAAAATTTAAAGGGGGACTAAATATAGTGGAAAGAACATGTGCACACACACACTCATTTTATTCCGTTTTTAAAATATACATTATCACTTGACACTTGTCTTTTTTAGAAAATAAATGGTTACTTGACAAAATATCCAGCTGATAGCCCTCAATGTTTAAATGTTCAAGGGTCACTGCACCATTTATACCTTGAGATATATATATATATATATATATATATATATATATATATATATATATATATATTTTAATTGTCAAAGTAAATTATCAATATTTTTAATGTTGCCAAGATGGAAATCATTTTCATTTTATGTTTTGAACAAGAGTTTTTCACTTGCATTCCAAAAAGTTCTCCATCCCAAAATTAGCACTTACATAATCATATATCAATGGACTAGCATAAGCAAATAAGAAATACAAAACCATTTTAATTTTACTGTAAATTTTGTACAAAAACTATTTTAGTGCAATATTCTGTGAGAAGTTACCTTCAGCTCAGTTTCAACATTTTAAGGTTAGTGAATTGCAGAAGACCTGGTCATAAAATTCATGCAAGTAATGTTTGAAATCTGATACAGAAGGATCTCTAATTTTTACTATTCTAAAATATCTAAATGATTACAATACATGGTAGTGTGTTTATACAGTTCTAAAGTTCATTTTAGCATCACAATAGGATTCAGTTAAGTTAGAAGCTAACTCAAATGGTCTATGGTACACATGAGACATGAAAACAGTTTGAAATATTCAAGAAAGGTAACTTCAGCTGAAGGGATGCAAATGTACATCAAACAGATTGTCCTGATGAATTTAATGATGACTTGTTTTTGTCAGAATCTGATAAAAATAGTGCCATTATAATTGAAGAATTTACTCAAAAAGCAAACTAAAGTTCTTCAACAGTTCACTGACCTGTAACAACAGGGAAAGGTGCCCAAACTTAAGAAATAGATTCTCCATAATTTGAAAGAAGTCAGTTTATTTCTGCACATCTTTGCACTCTTGTGAATTTATCACTAATTAGATTAATGATTGAGGAAGAAAAATGGATATTTTACAAGAATATTAAGTGATGTAGACAATGACTTAATAGAGATAGACAGGCTAAAGTTGAACCTAGAAGAGCAAAAAATTCCTTGAATAGCAACCTAAGTGTTAGTGGGATTGCACGAGTATAGCTCATTTCAAGTTGATACAAGTCAGTGTTCTGATTAAAGCAGACATCTGCTGTCAGTGGTTAAAGGATTCAAACAGTGCATTGAGAGAAAAAGAGAATCATTTTAATCAATCATAAAGGTGTGGTATTCAATCACAATAATGCACGGCCCATATAGCAAAGATCATACTTGAAAAGACTGACTAGGGAGAAGGTGGAGATTCAATACTATCTTAATTCTCCAGATTTTGATCCACCTAGTGACCACTTACGCTGACAGTTAAACTAAACTTAATGGACTAATATTTTAAAAAAACACATGAAGGGGTAGAAACAACACTTTTCTTTCTGAACTAAAACAATTTTACTAAAACAGTAAGATGAAGCTTATGAATCACTGGAAGGAGGTTGGTGATTACAATTTATACCCATACTACTTTTATTATGAAGAAATTTTTATTTTTTTTTTTATTATAACCCCAAGTGGGGACAGTCACATAAATATCTTCTAAGAGATTAGGAATACATACAGGCATCCACTTAGAGAAAAACAAATTTCTTTTTCCATATATATATATATATATATATATATATATGTGTGTGTGTGTACACAAGCCAGAAAGAGCGAATTAAATATGGATTGGAATCTGACAAGATAAAAAACAAATAAGAAATGCTTATCAATCTAATATTTGTATGATTTTCATTGGTTTCACGTCCATTCGACCCTTTAGACCAATGTTAGTATAATTTGTGGCGTTTTGAATTTAAAGGTAGATGACACACGTTCATCCAAAGTTAAGAAATTAAGATTCCAAGCTTAACTGAAAAATCGTAAATATTGGTATATGTAAGTATGTAAAAATTCTAGTTTGTGCATGTGGGAATCAGTTTAGCATACATTGTTTTTTTTTTAATTTAAAATGTCACAAATTATACTAATGTTGATTTTTTAAACAGTCGAATGCATGTGAAACCTGATTGGCCAATGAAAATAAAACCATACAAAAGTAAAAATACCAGAATTTCTTCTTTTCCTTCATATCTCATTCTGCAATGAAACTTTAATAAAAGCAAAACATGTTAGATTGGTAAATCTTTCCTATATATATATATATATATATATATATATATATCTATCATGACTCTTCAGATTCTGCTTTTGGTAATATTTTTGAATTACTTTGCACATTTGGTAAAGATATTGAAATAATTTCCTGTTGTCTTTTCTACAGTTTTGAAATTCAGAGTTTTCCCTCTAAGAATGGTTGCTACCCAAGGTTAAAAAGCCCCATTTACTTCACTATTTAACCTATGAGCCGGGAGGGAAGAGAGAGAGAGATTCATCCCCTTTTCAAGGGCATCAGTGCAAAAGTAAATGTGACAGATTAACCTAGAATTCAAACTCCATTTGCCAATTCCATTTTTCATGCACATATCTGTTAAATTTCTTGCATATCTTATTCAGCCTGGCTAAACTTTATTTTCTGTCTTTTCAAAGATCAGTTGCACCTTCCCATTCCTAGAAAGATTTGATAAGTCATCACTGTAACAGGAGCTATTAGCAATCAAGTTATTTCTAATGCTTGACTAGAGAAGGGGTATTTGCTTGTAAATGAAGCACTCTTCTTTCACTTATAATTGCATGTGCATCAGAAGTGTAATCAAAAATTGTTTAACTCCAAAGACTTGACAGAAAAAAAAAAATTACTTGAAATTGATTTTTTTTTTTTTTAAGACTGTCTTATGACAGGGAAACATGAAAAATTTATGGATAAAAAAAAAAAAAAAAAAAAAAAAAAAGTAACAATTTTTGGGCTTAACCTGCTTGAAAAGTGATTTCTGATGACGCATGCAAAAGGTTTTTTCGTTATGTCAGTAATTTAAACAGCTGAGGAAACTCAAGTTAAAAGCCAAAAACCTAACGTTTGACATGCAGGAACATGTCCAAGATAAATTGGTTTTCTATCATATTTGAAATACTGAAAAGTTTCTTGTATATTCTGATTTGTGAATAAAAATATACAAGCAATGATGGGTTAGCATGAAATTTACATTTACACACATCCTGTCTGCCAAATACATAGATATTACCTCATCAACACCTTAAGGAAACCTTTTTTCACCTCTTTGAAAACAACCCCACCCCCAAAAAAAAAAAAAAAAAAAAAAACAATTAATATGCAAGGTTCAAGAAGGATAAGTTGGAAGGATAAGATCATATTTTTAATTTTAACTCTTTAGCATTCAACATGCTCAAATCCACTCTAAGTATTGGTTCTCAATATTCAACCTTCCACCCCCACACCATGTGCACTCTGCCATAATATATGATGACATCATTGCAAATAACACAGGAAGTCATGCAAATAGTAAGACTGATCACAAACAGTGAAACTTTGTGAGTCGATATTTATGGGGCAGATTTGAGTTTATTGAATGCTGAAGGGTTAAAGAAATTCAAGTTTTTGTACTTAAGTTTTTTTTCTATAGACCAATAAATTAACCTACTGCATTATCTTTTATTAAAAGTTATTTCTATTAAAAGCATAAAGTTTACCTGAACAGTAAATAGAATGTTTCCTGGTTCAAAGTTTACCTTACCAAGTACCCAAATCTCTACTCTGGTAATACTCTTAGCTTTTTAAGGGGAAAAATGCAGTACCACTTATTTTTTTCCTTGTAAGTTAGTGACATTAAACAAATCTTATTCATAAAAATTACAAGAACTTAAAAAGCAAGAAGACATGCTTGGCAATGGTTTAAAAAAGTTGCTGTATCATAAAACCAGCTATAATCAGAGTGATCCTGAATGATTGGAGTATGCAAATTAGTTTCTATGATAGAACTATCAGTGCCTTCTTAACAGAAAAACAAATGTAAAAAGTACTTAGATTATTTCTCAAATCTGTTCTTTCTAGAGGAAAATTTCCAGAAAATTCATCTACCAAAGTGTGTGGTCAATAATGCCAACATAGCTACTAGGAAACTGGATTAAAATTTACAATTTGTGCTTTTTATCCCACCAATTTAAAAAAAGAAAACAGTTTGTATTTCATTTCTAAAGAATTAATGGATTTATTTTTAATCCAACATTTTTATTACTTTAAAGGTTATTAGTAGATACTCGTATTTTAAACAGACACCCCATTTTAATTTTAAACAGTTTATTTTTGTAAATATTGGGTTGGTGCATAATTATCAGGAATTTTTGTAGGAGAGTTATTTGTTAATAAAAAAATGCTGTGTTGTTTACTTTTTTTTAATAAAAATATTATTTTATTTTCAGGTTATGAAATACAGTAGATGATGACTATGTTCCAGAATAATCATTTAAAAATGTTATTGTTGAATTTCTGTTTCTTTTTTCATAATAAATATTATTTAAAAATTCCTGATAATTATGCACCAACTCAATAGTTTGAGAATCTATGTTTTTCATTCTTACAAGGAAGGATAGTTGAAATAGAATTACAGTCTGAATTTCTGAAATGAACAATTATTTATACTTGGACTATTGTCCTCATCTTTGTTATTATCATCACTCTTAGTATGAGTGTAAATAAAATGGAATTGCACTAAATTATTTGGGAAATTATTAACATACTTCTAATAAAGCTGGTGATATTAAATTATTTTAAACTATTCACCCATAAACCAGTTTTTTTTTTTTTTTTAATCAATTTATGATACAAAATGATGAGGTAACAATATTATCAGTTTTATTAATCATTTTTATTTGTATTTACAATATAAGTCATTGTAATAATTACTGTCATTGTCATCATAGGAAACGATTTCAATTACAATGTCAGCTCTTCTTTTAGTTTTCAGAGCGGGAAATCTCTTAGGGACCAAAAACAAATGAAAAACACCTTAATGCAAATATATCCTAATTTAAAGTAGGAAAAAATATTTTAAATATCAATATTTTTTTTTACTTATTTATAATAATAGAGACATTTCTTCCACAAAATGCACTTTGAATACAAAATGAATAATTAATACTAAAGACTGTATAAGAAGGTTTATTGTTCCACTGGGTTTCATAGTTAAGACATTGTGTGAAAATTTGAACTAATAGCTAAAAACAGGTGTAGCCTTTTTCAAAATAAGGCTTTTTATTAAACATGCTTCCTTAATGACAGCAAACCAGTGTACATCTATTTACCATCAAGTCATATGACATTCTTCACATTTCAAGTAGTTATTTATAAAAAAATAGGTCTAATGTGTAGTGAAATGTCTAAATATATGTTGTGTCATGCATATTTAAATTTATTTAATAATGTTATAATGCATTATGCTTATTTTTTTTTTTTTTACACATAGTTGGAATATAATATACAAGTGTTTGTTTAATTATGTGGGTTGATATAAGAATGTATGAAAGACAAATACTGAATTTCTTATTAAAAATGGCCATAAAAACAGAAAAATGTCTAATTTTAATGAAATTTGACACTGCATTTGGCAGGAGTTCAAGGTACAATATGCTCCTAAATTAATTGGGCTTATTGTTTAAGCTGTACCTCAGGAACACATGTACATACAAGATTAGAGTTTTAGTATTATATATAATAGAAGTATAACAGACCAATATGGTTATTTTAAGAATTTCAGTGCATATAAGTGGAACAAATATAATGAGCCATTTTTATTAAAAGTCAATTTCCCTGAACTAAAGTATATAAAATGGATAACATTAAGAGATTAAATTAAGTTGGAAGAATTAACTGACATGAGAAAACTAATGTGAATATATTAGTATCTTATGGTAATTTCTCATCTCATAAATTCAGACAAAGCATATTACTTTTGTACATTTTCTACTGAGTAAATTCCACAATTTAAATAGACTTTCTAAGGACTTATTGTATATACTCAAATATAGGGAGAGTTTTTATGATTAGTTTTTTTATGCAAAAAATAGGAGTTTCTATTATACAAAGGTTATTTTTTGAAGTGGTTAAAAATCAGGCATGAATGAAAATAAAACTAAAGTATCTAAATCTTTGTATCAGATATTCTACAATAACTGTTTTCTTAACATTTTGCGGTAGCTTTGTACAAAAAAGAATGAAGACCATTTATTTGCTATAAAATATGTCCAGGCTGAGGCCCAGTACAGCAATATTTGATTACGGTAGGCCTGCTAGTATTACTCAGAAGCTGGGGTCAAATTACATCAAAATAAAAAGAAACTATGATAAAGAAGTTGATGAAAGCGATGTTTGGTTTGGTCTTTTTTATGATTAACCATTAAGCATTCTGAGGATATTGTGGCCTGAACATGTGAGCAACAAAATATTAGGGAAAATGTAAACAAAAAGGAAATTTATACTTAATATCAGGAAGAGACAGTTGAGGTTTCTAGGGCACATAATGAGGAAAGAGGGATTGGAAAATCTGATACTCACAGGACAGGTTGAAGGAAAGAGAGACAGAGGAAAACAGCACATGACATACTTAGTAAGCTTGAAAATGGATGGCAGAACAAGGTTTAGAAGAAATAACAGAAAGACAAAATTTATTAAGAGCTACAAAGGACAGGAAGTTGTGGAGAGCCATAATCACCTACATCTTGAGGGGAGACGACATATAAAGAACCATTTTTATTTTATTAAATGCAAAGTATGTAAGTGTAAAATAAAAAAATGAGGGAGGTTCAGTTAAGGAAAAGTCTTTATTTTTTATTTTTTTTTACTTGTACAAACCTGTAATTAGGAAAGTAATGATAATGTGAGAAATTTTCTTTATGTAGTGTGTTTTGTCCTTTAGGACTTCAGACTAAAGTGAGGTTTATATTGATGTAACTACACATAGGCACTATGTGTAGTTACATCTCCCACAAACTAATAGACAAAGAGTATGGCAAATAGGTGGATACTTTGGTGGGGGGGAGGCAAAGGATTTTACACTGGTGGTGCAGTAAGCATATTATTGACCCTCAACCAAAAGGGACAAAAAAAGGCAAAGAAGACTAACCATGAAATGCAAAAAGAGTGCATGGCTGTGAGCAAGAACAATAGCCTGAGAGGCAAATTACACATTGTGGACATCAAAATTGACTATGTGTAAAAATTCAACTATTTGGGCAAGCATTAAGAGACAAGAAAAAAAAATGTGAATCAGAAATCTAGGATGAACATAGGAAGAGTGAAATATATTTTTTAATCCTTACTCAGTTTTTGAAAACTACTATGAGAAATACAGAAATGAGTACTGGACTATTATTTAATGTCTACACATCCATATGGCAGTAAAAAAAGAGACAATTATCACAGAGGGAAAAAAAGATTAGATGAAGTTCTAACCAGAATGACCAACAAATAGTAGAGAGGACAGGAACAGAAACATAATCCTGGTATGAAACATGATTTTAAATTTATAATTCTAATTGTTTTTAATTTATATGCTTTAGTTGGAATTTAGAAAAAAGAAATTGATGCTTCCACTACTGGATGATAGTAAAAATGCAGTTAGTATCTATTCTAAGGATCTGTTTTGTACAATAATAATCTTATATAATTATTAAATAAACTGAAGTTGCCTCTGATAAATTCCAACCTTTATAATATAAAGGAGACAGAAAGAAAAATAAAGGAGCAACATTTTATAAAATACTTAATGATCGTTATCCATTACATCATGACATTGAAATTTCTATGTTTTGGGTAACTTTTGATGCAAATGATTTACTTTTGCAAACAGAATGGTATTTTATTTAAGAGTTAAGAATGGAACAGATTTAAGTTTCGAAACATAGAAATTTCTGTGTCGTGATATAAAATATTTTTTAAATAAAAATGTTATAATATTATGCTCTATGCTGTATCAAGCACTTAAAAAAAAAAAAAATATATATACTAAAGAACTGTGGATTCTAAACCTGACTGTTCTTCCTCTTTATTTGGAAATATATATACACACACACACACACACAAAGAGGGTGAGGAAAAAGTTGCACAGGATAGGGATCATTTATTAAAAGTATAATTACACAAAAATTTTATATACTTTTTATAGTTATATAGTTATTTAATCATTATACCTGCTGTTCAAAATGTCCAACGCCTTCAAAACACATTTCAATTCTGTACCTACAAGATTCATTAACACGTCGCAGAGTTTCCTGTCATTTTACTGCATTCATATTTAATTCTTTAAGTTCCTTAATATTTCTTGGGCATATCTGATAAACAACTGATTTCAAATGGCCCCACAGGAAAAAAAAAATATCCAAGGGTGTGAAGTCTAGTGACCTTGGTGGCCACTCAACAGGACCTATCAAAACAATTTAGACATTTAAAACATGATTAATTAATTAAACTATGGTGCATGTCTTTTGAACCACCCTGTATATTACACATATGCATGCAAGAGAAAAAGAAAATAAATTTAGAGAGGAACAAAAAAAAAATCTTGCTGAAAAGGAAAAAACAATGCAGGATCAATAACTAAAAAATACAACAACAAGGCTGACTCAAATAGGAAGGATGTTGCTTAAATAATTGAAATTGCACTGAATTCATTTTGATCTAATATGTAGAGAGGATGACAAGTAATAAAACTGTAAGGCTATTTTCACAGGCTTGTATCTTAAAATTACTTGGTCAACCATGATTTTCTATCATTTTATTGAATGAATAGCACACAGATGGTAGGTGCACCAATTATTTTTGGGGAGTGGAGGAATTGATTGGTTTGGGTTGTGTGCATCTTTAAAAAAAAAAAAAAGATTACCCCTTAAACTAATATCTAATCTTAAACATTGTTTAATTGTCATGAAACTGACAAATTGATGAACTGATACTTTTAGCCTAAACAGAAGTTCCTTATAGCATATTCTGTCAAAATCTGAGTAAAATACAAGTAAATAGGAGGTGCGGGGAGAAATAAATGTAAACAAACCTGAATTGGAGTCCGGAAAAGAAAGATAGCAGATATTCATTTTCTGAAATTAAAAAAAAAAAAAAAAAAAAAAAAAAAAAAAGGAAATTATTGAGGTTTCATTTTTATTAGATTAGAACATTAAACATTTATATATTTCTCAACTGTATTTTTATTTAAATTTACATTATAAGTAAAAAGTTCCTTAGTAATCATTAATGATGAGATGAGTCAACACAACGAAATCTGTTCATAAGAGTTTCAACCAGAATAAATGAATTTGAACAATGATAGGATAAGGTATTTATTAGACAATAAACTTGTCTTACCTCTTTTTCTGTTAATTTAACATGACCAGGATATATGAGCTGCAAAGAAGTGAAAAAGAGAAAAGTTTAATAATAATAGAAAGTGTAATAAAAAAAAAAATAAAATAAAAATAAAATAAAAATGATTTTTTTAACAATAAAACTAGGCAGCAAATAATTTGCTAAAATCCCTAATTGGAATTTTACAAGTTGGATTGCGGAAACAAAGATTTGAATCATACAAATCACTGAAATTAAGGTAAAAATATTAAGAAAAAAAAAAAAGAATAAACAATTAAAATAAGTAAAAAGTTGACTATTTCCGAGATGAGGTATTGTAACTATTTATATTGTTTGGATTGTTGTCCACATCTGTCATTCACAATGTTTCAACAGTTGTATGCTCTGGCCTTCCGACGAAATTCCAACATATATCCTATGAAGAAGGCTGAAGTGTACAACGGCTGAAACATTGTGACATTTATTATAGATCTTTGCTACTTCATTCATGTGATCAAAGGCAGACGTTATATATCTTCATGACCATGACCTTTTCCTTCATTGCATTGTCCTACTCCCTTCTGTTTACTATCAGTCAGTTATGTGCCATGTGTGATACATGCTTAGGCAATCATGCATGTTTTGATACATGACTGATGAGGCAGATTTTTTCCTGCAGTAGGTTGCCATTTCTTTCTGCGGTAGACCAGTTGCCACCCAAGGCTATAGAAACCTGGTCTATCCTGCTATTAACCCATAGTTAGAGGGAGAAGAAGAGCATTCATATGTTTCCCAAGGGTATTAGCACGCAAGTGAATGTAATGGATTTGACTGGAATTCAAACTTGGTTCTCCGATTCCTCAATTTACTATAGTAGGTCTATTTTAGATTTATAATAAACCTAATGTCTTTTTAGTTGTTTCAGTATTACAAACTGTCTGAATACTCTTTGTGAACATTTTTATACTTGTGGCAACTTTGAATTCATTTAAGTAGGTATGCAGGTCCAGTTAATGTTTACACTCCCTTATATAATCTGGCAATTTCTCACCAAACTAGGGGGAGGATGAGGAGGGGGAGAAATGCAGGCCCCTGGCCATTGTGGTTAGGGCACTTGGACGGGTTATGTATTGAGCCCATTTATTTATGTCTGCCAACTGGATGCTAGTTGGGCTTTCTTATTCATTCTTACTTCTGGCACTCTTGCCCTTTATTACTTTCAGCTATCACAGACCCTTATCTTCCTGTATACTTGGCCTTCATTACTTCCAGCCCTTATTTCAACCTAACTCACCTGGTTGATCAGCGTTAATGGACCTGCTTACAACAGCCTGAACTTCCGGCTTTTCTGCCAGCCTAACTCACCTGGTTTAGAAAATTACTGCATGCATATCATCCAGACTTCAAATAATCCACTCTGTACATTTTGATTATACTACTATGGAAGGTTCATAATTAGACTTAACCAGCAACTGCACAACATCAGCAATGGACATGTGAGCTTAACTTTTGAACTGTGGACTTACATGCCAACTTTAGTTACATGGACTCTACTTTTAACATTTAGTCACAGTTATATTATCATGATCTTCTAGCCAGTCAGTATTCTTCAATTTACTTAGTTCTGCCTCCATCACCTGATTCACTGTTTGTTCATGTTCCTTTAATCAAAATACACACCTTTGTAAGTAATGTAAATAAATATAGTATCAATTTTTAGCTTGTTGTTTGTTACCCTCTTGTTGACCTGTCAGATTTCATATTTTTTTTTTATTTTTAAAATGTTAGTGGGCTTCTTGTGACATCTATCCTTCATTAGGCCATGTTATATTGTGACCCTGACAGAGGGTTTGCTACACAAAGATAAGGACAACAATCCAAACAATGTAAATAGTGTAAGTAAAAAGTTTTATTAAAGTTTCCAAAGAGTACATTGCAAGTGGAATCAGTGAAGAGATTTCAAATTCTGAATTAGTATATTGCATTCACTTTTGCACAAATGCCAGTGGGAAAGATACAAATCAGTCTCTTCTCTTCTTCTCCAGCTATGGGTTAAATAGACTGGGCTTATGAGAGACAGCAAATCTAAGAGAAGGAAAACTGAATTCCACACCCTAGAGAAAAGCAACCACTCCAATAGCTTAAAAACAACGAGTTGTGGGGGTCCTGAGAGAATAGAAGAAACAGACATTGTTTACAATATCTTACCTGTAGAGAAAAGAGTGTAGTCACCGAAAATAACAATCTGAATTATTCTGGACAAAGAACCAGGAAACATCTGATTTATGTAGAAAGGTTGTGTTGACCACCCAGAAAAATATCTTTACAAAAAAGATTAGTGATATACAATGGAAATATAATGTTTAAAATTAGGGACATGGTCTGTTTATTTTTCAGTCTAAAATTTTTTTACAGCTGATATTATTTTGGAGTTTTGGCAGGAATGAGACAAACCAGTTTTCAGCTTTTGTGGAGGGGAACATAGAGATAATGAAATTTGGGCCAGGTGCATTATGAATTGTCAGTCTCTGTTTTTGTGTAGGTAAAAAAAAGTCATCAATCATTGTTATGGGGAGGGAGACAAAGATTTCTCCATATATATATATATATATATATATATATATATATATATATATATATATATATATATATATATCCAGTGCTCATTCACTTGGTTGATGTGGAGCAGATGTCAGACCTTGGTAGATGACCTGCAATCTCAACCCCCACTGGTATGACAGGAATTGCTTGTAAGACAGTGCTAAAGAGCATGCCCACAATTTCTGGGCCAGTTGAAAAACACTGACACACGCATGACAGAAGAACTGAGGAAGGAAAGCCAGTTATTACTTGAGTGGTTATGAATAGAAATTTCCCATGCATAACTGGAGTATTGACTGGACATCACTTTAATAGTTGTGACCAGAATCTTGAAATCAACACTCCTGCAGTAGAACATTTTGATTTACAGTGGCTAATAGAGGCATTTTATTCAACCAGTTTTTCCTTTATATTCAATAAACCTGTTGTTAGAATTACCAACAGTGTTGTGCATTTCATTGAAGGATTTCTTTTTCCAGCCTGAATTGCAATGAGCATCCAGACAAAAGTTTACAAAAGCTGTGGATTGAATTGTGTAATCTTTGACATAAGTTGTACAGAACATATTTAAGGGGGTTCACACTTGACTTCACTGTCAATCCCAATATCGTAAGATTTTGGTAAAGCCAAATCAACCCTATAGAGACAACACAGCAACTCCAACTGAGGAGGGAAAAGAAAGTCAGCTTTGTATTGCATAACCAAGTTAGAGGAACTAGGAAGTCATGATGGAGAGGAAAAAGACAAGAGACAGAGTCCAGGGTGGGGGTGATTGGGGGTGTGTGAGTTGAGAAGTGATAGGAGTGTCAATAATCAAAAGGGGTTGTCTGATATAACTTGTAATTTTTTACCATAATAATTCAGATTTTCAACATTATGTTAAGTGTTTACTTTTGATCATTAACCAATACAGAATGCACTTGTAGCGAGCATGGTTTTAATTAACTTCTATTTTGGATCTTAACCTGATCCAACTAGATGCCTATTTGAACTGTGGTCTGGAGTCAATGTGAAGCATGTTTCAAGCTTCGGCCAGTGATGCTCATCTTTAAAAAGGAAGGAAATGATTGACTGTCCAAGGAATCCATGACACCTGACCTCAGTGGGTAGCTCATGACATGTCCACCACTTTCCCCACACAGTCAGCGATTCCTAATGGTTTTCCTTTCACTCATGTGCCTTCTCCCTGTTCTCCTCCCATCAAACCATTAATTTTACTAGGAGAGCACACTTCTTTAAATCAGACCATGCTACAATGTCAGGATATGTGTCTGTCTGAATGATGTGTATTGGAAATTGCAGAGGCGTTCAAAGATCAACTAACACCCTCCAATCACAGGCTCCACTCAGTAGTGTCATGTTGGTAGTTATTTGGGGCTTCTACACAGAGTGTTCACCTTTCTTGTGAAAATGGATCTTGGGTTCTCTGGCCATTACAGGCTGTTTGTTGGCTGCTTCACACTGTAACTAAATCCATAACCACTTCCAGCACATTGTTATGATGCCATGTGTACATCTGCAATGATTGGGAGAATGCAGGGAGAATTTGATGTAAAGTGCCTCAATCATTTTGACATAATGCACATACAGTGTCAGTATACCCCCACAGCTTGAGGTTGGTTGTATCTGGTAGGAGATCATAGGTAGATTGCAGGAGGAATGATGCTGCCAATGACTCCATTGCTATCAGATAGTTTCCTTGGATCAATATCACTTCATGTAGTCCAAACATTATTTGGACCGAGAAGCAGCAGTAGCTGTTTGCTGCTCTTCTTTGAAATTCCTGATTTCTTCAATCACCAAGTCTTGTTTTCCCTTTGGATTCTGTTTGGAGAAAAACTGGTTGCTTGTGCTGCTCAGGCTAGTTCGATTGGCTTAGGTTACCCCCATAATCTCTTCTACTGCCGGCCATTTGGTGCCAGTTTTCATATCTAGCTGTAACCTGCATGCAAACTCATCAGCCGAGTCCCTTATGTGAAGGTGCACCTTCCCAACCTTGAACTACTCCACCAATGAGGAGATGGGAAGTTGCAGGTTTCCAGCATTGGTATAGAGTCTCACTGAAGGAGAAACTCCAAGCCACTTGCACAGGTACATGTTGATACACTGTTGCATCTGCTGAATGGGAGAGAGTAATATCATATGACTACAACAGCCACAGAAGCCGCAGCAGCAAACCATGTTGGTATGTTGAAACCTTCAGTTTACTGGGGAGATGGGTTCTGATGATGGATTCAAGTCCATCTAGTGCCTCTTTTTGCCTCCCGATCAGTCAGTGGAATTTCATACAGCCATCTTAGGCTCTTCACTGGCTCTTCTTTCAGTGTCAGGATGTCACCCCAATACAGAAATGAATCTCCCTGACAAAGCCTGAGCAATGATAATCACAGGATTTCTTGGGTTTAGCCTTCATTCTTGGCCATGTGAAGAGCTTATGGTAATGTTGCATCAGTTCTTTGCCACTGACCCTAGATGAGACCAGAATGGTGATGTCATCCATGTCACTCCCTTTGCTGTGTCCACTGCACCCTGTAACAGTTCCACAGACATAATGGAAAGAAGTGGTGAAATCACATGCCTCGTCATGATGCCAAACTCGAGGGCTTGCCACTTGGTGGTTTATTTACCAACAGTAAACTGCATAAATGCTGCTCTGAAATATTTCATAATTTTCCTAATCTTACTAGGGAAACTGAAAAATTTGAGGGACATTCAAATTAGCTCATGAGGAATTGATCCATATGTATTCATGAGATAAAGCCAAATTACATGAAGCTCAGTTTTATTTTGTTTGGCTGATAGGATTGAGTTTCAAATCATGTGTGAATGCTCCAGACAGCCAGGGAAGCCAGGTATCCCGGACAGCTGTGTTTATGTAATGGTTAACTAGCTGGAAGTTAGTCAAATGATGGGTAAGGTTTCCAAAAAAATATTTTCCCTTCTACATTTGAGAGAGAGAGGTGGGATGGGATAGAAATTTGGAATGCTTTTTGCATTCTTTTCTTTAGGTATCCAAATTGCTATCCACCAGGCACCATTTTTGTGGTACAATACATTGTTTCCATGCCCAATGGAGGAGGATGGTGAGTTGTTGCCTCAGGACATTTGGACAATTCTTATATAACTTGTAGGATATTCAATTTATTCCAGGTGCACTACCAGCACAGCATTTGTAGACAAATTCCTGAATTTCCTTCAGCTTTAGTCTGCTTGTCATTAAACATGACCTCTGCATCTTAGGGCCTAGCAAGGTCATTCATAGGATTTAATGGCATGTCAACTCCTATTTTAGTCATTTTATGCTGAAGCCTTATTTATTTATGAATTTAAGATGGTTATAGTGTATAAAAGGTTGGGAGGCTGTTGGATTTCATAATCTACTGTATTTTTTTGGATTGCTTTTTCTTGTGGTTGTTTCTGATTATATATTTTCATATCTACATCCATGCATGCATATATATGTCTATAAACACATATACACATACATATACACTATTTGAAACATCAAGTTGTTTATTTCTATTGTATTTATTGGTTCCTGTGGGGTTGCATAAATGGAAAGAATTGTGATGGTTTTATCTAGTGTCACTTGTGTTGCTATTGCTTGCAATTTAGTTTTAATGTGTACTTTACTCTGTGGTATGTCATTTCTAATCAATATTGACACTCCTCCATTAGCTCTATGTCCTGTATTGTGGTTATAGTGGTATTGTTTATAATTTTTAAGTTGGCATTTTCTTGTAAAAAAGTTTCCTGTAAGCAAATGACGGCTGGATACAGTAGTGACATAACTATGAGTAGGTCATTGTAATTAGATTTTATTCCATGACAGTTCCATTGCAGGATCTTATGTGCCATAGTTATATTTTCATTTTTTGGGGGTAAAGTTACCTATTAGGTTTATATCATTTGTCCTCTCCAGTTTTTTTTCCATCTCTTGAGTTTTTAGAAGCTTGTGGTGTCCTTCGGTCAGATTTTGGGTTTTGTTTTGGATTTTGTTTATATTCTTTCTCTTCTATTTCCATAGGTTCAAATTTATTTTCATTTGATATATTGATTCTTGATTTTGAGTTAGATCTTGATCGAGTGTTTTCTTGTTCTGTTGTCACTTTTTTTGTCTTTTTGTTTATTTTTCATTTTCTTGATTTGGGTTTGGGAAGAGGGTTCACTGGAGTTTTGTTCTATGTTTTTTGCCTTCTTCTGGGTTAATTCCATTTGATTTGGGTTGTTGAGTTTTATTTTTATTTTGATCTGGTTTAAGTTCAATTAAAAAGGTTTTTAATTCTTCAAGGAAAGCTTTTAATTCCTTACATAAATTTGTTATTTCAGTTGTACCTTTTATTTTATCTTCATTGTTTATTTTATTTGCTTTTTGTACCATGGAGACATAGGTGTTTTCTTTTATGTTATTTTTAACTTCCTTTTGTGCTTCTGAGAAAGACATATTTTTTTTGTATTTTATTATGATTATTTCTTTTTCCTGTTTGTAGATACTACATTGTTTTGAGAGGGCAGAGTGGTTTCCCAAACAGTTTGAGCATAGGCTCTCATTTGGACAGTTCCCTTCTTTATGTTCTGGTTCTTTCTCACTACATTTTCCACGTTTTTTTGTTTCGACAGGAATCTCTGTGATGCCCAAATTTGTGGCATCTATGGCATTGAAGAGGGTTTGGTATGTATTGTTCTACTTTTATAATTTCATATCCAATTTTAATTGTCGGAATTTGGGGGGAGTTGAAGGTTAGAATGTAGGTATTAGTTTGTATCTCTGCTTCATTTTTCTTTATTGTGATTCTTTTGACATTTGTAACATCTTGAATTTGGAGTTCTATTTTTATCTCCTCTAGAGTGCACAGGCAGAGCTCCTTGCTTTTTACTACACCCTTTGAGAAATTTAGGGTTTGGTGTGGGTAGGATTTTATTTCTATTTCTTGTAGTTTTTTTTGTCTTATTAGTGTATCTGCATATATCTTTTTTTCCACTTCCACTAGTAATGTTCCATTTTGTAGTTTTTTTACATTTTTTGGTATGATTATATTTGATATAGCTTTTTGGATTTTAAATGAAGATATTTCTGTTAGTGCTTTGTTGCTTATTGCTTCGAGAACAATAAATCGTGGAAAGTTTTCACTATCATTTTCTGATTCAGAGTCATTATCCACATGTGGTCTCTTGGAAGATTTCTTTTTTTCCATTGATTGTTTTTATTTTTGTTCATCATCCATGCTCCCTACCCACCGCGGAGCCCAGTATTGGGACATGACAAGGGGGAAACCCATTTGCCTTGCCATGTCGGGGCTACGTGAATGGTATACTCTCTTTGGGAGGAGTCTTTGAGCACGCGTGTTTCTGTTATCCAAGTTTTACGGCTGTGAAAGTTTAGCAGGTGTGTCAGATTCTTTTTTCTCCCAAATTGATTGACCCTCAGCCACCGCCTTCATCACATATTTAGGGTTAAGTGTTAGTTTTGGTTGGGAAGAGGAGTGTAAGTTATAGGTTTGGGGTGGATTATATATGATGGGGCTTGATATGACCAGCCGATTGATCGGATCGGGCCCCTCCGACAGCCCGTCTAGCCCAGGTAAGGGCCAAAGTGGTGTGTTACAGGATTGTGACTGCTTTACACTTAGGTTACAACCTGCTCAACCACCAGGATCCCGTCCCCAGACATTACAGGTCGCCACCCACGGCCAACAGGTGGCCCCATTGAGGGACTTTTACCCTCTGCAGGGGAGCAGTCAGCATATTCTGATGCCCCACCGACCAGGCAAGGAGAGATTGGAACATCTTTCCAAGCATCAGAATACGTCACCTTCAGATGGTTCAAGAGTTTCTCCTGCTTTATGTTGAGTTTGCAACTCTTAGTCTCAGTGAAAAGCTTTTTAGCAAAAGCGTGAAGATTATTGTAAAATGATCTGAGACTGTTGCTTTTTCTTCCAACATTTTCTTAGTGATCTCTAGAGCTGAGAACCTAAGATCTTTTCTTTAATATCTTTAAGCAGGTCTGCTTTTATGAATTAGAGCTTCTTTGAGTCGGCACTTTACAACTCTCTTCTCTTAGTTTACTCTTTTGAATCCGTGTTCTTTTGCATAATTACAGTATCTGAATTGAGGCTTGTAGGTGGGAAGAGAGAGGGGAGAGGAGGAGAGAGGAGGGATGGAGGGAGAGAGAGGAGGGATGGAGGGGAGAGAGAGAGAGAGGAGAGAGAGAGAGGAGTGAGAGAGAGGAGGGAGAGAGAGAGAGAGAGGAGGGAGAGAGAGAGAGAGAGGAGGGAGAGAGAGAGAGAAAAGAAAAAAGAACTTGGGACTGAATTCAAGTTTGGCAGATAAATCACTTTTAAGGGCCAGATAAAAGTGCTGTATCTGAAGCTTGAAGTCAATCCCAAGATAAGTTCTTTTGAACTTCTAGACTTTTGTAGCAATTTTTTTATAAATTTCTGTTTCCCTTGAAACATTAAGTTTTAGTAATTTATGTATTAGGTGTTTATAAGCTCAGTATTGTAATGAGCACTTTTAACTACATACTTTGAAAAAGTTTGCTATTTTGCCAACAACATTATGAACAATAGAGGTCTACTGAAACACATGTATCCACTAAAATATCATTTGTAGTGCATGATTTACTGTCAGACTTGGGGTGTTTGCATAAAGTGTGAACATGACAGTCACTACAGTTTTGATTCCTATGACCACACTATCTATAAATGATCTGCCTCAAATATTGAGGATTTCTCATTTACAAATAAATAAATATATATATATATATATATATATATGCGCGCATATTTAGGGTGCGATGGGTAAATTGTCGCCATTTTATAGTTTTAATTTGGTGCAGTTTGTTTCTTGTTGACTGTACAGTAGACTAGGGTCAGCTGGGCACTGTGACACACACACACACACATATATATATTATATATATATATATATATATATATATATATATATAATGCCCTAATAGTAAACAAAATAAAACTTGGTTTGAGAGACTTAACAGAAAGTTGAAAGTTAAGTGCTGAGCACCTCCCACCCACAAGGTCTGTGTACCTTTGACATTTCCATAAAAATAGAATAACTGCATTCTTTAGTCATCATTTTACAGTTGCTATTTGATCAATATTTTTTTTTTCCTTCATGTACCTAAAAAAAAAAAAAATCAGTGATGACAGGAAAGCACATCATTTCTGCTACTGAGAACTTTTGAAATCCAATTTACCTTTGAAGGAACTGTCACAAAGTATTCAGGCAATGAAATATAACTATAAAAGAAGCATCCTCAGGTGGGATCATTACTCTGATGAGGGTTGATATTATTAGCCTAGCTCCAGAGACTAAGTCTTCTTACTGCATCATGGCATTCCTTCATGCCTGCAGCAACAATCTTGCCAAAAATACTTTTTTTTTTTAAGGAGGTAGGAATGTAAAGGTTTAAATGAAAACTATGTTACATAGTTATTGGTCATATCACGATGAAACACTGGTCCCCCACACAATCACTGAAGTTAAGCAACATTGAGCCTGGACAGTACTGAGATGGGTGACTGCATGGGAATATTTCTGAGATGAGGTATTATGTACAGTATTTACCTCAAGGACACATGGCACAGTGGATAAAGGTGTTGGTTAGATCCAGTGACAGACCCAAAGAGTGTGAGTTCAATACCCGGTTAAGGCAGTGGAGAACTTTCAGAGGGAAAATTAGCAGGAGATAACTGATATCCATCAAACATGGCACGTGGAACTAGAACAGTCTACCCCAGGGATCGAAATAAAGGGTTCAGTTCAAAATTCCAACCACCTGAAGAAGGCCGAAACGTTGTGACAAATATGGCGACAATGGTCCGCATAATGTAAATACTGCATGGGAATACATATATATATATATATATATATATATATAAGTACTTGGGCAGCAATTCCTCTTTCATAAAAGTTTCAATAAAAAAAAAATTTAAAGGTACCATGATTAATTTTGTAATTAAATTTTTTTTTTTTTTTTGTTCTTATAATTTTCTTCCTTTGACATAAATTATGTAGAAACTGTCAATGTTCTGTATGCCCGAGCACTTTCAGCCATTATCAAGGATGATCTTATGTTACGTGTGGATGAGGCTATTTTATATATATATATATATATATATATATATATATATATATATGAGAGAGGAAGTAAAACACCATATCCTAGCACTTTGTGGTTTTAGACCATTAGGTATTCCTTAACCACACCACTTTTATCAAGCTACAGCAATGGAAGTCAAGAAGGGGAGGAGTTTAAAAAAAAAAAAAAAAAAAAAAAAAAATACAAAAACAACCAACAATTTTTCTTCATCTGTGATTGTACAGGCTGAAAACATTCTTGCCCATGTATCTACATTTCACTTTTCCCCATTCAACAATACTGCACTGTCTTGATCATCGTCAACTTCTGACATAACCTATGGCTGCTGCTGCTCATTCTAAAAGATCTTATTCTCCTCAAAATGTTTCACTTTATATTCGGACTCTTACCATGCTTTCCTTTTGATTTCCAAACAGTCTACCTGTGCTTCTCCACCCTAAAAGAAGTATGGTTGTACCAGCATTTTTTAAATGGACCCTAAATACATCTGATGTAAACTCTCCTTTGGCCACCACCATCATCAACCTCAACCCAGTAAACACACCATCTATGCAGCCTATTCAAAGGGCAATTACTTTCTATCCTGCAGTTACATAATATATATTATTCAAATTGCCAGTATAACTATAACTTAATTTTATAGCGTTGTTGTTAAAAACTTAATAATTCAGGACTTTTCTTAAAAGGCCAAAAAAACAAACACAAAAAAAAAACAAACAACCTTTTCCATATTTTATATATATATATATATATGTGTGTGTGTGTTTGTGAGAGTGCATCAAAAATACTTCTGTAAACTTTTCGGGCAGTTTTCTCACACCAAAACAATGACAAAAGTCATGTCCATATAGATGTGTCTGCAAATCCTTCATTTTTCAGTTAAGTTTAAAGTTTACAGTAGATGCTGTTAAATGTACAATCCAAGATACAATGCAAAAATACTTTTACAAATTTGCAGGTAGGTTTCAAGGTAAAATGTGGTATGATGACATGTACGACATGCTAGGGCCATTTGATGTGTGCTGATACCTGGATTGTCTCTGACAGCCTGTAGAATGTGTTCTTTGTAGTCAGGATATCAGTGGATCTTGGTCTTCCTCAATCAATAGTTTGTAGTGCCACAAATCCTATCTCAGCAATGCAATGATAAACAGCAACAAAGGTTGGATGACTCTGCTGCTTTTGGTCTGGAAATGTAATCTGATACAGCCATGCAGACTCATGTCCATTATCATTTGTGCAGCCATATGTAAACATCTGTCTGCTTATGATATGAATATCTTGTCATTGTTAAATGGAACACTTCTCAGTTAACTCACTACTACAGGCATTAAACATTGCAAATGTACACGAATGACAAATGTATCCTAGTCTAAATGGCAACACAGCGCCATTCCCAGTAAGCTTTCTGGAAACTTAATTTAAAAAGGATTTGAAGACATGTTTATACAGAATTATTTGGTGTGAGGAACCTGCCCCCAAAGTTTGTAAAATTATTTTTGATCTAGTGTGTGTGTGTGTGTATATATAACTTTAAAATTTCTCAACTATTCAAGTTAGTAGATGAAAATAAATGAACTATTTAATAAATAAATAAATAGTTTGCCTACTCAAATATGGGTATCCACAAAAAATAAAATGTAATTAATAAAATCTGTTGGAATAATAAATAAATAAAAAAAACACCAAAAAGCATTACTTTTTTAGAAATTGCTTTTATATATATATATATATATATAACTGCACTGCTACTTGTTAACTCAATTTCTAAAGGGTTAATATATGCACTAGAATGGTTTCAGGAGGCGATAAAGAATGGGGAAATACACAATGCATATCTTTTCTTTTGTGGATGATAAACAAAAAATATTTTATTAGATTAGAAAAGATACAAATTAGAAATTTCCCTTCTCTCCATGTATGTGTTATTTATGCCAAGGTTTCAACATCCCTATCTCATTTTACCACAAGACAAAGAGAAAGAAATTAAAACCAACTGATGATAGATTTTCTCACAGAAAAGTCAAGGCTAAGCTAAACACTGCTACTGTTATTGCAGAAACACATGGAAAATTGATAGTTCTTCCCACCTACACATAATGGGCAGTAAAGAATTTTCTTTAGATGTGCAACTTGCAAAGATAACAAAAAAGTCTCTGATTAGGATTTTGTTGTTTTTTTTTTTTTTTGCTTATTTTTACTATCTCCTATCTATATTTAGTTACACACTCAGTACAAGAAAATTCAGCAAAAAAAAAAAAAAAAAAAAAAAAAATCTGATTTCAAAAAATTCCTTTTTCTTCTGCCTATTCCTACATGAAAGAAATCCGAGTTCTTGCAGAGCAGGTCAATCTTTGATGCTTGAAGATTCTAAGAAGTAAATTAAGCTTATTTGAGAAAGGTTGGTCAGAGTATATGTACATGAAATTATCAAGCTGATTTACCTCCTTTGAATGTAGTTACGTATTTGCCAGCATAAAAGACGCACAGGTATATTCGATGCAACCCTATTTTCTGCATGACATAGATAAGAAAAAAAGTTTTTATTGTACATAAAATGTTAGTGGAACATCATCTATGTTCTTCAGATGGCCTATTTCCTTTTTTTTTTTCATCCCAAGCAAGGCAATAAAGCCACTAAGATGAAGGGTTACCGAGTGTTAGAAAATATAGGAAAAAAACATTAAGAGAGAACACTAAAGAACAGGAACTAAGACAGAAGATAACAATTGACATTGATTTTCAAAAATTTAAATACAAAGTTGGCTGTGACTGGAGCAAGAAGACACAAGAGAGTTCCACAAGTGAGAAGTGCAAGAGAAGAAACTGTTAGTATAGAACTAATGGTTATTTCAACTGTAAAATGATTAGACCTTGCCATTAATATAGTACTATGGTTAAAATCAAAGTCTAAGTACTGTAGAGGAAAGTTCATCAGAATAATTACCATGAAAGTATATATAGAAAAAAAAAGTTCAGGGAACCTAACTTATGGCAGTGGGGAAATGAGCGAAGTTTAGATGCCAAGTCAGAACCAATAACATTGCAGATTCTTTGGATTTTATCAAGAATCTATAAATATGTAGAAGAATCACTAGACCAGATATGACAGCAATATTCAAAAGTAAGGATAAAGGGTAGATTTATAAATATATGATAGATTCTGGCAGGAAACTTAGCAGCAAACAAGCTGAATTATATCTATCCATTTTTTTTTTTTTTTTTTTTAAACAAATTTATGAAACCCTAATGATTTCATTTTTTTTTATTTTTTATTTTTTTATATAATCAGCTGAAATTTTTTGTGCAATGGAAGTTTTTTGTATGCACTGATAAATCATTTCTTAAAATGGTAATGCCAATCTTTAGATCTTCCAACACCGAATCTGGGGTTTAATTATCATTTCAGCAGAAAGAGGTCTCCCTGATTTCCTCTGATTTGCCAAGACTTTTTTTTTTTTTTTTTTTTTGGCCATTCTCAAATTCAGGTCAAGATTGGTTTGGGCAATGAAAGTGTTTTTTTATCTCTTTATTAGCTGCTTTTCATCTTGCTGTTGTTAGACAATTTTTTTTTTTTTTTTTTTTTGGTATATGATGTGATAAAACCTTTGCTGCTGCTGTTACAATGCTACTCAGCATAGTCAATAAATTGTAGTTTTTTTTAGAAAATAATATAGTTTAATCTGTTATCCTAGGCAGACATATTTTTTAGGGTAAAATTTGGTAAACTGGCACCATTGGTGTCATCTCCATTACAAAGCAGCCTTACTGAAAGGCATTAACCACATAAATACATATCCTGTCAGTTATTCTTCTTTTGGGTGTTTCATATGACTGACATATTTGTCTGTGGTCTCTTAATGTCAGGTTTTCCATGGTAGTGTTTTACCATTACCAGTATTTCTTTTCCTTTGTCTATTTTGTAGTTTTCAGCTGGTTAATGACAGGAACATGCTGAAGCACATTTAGGAGTGATGGATCAGGTGGTATTGAAATGTTGCCAATACATTGATATAATAATTCTCATTACAGAACTGCTGGTGATGATATCATTTGAGCAAATAATATAGGGCCAGGCAAGGTAGAAGTGTTTGAGGTAAAAAGGGTGTTTTTTTAACCTTCCCTGCTACCTTGAAGAAAAGCACATCTTACATACCATCAGATATAGTACACATAATTAAATATTAAGGGTAAATTGGGCAAGTTTTCTAATAACCTTCAGTGTTAAATAAGAAACCAGTGATAATGAAGTGATTTGAAGTTCATCATAAGAGGTTAACATAAGTTCACTCAGAAAAAGGAAGCACAAACAAATTTAAACTATAGTCTTTTTATCAAAGTAATCAGATTAATATCAAGTCAGCAGTGTTCTTTTGTTTCTTATTTGATGCTTTGTCCCAACAGTTAACATTTTGATATGATTTTAAAGTAAAAAGATTCTTATAAAATATCAAATAAATTTCTTAATAGATTTTAAAAGATCTTTAGTCATGTCTGTTATACTGTTCATGTAACGCTTGTGATTCTGGTCAATAGTACTGTAAGGAAACACTGGTTTAATCACATGAAAGCCATAGATTGATAATACACTAATAGAGAATACTGTACTTCAGTATAGCAATGCGTATAACTAAAATGCTATGCCTTGTGACCCACTTTGTGATGACTGTTACTGTTAGCAAATGTTCTACTCATAGTGGAGGGATGCGTCCACATGCAACAGTTAGTGCAAAGGTAGATTGTCTTTCTACCCAACAAAATTATTATTTTTTTTTTTTTTTTTTCAAAATCAACCAATAATGCCACAGCAAAGGAAACAACTAATACATATTGAAAATGATAAAACATCTTAAATTTAATAAATTCAGCTTTTAGGATAATTCCAAATTTCCTAAAGTTATCTTTGTACAATGTTAGTGAAATCTTAAAAATGTTCTTGAAGTCTGTTAAAAAAAAAGCGTAGTGCAAGCTGGATACAGGATCACAAAAAACTTATAATAATGATATAGTTGGTACAAGAACATGTCAAAACAGATCTCAGAAGTTTAAGATTTTAAGGAATGCTCAGGAGACATTAAAACTTGAAAGTTAATAAATTAGAGTAAAAATATGAAATATAAACATGTGAGTTTGGTAGGATGGAGGATGACTTTCTGGATAAGGAAGTTGATGATTTTACTACATGACAATGCCAATTCTCATGTAGCAAATGATCATGGAACTGACATTGGAAATTCTTCCACATGCCATATATTCTTAAAATCAGTCATATGTGTACTCTCCTGTTGTATTTGATGTATGAGGGTCAAGCAGCTCAGTTCCTAGGAGCCAACAGGCCAGACACCAGCACATGATTTGATTATAGTGGTGAAGGCTTTGTGCAGAACCAACCACACTTTTTGAAGGGCCAAATACAGAGAGACCTGGTGCACTAAGTGCCACAAGGTCCCCAAACAACCCTCTGCAGGTTTTGAATTCAGAGTTGTCCTTCTCACAGACCAGTTGCCATCCAAGGCTATAGAACCCAGTCTGTCCTGCAATTTACCCATAGCTGGAGGGAGAAGAAGAGGATTAATACCTTTCCCAAGGGTATTAGCATGTAAGTGAATGTTATCTATATATATATATATATATGCGCACACACTGCATTTGTAGTATAATGACAAATGTTTCTGCTTTAGCCATAACTACATTCCTTTTAACATACATTTATACATTTGCCTTAATGTTAAAAATATCTCTAATGCAATCTTTGACTTAATGAGAGGGCAAAAATATTTGTGAGAAGAATTAGTCTAAAGTAGTAAAGCTACAGAGTTTATAGATTAATGAGCAAGAGAAGGAGTGGGTGGAGAGAGGAGTTTCCCAAATGGGATTAACATATTAAAAAACTTTGAAGAGGAAGATATAGTCAGTCAAAATATAGGTCATAATAATATTTGAGTAGGTTTAGCTCTCACCACCTGATCCAAATGTGCCAAATATCTTTTTCTTAAATTAAGGATGCTGATTAAGCATTAGTAATTAGCAGTTAAAAATTAATTCTCTTCCTTCTTACCCAAGTAAAGAATCTCCAGACACACAGACATTAGATGTTATGATGGGAAATATGATATACAGTTAAATAAGAAAATCTTGTAATAAAGATGATTATCTTGTGAGAGAGTGAGAGAAAATAAATATATTCTCTCTCTCTCTCTCGGTTCCTCCTTACTCCATTATATTTATTTTTAATTTGAGCACACTCAAATTCCAGGTTGATTGCAATAGTTACAAACTTATGGAAGTTATTAGGTTGGTGCAAAAATAATGACGTAATAATGTCGTTTTTGATGTTAAAAAATACGTCAAAAAACGACATTATTACGTCATTATTTTTGCACCAACCTAATAAGTTGTGTGCATTTTATGTGAAAAAACTTGGGTTCTTCTATGTTTATTCTTTTTATGCTGACTTGTAGTGGAATAAAGTTCTCAATATCTCTTCAATATGTCCCTTCTCTTTCTGATCCAGAAGTTAGGGTAGGTAAATATAAGTATCATAGTCATGGTTGAGCTCAAATCAGCTTTTTGCAGAGTTGGAACGACCAAAGGAAATTTTCTACTTACTTTATCACAGAGATTGAAACAGGGTTATGGGATGTCCATTTTCTTGAAAGAGAAGTTAAGTCAGTATAAGCATCATTACTATGATCATGCTCAAGTCAGCTTTGAACAGAGTTGGAACAACCAAAGAGAAAGCTTGACTTACTAAGTTGAGGGTTTGGAAGAAATGTGTGAGCACCATGTGTTGAAAAGTGGGAAGAGAGTTCAGTTGTCAGTGAACAGAGGAAACTAACATTTCCCAGTGGGAATGTAATTACCACATGTTACTACATTCCACAAGGCTGATGCATTTGCAAATGGCAGGTAGTCATTAGCTTTATAGAAATTTATAATTTGGAACAGAAGCAATAACACTTACATGCCTCTTCACAAATACAAAAAAGTGTTAATGCTTACAAAAAGAGAAATTTCACCTTGTCAAACAATAAACGCATTCTATCAAGAAGGCTAGATGTTAAGATAAGAAAAATTGCATCTCTTCTATTCAAATTATTTTTCATGCAAGCACTTTCAAATACAAATTTTCTAATTTTGTAAATAAGTTCAATAGTCTTCATTGAACTTATTTACAAACCTTATGAACTTTAACAAGCCACCACAACTGCTGCTGAGAATGTCCCCAAGGTTAAAAAGATAAAAATAAAAAATAGTTTGCTTCTCCATTCTGTAATGGAGTAAAGTAGTTTCATTTTGTGACTTTACATTCTTCAGGTTTTTTTTCTTTTTTTAAAAATACCAATTCTCTTCAAGACAGACAATCAAGATTTTCCACACATTCCTTTTATAATTTTTGGGCAATTGATTAATGGATTTGTTTTCTATGGTTTAGCAACCCTTGGCAGGTTATGTGGCCAGAAGCAATTTTGTGGGAAACAGTGGAGTGGTTTCTCCAGTTTTGAATACTGAGTAATTCACAACCAGATGCCACACAAGGCTAAAGAGACCAGTCTACCCTGCTATTTAACCTATAGCTTGGGAGATAAGTGAATTCATCCTTTTCTCAAGGGTGCAAAGCAAGCAGAGTAAACTCAGCCAGAATTTTCTGCAAGGTTACCTGCATAAACTTCATTGGTATTTTATATCAATAACATTAATATGAGGAAGTAGAAATTATCAAAAAGAAAAAAAGGAAAAAAAAAAAAAAAATGTACACTCATGGCTTTGAAGTCTAACTGGTAGCTAACAAGTTACATGAGCCCACCTGAAAACTTTAAAGTATATTTTTATAAAATTAGCTACAACAAATTTCATCTAAGAGAGATAACATTAACATTATTATTAATACTTGAAACACCTGTGAAAATTTCAGATTTCCTATTTTAATAGGAAATCTGAAATTGTTAAGTGAATAAGCTCAGGGTAGAGTTCTATGACAAAATAATATCCATAGAAATTCCTCTATTGCTTTGTTAATTATTTGAACTTAACAACTTTAACAAAATATTGCAATAACAATCTTAAAAAAGATTTGAAATTGACAACTTTTCCATTTTACTGAAACAGACTTTAAACACTTCTATCTTCCCTTCTTTTTCATTTTTCTTACTGAAACCAAGTAGTGTTTCTGATGTCTTTTCAAAGGTCAAAATGGAATAGTTCATTATTTATGCGGTGTTGGAAGGGTGTAACAGTTATACTAACGAATGCAGTGACAAGCGGAATTATAATAACTGATTGTTATTAGCTGGAACTGTGGGAAGTCTTTGGTATTTCAAACTTCTATCCAATAGATAAGCAAACTAATGACATATCCATTAGAGAAATATTCAACTACTTTAATAGATGGTAAAATTAACGTGAAAATTTAAAGAATTTTTTTTTTGAAATGTTTGTAATGATCACATTTCTTTTTAATAACATTTTATACTTAAAATCATTTTGATGAAATCTAAATTTAACATTCATTGAAGCTTCTGTTTTTTAACAAGAACCTTTATCTTCCATCTGTATTTTCAAGATGGTTTGATTTTTTTGTTCAGCTCAGAGCTATGTACAGTTGACCAAGGCTGTGGTAGGAACAAACCTACATTATCTAAAGAAAATCATTAAGATTTGTCATTGGGAAGAGATAGTAGGAAAGAAAGGACATTGCCTTTAATGAAGTTTAGGAGGACAAATTAGAGAAATAACACCAATCTTGACAGATGTAAGTTGTAATAAAAGTGACAAATATGGGATCAGAAAATTCCAAATTTAAAACCAACAGCACAGAGAAAGATGCACAGGCAAAATTAACTGAAGGAATTGTAAATGAGATAGTTTGGGAGATGACATTTGAAACCAGAAATAGAACAAACTGTATCAAAACCAAAAATGACATTAAGACTGCTAATCCTATAAGCAAGTATAGCAAGTTGACCTATGAAAGGTGTACAAAGAGAGACATGACTGGGTGAGAAGGGTAACCCACTGAGAATTGTGCAAATGACTGCAATTTTGACAATGCAAGCCAATACTATTATAATCAAACAAGAATGAGTTCCGGGAAATTAAAAGAAAAAAAAGAGTTGAATTTTGAAATTTAAATGAACTATCCAATCCAGAAAACTAAATTGATGTTTTTTATGATTTATCAACCTTTTGCAGGTTATTTAAAGCCAGAAAATGTGTTTGGATAGAAAGAATTTTTTTTTGAAGATAATGAGTTACTGATACAAGTCCTATTTAACCTATATTAGGGGAGGGGAAAGAGGTGGATTCATACGTAAGTGAATATAATGAACCTGGACTTGGAATTCTGTTCTGATTTCCAATTCAAAGCCATTATCCATTACACCATCTGCACATCCAAATGTACAGTACCTGTTATTCCCAAGTAGTCACCCATCTTGATAATGATCGGGTTTGACATTGCTTAACTTTGATGATCAGATGAGAACCAGAAGACTAGAAATATATATATATATATATATATATATATATATATATAATAGTCTGCTGAAGCAGCAGCATGCATTAAAGAAAAATTGACTGTGGAAAGTTAAAAAAAAATACTTGACCCAAAATCATTGCAAATAGGCAAGAATCAAAGCTATTCAAACAACAGAAAGATTTCCATGCATTGAATGCTGGCTGGTTGGCAAAAAGGAAAAAAAGGAAAAAAAGGAAAAAAAGGTATGTATAGTTAACCCTTGATATCAATAAATGATTTGTTCCAGGATTCTCACTGTTACAAACAGGTGGAGATGCTCATGTCCATTATATAAAATAGCATAGAATTTGTATATACCTGATGCAAAAAACTCCAGTATATGATAAATGATATCTATACAAGATAAATGATATCTATACAAGATAAATGATATCTATACAAGATAAATGCTATTTGTTACAGTCAGTATTTAGCCATGAACAAGACCCTGGTAAGCCATTAGTTATACATATAGTATAACAACTGTCTAAAACTATTTCAGTGGGAAACTGACAACTGAAGAGAAAAATAAAATATGTCAACACAAAGATCTAAATTGTATGAAATAAATTGTGGCATTATTAAGAAAGAAAGATTGAAGAAAATGTTTCTATAACTTATTTGGAACTGGAAATAAATGTAACAATTCACACTAATGAATTTTTAGGCAAAAACACCCCCACCCCAAAAACACACAAATAAGCAAAAATTCAGTATTTAATAGGGAATGAAAATCCCAAACTCCCAAAAAGCAAACAATGTTTAAGCAATGAATACTGGACAGATAAGCCTTGTCAAAATGACAAAGTTTGTATAAGATCAAATTCGATTTTTGGGATGTCTGTGTATATATCAGTACTGCATAGTTATATACAATGCAAACAATCTGGATTGCAAATGCAGCATTACGGTCACATTCATGTCTAGTAAAACACTTAGTTCCCATCAAAACCTGACACTATACATGACCATTGAGAAAGAATAAAATGAATGACAGGTAATTAAGAATGTTTATGCATTCGACTCTAGGTTTTGAAGAAAAAACAAAACAAAAACAACAACACAAAAAAAAAACACAACAACAAACAACAAAACAAAAAACAACAAAACAAAAAACAACAACAAAAAAAAACAACAAAAAAACAACAAAAACAAAAAAAACAAAAACAACAAAAACAAAAAAAACAAAAAAAACAAAAAAAACAAAACACAAAAAAACAACAAAACACAAAAAAACAACAAAAACAAAAAAACAACAAAAACAAAAAAAAAACAAAAAAAAAAAAAACAAAACAACAAAAAACAAAACAAACAAAACAACAAAAAAAAAAACAACAAAAAAAAAAACAAAAAAACAACAAAAAAAAACAAAAAAACAACAAAAACAACAACAAAAAACAAAACAAAAAGTAAATACCAGTAGATTAAAGTACAGCTACTCAATGAATTAACTGTATAACGTCCCTCACCCAAAACTTAGGACAAGCTGTGAACTCTTATAAAATAAAATATATATAAAATTTCAAAAACATTGTAGGAACACTGATTGTAATTGTTTTCTCTTCATTTGAAATGAATTAAAATGAATAAATAAAGTAAAAAAAAAAAAAAAAATAAAAATAAAATAAAAATTTACTTTTAGTATATTTACAGTATATACAAACCAAAGAAATGTACAGAATATAGAGGATCATTTTTAAATTTCTTTATTATGTTTACTGTTCAAGACACCACTGTACTGTATAAAGATTGAGAAATAAATTAGAAATATTACAAATGGTGTGTGCGAAAGTGACATTAAAGCTGTCTCAGATTGGTTGACAAAAAAAAAAAAAAAAAAAAAATTATTATATATCTGAAATAGTGGTCAGGTACAATTTACCCCCTTAGTAACCAGTTCATTGGAATGGAAAACAGCTAATCCCATTTCTAGTTTAAAAGGACAAGATACAGTCTTTTCTCCTGTTTTCCTTAAGCAATGAGATTGTTTACTTTTTATGATGTCATTTGTTGTTAGTAATTAACAACAAGCCTCAACACTCCTAGTCCTTGTATTTGATATTTATCACACTGATAAACAGGAAGGGAAAAAGTGAATGGGTAAAAAAAAAAAAAAAAAAAATGATTGTTTTTAACACACACAATTTTGAATAAGAGGAGGTATTAAAAAAATAAAAAAATAAAAATGCCACTTAAAAACACTCTTGAAAAGTTATAATTAATGCTCTAATAGATAAGTATTCAAATATACTGAATCATTGATAAAACAAGATGAGTACAGTCATGAAGAAAAATCATGTGTATGTTCAGTGGGGAAATGGAGGAGAGGAGAGGAGAGAGAGCAGGGAGAGAGAGAGAGAAGAGGTCAGTAGGACAGCATCCTGGCACACCCATCCATATAACCTACATCTATCTCAGATAAACCCACCATGTATATCTGAGAAGTCAACAGATTTAGGATGGTATCTTCCAGTTGGTTGCAGATTTGCAATAATATTTACATGTAAAACAAACAATGATCCATTTTAGATTGAGCATTCCAACCTACTTAACGTAATTGTATAATTTCCCTTGTAATGATTAGGTAAATGTTTTGCACAAGACTAAAACCAGTGTCTCACGGTACATTAATTAAATAACATCTAACTGTCTACACTTACCCATCTGAGTAACAAAGGCAAAAAGAACTTAATAGGGTCCAACAAAATTCCACAATACATCTGAGCAATTTAAATTGAAAATCAGTTTAAAAATTAGCAACATTCTTCATTGCTGATATATTAATGAAAAAAAAAACAAACAAAAAAACATTAAATTGAATCTTGTTCCAACTTGTTATTTTCTTTGCTTAATAACAATTACATTTTTCAATGGTCTAACACTGGAGAGAGTTGTTCATGGTTAAAAATTCTACAGTGATCCTTGTTAACTTGTTACATTGGAATCAGGTTTTGAGAGTGTAGAGTCTCACCCTTTTAAGTAAGATAAGTTATTTCTATGGCAATTGGAATCATTACTTGATAAATGAACATGAGGTGTATTACAAAAAAAAAAAAAAAAAAAAATGATGAATTTCTTTCTAAATTTCTGGGATAAGGACAATTTACAGTTGGACTAATGCTTTATTTTTTTTTTTTTTTTTGCTGCTCTTATGTTTTGCTCAGTGTACTTTTTTCAGGTATCTTGATCTGGTTGACCGCCAAGGAATTTCAAATAGAACCCTCTCTCTAACATGGACAGTGGAACAAGAAAAATTTGACCCCATAAATTAAATAAAAGTTTCAGTTTGAAAGTCCTTGAAAGTTACTTGCAATGGCAGACATCTGAAGAAAGTAAAAGGGGTATAACATCTGAAATGTGATAAAAAAAGAGGAGGACAGTAATCTGACTGTAAAAGCTCTTTTTGGAAATTTTTAATTATTTAAAAAGCAGAATCATATCATATATCCTGGTGCTTGGGAATACCAGGTGGTGTAAGCTTGGATTTGCAGGTTAATGGCTCAGAATTGTTAGTTAATTGGAGAGCCGAATTCTAATTACAGTTGGATTCATTATATTCACTGACATTCAAACACCTTTGGGAAAGGGTATGAATCCACCCCTTCTCCTCCCAGCTATGGGTTAATTAGTAAACTTGTATCATTCAATTATTATTATTATTATTATTATTATTATTATCATCTAAAAAAAAAAAAAAAAAAAAAAAATTCTGGCTTTAAATAATCTCCAAAGCCATAGAAAATTGATCAATAAACAAACCTTTCTTATATATAACAATAGCGTTGTATCAGTAAAAGTCCTAGATGTCTCATGCAGAAAATATAACCAATACAATTGCAGAATAACTTAAATATAAACTAATTTTTGACAGTAAAAGCAGAAAGATTACACTTTTAATGTACTGTAGAAATTAACGCCATAAACCAACCATTTTTTGTGGTGATGTGTTGGTCATCAATAGAGGGAATCCTTTGAGGTTAAATAACCTTGCTGGAAAGCAGAAATATTTGAAGGACAAAATGAAAACAAGGTATATATTTCAAAGAGGGGAATGTTATTTAATTAATGGTGGCTAGCACTAAAGCCATAAGCTAGCTGAAGCTATAACCTAACTTGTGACAAAAGAATTAATGCAAGCTAGGGTGTTATTTTCAAGTTTTATGCACCCTGGTACAAAGAAACTTCAAAAACTGTTTATATTTAGCATTAGTTTTTGTTTTGTTTTTTTTATCTTGGTTTCCCTCCCTCAGTCTTTGCTAATCCTCTTTCCTTTCTGCTTTTACTAGAGATATTATATATAATCGTTAGAAGGAGGCATAGTGGATAGTGCCTTGTATTGAGGAATTGGAGAGCCAAGTTCAAATTCCAGTCAAATCCATTACATTCACTTATGTGCTAATACTTTTTGGGAAAGGTATTAATCTTCTCCCTCCAGCTATGGTTAAATAGCAGGAGAGACTGGGTTCTATAGCTTTGGATGGCAACTGGTCTAGAAGGACAACTCTGTATTCAAAACCTACAGAGGGTTTGTGGACCTTGTGGCACATAGTGCACTGGGTTTCTGTATTTTGTCCTTCAAAAAGTGTGGTTGGTTCTGCACAAAGCCTTCACCACTATAATCAAATCACATGTGCAGGTATCTGGCTGTCAGTTCCTAGGAACTGAGTTGCTTGACCCACATACATTGAATACAATGGGAAAATACATGATATAGAGTCAGCAATCTCTAACTGACAAGGTGTTATGGTCAAGATATTGGAGCGAACCCACACCACGCGCGAATTGGAGCGAACCCACACCACGCGCGAATTGGAGCGAACCCACACCACGCGCGAATTGGAGCGAACCCACACCACGCGCGAATTGGAGCGAACCCACACCACGCGCGAATTGGAGCGAACCCACACCACGCGCGAATTGGAGCGAACCCACACCACGCGCGAATTGGAGCGAACCCACACCACGCGCGAATTGGAGCGAACCCACACCACGCGCGAATTGGAGCGAACCCACACCACGCGCGAATTGGAGCGAACCCACACCACGCGCGAATTGGAGCGAACCCACACCACGCGCGAATTGGAGCGAACCCACACCACGCGCGAATTGGAGCGAACCCACACCACGCGCGAATTGGAGCGAACCCACACCACGCGCGAATTGGAGCGAACCCACACCACGCGCGAATTGGAGCGAACCCACACCACGCGCGAATTGGAGCGAACCCACACCACGCGCGAATTGGAGCGAACCCACACCACGCGCGAATTGGAGCGAACCCACACCACGCGCGAATTGGAGCGAACCCACACCACGCGCGAATTGGAGCGAACCCACACCACGCGCGAATTGGAGCGAACCCACACCACGCGCGAATTGGAGCGAACCCACACCACGCGCGAATTGGAGCGAACCCACACCACGCGCGAATTGGAGCGAACCCACACCACGCGCGAATTGGAGCGAACCCACACCACGCGCGAATTGGAGCGAACCCACACCACGCGCGAATTGGAGCGAACCCACACCACGCGCGAATTGGAGCGAACCCACACCACGCGCGAATTGGAGCGAACCCACACCACGCGCGAATTGGAGCGAACCCACACCACGCGCGAATTGGAGCGAACCCACACCACGCGCGAATTGGAGCGAACCCACACCACGCGCGAATTGGAGCGAACCCACACCACGCGCGAATTGGAGCAGATTTAATAACATTCTCTTATTGCTTAAAGTAGGCTGAATTAAAGCTCATTCTATCACACACACAGTTATCAAGCGAGATATATAATCTCAGTAATTAGTGATATAGAAATGTTCAATTATTTTTATACTTAGATTTTAACACCCCAAAGACAGTACTATTTGAATAACGTTTCATTAATATGAATTTGTGGTCTAAGTTTGGATATGCAAAACTCAAACAACATTCTTTAGATATAAATTTATCTGGTTATTTCAGTGTACAACTTAGAAGAGGAAAAAAAAAAAAAAAAAAAAAATCTCTTCTATCAAGGCAAGAGATGCCTCCACTGTCTTAAATATAGGATTTGGAAGTCTTTGTGATAAGCAGCAATATAATCTTAAAGAAAATACCTAATAAGGATGTGCCCTAATAATGAATAGAGTAAGATTATCTGATATAGGCTCATGATTGAGAATGGGGTCAGTAATATGCAGATGATAAGTTTTATTTTCAGTTCTATGCTAAGTTCCTTTTCTCATAATTCTTGCTTGTAGAACTCTTCTGGCTCCATAATTTCCAGCCAATTTTGATCTTGGAAAAAAAAAAAAAAAGAAAGATTTATACAATAATTCTTGAGTGGAAATGTTCCAAATTCACACAAGAGATAAAACCTTTAACAAGTGAAGGGGTTAATACTCATCTTATTGAGGTTTTAATATTGTCCTTTGTGGATGGAGAAGACAAATTTTACGTTTTCAATATCAGCATCCCTTATCAGTATTGAGCAATAAGCAGCAGATAAAAATTAAAAATATATTGATTTACAATAAAAGCACTAAGACACAGAATTTATATTTTCACTTATTGAAAAGAAATTTAAAGTATGGTAATAATGGGAAACCATGTTACTGCAAGAACTTTCACAGACTCAAAAGAAACTTGCTAAACAAAAAAAAAAAAAAAAGAAAAAAAAGTGAAGAAATTCATATATATATATATATATATATATATATATATATATATATATGATCAGTAATTATCAAGTTGTCTCCAAAAAAGGACAATTCAAGTGATAATGGTAAAAATCATGTAATTTGCAAAGGCATCACACACATTTTTTTTTTTTTAGTGACTTTATCATTGTGAAAAGCAATTATATTTCTCTTCAAAACTGAAACTGTCCTCTGTATATTTCCGAGTTGAAGTATTGTAACTATTTACATCAAGGGGTATCCAAACTGTTTTCAAAGTGGGCCAAATTTGATGAGGTGAATATTCATGAGGGTCAACCATTCTACTTGGCATTCTTCGGGCCATTAAAATTAAATGCAAATGAATTATCTCATGAAAATTTGATTGCAAATGGCATATTTTTACTACTTCACAAAACAGGTTTTATCAAAATCATGCAGCCTGTCATATCTGAAGCCCATATAAGATGAAGTAAAATATATGAGAAAAAAAGAACTTCCAGGAAGCTATATCTCAGGTTAATCTTAGACATTACATATTATTGGTAATTAATGTATGTCAACTTTTAAGTTAAAAACACAAATAAGAACATAACACCAACATTCATCTTATTAAGTAGAAAACAAAGTGACAAAAGTCCAATTGTCTAAATAGATTTATAACTGATTTTGACCAACACAAAAATTTAATTCACTAAGATTTTTAGAATGTATTTAGTTCAGATGACCAAAACAAATAACTTGCCTGCACTAATGTGAAGGGTGATACTGAGATCTGAACTGCTGTATGTAGGCCAGGACTGGTTCAAAAAGCAGTGATTTTAGAAATTGTCTGGAAAAGGCTAAACCACAGAGTGCTGTGGCCATCTTTTGGTAAAACATAAAATTGCATTTCTTAGATGTGTACTTTATATCCTCTGATTGAGGATACTGGCAGGCGGTAAGTGATACATTATGACAGAGGATGGGAGCCATATGAAATTCAGCCTCTGGGTGGGACTTTGGATATGACATGTGGAACGAGAATAATCTACCCCAGTAGATGAAACAAAGCATTAGGTTAGAAATTTCTACATATAACACCTGAAGGAGGCCAGAGTGTACAATGGCTGAAATGTGAATATGACAAAGATAAGTACACTAGTTTGAACAATAAAAATAGTGTAATTTAAAATGTTCTATCACATTTTGGCACAAAATCAGTCCTCTTTGAGGAATTAATGATTACAAGTAAAACTGCATTAAAGGAGAAAAAAAAAAAAAAAAAAAAAAAAAAGAAATTACTATGAGAATCCAAAATGAAAATTATAGCTCAATGCAAGCTAGTCTTTAACAACAACCAAAATGCAATTTACTGAAGACAAAAGAAAAAAAAATTTCTGTAGGGTTCAAGGGGGAGTTCTTTATTGTAAATTGCTGAAACCTGATAGACTCTTAGAGAACAACTGTTTCTGTTGAATGATAATTTATAAAAAGGAAAGACATTTTTCTTGACAGTGATATTGCTTCATGATCTTGAATCGCACTATCACAGAGGTGGCATAAGTTCTACATGTATTTTAAAAGCTTACAACCTTTAGACAATCACTTGCTTTGCTCAACGCAAGTTGTTATCTGGTCAGAAACTTCAAGTGAAAGATCTTAAAAAAAACCTAAAAAAACTTGGAATTGTTCTTTGCTGATGAAGATGACAATTCATCATAAAAAAGTATTACAAAGTTATAGAAAGCCATAGCATCTCTAGAGCCATGACTAAACAGATGCTATGAGGTTGCATCAATGCAAACAGACTGGTAACTGCTTCAGTTCTAGTAAACCACTTCAACCCAACTTTTATATCATATAATAAAGATGGTCTTTTTGCTTTGGCCAAGTACATGCATAATGATTCACAATTTGAGGAGGAATCAAGAGATCTAAAAAGTGGCAACTCATGATAGTGACTGATCTTGCCTATTCATTAACAACCTTTGGTAGGCTAAGACCAACAAACAGATCATCAAATCAAAAACTTGAATTCAAAGTGCTTTTTAATAACATTAACACTAAATAGTGCAAGGAGTGGCTCATCAAGATTTTAATGAACAAACAACTTAGCCTAAAGAATTTTTTAGCTGATGAGAAAAGAGGCTGCCACTTTGCAATTTGTTAGCCTCTATGCACAAAGTATTTAAACTGTAAAGCATTTGTCAGAGGGAAATCTTAAGTGAATGCCTGTGTACTAAATCAAAAAGTATTTAACCAGTGTACTGCAGTTAAGAGGGGGGTGAACAAGAATGTTTCTGGTAAAATGTGGGAGCTAAAATGTAGGTTTTCAGTTCAGTAGCCTGTGCTACAGCATAAATAGCCTCAGGTGAATGTTATTTATTAACAACCAGCAAACCACACTGGTAACTGCTGACAAGGCTAAAATGTTCAGATGCCCTGGCCAGTAAAGGGTGACAAGCAAACAAACAAAAAACAAAAAAAGCCAGACTCAAAGTTAATTATAATTAAATAATTTGAAATAAGATCTATCTACTTCTATTTATTTTTCAACAGATTAAATATGTTTTATGAATAATTTGGACGGTACATACTCCAGACAAGAAAAAATCAAAACAAACACATGTAGTAAGTCCTTGAAAATAAAATATATAAACAAAAATAAAAGGAATTCAAATTAAAATAAGGCATTCACTTTCTGTTAAAATCCTTATCTTTCTCAACTAATGAGAAGGCAATCATCACATACTTAAGAGACAAAACAAAAACAAAGATAAAGGTGTATTATAATCTGACGGGGTGCTGAAAAGTTTTAGACCTAACCAAGAAAGGATTTCAGAATAAATTCTGACATTTGGCCGGATTTTGGGAAATGAGTTAAGAAAAAGAAAAATGGACTGAAGCATTAACTCTCTTTTACAAACTCTAAATGGACAATTGAACAAATTCAAAATTTCATCCCTTAAAGCTATACAGAATTATAAAAGTTTGAATAAAGCATCTTCTATGTGGTGTACCCCTTCAGGACATAGGCAATCATGGCTCTTCAGAACTTTCTATCTTGTGTGTGGCTCTTAGAAGTTTTCTCTTCCTTAGTTAAGCTTCCCTGTCCCCAATTTCCACCATCCATCCAAGCTCCTAACTTGTTCTAAAGCATTTATCGTCAGAGTTCTGAAAATATTTATGAGGATGTGAAGAAAGTGAGATAAGATAAAATAATTATGAAGCAAGAAGGAAATGTTGAACACCAAGATATCAACTGATGTGGAAAGAGAGGGCAGTAACCCCCAATAAGTTTTAGGAGTCACTTTTTAAAAAGATTTTTTGGCAATCAGAAGAGGATTCAATAACAGAATATTTTGGGATGAGTTTTCTTAACTTTAGTAAACAAAAGCATAATGGAATTAACTTATTTTCCTTTATTCCTCCCACACCCAAATATGCTGGTCTATCAAGGTTGACAATAGTTTCATAAATTTCTTTCTGCCTAGGTAATAGTTATGGGGGAGTGGTTTAACTTGAGTGGTTTAACTTAAGTGCTTATACAGATATTGTAACTACTACTGTGGTAAAAGACAATAGAATTCAATTAGCTTAAAAAAAAAAAAAAAAAAAAAAAAAAACACGAAAGAAAAAAGAAGACGTACACACACAAAAAAATTCGAACAAAGTATTTTTCCAGCTTTAGTGCCACTTCACTTCTTGGGTGATCATGTCTCAATTCATGACTGACTAGACAGAAGATTTTCCTCCAATAAGTTGCTGTTTCTTTCAGCAATCATCTAGTTGCCAGCCAAGGCTATAAGGTTCAGTCTTTTCTGCTATTCAACTCATAGCTGGGGGAAGCAGGGATTGAGATGGATTCGTACCTTTCCCAAGAGTACTTGCGCATAAGCGAGTAACAAACCAGACTTGATCTTGCTGGTAGACAAACATAGTAATTAAAAAAACTTTGGTAAAGTTGTACAATAGACACTGCAACTAGTATTTTTTTTTTTAAAATATTTTGTTATTAGTATAGATTAAACATCGTAGACTATGAGTATTAAATTTTTTTTTTTTTTTTTTTTTTTTTAATTAGATTTCATATAAAAGTTAATGAGGTATCCAATTTACTATGTAAATTCATTATAGTTTGTATATGATTTCATAAAATTAAATTTTTTTTTTTTTAAATTTGAACTGACTGCTTAAAGAGTAACATAAAAAAAATGTTTTAAAAGAAATAACATGGTATAATATTTTGTTTTGGTGTCCATTGGTGGGGAGGGGGGTTGCAATTTACAACAAATTTGCCATTGCAAACTGACCCCCCTACCAAATCAACTTTTATAACATTAACATTCATAATCTAGAGTGCTTAATCTATAATGAAAATCAAATGATTATTTCAGGTCACAGTGCCTCTTGAACTCCAAAAATTCATTACATAGAGTCCTTGACTTTCATTAGTTTAAAAATTTGTTATTTAAAAATGTAATTGATATAATTATATAGAAAATAAGCCTGTGAGAAAAAGGTAAATAAGTATCAATTCTCATTTGCCAATGAAGGAACTTAGAATATTGATTTTTTTTTTCCCCCCAATACTTTCAAAAGATAATTTAGGCTTTATAACCGTTTATATTAGTACTGTTCTTAAAAAAAAAAAAAAAAAAAAAAAAAAGACTTCTAGAACAAGACACCTTCAAAAGAGTGTCAATTACCAGACAGCAATAAAATAGAAAAGCATTTTAAAGTTTTAAAAATTAATTTGGAAATAATTTGAGACTTTAGTCTCAACCTTCTGTCATATCAACATACTAAGCTGAACCAGCAAGTCCACATTCCAAATTAGAGACAATAGCAAAGAGACAAGTCTAAATATACAAGCAGCTGTACTGAGAGAAGAAAAAAAAAAACCCTGAAAAACCAAGTATCACTCAAAAGGGACAGATCTAAATACAAAACAAGCTGTAGCCAAATAAGTGGCGGTCAAATAAATGAGAAAGGTCATGCCTTTTGTTAATGCTGGTCTGACAAACACGTTTCTGGATTTAAAACAAAGAAAAGAAAATAATAAAAGAAAGAAATAAACAGCATCACTGCAGAAAGAAGAGTTTCACATAGCTAAATTTATATCCAAGGGAAAACAAAACAAAGAAATAAAGGCTTGCTAAAAATATAAGGTTTTTATCTAATCTTGGATAAAATAGTAAGTAAGGTCCTGAAACACAGCTTGAAAAATTGTAAGAATTGAGATGACAAATGTGTCTGGATACTTGTTGGGTTAGATGAGTGATAAAACCCAAGAATAAATGAGCTGTTGCTAACAAAGCTTTGAAAAATATAATCTGTGAAACAAGCACAAACTGTTAGCAGCTTCATATGAAGAAAATTAAACAAAAAACATCTTTTATAAAGAAAAAAAGAAAGTAAATGAAACATCTTTAACAGAGTTAAAAGGTATTACCTTGTCTCAGACAAATTGCTACCAAAGAAAGATATGGCACACGATCACTACCATTTTCATGAATTCCAAGATATTAAATTTTCTGATATTCCACATTATTGTAAGACTCATATTATACAATCTTCCAACTTCTGGTTTAATCGAGAAGTTATAATATAAAAGGTCCTTTTATGATTTTGAATCTTGGGTCTAGCTATATTAGCTCTACTTAGTAAAAGTGTACAGATGTGTTTTAAAAATCGATGCATGTATAACTTGTTGAAATTATTTGTGGTAATTTCAGTAAAGAAATTTTCTTCAGCCAAGACTTAAATACTTTTTTGTGCGTGTAAGAATTGATGACATAACTATTATCCAAGTAATTCTTTTATTTGTTTCTTTAATAAAATAAGAAGGTTGTATTCAGATTTAAAACAAAAAAAAAAAAACAACCAAAACAAAAAAAACAACCAAAAACAAAACAACCAAAACAAAAAAAACAACCAAAAACAAAACAACCAAAACAAAAAAAACAACCAAAAACAAAACAACCAAAACAAAAAAAACAACCAAAAACAAAACAACCAAAACAAAAAAAACAACCAAAAACAAAACAACCAAAACAAAAAAAACAACCAAAAACAAAACAACCAAAACAAAAAAAACAACCAAAAACAAAACAACCAAAACAAAAAAAACAACCAAAAACAAAACAACCAAAACAAAAAAAACAACCAAAAACAAAACAACCAAAACAAAAAAAACAACCAAAAACAAAACAACCAAAACAAAAAAAACAACCAAAAACAAAACAACCAAAACAAAAAAAACAACCAAAAACAAAACAACCATAACAAAAAAAAAAACCAAAAACAAAAAACAAAAAAAAAAAAACGAAAAACAAAAAACAAAAAAAAAAAACGACCAAACAAACAAAAAAAAAAAACGACCAAACAAACAAAAAAAAAAAACGACCAAACAAACAAAAAAAAAAAACGACCAAACAAACAAAAAAAAAAAACGACCAAACAAAAAAAAAAAACGACCAAACAAACAAAAAAAAAAAACGACCAAACAAACAAAAAAAAAAAACGACCAAACAAACAAAAAAAAAAAACGACCAAACAAACAAAAAAAAAAAAACGACCAAACAAACAAAAAAAAAAAAACGACCAAACAAACAAAAAAAAAAAACGACCAAACAAACAAAAAAAAAAAACGACCAAACAAACAAAAAAAAAAAACGACCAAACAAACAAAAAAAAAAAACGACCAAACAAACAAAAAAAAAAAACGACCAAACAAACAAAAAAAAAAAACGACCAAACAAACAAAAAAAAAAACGACCAAACAAACAAAAAAAAAAACAACAAAAACAAAAAAAAAACAACAAAAACAAAAAAAAAACAACAAAAACAAAAAAAAAACAACAAAACAAACAAAAAAAAACAACAAAACAAACAAAAAAAAAAACAACAAAACAAACAAAAAAAAAAACAACAAAAAAAAACAAAAAAAAAAACAACAAAAAAAAACAAAAAAAAAAACAACAAAACAAACAAAAAAAAACAACAAAACAAAAAAAAAAACAACAAAAAAAAAAACAACAAAACAAACAAAAAAAAACAACAAAAAAAACAAAAAAAAAAACAACAAAACAAACAAAAAAAAAACAACAAAACAAACAAAAAAAAAAAACAACAAAACAAACAAAAAAAAAAAAAAAACAACAAAACAAACAAAAAAAAACAACAAAACAAACAAAAAAAAAACAACAAAACAAAAACAACAAAACAAACAAAAAAACAACTGCAATTGGAACTTGGCTTTCTGATTAACAATTCTGAGTCATTATCCATTACACCTCCTGCACATCCAAGCTTATAGCACCTACTATTCCTAAGCAGTCACCCATCAAGATACCAACCAGGTTTGATGTGGTTTAACTTCAGTGATCATATGGGAACTGGTATTGAGACAAGGGACTACTTCAAAGTAAATAAGGGTGGGGGAAGTTATAAAAAGCTAAGTACTTTTTCTTTTCTCGGGGTCAATCCTTTTTATTTTTTTAATTTTATTTTTAAAAAAATAACACTGTGCATGTGTGTGCGTTTCAAGACTAGGTTTTTGGATAAACTAGATGCAGTTCTAAAGAGATATCATGGACTGAGTGTGGGAGCAACAATGAGGTCTTAGGATGCAAACAAGGAGGAGGCTTAGCATCAGGAAGAGGCAGTTGAAGTTTCTGGGACACATGAGGAGGGAGGCTTGGAGAATCTGATACTCATAGGTCAAATAGAGGGAAAGAGAAACAAAGGAAAACAATGCATGACAACTAGTGGGCTTAAGCAAGTAGATGACAGAACAGTCTGGGGGGGGGGGAAGTAGCAGAGGAAAGGAAGTTGTTGAGAGCTGCAAGGGATTGAGGGAGGTGGAGAGCCATGATTGCCTATGACCTGAAAGGACATGGCACTTAAAAAGAAAGATCTTCAATTCTAAAATTCTTGTTTTATATGCCATAAAGTTTCATTGAAGTGAATCTCAGATTATTTTTTATTAGTTGCTCTATGAAAACAATATTTTCTTATACCATGAATTCAACAATTTACTTTAGACAAAATCGTACATATTATAAGGTTTAAAGCCAAAACCTGCATTTACAGACAAGTACAGGAATGATACAAACTGAGGTAAAGTAAATGTCATATGTAAATTAAGTTTGTTGGCTTGTTTGTCCTATAGTTAAAAAGGTCATTAGGCTAACATTTGGGACTTGGCTGCCAAAACCAATACTGGCATCATTGGATTTCACCAATTTGACATTGACCATTGTAATGGATAAATTTTAAAAATTGTTTTATCAACAAATCCAAGCTAGTTTTGAAAAGCTTTAGGCTCAACCAATACGACCATAAGAATTTGTATGTTTAATCAGAGTTCAAGAAGTGGGCCACACTGAAAATTTTTTGAGCCACCAACATTTCAGCAAGTTATGAAATATACAAACCCAAAGTGGAATTGTTAGCATTCAAGTGAAAGGTTTTGTTATTTCTATTTGTTAATAACTGAATAAATGCCGTGAAAAAAAATTACATTTTTTTTCTACATCAATACATTTATAAATGTAAATAAAAACATGTCAACATTGTTTTCTATGAAAAAATAAGTAGCAATCTAATGGACGGGCTGACAATTGCATATAAGCATGAAACAGATTGTTGCCTTAAATGTCCACTTTTATGCTCTATTCCTGATATTGAGTACAGGGTGCAAAGGATAAATTATTGTCAAAATTACGCAAAAAATGAAAATAACACCAACATCTCATTTTAACAGATATATTTACCAAAATTACATAAAAATATCTTGAAATACTAAAGAGTAAATTTATTCAATAAATTTGTCATTGGCTTCAACCACAGCCTCCAGAATCTCCTGCAACTCTTCTGGATGGTCTCCTTGTTTAAGCTGGTGAATACTGCTATAATTCTTGCCTTCAGTTCATCTTTAGCCTTACAAGAAGTTTTCTTGGTCTCTTGCTCAACTGTATCCCACACATAATCAAGATGGTTGCAGTCTGGGGAGTTAGGTGGCTAGATGTAAGGGGTGATGTAGTCGCAGAAACTGTCTGACAGCCATGACCAAGTTCTCTTGCTTGTGTGGCATGGTGTAGAATCCTGTTGCACAGAGCTGCACTACCTCCTCAGGGTACTCAATGTAGGGCTCTGTGTTGAGTGTGAGGCTTTCACCAACAAATTTGGGAGTTGGTATCAGAAAAACCAGAATGAGTTTTCTGAGCTGCTGTACCTTCATAATCACCATTAGACTCATCCAACTCTTTCCGAATTCTCTACACTATCTTCAGATTGACATCCAAACACTAAAATATTCATATTGGATCAGTACAGCATGCAGTTTCCAAATTTCTAGCAGAGTGAATTGCGTCATGGTGCTTTTTTCTTCAGATAGTGCCCAACTTACTCTACTGTTCAGTCGACAAAATTAAAAACATGCACGCACAAAATTAAAAAATAGAAATTGGCGAAAATTTACCCATCGCACACTGTACTTTAACCCATTACTTAAAACTATATCAGAGAGAGAATTTTAAATAAGAAAGGTAAAAGAAAAAAAAAAAAAAAAAAAAGTTTCTGTACATTGCCACTGAGAAAGTGAATAAATTAATGAAGTTTTCCAGTAACATAGTTGAGTCAGTTAAAAATTCATTAGCCAACCAAAACTGAGGAACCTAAATTTATAAATAGATTAAATGATTAAAAATAAAAAATATTTAAAATAAAAACAAAAATTTCAAAATTTCAAATACAATTACTTCATATCGAGTTACTCCAAAAGCTGATTCAATTTATTTAGTCAATAAAAGATTTTAAAGAAAAAGAGTTTCTGCCATTAATTGAATTCAACAGAATATTCACTGTTCTATTTTCTGCCATCTTTGAGGCAACTCTACAGTTCCTTCCTTGTATTACAAATCTTCCTTCGTAAAGAACTGCTAGAGAATCAGATTCCAGTCTTTTAGAGGAAGTGAAATTTATTTTCAATTAAAATTCTTTGTCTGAATTTTTCAGATGAGGAGTTATTTACACTATTTACATTCAGACTATTGTTCGAATCTTTGTTGTTGTTATCCCAACATTTCAACCTGTTGTGCCCTCTGGCCTTCCTCAGGTGGATATTAATCTATGGGGGTAGATTGTTCTTGTTCCACAGCCCATATCTAGAGATATGCCTAATTCTTATTTTTGTTAATGCTCAGTTATTGCTCGACCTGTTTCCACAAAGTCCAAGTACACAGTTACTAGCTCAAATCACAATTACTATGTGCCATA
>OZ010590.1:17617606-17695106 GCA_963932145.1 Acanthosepion lycidas | reverse complement strand
CCAAGGCAAATGCAAGGATTTTTATTTTGCAACAAGAGTAAAAATTTTATTGGTTTTATAAATTTTCTATTTTAAGAATACTTATAAATATTTAACTGGTTAGCTAAAAAGTCTAGGTGAGCTATAGAGGATACCAAGTGACAATTCAGTGTCATATATATATATATATATATATATATATATGTGTGTGTGTGTGTATGTGACAATTCAGTGTCATATATATATGAAGTAAAAAGATAGAAACAATTTAACCTACTCACAACTTTAGTTTTACCTCTGGACCTTCATGCTAATTAATGTAATGGATCTATTCTATTTTCAAGAAAATAGTGTAGGTCATAAGCAGACAAGTAAATTTTTTTTTTTTTTTTTTTTTTTTATTGAAAACCTTCATATTAGATAAAAAAAAAAATTCACTTATAACTTCAGTTTGTATAAGGATGGTTCAGTAACACAAGCCTGACATGTAGTTATTAGCAGAAATTTGGTCTAAAGTTTTCACCATATAAGTTTTTACTTATTTTACCAATATTCAGCACTGACAATCACCTTCCTCATCAAGGAGCTTGTGTTGAAAAATAAATATTTGTATAAAATGGATTCATTATCATTAGGCTGTACCTCAGTACACACATGAAAAGCATTTTATATGTGTTGCTTTTGTGAAATCATATCCAAGTGAGCAACTACCGTAATGTACACAACGATTGCACATATAAGGAAGTCTGATAAGAAAATAACAGATTAAAATAGAATGAATGAATTGAGAGTGCGACTTCCCTGACTAGTTTCACTTTCGGTTTATTCTGAATGCATAGAAGTGTTTGCCTTGAAATGGTGTTAAAAAAAAAAAAAAAAAAAAAAAAAAAAAAAAAAAAAAAAAGAAAGAAAGAAAAGAAACTGATGACATTCTTTACAGGTTAGTTTTTGTTGATTTAACTGCTGGTAAAAAAGTCAGTTTATTGATTAGAAAGAAAACAGCTTGCAGAAAAATTACTTAGCAAGAAAAATAGGATTTAATGATTTTAAAGTTATAAAACAAACTGAACAAGTTAAAAAATACTGTAATATCACATGGTGCAGGATTTTGAACTCACAATCTAGATCAAAACTCATTAAATGTGCATTGCAGGTTGAAAATATCACTGCTTGGGTTTTTTTTTTTTTTAGCTTTCATTGGTTGTGTACCTTCAGGCATGCATGGTCATTGGGGATTTACCTCCCAAACAGCACTTCCTTATTGGCCTAATGTGGATTCAAATAAACATCAGATTGAAAGAAATTAAACTACAGGAAGGGACATAAAGTGAATACATTAATCAATTTCAGAAATTAATACAACCAAGTTACTACTGTTTTTTGTAATCATGAACTTGTGCTTGAATATAAATTTTTCACTTGGCAAAATAAATTTTAACATTCTGGATTTACATAGATTTGCTATGGTTTTTTTTTTTTTAAAAACTGAAATTGACCCAGTGGGCAACAAAGACAACACAGCAAAACTCATGGCATGAGTTTATAAACAGATGGGATCATATTTAAATTGCTTTTACAACCAAGTATTTGACAGCAATAAAGTCAATTTTGATCTGATTTTTTTTTCTTGTATTATGTCCAATTGTGATTATACCCAATATCTCATTGAAGAAAAATGTATAAAATAAGTTTTTCTCATTAGGATTTGGACTTAATGTAACTGATTAAGAAAAAAAACAAAAAAAAAAAACAAACATTATTTACACACAAACACACACTGGGTGGCAATAAAGTCACTATACAGTTACTTATAACACACTAATAGTTTCGCTCCAAACATCTTGACCATTGTATCCACCATCAAGTGCTTGTAATCTTAATCTGCAGGCTTCTTGGAATTTTTAATCAAACTCGTTATTAAATCCATGGAGGCAGATTTTTCTCATTTCGTTTTCCTCTTCAGTCAAGTGACCATTGTGTCATTTGTTCATTTCTTTCGCTGAACCAAACTATGTCTTTCACACTACTTGACCCAGAGATTGGACTCAACTGCCAAGGGACCAGGTATTTTTTAATGCATGCTTTTAATCTACTAAGCCATGTGCCTTTTGGGCAGTCTGCATTATGTTAAGAGATAACATCACTCAAGCATAGAAAGTGGAATGAGAATAGTTTATACCTATGCATTGAATAAAGAGTTTTGTTTAAAATTCCAGGTTACAATGGCCAAAATGTGATTATGACACCTTTGCCTTATAAACTCCTATATAAATGAACTAAATTCTCTTTTAGATTACAGTCAGAAAGTAAAAGATAAGAAAAAATACAAATATTTGCCTTGTCTCCAAGTTTGGTAGAGTAGATTTTTTTTATTTATTTTTTTATTCTTTTAAAAGTCAACTAGTGTCAAAAATTGACACCATTTGTAATTGGAATATTGTTCTCATCTTTGTTGCTGTATTACATTTTGGCCATTGTGTCCTCTGGACTTCAGGTTTCTATTGATCCAGGATTTGAACCAGTGTCTCCATATGCAGGAGAAATCTTTGTGCTTTAATAAAGTTACAAAGAGTGTTGTTAATTAAGCAAGGTTCTATACAGTCCTAAGCACATCTTATTTAAATTCCTGACAGTTCATAACTGCTCAGTTTTGAGAGCAGTTTTTTTTCTTTAAGATTTCTTGATTATCCAGACAGGTAGACAAAGTAAAGTACTGTCTATATTTGAGATTACATAGTAAAAATTTACACTATTTAAAATGTTCAGAATGTTGTCCTCATCTTTGTTGTCATAAATCACAACATTTTGGTTATTGTAAACTCTGGCCTTGTTCAGTCGATTGGAATTTCAAACTGAACCCTTTATTTTGTTCACTGGGGTAGATTGTTCTAGTTCCACGTTTCTTCTGGATGTCTCATTTATCTGCCTTTAACTTGACTCTCCAAACTTTTGTTCACCTATGTAGTAGACATGTATTGAACTCACAACTCTTTGGGTCAAGTCACTAAATCCAACCAACGCTTTTATCCACTGGGTAATTACTTCTTTAGAAATGGCTTTGTTTATGTTTTGGATACAAATTTAGCAGTTATGAACATTCAGGAACCTTAAAGATGTGATTAGGGGCAATATAGAACCTTTCTTAATCACAATTCTCTTGAAAGCCAAGTTGGTTAAAGCACATCAATCAAGTTACATCAGACTCGATGTAGACCAGTTTCCATCCAAGACTATAGAACCCAGTCTGTCCTGCTATTCACCCATAGCTGGAGGGATCCATGTCTATTCGTTAGACATCCATCCATTCATGTCTATTCGTTATCTATTGTTCACCAGCTGTATGTCATATTGGATTGTGCTACATTTGCTATATATCATTTGTGTAATTTTTTTTTTTTTTTTTTTTCGAGAACTTTTTCCTCTTTATTATTGCTTCAAAGTGTAAGGCAGATTTGTGGGTGCTTATGTAGTCGAGTTCTGACATAAGTCCAGGACCCTGAGAGAGACAGAGACACTTGTAAAACACCCAGTTCATAAAAAATCACCAGACATATAGCCTGAAAATATGAAACAATGTTAAATTTTGAATCTTGGTCATAATATCTGGTTTCATTATCACCTGATGACAATATTTAAAAGGAAAATATCATGCCATACACACACACACAAAAGTCATGTATATTGTATTCCTCATTAAAATATTTTGCTTCTGCTATAATAGAAATAATAAAATAAGTACAGCCCATACCTTATGAAGGGCTTGATCTATGTAAAATGTGTAATTTTTTTTTTTTTTTTTTTTTTTTTTACTCATTTCCAAAACTGCTGAGTGAAAAATGTCATGATGCCATTTCTGACTTCAGGTCTCTGGTCAGGACCCAGAAAGAAATGAGTATACCCAGAAACCAAAGGAAATAAAATAATTAAAAAAGAAAATCAAAACATAAAAAGCTTAGCCTATATTATGGCTTAAAAACAATGAAAGACAAAAGATAATATTTGTGGCCTGGCATATAGAGAATTTTGAGAGGTCAGAGCAAAAAGCAGACAAATATTTGGTGATATCAGATCATAGCAACCAACAACCACCCCCACACACAATCTGCCCAAATTTGTTTTCATGTAGTTAAGAATATATTGCAAAGAGTCAAGAAATCATATTCATCTTTCTTTGTGGTTGGCTCAAACCAATTAGTTTTTCACAACCTGAAAGTTTAATTTAGTTTTTGCTGAGTTTTATGGTTGGTATTTTGTTTGGATCTTTCCAAGTAAATACAAGGAAGATTAGGTATTATTCACCATTTTCCAATTCATATTTCTATTGTTTCAACTTTAGTTGCTTTTCACTGCAACTACTCAGACACACAGTTTATAACCATAAAGGGTGTTCAGCGAGAAGAATAAGCTCCCAGTGAGATACAAATTCATTGTTTTTAACCCCAGGAAACCAGTTTTTCCATAATAGATGCTTTACACTTTCCAGAATATCTTTAATAATAACTCTAGAATGACAGCCTGAGAAGTTCAAATGAAAAGCAATTAAAATTAAAAAGAAATATTCATTTCTGTGATGAGGGGGATGGTCTTTATTTACACTATTTACATGCTAACTATTGTCATCATGCTTATTGTTGTTATTACCAGGTTTCAGGAGGTGTACCCTCTGGCCTTTGTCAGGTGTATATCGATCTGGATAACCGACAGGGAATTTCTAATGAAACCCTTTATTTAATCTATAGGGGGGGGGGGCGTAAACTTTTATTTTATGAGAATTTATTGAGGAACTTAAAGGAACGATCAATTAGCTTATCTTCATATCCTGTCTGATGGCTGATGAAGACAGGGTATCACACGTGCTAACACATGTTTAAAAAAAAAAAAAAAAAAAAAAAAAAAATAAAGATAACCTACAGGGAATTCCTAACATGACCCTTTATTTAATCTATAGGGAGTAAACCTTTATTTTATGGGACAATGACCTAGTAGGTTTTATGAATTTGATGACAGTAATTGAGAGTTCAATCCTTGAGCTGGGTAGTATGTACTTGGACTCAATGGAAACAGGACAAGTATTAACTGAGCAGTTCTAAAAATAAGAACTAGACAAAATTTCTATGCATGGGAAGTGGAACTAAAATAGTCTATCCCATAGATTAAATAAAGGACTCAGTTTGGAATTCCCTATAGTTTACCTGGATTGATATACACCTGATGAAGAGCACAATGGCCAAAACATTGTGATATTAACAACATTAAGTGGAAAGTGTATATTGAATCAATTGTGAGGTCTGCAGCGAGGAAAGTTGGTTCACTGTGTCATGATAGATTCTGGCAAGAAAAATTGTCTATCTTACATATTTATAACGACCATTTGTCCTTCCTTTGAATATTGGTGCTGCATCTGGTCTGGTGTACCTGCTATAAATTTATAGATTCTTGATAAAATCCAAAGAAGATATCACTTGTGCACCAAAAGAGATGTCTTCAGATGGCAGACCACCATTTGACTCCCAGGAATACAATTCATTCCTTAAGGACTGGGGCATAAGGAAACTAACATCCTCAGCACATTACCCTCAGAGTAGATGAGCCAAATGAACGTTAATGGATCGAGCTGACAGATATGGTTGTCTGCGCCATGATTGTATGGCATGGGTCATGCTGACCCATTGGAACACACCCAGAACATTGGTATGTCACCAGCTGATATGCTATATGGACGCACAATAACAGATCACCTTCCCATACTTTTAAAGTACCAAATACATGGGCATTGAAGGGAGATCAAGGAATTGAGTGAAATGGCAGTGGTAAAAAGATACCTACTAAACCAGAAGCAGTATAACATGCACAGTCGCCTACTCAGAGAGCTCCAGGTTGGCGAATCAGTGCAAGTGCAAAACTAAGATAGACCATATTCATGGCAGTGGATGAAGACAAGGAGGGTAGTAGAAACAATGGGTAACAGACAATTTCTGTGTGTGTAGGATGGCAGCAACTGAATTACATTGTGCAATTGTAGATTCCTTCAAAAATTAGTACCGGTCATGGACACACCAGACTACCAAACACTACAACTGCCCCAACAAAGGCTAATACTTACTGATGTGGAACCTCCATACAACACACTGGAAAGCATGGAAGTAGAGGAGACAGATGTCGACAAGTGGGTGGAGGACCATACAGAAATGGAAGGTGGATGAAAACCAGCCTCCAATCGTGCAACCACCAGCAAGTCATGATCTGTGACACAGCACAAGGGTGTCATAGTTACCTAGATCATTATCCCCACAAACGTGGGGATTGGCACAGTTACTCTGAACTGTTCCGACAAGTGAACACAATTCATACACCCTGTGGCCATAGGATGATGGGAGGGACATGTAGAGTAGAGAGGACCATGGGGAAGGTGGGACAAAATAAAAGTGGTCACCAGTAGAAAACTGGTGAGAAGGAAAGAATATAAATATTGTTGGACTTAGGTGGATGAGGATGCTTGAATTTAGATGAACACTATATTACATGCTCCACCATAATGTAGCTTCCCTGTGCTTTTTCTATAAATATCTTCATGGTAATTGTTCTGATGAACTTTCCTCTATGGTACTTAAACTTCATGAATTTAAGCACAGTACTAGATTCTGTCTTAATTCCTGTTCTTTTAGTGTTCTCTCTGCTTAATAGTGCATTTTTCCTTATGTTCTCTAACACTCAGTAATCCCTTACATCTTAGTGGCTTATATTGAAATAGGATGACGCTTAATACTTAATAGAATTATTTTTGTTGGGTGCTTTTTGAAACCTACAGTATCAAATTGTTCTGTAGCAGGCTAAGCCACTTTCTTTTCACTACTGTCGACCCAATTGTTTGCATCTTTTGATGCATCAATTCCAAATGATGACAATACTTGATGACCTGACCAAACTGATTTGGGAAGCTTCAAGGCAAGTGAGAGCAAATCAAACTGTGTGATCTGCTAATCACTCAACTCATAGTCTACACACTTTTGCAATGCGAGTGAAATACAAATTCATTCCTTTTGCCTCAGGAAACCATTTTTTTACTTGAGGAAGAACCTCAATGCCTCATTGAATTAATTTTTGAGGAGAGATTTTGAAGCTTAAGATATCACATTATCCAGCAACAGGATAATCCGCTTTTTGTTCACCCATGTCAGTCAAAATGGTTTCAACTTTTGATGCATCAATTCCAAATAATGACAAGAGGACAATGCTAAGAGAACCCAACTAAATAGCAAGAAACATTAATAGATTACTATATTACAGCACCCAAACTGTCAGGAGGATTTGGAAAGTTTCAGGTGGGTAAGAGCAAGTCAATCTATGTGAGATGCTGATCACTCACAGCATAAGCTACACAATTTTGCAATGTGAGTAAGATACAAAATGCATTCATTTTACCTCAAGAAACATGTTTTTTCCTTAATGGATGCTTTACATTGTAGCTCAGAGATACAAGTGTTTTATGGTTTACAGAAGGTCAAATCTGACCATCTTCCTGTTGATTGCTGTCTTTACTAATAACTGTAGAATGACAGTTTGAATAATTAAAATGCAAAGTAATTAAAAAGAAAGAAATACTAGTCAAGACAAAAAAGGTAATAATAGTGCACAATAAAACAAAAATAAAATTGCTTTAAATAAATCATTGTTATATAAAGAGTTTTGTTTGTTCATCTCAATTGTATAAATTTGATTTTCTCTATATGGAAGTCAGCTGCTAATATGAACATTAAACAAAATCTTCAATTTCTTTTTCATGTCCCTCTTTCAGTGGATAATTCTTGGTTGGCACACATGGACAAATAATTTTTTATACTAAAGTTTATGAAATATAAACAAAGACTACTAACTTGAGATGTGCTACCACTGAATACAACTGAACATTCAATCAGAAAAAAACTATTAGGTTGGAACAAAATAAATGGTCATCTTGAACCAAAGTTTAAAATGTCATACAACTGAGCACAAAGAGCAATGATCAGCTATAGAAGCGCCTTTAGAATCAACAATTTTGCAATTGAGTTGGCAGTGAGTTTATTTCATCACATTAAAAACTGGCATCAAAAGAAGCCAACAAACTGTGGGAAAGCATTTTTTTTTTCTACCTAACCCACATTGGTGTACACTTGGTAGCCTACCTACATATCTAAGGCCTATAAAAAGTGGAATTCAACAGGGGTGGGAAGTTCTGGAGAATAGGGGAGGACTGCAATGCCGGATTGAATCATTTCAGTGGGGCATTTTTTGAAGTACAAGGTGTCACATTATTGTGTAGCTGGATGGGCCAATTTCTATTCACTGTTGTTAGCCAAAATGTTTGCACATTTTGATGCCTCAGTTCTGAATAATGACTGATAGGATAATGCTGTGATGGCCTCTGACCAAATCGCAAGAACCCTTAATAGACTACTATATTACACCAAATAGGTTTGTTTGTTTGTTTTACCAGCATATCAACCCTCATGGGCCACCAAATGGTCAGGAGGATTTGGAAAGTTTCAGGCAGGTGGGAGCAAGTTTGTTAATCAAAAGCCACATATCTAATTATCATCACTTCAACAATAAGCACATAATCAAGAAAAGTTTTTTTTGAAATGTAAAACTGCAGCAATTGTCAAACTGTAGGAGCTAATGAGCAGTCACCTCATAAAAGGTACCCACTTTTGCATTTTCTATAGTTTGCCAGTTTTTCTTTTATTATGTCTGACTGTTGCATTGAAGTTGAACATCCATATATATATATATATATATATATATATATATATATATATATAAATTCTATTTTACGCATAATTAGGAAGGGGAAAAAAATCTACATATTGGTTCGTTTTTCCTGCATCTCGTTTGGTCTATGAGTGACTAGGTCCTAAGTTTGTTAGATAAAGTATGTACATTAGAATTTATTTTGCAGATAATATGTATAATATTTACTAAGCATGCATATAAGAATTTTTCTATATTGTTCCCTTCATACCTTTGATGGAATTTTTTTTTTTTTTATTAAATAACAATAAAGAAAGCCACTTTCAGTATGTTAACACAACACTAGCATTTTTTGTAAACAAAAACAAGTTCTGGTATTAAAAAAAAAAATTATAGTAACAGCCTAATATTTAATGTAGAAATGAACAATTTCAGGGTTTATATAGCCATATCACATTGAAACATCGGTTCATGTATGATCACTAAAGTTAAGCAACATTGAGCCTGGTCAGTACCTAGATGGGCGATTGCTTGGGAACACCAAATGCTGTGAGTTTGAACGTGCGGGTGGTGTAATGGCTTGGAATTATTAATCACCAAGCCAAGTACCAATTGGGTTCATTATGTTATTGTTCACTTATGTGCAAACACCTTTGGGAAATGTATTAATCCACTCCTTTTATCAGATATGGGTTGATTAGTAAGACTTGTATCACTAAATCATTAATAATAATTATAATAAAGCTTGGGATAAAATCATTTATAAAAACATTTGTTTTGAAAAGGATTACAAAATTCTGCTATTGTAGAACAGATAAACTTTGACCTTAAAAAAATCTACAAAAAGAAAATCAACTGCTAATAAAAAGTAAGGCCTTTTCTTGATAAGTTTGAATACAGAAGTTAATTTGTCCATTGTATATAAAAAAAAAAAAAAAAAAAAAAAAAAAAAAAAAGAAGATTACTCCTTTAAGTTGCAACAAACAGTACAGATAAGAAACGTTTGCTTTCTTTAACACAACTCAAGTCTCATTTTAAGTTTAAGTTTAACTGTTAAACTTAAACATCAACTACTTTTTTTAAAAGTCCATTCACTCATCTACAAGCAAATTTCATTTGGATCCAAGTCACAGCTAGATTATATAATCTAGAAATGTATTGTATAATATACATTTCTTTTCTTATATATTCTGATAAACAAGCAAATTATCTCCCCACCCCAACACACAGAAAAAAATTTAAGCGTGGGAATGTATTTCTTCAAAAGAAGAAATAGAACAACTATTATTGATGGATGATAATTTCATCCACAGATAAATGTGTACTGTCAGTTGGAGTTTTGGTTGACACAATGAACATTGATTTCAAAACTTGAGAGCTTTTATGTAAAAACAAAACAAAAACAAAAAAAAACAAAAAAAAAAAAAAAATACTAATGTATATCTACTAGACAAGTTAACTGCAAATCTATGTTTGGGTCAACGCTTTGACACAAAATTCTTTTCTAACTTAAAAGTAGACCTGATTTAATTTTTACAGGTGCTTCCATTGAAAATGTATAACTCCGGTTAGATGTTACTTAGTGTTTCACCAAGTTTGGTATTGTAAATGATGAGGAGGATGCTTGGAGTCTGTTCTTCGAGTAAAGTCAAACTTATTATTTCTAATTGTAATGTTAATTTATTTTAAATATTTATCGAAAGCCGATAATTTTTCAATCACTTCAGGACTCTCGACAAGAATGATTGCAAGCACAGAAATTTTCGTTTCACCCCAAGCAAGATCACCAAGACGCAAGTGGTTAACTGGTAGGGAAAGAGAAGGAGAAGACTTTGAATAAGGAGAAAGAAAGAACAATAAAAGAAGTTTGTCGTTTGGTTATGTAATTTTACGTAATTGCTAGTTCTATCTCTAGCATTATCTTAGTTCTAGCCAGCGTAATAATATCTAATAATGCAATTTTATTTACTTTTTAGACTACACCTAAAAAATTTTTTGCTCACTCAAACAAAAAAAAAAGTACTCTTAACTATTCGTGATCAAAGAGATCAAAATTACCAGGTACAATGACTATGCCTGTATGTAGCGATGAAGGGGAAGATAATACGGATATTGTGTTTTTTGTTTGTTCGAGCTAAAAAGTTCTAAGATTCTCTCGCCATTATTTCAAGTACTACAAACGATCAACAATAGACCGTTCTATCAAATTTACCTCTCAAAATGCAGTCAGCTCAATATAGAAAAAGACCCAATGAAATAAATTTTTTAGTCTTTATTCTTTTTCGTTATGCAGATTACTGCTAGAAACTGCTTTCCACACCACAGATAACCTAGAGTAGTTGAAGAGAAGTATCAGCTGTTTAGATGCGAAAGTTAAACTTAAACGTTTCTGACCGACATTCCATTAACTAGGTTAAAATTCAGTATTCCGTCATCTTTACAGCACTTAGGAAGGCATAAACACACAACCGCAAACCACGGGCCTAACCAGTTGTTGTACTACTGTTTTTACTACTAGTAACCTCTTCGTCTTTGCAGTCATTCTTTATACCTGGTAGTGGTAAGCAACCAACCACTATTCAAACGCCCAGGTTAATAAGATTCTGTTCATAGCGTTATGAATTTCCCCACCACACCCAAAAAGGCAAGATCATTTTAATTATTTAATTCCGAGGAAAACAAAATAAAAGAATAAATAAAAATGTAGGTAAACTGAAAAAAATAAAATAAATAAAAAATTAAAATAAATATATATTTATATCGGTTCATTTCTTTTTTTTTTTTATGTGTAGCGAAAAAAAATGAAAATAAACAGTTAAAAAAAAAAAAAAAAAAAAACCCAGTGTAAAACACCAAACGTTAAAAATAGTAATTTAAAAAGTCTCACTGCAAGGGGCCCCGACGGGGGCTTTAAAAATATCACCCTAACAATTACTATTTGTTAAGTTAGGTAACTTTTTTTTTTTTTTACCGATTTTTATGAATTGTTTTTATTCGACAGTTTGAACAAAACAAAACTCAAGAATCTTAATTTGAAGATAACAACTGTTATTTCAACAATTTTAAAACCGTCAAGTATAAATTTATACGACAGCATTTACACACGTTTTTATTGAATATTGATGAACAGTAAAAGAATGAAAGAAGATACATAAAAAAAAAAAAAAAATGAACAAATTTGGTTGTAATAAGTAATAAAAAATAAATGTCAACAAATTTATTTGTAACTTTTAGTTTTGTAACTAACAAGGCAACTATAACTGCGGTACAGGCAATGTTGACAAAGTTATTTGGGAAAAACAAATAAAAAGAAATACCAGATTCATTTTTATAAAAAAAAAAAGATTTTTTTTATTTAAAAAAAAAAAAAAAAAAAGACTTCATAAAATAAGAGAAAAAATATAAAACATGACATTTCAAGTTCATATATCGATAAGGATTGAAGACATTGTTTAAAAGTTAAAAGAAAAAAGTTTATTAAAAAGTTATCGCCAGAAAACTTGAAAATAAAAATAACTCATGGAATTAAAAGGACAGTAATATGACTTAAGAGATCGATTTAATTTACAAATTGCCAACAGATCGAATAGTAAGTAAATAAATTAAGGATTATTTTACTGAAAAAAAAGAGAAGACTTTTTTTTAGTTACACGCTAGTATTATTAGTTTCTTTTGTTATCTGAATTTTCGGTGATTAAGATCCTTCTTTCTTTGAATTTACTGATAATTATTGGTATAAATAACTTTATTAGTTTCACATCTCATCGTATTATTTCGAATTGTTAAGATTTTTTTGGAAAAAAAGAGAAAAGAATTTAACAACTAGTTACCAGCAACAACCACCACGCACACAGCACTGATTACAACTCATGCCGCGATCTTTGTACACAAAGTTTACAAAAATTTTCCAATTAATTACTAACTAAAATAAAATAAAACCTGTAACCTTTTAAATCTAGAAACAGGTTAAACTTCATATTTTACTTATTACAATTATTTTACAATATAATCACCGCAAGTGGGGTGTGTCATCGGATTTTTAGAAAGAAAGGGATGCCACTTTAAAAAAGAATTCACTTTTTTACCATACCAATCAAAACGTTCAATGCACGTAAAAACGAAGTATTTACAAAATTTTCGATGAGGATTGAAGCCTTTAGATATCTCAAAAAATTTAACTATGAATATAGTGTCTTAATAATTGCTAATTAATTAATTAACCGGCACTTTCCCATTCATTTAACACCGGATAACAAAGAAAGGAAGAGTTTACACCACTTAACCAGACAGACGATAACATCAACAGATATAGAATATTTATATATATACATATATACCTCCATGGCTTGTCCAAGCTCCAGATCAAAAGTTACAACACAGGCACAATGAAGCCAATTAGAGAATCGGTCCCATGGCAAAATTGTCGGAGACTTAGGTCCAGAGTCGGAGATCTGCCGTTTTAAAATCGCAGACTCCAAGTCTTCCTCGTCCATGGCCGCCATTCTGTATGAAATGAAACTGATGGAAACGACCTTGACCATTATGAATACGAGCTTACTTCCGCTTTTATTCGGAAAAAATAATTTGTTGATAAAACAAATTTTGAGTCTATTGTATGGAAAAAATTATTTGATTAAATTAAAATGATAATTTGTGTTGTACAGGAATAAAAGATCAAAAATTGTTTTGATTTTTTTTTGTGCGTGTATGTGTGTGTGTGCGTGCTGTTTCCAAAACGAGGTTCAGCAACAAAAATTCAACATGGCTGTCTCCTGATTTGTACGCTAAACAGCTCAGAGAAGTCAATGACGGGTAAGGCCATTTTTACAAGTTGGAATACAATTTATAAGTCGTGAATTTTGACGACACCTCTTCCAGGTTACTCAAGTCGGTTTCTAAACTTACTGGCTGCGCGTGTGTGATCTTTTGGCGAGCTTATTGATGATACAGACAATGTTTCAAGTGTACAACAGTAGTAAAGTAAGTAGAAAAGGCAGCAGACTCCACTCTCTTTCTTTCGATACGACTTTTAGACCACTGTCTTTACTTTTCATTTTCTATTATTGATATCAATCATTATTAAGATATTCTCTTGTCTGGATGCAATTACAACAATCATATGTCTCCCTAATTTTTGATTGTTAAATAATTCGTTACTGGCGTTAAGCACGAATAATTTGAAATAATATTTTTATCATCAACCCATCCTTTCAATGATGTCACATAGCTTGCAAAAAAGTATGTCGGTCCGAATGAAGAAAGACTGTATTTATTTAGTTTTCTTGCAAGATTGTAGACTTCCCAATGATACTTGAAATAAAAATGAAGTTCTGTCAGCAGAATTTTTTTATCATTCTAATGTTTTTTTTGATTTGACTATAGAATCGATATTTCTTTGCGTCTTCAAATTTTCATTACAACAGGTGATTCCTTCTATCATCCACATTTAAATCAAGGCTTCCTTTTTTTTTTTTTTTTCAGCATTATTATTATTATTATTATTATTATTAAATGGAGTCTCTCTTTTTTTTTATTATTCTTACTTTGTTGTTTATACTTGCAATTTTTAAAAACAAACCAAGTGATCAGTCGTTAATTTGTTTTATTGACGAAGTAGACCTAAAGTTGAATTTTATCGTTTGTTTTCATTGTTAACAAAACGATTTTTTTGTCATCACCTTTCAAAATAGAATCATTTCTTTCCGGCTCTAACTTAGTCATTATGACAAATAATTTCAAATACGATTTTTTTCCCCCTAAAGTTCTTAACTTTAGACCTGCGAATGAAGATAGCTTGATTTATAAAGAAAGATCTATCGGGAATATTTTAACTTTTGTGGCTAATAAATCGTTTAAAGTTTTTAATAATGAATAAATACAGACTTGAAATTTAAAGTTTGTTTCTTAATAATAATTAAATACTTATATCATTGAAGAAAAAAACTTATTTTTATTTCATTTCTCTTTCTAAAATTGGCAATTGTAACTTTGTTAATCTCACCCAGTGATTTGTTTAGAAGATTATTTTTTAATTATTTCCATATACTAATTGCCTTTGCGATAATGATAAAAAAGGAAATGCAGATTGAAAGATTAATTAATGGATAAGTTCTGCTATAATAACGGTTTAAATATTTTGTAACTTTAGTTTAAAACTTATTCTTTTTTTTTTTTTTAAATAATTGCTGACGACGACGACAACTAATCGCATGAATCTCACCCCCACTTTTTTTTTTTTTTTTTTCTTTAAGCCTTTTCGTTTTGTCTTTGTTTTTAGGCTAGGCATTTATTTATTTATTTTTTTTTTTTTAATTTAAAGCAATAATAGCTCGTTTATTCTTAAACTACTGTGATAACCGAAACTACTTTCTTTATCGTTTATGTATGTGCTTATAGATCTTTTGGTGCTTTAATTTCTATAAAACTAAGAAGAGTAAGAGAAAAATTTTACTCTTCCCCTCGCAATTTTTACGTTAACAATTGCAGTTGATAAATGAACATTGAAATGTCATTGTTGGTAGCAATGGTGTTTTTTTTTTTTTTTTTTTTGTCTGATTCGACAAAAATAGATATAATTTTTTTTTCCACTAATCGATGCTTAAATATTGAACTTAAACTAAAAATTTATTGTACTGCTTCTCTCTTAGTGTTTTTGAGTTTTTTTTTTTTTTGTAGTAACAAGCGGCGGTAGTAGTATATACATTTAATTTTCATTTGTACACTCTCTAGTTGAGTAGAAATGCACACCTGTCACGATTAACTTTGTAAAAAAAAAGAAAGAAAACTCTAAAAAGTAAAAACTGATTTGTTCGTGGATTTTTAACAGATCCTGATGAATCCATATGAAAATAATGCCATCAATGAATCCCTTTTTATTGTCAGAGGGGATAATCTATTTGTACAAAGGACTTAAAAAGGAGTAATCAACCTTGGGCAGGACAGTAGTAGTTCAAGTTGTGAAATATTGAATGGAACCACAACGAACCAGGTGGAGTTTGGTTAATTCTTGTCGGTCTATAAAAATTGTCATTATCGGAGTTTTATACACGGTTGATTTTTTTTTTTTTTTTTTCTATATCCTTTTCTTATATTATTATTTCTGTATATAACCCTCTAAGTTAGGGGAATTAATATTTCAAATGTTTTCTAAGTGCAAAAACAAAAGTTTTCTCATTTTAGTTAGGCTTTCTGACGACGGTTGAAGAATTTATCAACCGAAATGTGTACGCGAAGAAGGGGTTCAATTGTCCGAACAAAATTTGTAATTGTTTTTCCCTCCCCCGCTATTTTAACACGTGATTCATCGTTCAAATCAAAAGTTAACATAATAATTTTCTTGTAAAGTAGAATGAAAAGGACATTCGTGAATAATTTATTTATTTTTTTTTTTAATTTAGTGAAATCTTTAAAATGTTAGATTGGCATTGGACTATCAAATCGCCCAAAAAGTAAAAGAAATAAAAAAGCTGTAAAAATAAAATCACATGCGTTTTCTCTTTCTGCATTTTTAAAATCTTCAATCTTTCTTACTGTCTTACACAGTGACAAAAAAAAAACAAAAACAAATTTTTAATAATTTCTCCGGTTATTTGCTTATATAAGAAGTCCATGGTCGTTTATAGAGTATTATTACTTAGTTTTAAAAGACTGCTTAATTACTGTTTCTCTTTCTGTTTGACATGACAAACAAACAACGAATAATATTTAATTTTAAGTTGCCCCTTTTTTAATCTTGCAAGTTAAAAACCTAATTCGCAGTGATTGTTTTTTTTTGTTTTTTTTTTTTTAAATTGAGGATTATTGTCACTTGTCCTTTCTGTCTCTACGCATTTGATCATTATTTTCGATTTCTCTACACAGTCAGCTAGTAGTAACATGCTCATCATCGTCATTGTCGTAATTTGGTAAAGAAAGCCTACAGTTGTAATTTTTTTTTTTTTTTTTTATCTCTAACTACAGATAATTCTGGCTTAGTACCTACCTACTGATAGAACATCTGCAATTGGTATTTCTGTATTCATTTGGGCTTTTTTTTTTTCTCGGCTCAAACAAATTGATCTCCTCGGATTTTAGATTTTTTTTTCCCTTGTATTGTAGTAAAAATATCACAATTTTGAATTAATATTTTTTATCTGTTGCGCTTTTTAAAAGCTCCCGTATCATCTGATTGTTTTTTAGCGATTTTTTACTTAGTACATTACTTACTAGTAGGAAAAAAAAAAGTCTAAATTACTATTTATTTGATCTCTCAGTTAAAGTGTTGGTCCACTTTAAAAAATAAATCACTTGACGATTGACTTTTGAGTTTTGATAAATGATAAAGTTGCTAAAAAAATGGGATCCCAATTTCAACAATTAAATAAATTCAAAAGTACTAAAATCCTTTTCATTTTAAATTTGACAGCTTGTTCTTATTTCCGTCTTTATAGTGACTCTTCTTGTGACATTTAAACCCAGTCATAGTATACATTGGTGATCAAGGTGAATTTGTAGATAATTAATAATGAATTCGATCCTCATTGCGTGCCCCCATCATACCTGTGGCCTTCTGCCAAAAAAAAAAAAAAGAAAAAAAGTTAAGCTTCTATTTAAATGACGTTTCTCTTAAATCACCCTCTCACACACAAGAATAAGATGCTGCTTTTTTTTCCTTCTCTCATCAACTGTATCTCTTTCTTATTCTGTGGGGACAAATATACAAACAGTTTTTCAATAGCACAAAAGAACAGTATTGTTTGCTGTCTGTGAACGCGAGAGGAAATCGAGCTTCTTGACATCCAAAAATAGAATTACCCTTCACTCAGATTTTAAGAGTTTTTTTTTTTTTTTTTTTTTTTTTTTTCATGCTCATAAATTATCTTCTATTTCTTTATTTTTTTTTATAACGCGTTTTTACTTTAGTTCTGTTATTTTGGAGCTATTGGAATTATTGATGAAGTGCATACCATACGTCAGTGTATAATTTTATTTTTATTTATTTTTAGTCGTGGGGGTGAGGGAAGAAACAATGAAAGCACCAGAATGCTTAATGGAATGCTCTGTGACTGACACTTGTAGCCGGAGCAGGTTTCCTCTCGGTGACATCACTCTTTATTTCTTCGCTTAAATTTATTTTTAAAGTCATTTATTGAATAATATGCAGATTATCGACATCTCTGCATTAACTTGTATTCTTGCTTTGAAATATTTTCGTAAGTGTCTATTCGGCTTACTTAACTATATAAGTTCTCTTCTACAACACTTATGTTGTTACCAGACCTGATTGTTGTTCTGCTTGAGTAGTTCTCCTGGAGAGTGCTGTTGCCATATGTTAACCGTGTTTTCTGTGATTTTTTTTTTTTTTTTTTTTCCTTCCAAATATGGGTTGTCTTATTCCTGCCAATCCACTGACACTCACTCAATAAACAACCTATTTTGTTGAGTAGTTTCAAAGTACTGACAAATGTTAATTAATTTGAGAAATGACTTCCTTATGTTTTGGTTCGTTACTGATATTCATGAGGTTACCAAGAATATCTTGCCTATAAAGGCAATATAGAAGGAAGCTTTTATTGGTGACGCGACTAAAAAGTCTACTAAAGTAGGTAATTATCTTTAAGAACTTTATTGCATGCATGCAGTATTGTTCATATTCGCAGTGTAAGTGTTACTTCATGTTCTTATTGTTTATATTTTTACAAATGAGACCTAAGTGTAAATTTGACAATAACGAAACACTTCTTACTTACATTTAAGTGCAACAGACAAATAACTTTTGGATTAAAATTCACAGAAAATACATGAACCTTTGAACTGCAGAAATCTTCCACATCAATGCAGTGTGGGTATTATTACTTTTGTTTAAAAAAAGTCTGGATAGCTTTTAAATGTGCATATTATTAATTTACACAAAATATTATCATACATACACTGTACAGAATCTTCATTTTTGTTATTTGTTAAAGAAAAAAATGTGCTCATCATTAAAGCTGTTGATGGATTTTTGCCAACACGCTACCTCATAAATATATTGTCATCCAGGTACTTTTAAAAAGCATTCAAAGTACAGTGGTTGGCAGTTTCATAAATATTTTTTTTTTTTTTTTTTTTTCCTCAATACCTTCTTCTTATTTTCAATGGCATTGTTGAATTATGTCAAGATTATAGAGAAAGATTTCTCAAAATTTGGGGCTAAACGATAAAAAAATTGTTTTTCAAGTTTGGGGCATTTTTTCATCAGGGTATGCTCTTTTTAGGGAAGGTATTGAATATACCTAAGAAGGCTAATTTATGTAACGTAATTATCAAAGTACATAAAGATGGCATTTTTTTTTTTTTTTAAGATACCAACTTGTTCATTTATCTTTCTTTTGATGTTGGACAAAGTTAAACAAATGTGCAAAGAGTTTAACAAATATTTCATATTTGTATCTGCCAAATAACCAAAACAATCCGCAGGGTCTTGGTGGAATTTGGTCAGTCTGTTAATAATTCTATTTTTGATATTTATGAACTTGTCAAAAACAGTGACAATAAATTAGTATGGGAAATTTCATCACTTTGCAGTGTAAATCACAGATTTGGAAATTGTTGCTAAAATTACATAATTGTCAGATTTTAATGAAACTTTCAGGACTTATTTACAAATGAATGAAATTATTTTTTTAAATGTTACTTTTTAGAAAATCTTAGTAAAAAAAATTGTTTTTTATTTTTTTTTATTTATTTTTATTTTTTATTTTTTTTTATTTATTTTTATTTTTTATTTTTTTTTTATTTATTTTTATTTTTTATTTTTTTTTTATTTATTTTTATTTTTTATTTTTTTTTTATTTATTTTTATTTTTTATTTTTTTTTTATTTATTTTTATTTTTTATTTTTTTTTATTTATTTTTATTTTTTATTTTTTTTTATTTATTTTTATTTTTTATTTTTTTTTTATTTATTTTTATTTTTTATTTTTTTTTTATTTATTTTTATTTTATTTTTTTTTTATTTATTTTTATTTTATTTTTTTTTTATTTATTTTTATTTTTTATTTTTTTTTTATTTATTTTTATTTTTTATTTTTTTTTTATTTATTTTTATTTTTTATTTTTTTTTTATTTATTTTTATTTTTTTTTTATTTATTTTTATTTTTTATTTTTATTTTAACTCCCACTTAAGTTTCAGAAATTGAGAAATTCTTTTTTGTAGCATTTAATGTTTATATTACTTAAAAGGACAAATCATGGAATTTTTTTTTTGGCTTAAACAGGACCTCCAGTTACAGAAAATCTACTCTGAATCATGAAATAAAAAAAAAATGCAATAAAATTAAGACATTATTCAATTAAAAAAGCTTTTAACTGTTTTTTTTTTTTTTTTTTTTTTTTTTTTACATAAAATGTATTATACACACTATTCACTTTTTAAGAATAATGAATTTTTACAAGGATTTTTTTTTTTTTTTTTTTTTTTTTTTTTTTTTTTTTTTTTAATTAGAATAATTTATAAACTTTTAAATCTTAATTCTGTATTGAGTTTTAGCGGTCAAGTGATATTATTAAATTAAGACTGTATTTAATAATAACTGGAAAAGCTCAGTGCAGTTCAATGACCCGTTAATATTTAAAAAAAAATTTTGAATATTTTTTTGTGCATGTATAAATTTGTCAATTTTTGTAAATACAGATGTCCAATCTCTACATTATCAGACTATGAGGAGGTAGCTATAGTAAAGTTAAAATTTATTGGTAATTTTCTAACATTTCCTCAACAAGCATCTTGGTAAAAAGTACCTAAAATTCAATAACAGATTTATTTTTAAAAAATTTTAAGATTACTGAGTAGTTAAAAGAAAAAAGTTCATGTTATATTCAAGTAATTGTTATATTTCTCTTCCATTTTGTCAGATTTTCCTTATACATTACAACTTCTGCTGTAGATGGAAAAAGGATTTGAGTAAATACTAAAAATTATAAATCTGGTTTTATAAGAAATTTGTTTGTCTTAAGATGGTAATTTTTTTTTTTTTTTTTTTTTTTGTGTGTGTGTGTTTTAATGAAGTGAATAAACTTATAATTTGCTGAGATGATCTCATGTTGCATGATAATCAGTTTCTTCATATCATGAACTACCCACACCTACATACATACTTGCTTACTATTTATCATACAAAACTGTATTGTAATGAATTTAAATTAAATCTTTGTATCTACTTTTTTTGTTTTTTATTTTGGGCAATCTGAGAAGGGTGTTGCCTGTTGTCAGCTTCCTGGATTTGGCAATCTGGTAGACTTGAATTTTTTAATTTTTTTTTATTTATAATGGCATTAATGCTATATTCATTTTATGTGACAATATTTTGATTGCACAGATCCATGGAGGAAGTGAGGCTTACTCGCCTGAATCTTTGCAAAAGAACACTTACCTCAATTAGACGCTATAGCTAATATAAGTCTTCAGCTGAAGAAAGGTTTCCTTTCCAAATTCTGGTCATTGGGTTGCACCAAAAACTGTTTAAACCTCCCGTCCCCCACATCTCTATCTCTCACATGCATGCATCTCTGTAAAAATTTCAGATACAATATATCTGTAAAAGGACAGTATGAATAAAGATAAAATGAAAACTTTTCCTTTTATCTTTTTATATATATATATATATATATATATATATATATAACTTTAAACAGTGTAAATTATGACTACTGGCATGCACAATCTAGAAATCTTAATGAAAATATGCACTGCAGCAGCAATTGAACCTGTCTTATTTGTCATACTTTACCTCTCAGCTACAGTGTTACAGATTTGCAAGGTTCTATTCTCCTTTCTTGAAATCTCATATCTGTTCAGTTTTGTGTCTGAAACATAAACAAAGCAATTTATAAAATTAAGATTTATTTTTAATTCAACATTTTTATTACTGCAAACATTATAGTGGCTAACCATATTTGAAATAGATGCCCTATTTTTACTTTGAACAGTGTGTATTACATCTGTGTATTTGAGGAATCTTACAGAAAATGTGCTTTCTGGCAGGAATTGAACTTGCATCCCCTATTGTAGGAGGAAACCACTGTTTGATCTGGTCTGCTATATTGCTTGGCTACAAAATGTCTCGGTACAGCAAGGTTCTTTCTCTTTTTAAGGAAATATATTTATATTTTAACAAGCGTTGTATCCATAAAAAAATACATGGGATTATTTATATATGGACTGGCACTTGTGTATAAGGTCAAAGTGTAGTATCTGTGTGCTCTGCCTAATTAAATGATTTTCAGATTAGTGTATTGTTAATTTGTTTGGTTAAACTGTAAGAATACTGTTTAAATCATTGTTCATTTTATTTACAAGGGCTGTTTGCAGTTGTATATTAAATCAGCCCCAGAATTTTATTTTGCATTGCTTGTGTGCATAATTGTTGATGTACCAAAAAAATCCTCATTCATCTATTGTTTCGTGATGGGTAATAATTTTTTTTAGCAATCTTTTTTTTTTTTTTTTTTTTTTTCCTTTTATTTTTGTAATCCAATCTAATGCCTTATCAGGTATTGATTTATTTGTTTTGTGCTCTATCGTGCAAATGTTTTGTTGACTAGGAAACCAATAATTAAATGTTACTTGGAATATTGCTTCAATATGCTATCATAAAAAAAAAATGACTTTTTACAAGCTAAAACTCTGTATAACAAATATACATATGAGATTCTTTTTAAAAAGTACAAATGTTATGTCATATTTTTTTTTTATGTATATTATAATAGTATAATTATTACCAAAGTATATTTATGCTAATTTCCAACACACACCATGAACTTTATTAATAGATCCATTAGTGGTAGTAACTAAAATCTTATCAATGAAATTATATATATATATATATATATATATATATGATTTTTTTTTTTTTTTTTTTTTTTTAAAGGTATAAAATTACCCCCTCTCTCTCACACACACAAAATTTATCTTTTATAATTTTTGTCAGTTATACTTTTCTGGTCTATTCATATACTTAATTTTGTGAATGATGGGATATTCTCCATTCAGCTTTTAGTGCCAATATTAACTATGTAATGCAACTGATGGATATGAATCTTACATAAGGCCTTTTTGTTTTCTGCACTTTATCACTTAATTTGGTAGCTCATACTCAGAAACATATGCAAAGATAATAATAAAAGCATCATTTAGCTCTTTGGCATTTTTTTTTTTTAGTCATGGCTTGAATGCTTTTAGCTGACTTTTTTCTTTCTTTGGAAACAAACTATTAGACTTTTTTTTTTTTTTTTTTTTTTTTTTTTTTTCCCACTTGTCTATAAATGATATTCAGCATGTTTGATTATGCTTTGGTGTTCAGTTATTTGTAAAAAAAAAAAAAAAAAATTCATATGATGCTAGATTCTAATCCATCCTTTTGGCAGATGAAATAGAGATGAAATTAACAGAAAATATTAAAGAAGTAAATGGTAGGGAAGGGCTGTATAAAGAGTATTTGTGTTAGAATTTTTGGAGAGAGTAACTCATTAGGAATATTGTTTCAAAAAGGAAGACAAATGAAGGAAATATGAAATTCATTTTGTAGAAATTCAGAAATATGATAATTGTTCTTGAACTCTTTTATCCTTCCTTAGATCTTTTTATGTATTTCTAACTTTTTGCTCATCAGTTGGTGCTTTGTCGTTGCTAAATAGTAATCACGAGAATAGATATAAGGATACTTAAAGGTTAAACTTGGTTACAGCTTTTATCATTAAAGGTTCTATAAAATATATATTTGCATTGCTGTAAAAAAAAAAAAAAATGCTGTCCTGGGTGGATTTATTTCTAACTTTTCCTAGTTTTAAGGTAATGTAAATTTTAAATTGGGGGTCTTTCTACACAAGCATTACCTCTATATTCTAAATATTCTGGTAGAATTTTGCTTGGGTTTTAGTTATGCAAGAAGCTTTTTTTACTTGTGAATATCTGGTTTTGATAGAAACCAAATGTAATAAAATATCTATATCTCTTGTCAGGAAATTAGGTGATGTTTTTTTTTTTATAAAGTTCATATAAAAGAAGTGAGCTGATGTTTGAAAATGTGAATGTGTAGATTAAAACTTTCATGAAAAACTGTCCCGGTCTAATTTTCTTTTAGACAGGATGCAGATAGTTTTCATAACTTTTGGTCATTTCTCCGACTCTCTCTACTCCCTCAAATCGCTTTACAATTCAAAATCTTGGATACTAAAAATTAGACTTTAGTTATTTGTAACTTTCTCACCTCCCACATTTTTTTCCTTTTATTTGTGTTTACACAAAGAAAAACAATTCATTACGAATTCTCAAAGGTATTTTTAGAATATATCACATGAAACAATTTGGCAATAAAACTTGTAATTGATGTTAATGCGCTTGTTGATACATAGACAAAAAAGTTCTTTTTGTTTAATTGTGAAAAAAGCTTTATGCACACAATATGAATTTTGTTCCTTTAATGGTGAGGAACAAGATGTCTATTTATTAGTAGTATACATTTTATCATTTCTACATTGAGCACTATTTTACTATCAGCACTCATTGTGTGCAACTTAAATTGGTTGACCCTCCTGTTTATGGGGATGAAATTCATGGCTTTTTTGTCTACTCAAAGGCACAAACTAACAATTGATTTTATGGTAATAATTACTGGACAAGCCATGAGATAATTTTAAATTTATTAACCATATTAATATTCTCAAAGTTACATTAAAATCATTTTAGAATATGGAGTCTTTTTAATTTACAACTCTAGTTCAAAGTACTGAGAGGATTAAACATAAAATATGTTCACTTCAGCATTCTACTTTTGACTATCTTTATTTTTCATCCCATTTATCTTCTCAATTACTTGTCTCATCAATAGCAGCAGTAAAAGTATTGGATTAATAGGTGTTTTTAAAAAAAAAAAAAAAAAAAAAAACTTAATAGGTGTACTAAGATAATCATTATTTGAATATAAACCAACTAATCTATATGATTTTTAGTTTCTTTTTCTTTACTTCATCTTAATTCTATTGATTGTTATAAATCTTATCAAAGCAGTTTTCTAGTTTTCAGGTGTACAATCAATTTACATGGCATCAGTTTGTGTTTATCACACTCACTTTCTATTCTCTATTGATTACAGCTTTAGGGTACACAAGCAATAAGTTTTTTTTTTTTTTTTTCCTCTCTCCTCTAGGATAAACAGCTTATCAAAATCCTATATTAAGGTCCCTTAAGCTCCCTTATTTAACCCGTGTCTTGTGATGTGGGATTTTTTTTTTTTTTTTTTTTCTGATGGCGATATCAGAAAGATGGTTTACTTTTTTTTTTTTTTCTTTCTTCTTTTAAGAAAAAGAAACGTTTTAACGCATTTGGATATTTGAACCATTACATAATACCATTTATGGCTTTCTTTTGAGTTACCATTGGAAATTGTTAGATAAGGTTACTTTGCTTTGGTAAATGAATTTTTTTTATTGATATTTTTTTTTTTTTTTTTTTTAATTTTCTGTACCATGTGACACATTTGTGTAGGTATTTCCAAAGAAATTTGGTACCTAAGGTTTAATATGATTCTATGAAAATCTTTCTTGAAGCTTTTATTTTAGTTTTGATTTCAAGCTAATAGATTCAATTTAATATTACCAATAAGTAAAATACCTTATGTCAAGACTAATTCATATTGGACTAGATTTTTTTTTTTTTTTTTAAATTGCTAAAAATCTTTCAAAAATAAAATCTATTTTTCTGAAATTTTATTTGAGGAATATTAGCTAATTTAAAGTTAAACTGATTTGAAACAAATATTAATTTTAGTTCAAAATATCAGAATCCATTTTTTTTTTTTTTTTTTTTTTTTTTTTTTCCTCCTCTTACTGTTGACAGCCAGAAGTTTAATTTTTTTTTTTTTTTTTTTCTATGGGGAATGTATCTGTAAAAATTACTTGAGAATGTGGGCACCTTTTTTTTTTTTTATAACTTTTTAATTACCCAGTAATCTTAAAAATTTAGGAAAATATTTTTTGTAATCTAGTTTTATTGAATTTTTAGGTACTCTGGCTTTAAATTTACTACAGTTACCGCTTTCATTTTCTGATAGTATTGTCTGTGCATGTCTGTATTTACAAAAATCTGCATGTTTTTATAATATATATACATGTGTACGCACACACACTCACACACACACACACACACACACACACATATATATGCACAAAAAAAAAAGACGGTGGGTTGGTGAATTGTAAGCTTTTTCCATTTATGATTAGTAAATATAGTTTTTACTTAATATCACCTACCTGGTACAAATACAGAACTATAAAGATTGAAACTTTATCAATTATTCTAATTGAAATTTTAAATGTCTTAGTTTTATTGCATTTTTATTTTATGGTTCAGAACAGATTTTAAGTAACTGGGAGTCCTGTTTTGACCAAAAAAAAAATAGTTTTGTATATAACTAATATTAATAACATTAAGCTGTGCAAAAATGAATTTTTCTATTTCATAAAATTAAGTGGTGGGAAGGGGTAACTGATATGTTAAGAAAAAAAAAAATTAATTGAATAACTCTGGGAAGTTTAATTAAAATCTGACATTCATTTGTTTTTTTTTTTTGTTTTTTTTTTTTTCTTTTTTTTTTTCTACCAATGGTAGAGTATTACAAATTAAAAAGAAAAGCTAGTTACATTGTCATAACATTTTATGGTTTAAATGAAAGCTTGGAATATATGTACATGTTCTTTGAGCAACATAGCACAAGGTGGACATGTATACCATGCAGCAATAAAACTGAGCGTCTCCCTAAATCTCTTTTGTCCAAGAACTTGAAAGTAATGATGGCTGTTCTTTTCCTGTATTTACTTCCTATTAATAATTAACTTTGTTTCTTTTTAGTTTATGGATACATAGAAATTTAGTTTTGTCATCAATTAAAAAAATATTAAACTTCATGTTGTAGGCATGGATGAGGTGAAACCCACTTTATTTCTAAAAAAATAATGATTTATCATGAGATGAAGCAACATCTGTTAAATGGTGGTATTGAAGACATATTGTGTATATACATCTGCAAACCAGTGATGGATTTATTTATTAATCCGACATTTTATTACGTTCTGGGTTTGGCGGTAAACTACATCCGCGTCCTGGGTACAGCGATAAACTACATCCAACAGCAAGGCCACAGATAATGTTTTCGGAAAAATGTTGCCAGCTATACGTTTTTTGTAGAAAGTAATATTGCCAGCTATACGTTTTTTATTCCATACAAAATATGCATTTAAAATTCATATAAACTAGATTTGGCATTAAATGACCCACAGTGGTTGATATGCCATAAAACCCAAACAAACAAATTTTATTAAACGTTATTTTTAGTGGATACCCATATTTGAATAGATGCTCGATTTATTCATTAAACTGTATGTTTATTTTCATTTACAAGTCTGAATATTGAAAAAATCTTAGAAAAATATGCATTCTCTGGTAGGATTTGGACCAACATCCCACTTGACAGGGAAAACTTGTTAGACCTGATGCACTTTAGACAGTCTTGGTCAAAAAGAGCGATGGACAAGCAAAGTTGAATAGTGCCTTATAAATGCAAAACTTCATATCTACTCTGTTTTGTATTCTAACTTAAAGCAATTTCTAAAGTGATGGATTTATTTCAATTTGATTTTAACCTACACCCGACTTGGTAGGTCTGCCAATTGGGACACAGGTTCAAATCCTGCTGGAGAGCACATATTTTTCCCTTAATAAGATTTCTCGCCTATTCAGGTCAGTAGACATATTTATTTATACTGTTTAATAAATAAATGGAGCATCTTGTCTATTGGTATCCACTAAAATAGCATAAAATGTGTGTGTTTGTGGGCGGTGTATTATAGTGAGAATGCATTTGTATATTTTGCTGTAGTTTCTTCTCATAGTGAAACGGTTACAAAGTTTGGATTATTTTTACTTACACATTTTTTTTAAAGTCTTTGGAATGTTTTGAGATTTATTATTTCCTTTCTGTGGGTTAAATGAAAGCATATATTGAACTATATAGTCTTGAGAAGACAAGTTTCTGATGAGGATAATTCTGAATTTAAACCTCTTGCCACCATATGGTTCAGTGGAGTTGGGAAAGGCCCATTACTCCCTGATAGATTTGAAGATGAGCTCAGTCTTGTCATGAACGGGTGTGGGTGGTGGTGGATGCCTGAAATTATTTGTGAGATCACAATATTTCTCGAAATGAATCTACCAAATGCTCATTTCATGTCCAATCTGATGAAGGTAAAACTTCCTCACTGTTTAGAACTTTTTATATATATATATATATATATATATATATATATATATATATATAATATACACACACACAAAAAACACGTATTGCAGAAGAGATCTTTCACTATTTCTGCAATGTCAAAACATGAAAGACTTTTGAAGTTAATTTCCTTTCTCGTGAGTTAGTGTCAAAACAATTCCCAACTTAACTCTGGGGTGTTATTTTTGAACCTATTCATTTGACATCGTGCAATGAATACCTATTTTATCAGATGATATTATTTTCATTTTGAATGTACCATGCTCATCTCACATTTATCAAATAACTTTCCTTGACATACATTCTTATTTTAGAAGTAACTGTATCTCTTCTTTCTTTTCTGTAAGTATTAGTATCTCATAAGTTTTAAGTTCTTAAAATTGTAATTTATTTGTATTGAAGCAAATAAAATTGATTTAAAATGTAAACCTATTTCCTCCATAAACTTAGTAGTTGAAAATATAATTTTCAATAATATGAGTAGTTGAAAATATAATTTTGTATAATACTAGTTTAAAAAAATTTTTTTTCTTTTCCTCTGATACTGAGACCAAAACAATTTTTTCTTTAAAATATTTAATCTTTATTCCATTAAATTCTGTATAGCTAAATTTTCAATTTGATTATGAACTGTCTGTTCCCATCTCATCCATGCTGTGGCTTAAATTGCCTCTAGTTTGTTTAACCAGAGCTAAACACCTCTTGGATTTGCTGCTGCTTGCAATTTCCACAATGTTGGTGTTGTTGGTGCCAGTTTCTCCCTCTTGAGTAGTGCATTCTTTGTTGCAACCACCATTTGTGGTTGATCAATGTGCATTACTGGCAGGTGATGGTTTTCTCCAGGGCTTTGTGGTGGTAGTGTTCTGGCCTGAAATGTTGCTGGCTGTCTCGGTCATTTTCATCCATATTTGGTATTCTGATGGGATGACATACACTGTTTTGTATGTGTGTTATGTATAGGCAGTGGAGAAACAAATTCTTTGTTGCCACCACTTGCTACCAGTAAGTGGTGGTCATCTGTAGCACTTTGTTGTACCTCTTTGGGCCTGTATATGGTTGTCTCTACTGTTTTTCTTCATAACTTTGTATGTGAAATTGCCCAGTTTGTGTGTCTAGGTGTTTTCTGGAATTGGTGGCATGGCATGATTTGTTTGGAAATTGGTGGAAAAAAGCAAAGCTTTTTCTTGGGCATATTCGCTTCATGTGTTTGCCAGTAGCATGACACCATTTGAGCCTTCTCTTTCTGATTGGTGTTTTGACAAAAAATTTCAATCTGAAGTTGGAAAGTTATATTGATGCGATTGAACAATTTTTTTACTTCAAAACCTTTATCCTTTATTCTGTATGTAATTTATTAAATTCTATATTTAATGCCACTCAAGGGTTGATGACTTTGAATACACTTTTACTTAGGGGCAAAAACTGAATTATCTTCATAGTAGCCGATATAATAATGATATATTATCTTAAAATGAGATATCAGTGTTATTTTCAATTTCATTATTTAGGCGACAATTTATCCATCGCATCCTGTAGGTGATGTTTATTTCACGATGCTTTGTATTTTGCTTGACAAAGGTTTGGCCTTTCTTGTTCTTTGATTTAAAACCAAAATTATTTTACTTGATTTCAATTATTGAATAAAAGAAAGAAAAACCTGTAGTATTTAAGTTTTTCATTTCTGGGAGACATTTGCAACAGAAAATATAGGTTTAAAACTGCATTTTTTGGTAGTCAGTTCTTTATATATATATATATATATATATATATATATATATTCTCAATTCACCCTAAGCAATGTGATAATGCCACTAAAGAATGAAGACTTTAGAAGGAATTGTAAACACCATCCTGAATAGGAAACTGGGGATAAACTTCTACTCCTATTCAAAAGACTAGGGAAGAGTGTGAACCTATATACTCCCTAGAGACTTAATGCACAATACACTTCTGATTAATCATAACTTCATTATGGTCAGCTGTCTTATCATCTTTATAGATTTTTAATACTTTAGTGTATTCTTGAAATCATGGTTAATATTGTATTTTAATACTTGATCTCTTTACTTTTATGTATTATCAATTCTTTACATTGCACTAACATATTTGTCAAGTAAATTGGTTTAATTTATTTCCAGTTATTCTTCTGTCATCAATATAAATTGCTGTTTATGCTCTTCAACCTCCAATTATTTTGACATCATTGCTGTAATTAAATGTTAGCAAACATTTTTCCCAAATTGTGAAAAGCACCACCTTTTTATTTTTGACTAATATCAATTGCTGGAATATCTGATGTCTCTTATATGGACATGCATCATCCTTAAGAAAGGATTTTCTATCAAGTCATAGACAAAGCCTAATGTTGTTCATGCATTTATTTTGTGTTGAGTTTCAGTTAATGACATACTCAAAGGAATTTGTGATAGAGTATTTGTCAAGTAGAACATACAGCCTGGAAAATAAGTTCCAAAAAGTCTCTGCTGGTTCTTGCTCACAAAATTCCCTGGCCTGAGCTGAAATGTACAGCTTTAAAAAAAAAATATTGATACAAATGTTCAGAAATGGAATGGTATATATTTCAAGCCAAACATTAGATATTCTTTCTTGGAATCATTTTGGAATTCTCAATGAGTTGCTCAAAATGACTTCTCTATAGTTGATCAATATCAGGCTCTTCTTGAAATGTCATGAATTTTCAGTATTATTTTGAGCACAAAATGTTTGAAGTAGTTTGTTCAGGCTGTATATAAATGACAGTTTGAAGAAAAACAGATAAAAAGTAATCGATTAGCAAAAAATATTGTGTATGTGCAAGAAATCAAATTTCATCTGACATAATTTAACTATTTTGATGATTTCTTCAGGTTTATGAATCCCAAAAGCATTTTTTCTCGCTCTAACTTTCCATTCTTAAATCTTGTGAAATGGGTGTATAAGGAGATCAATAAATCCATAACTTGCCATTTAGATGGATTTTGAACCAAAACTTTCATGTTTAATCAATGGTGACATGTTTAGTTAAATACATCAATAAGGAGTTTGTTGAAAAATAAAGTTATATTGTATAAAATAAATGCTTTATTCAGATTTATTGACTGTATGATGTACATAGCATACTAATAGTGTTATGAGTAATTGCAAATTATTCTGGAAAATCAAGATATATATTTCTTTTTTTTTTCTCTGACTTGTATGATAGAAAAATTGGTTAAAAGCTATTTAAAACTTTAGACTTGATTCTCTGTCCATTTGTAGACTAAATGTTTTTTGTTATTGTTAAGGATTAAATGCCTGCTTCTTTCTTGGGCAAAGGTCAAGGAATATCTGATGCTCTATATCCTTTTTATAAACTTTCTGTGACTACCAAACTATTTTGGGCATGGTGTACTATACTCTAATATAGAATGCCATGATTTTGAGTCAGAGAGGTTAGGAAAACCCAGGGTTGTGCAGGGGTCAGTCAGCATTACCTTGGAGGGTTGTTTGGTACAAGAAGACTGAAGTTTACCTCATTTTGTCAGTTTAACAGAAAAAGATTTAAACCATAAAGTTGTAAAAAGGTGGGGAAATATGAATTAGTTTAAATGTGGATACATAAAATTCGTATTTACATACCCCCCCAAAAAAATACTAGGTTAGGTTGTGACACAAGGTTGGTTTAATGTAGGTCCTTTCACTTTTTCGTAGGAAAACAGCATAATGAAAAAGCCACAAACTTAATGAAAATAAATTATCATCAAAATGTTAGTTATTAAGATGAAAGACCAAAGTATTAAATTTTTTGGAATTTTTTAATCCTTTGTAACGCGTTCAAAATTTTGGTTAGTCTTTTGTTTACTTCATTGTGGTAATATGAAAATAACATTTTCTCTTTTTTGCAATTTTTTTTTTTTTTTTTGTTGGAAACACATTGATTTTGAAATTCTTGTAAAAATCAAGTAATTGTCTGGTTGTAATGAAATTTTCAGTACTTATTCACAAATGAATGAAATTATTTTAGAAATTTTTTTTTAGAAAATTTTAAAATATATTTTTTTTTAAAATGTTACGTCCCACTTAATTTTATGAAATTTTGCATAAAACCATTCTATTTCCAGAAATTTTTTATTTTTTTGTTAAAAGTGGGAGTCCTTGGAGATTATAAAGCCCCCCCCCCCTTTTTTTTTTTTTTTTTTTTTTTTTTTTTTTTTTAGCCAACTAACTGAAAATCTGCTCTGAATTGAAAAATAATGAATCCAATAAAACTATGACATGACTTAATTAGAAAAGCTCTTAATTGCTTTTGTAAATAAGTAATATTAAGGACATTGTCTGAAGAAATAAAATTTTTCTGATAAATAATGAAGTTTTACAAGAATTTTTTCATTTTTTTTTTTTTAAATTTTAATTATAAAAAGATTAAAATCATGTAAAATTCTGTATTGGGCTATTTCCTGGATGTGATATAGTAATTAAATGGAAACAAAATTTACAAATCCATAATTGAAAAGATTAATCAACTTAGTTATGCTATTCTATTTTTAAAATAATTTATTTCGTATTTTTTTTACTTAATACGTTCATTATTTTCATGTACGGTGGATTGAAATTGCCATTATTATGATCTAAAAGTTTTGTCCCTTTATTATGTTGCTTCGGTTAAGTTTCAACAGGTGTTTTCAAAATTTGAAAAAAAAATCATTAAAATTCTTTAATTCGTAGTGGTCGAGTGATATTATTGGATAAAAACTGTTTACTAATCTTAATTGGAAATACTTAGTGTAATTCAGCTACTACCAATTCCAGTATTTTAAAAAGAATTTTTATTTTTTGTGTATAAATGTGCTGATTTTTGTAAATATAGATCACCATATACAACATTATCAGAAAATAAGGACTGTAACTGTAGTAAGTTTTAAAATTTATTGGTAATGGCTATATAAGTAAGACTATAATACCAAAGTTTCTAAAATTCAATGAAATATTAGAATGTTTAAAATATTTAAAATTTTTAAGATTACTTATAAAAAGTGTTTACATTATATTTGTCATGTAATTTTACTATTTTCCCCCTTGCAATATTTTAAACTAAAAGTAATGTTTTTTTATTCAGATTTAATTAAAATTTAAATCAATAAAATCTTTAAATAAAATTTCAAAAAGTATATTTTGCTTATTGGAAATATTAAACTTAATCTATTAGCTTGGAATTAAAACAAAAATAAAAGCTTCAAGAAAGACTTTTCATTTTTTTTTTTTTTTTTTTTTTTTTTTTTTTAATGCATTTTAAACTGTAAGTATCACTTTAATTTAGTGGGTGTATATGTTGCACTGAGAGACACATGCACACTTTCTCACCATTTTTATATTGGATATTTTACATTTTCATACCTGTTTGTTTTCCAAAATAGTTTTTTTTTTTTTTTTTCTCCTGGGGGGTTGTGTTCTTTGAAGTGAATTGTCATATACATAAAATATCTAACTCAGAATATCATGTTACATTCATGTGTATTTTTCTTTTCTTTTTAACACTTTGTGAACAGCTGGCCATTTAAGGTAGATACTTATGACTTACTGCTTAATTCTTTCTTATGCATGGAAAGTTTTCCTTTTATATTGTTCTATACTGGATCAGAGGGATTAGGAAAAGCCTAACAGAAAAAGATTTAAACCACTAAGCTGTAAAGAAGGTGGAGAAATATGAATTAGCATCATGGCAAGTTCTGTTCTGAAAAGTAAAATTCTGTGTTCTTCAGTGACAAACTTCAGTTTTCTGTTTTTGCTTAAAAATCATAAAAACATGTGAAAAACAGATTTGTGTGTAAAACAGTAAAAAATACAAATATATTGCCTACTTATATAGGCTTTTTTTTTTTTTTTTTTTTTTGTGCTTCAGCAATTTCTGATCTGCAAGCATGTCCCTCTGAATACAATCTGCACTGTATTGACAAAAACTGCAAAATTATTGCGATCATGATAAAGATCATGAAAAGCTGGCTCTTCAGCTCTGCATTTTGCCAAAAGTATGCAACCACCAAATTTGACAGCTTTTTCATTTACTAATCATGAAAGATAATCAAACTGGCATTTAAAATCTAATTTAATCACTAAACAAATAATTTCTATTTTTAGTACCCTTGATGTCGTGTGGCATGCTATTCATATGCTAATATTGCACATGGGTATTTGCCCTGCGTTGACTGGTTTGGCCAGGTTATCATGAATTATGTTATGGCACATGCGCAGTACTGGAAAATACCCCATGTTATTTCTAGAATCAATGTTGCAGCAATTTAGGTTGTAGCACTTGTGCATAAATTACTGACATTGCAAATTTATGCAAAATAATAATTCTATTAAGTTCCAGCTCAGGAATTTTACATTTTAGCTAACTCTGCACTGGTCCAAGCTGGCAGTTGTTGACTGCTTCAGTCCACACCATCTCTGCCCACCTTGTATTCTTGATCTCAAGGCAGTGGAAGATTGAATATTGTAGTAATCAAAGTGCTGGTTTGAGCCATGGCAAGCACTAGATTATGTGAAGAAACATCTTCATAGTGAAAAATGAAAGATTCATTGGGTTAATCTTCATTTGGTTTATATAGTTATTAGTTCAACAAAAATTAGCCCTTCCTGTATTAATTTATATAGTGAGACTGGGCCTTGTTTAAAATTTGGGATTCAAAGTTCTTTAGGGTCAGGAAATCTGGTGGTGGCTAACATAGATTCCAGAGGCAATGTTGCAAGAATTCACCATGTATGTCCTTGAGCTCTCAAAACCAACTGCTTGTATGAATTTTGGCCCCAAACTAGCATGGGGTCTCTGGGGGTTTGGTGATTCCTCAATTTTCACATTAATCCTGATAAAGGTTCTTTGTTCCCTACTTCTGCTTTCTTAATCAACTTTCCAAATTTGGAGAATTTTCCACCTTCTTTGGGAGTAGTTACAGGGTTGCTCCTCCCTGCAAATCCAACTTGCTTCATTTTACATCTCCTACCATCACTCCGTATAGGTCATTAAATTCTTTTTCCGCCTTCCCTCTCTGTATTCAATCTTAGTCTACTGGGGCAGGCATAACTATTGATGTGACAAATCTAATTTTTGAAATGTGTAGTTGAATAGGCGTAGTTTTATTCTAGTCATCAATTTTAATTCTCTGATTCTTTGAACTTATCTGTCCAGCAAAAATATAGACCAGACCACTGATGACAGGACTTGTTTTCATAACTCCTGCCTTAATCATAAATTTGATGCATTAAGAGAAGTTTGTTCTCATTTAACCTTCCAAGTGACAGGCTAAATTATTTCCCAATTTGTTTGTTTAAATTCTCAGAGATAAATTTGTTTCTCAGTTTGTTTTACTTGATTGCCAGATTCTTGATAGACAAAAAAAAATACCCTTTTGAGTGCACTGTAGGGGAGGAGAAAACCAGGTGACCCCTTTTCCACTTTCATATCACCAGGGAAAGCGTCTCTCTCACTCACACATTTTATATATATATATATATATATATATATATATATATATATATATATATATATTTGCAGTTTGAAGAGTTAGGTAGCCATATGTAAGGAGTGATGTGGTTGCAGAAATTGTCTGACAGGTATGAGTGGGTTTTCCTGCTTACGTGGCATGATGCAGAGTCCTGTTGCCAGAACAATCGGTGACTTTTCTGAGCTGCCGTACTCTCGTAATCACCATTACTCTTCCAACTCTTTCCAAATCCTCTGCACTGTCCTCGTATTGATGCTCAAACACTCTGAAATATTTGTATTAGAGCTTCCAGTATGGATGCCAAGCAGAACGGCATGCCATTTCCAAATTTTCTGGTGGAGTGAATTTTGTCACTCTTTTTCTCATACTGTGGCCAACTGACCCTATTATACTGTATAGTTGACAAAATCAAAAACAATTCATGCACATGCATGAAATTAAAAAAAAATAAATAAAAATAATGGCGACAATTTACCCATCGCACCCTGTATGTGTACACACACACATATATATATATATATATAAATTATTTATTTAAAAATATTTATTTAAAAATGATTCCAACTCGCTACATAAGAGGTCTCATGTTTCAAAACAAGAGCCGAAAACTTCAAAATAATATTTGAATTAACTTGAGTTAAAGTAGGCTCTGTTCCATCTTCAAGCGAAATTTTTTTGGATGCATAAGGATTCCCAAAAAAATTTCGCTTGAAGATGGAACAGAGCCTACTTTAACTCAAGTTAATTCAAATATTATTTTGAAGTTTTCGGCTCTTGTTTTGAAACATGAGACCTCTTATGTAGCGAGTTGGAATCATATTTTTAAATAATTATATTTATGCTCTACTTTCGTATCGAGCACTATTTTTTAAAAATAATTACAAAAATACTAAGGAACTTTGGATTATTTACCAAACCAGTTTCTTTCCTATTTTCTACAATATTTTCACATATCTATATATATATATATATATATATATGAGTTTAAATGTTCTGGCAGAATAAAGATATTTTCTGTTGACATTTATGATAAAGAAAAGTACTTTTACTGGGATCTTTGTTGTATACAGTTAAAACTTGGTCATGTAAAAATCTGTTGACAAAAGGCTTTCTATTGTGAGGTTATCTTGATTATTCCCATAGTTTTTAACATTTCTGAGATTTTTTTTTTTTTTTTTTTTTTTTTTTTTTTTTTTTTTTAGTATAGCAAAAGACTTTTAGCCAAAGGAGTGGAATTTTTTTTTTTTTTTTTTTTTTATGTTGCTAAAATTCTTTTCTAATTGAATATACATTGATTAGTAATATGATACTTTTATGGAATTTTTTGCCAATTTAAAAAAAAAAAAAAAAATTATACCAATCTTTAGCAAGGCTGATATTTTGTCTACATCTATGTAGTTAGTTTTAAGTTTATAAAACTATTTGAATGCTGACCATATATATATATATATATATATATATATGCTGATATTTATTTATTTCTTGCTCTCGCACACACACACAATTTTTACCCCCCCAACACATACATTGTATGATGAGTAAGAGGATGAATTAAAAAAAGATGGTATTTTACGATTATTTTGTGAAGACAAATAAAATACTTTTTCTTCCTTTGTGTCATGTCTCTTCAGAACATGGGTGATGATGGGTCTTCATAGCTTCCTGTCCTTTATAGCTCTAAGCAATGTTTGTCCCATTACCATCCCTCCCAGTCTTTCTTCTGGCATCCATTTCTGCAAATTCATTAGCTAGGTTACTCTCTATTTCCCTCTGCACCTCTTGCTTTCAATATGTCCTGTGAGTATTAAATTCTCCAAGACCTCCTTTTTCATTATGTATTCTAAGAATTTTGACTCCTTTTACTTGTAAATATAAGTGACCTTCAACATCTGTCTATTTCTGAGATGAGGTATTATAACCATTTACACTCTTGGGACTGTTGTCCTCATCTTTGTTATATTCACATTTTGGCTGTTGTCTCCTAGGACACCGGACCGAGTGGATGAGTGTTGGATGAAGTAATACTTGGAGAGTTAAGTTACTTAAAGGAAATAACAAACTGAGATATCCAGAAAAGGCATGGCATGTGGAACTAGAAGTAAAAGGGTTTGGTTTGAAATTCCAACATATATCACTTGAAGAAGGCTGTGACTATGACAATAAAGATGAGGACAATGGTCCGAACAATGTAAATAGTGTCAATAAGTGACGTACAGTATACAATGTAAATAGTGTCAATAAGTGACGTACAGTATACAATGTAAATAGTGTCAATAAGTGACGTACAGTATACAATGTAAATAGTGTCAATAAGTGACGTACAGTATACAATGTAAATAGTGTCAATAAGTGACGTACAGTATACAATGTAAATAGTGTCAATAAGTGACGTACAGTATACAATGTAAATAGTGTCAATAAGTGACGTACAGTATACAATGTAAATAGTGTCAATAAGTGACGTACAGTATACAATGTAAATAGTGTCAATAAGTGACGTACAGTATACAATGTAAATAGTGTCAATAAGTGACGTACAGTATACAATGTAAATAGTGTCAATAAGTGACGTACAGTATACAATGTAAATAGTGTCAATAAGTGACGTACAGTATACAATGTAAATAGTGTCAATAAGTGACGTACAGTATACAATGTAAATAGTGTCAATAAGTGACGTACAGTATACAATGTAAATAGTGTCAATAAGTGACGTACAGTATACAATGTAAATAGTGTCAATAAGTGACGTACAGTATACAATGTAAATAGTGTCAATAAGTGACGTACAGTATACAATGTAAATAGTGTCAATAAGTGACGTACAGTATACAATGTAAATAGTGTCAATAAGTGACGTACAGTATACAATGTAAATAGTGTCAATAAGTGACGTAAGTGATGGTTATTTGGTAGAAAGATGCGACCAAAAGAATTATCAGGGGCAGCTGAAAGTGTACCTTTCACTGATGTCGTTGTAGTGGCCTTCAAGGTGTCATTTTGCGCTGATGAGTGAATTTTCAAACTTTTTATTTTTAGCTCTCAGTAATAATTGTCTCGGATACGAAAGATTTGAAAAGGTATCCTCAATATATCTGAATTCATCATCTTTCAGCTGCACCTGATAATAATTCTTTTGGTCGCATCTTTCTACCAAATAACCATTTGACCGAACGTATCTCCAATAATTTAAATGCGTTAAAAATTAAAACTACAATATTACCTACTAGAACTATCCATAGTTTATTAAATAGCACCAGCAAACAACATATTACATCTGATGCTTGCATCTACCAAATCTCATGCAAAATATATATATATATCTCATAAAACAAATGTTAAATCTGTAGCATAAAAAAGTTTTTGATATTGCTAGAGAACTTGAAACTAGTGACTATACTGATAGTAGTTCAGATTGACATGACTTGTAATGATTTTTAGTTTCTGTTTGGCTTTGCAGTAGTTACTACTGTAGTTAGCTTAATAAATTTTTGCTTTTTATGCTTGGAGTAACTTTAGATTATATAATAGAAGTAAGTATAAAATTTATTTTATTTCCTTCTGACTTGCAGCATTATTTTATTTTTGTTGGAGAAAGAAACTTGTGCAAATTTTACTAAAAATGTAATTTAGGAATTCTAGTCTTGTCACCTTGTAAAGTTAAATTCATCAATATAATCTGTATGTTGGTTGAAATTATTTACACTATTTATATTAAGTCTATTGTCCTCGTCTTTATCACAATGCTTCAGTCATTGTGCTCTCTGTCGTTCCTCGAGTGTATATCAATTTGGGTAAACTACAGAGAATTTTGAACTGAACCCTTTATTTAATCTGTGAGGTTAGACTGTTCTCTTTTCACTGCTCATGTCTAAGGATATTGTCTAGTTAGTACTGTTCAATTATTGCTTGCCCTTTTCCACTGAGTACAAGTATGCATTACCTAACCCAGGGATTGAACTCAATTGCTTGAAATGTTTTTCTTGTAAATTAAAAAAAAATTTTTAACATTTGCTTGATGACATTAAGAATAAGATGAGCACTTAGGAACTGAGAAAATATATTGACATTTTAACCGTAAAATTATTGCTTGGAAAATAAGTACTTAGAACTTGCTTAAAGATAAGATTTTATTCAATGCACATTATCCATCAAGATTGGACAAGTAAATCAGTATATTAACATCTTAAAATTGGTAACACTTGTCTGATATTCATACCAGTTTTGATTAATGTCCGACATTATTTTGTGTTCAATAACCCATACAAAAATCTCACTCGTTAAGTATTGTTTATGGAAAACTTGAGCAGTCCAAACACACACACATATATATATATATATATATATATATATATAAGATTATAATAAAATAATATATTGCTCTAATTTGTATTGAGCACTTTTTTAAAAGTCAATGCTATGAACAGTGGAATTTTACTCCATCTGTTCTTTCTCACATTTGGATATATATATAATTTTTTTTTAATTTGGTTTTATATTCTAAAATGATATCTGTTCTGTGCAGGTCATAAAGCTGGCAGAAAATGATTACATAAAGTATGCTTGGGTTGGATATAGACATCTTTTTCTTGAACAAAAGAGAATTTCACAAAGAGATTCATTGATTTTAAATTTGTACTTAGTGTAAATAAAATTTTATCAGATTCCTATTTCAATCAATGTTTTAATTTTGATAAATGTAGATTTAGAATTAGTTTATTCATCATAGATTAGACTGAATCATTGACAAGACAAATTTGCAGATAAAATCTTATGATTTATAATTGTGTGAACTGAGAAATTTGTGGTCCCAGTTTGGCTGGTTTCGTCTAATGATCACATACAAAAATGATGTAAAATCATAGACCTTTCTTTTAATCCTTATTCCACTTTTCTGTCATATACAGAAGCAACAAATGTCAACTTATAAATTCTGTTAAATTGAAAGACTTTGATCAGATTAAATCAAATTAATCTCTATAATTTAGGATACTTTAATGAGTTGTCTCTGTGTATCAATAGTTTAATTTTACAAGCTAAGCTTATTTCCTGTTAGACAGGTTCTGTTTTATATTTATATCCTGAAGCATATTACAGCATGATTTTACCAAACTTGTACATTTCTTAAAATCCATCACCCTGTTTCAATTTTTATATGGATATCCTTAAATCATGCATTTATCTTTTCAGCAAATTAAAAATTTTAATTTGTTTTAAAAACAAAAAAAGCTTACTTAAAAATAATTTTTATGACATTGATTAGATTGTATAAAAAAAATTTTTTCAACTTCCTGGAAGTTGACAATAACTATTTATACATATATATTTTTTATGTCAAAAGAAAAACTTTAAAACATTGGTATTTTTCAATATTTGGGCTGATCAGTTTTCCTCTGAAATTAAGTTTATTTATTTTTTTCTGCACTCCTCATTTTATTTTCACTTAGTTTCTTACGACTTAACATCTGGAAGAGGATAACAAGTCATCACATAGAAAACGTTTTAAATGTTATGATTACACCCCTTTGCTCCTTGACTGTAATTAAAAGAAACACCATGCGTTGTTATACAGTTATGGTCAATAGCATAAATATAATTGCACAAAATAAGGACTGGACTCTAATGCACTTTGCTAATGACAAAGAATATTATTTATTTGGTACATCTCTCTTAATAAATTAAACTGAAATTTTATTTTTTATTAATTTCAAAGGACAATTTTTTTTTTTTTTATTGTGATATGGTGAGTGATATTCAATCAGAATGTCACTTTGCAATTTAGGATTTTCCAAAGTATGAATTTCAAAACTAAGTGCTTTTAGGTTTTGTGTCCTATCAAGTGAATTGTCATAGATATAAAATATCTAACCCAGAATCTTTTTACATTTGTGTGTGTGTTTTTTTTTTTATTTTTTTTTTTTTTAAACACTCCTTTGTGAACAGCTAGTAATTTAACGTAGATGCTAACCATTTTTTTCACTGCTTAATTCCTTGTTATGCATGAAAAGTTTGCCGCCTTTTGTATTATTAAATCTACTGCTATAAAATGGGGCTAAACTTTTTACAAATAATATTAACATTCAGGTTGGAACATGTTTGTACAACTATATTTGAAAGCATTTGTATAGAAAATTTAAACAAGATATTTCCTATCAAAGTCTGTCCCTCTGAGAGTGAAATTGTGTGAATGTTTAGACACACACAAACAAAAAGTAACATCATGGTGCTTTGTTTAAATCTAAAAACACTTCACTACGCTATATCCTTATTTCAAATTGTCTGATTTCTCAGTCCAAACCACATAAAGTGTACGTGGGGGGATGCTATCAAAAAGAAATCCAAATGTTTATAATGTGTAGAAAGAAACTGACAAATACAGTATAAAATATTTAAGGTATATTATTTTTAAGTATTCTAAAGTCTAGTGTTTTTAGCACAGATGCTTTCAGTATATTCATTTAATTTCTTGACCATATAGAGAAATCTGTACAGATATAGAGAAACTTTTCTTCAAGCTGATGATTCATCTATTATCAATAATATAACTACTTTAAAGGATATATCAACTAGATGAAAAAATCTCTTGTAAAACTGGTTTGGCTACAAGAAACTTGCCTGTTTTGGGGTATCACCTGATAAAATGTCTGCAGTTAAAAATGACATTAGTCTTATGCCTGTATCTTAAATGTTTATTTTTTGTAGACTTACAAAAAAAGAGATGTAGCTTCATATAGCTGTACATAAAATAGTAAATCCATAGCCTGATTATACAAGAAGCATTTATTTTACACATTTTTTTTTTTTGTTTTTTGTTTTAAACATAATCTCCTTCCTCTTCACTTAATGCTTACATAGATCAAATACTGTAAAAATTTCAAATGAAATTCAGCTAATGACTGTAGGCTACAGATTTGTTGATCTATTTGTGGAGTATACTTTTTTAAAATTGAAATATTTAGTTTTATTGTAACTTCATCTGCAAGTGGACAACTGAGATGTACTAATTTTTTATCCATATATAATCTCAGCCTTTAAAAATTGTTGATACAAGTCATGAAACTTAAAAATAAGTTCACTGATTTGTATTTTTGTAACTATCAAATAAGTTTTCTTAAATTTAAGTTAAATTTATATCACTACTTTATATGATATGTAGCTATTATGTCTCCAATGTATCCAGATTTAACAAGGGAAACTAAATTCTCTAGCCTTTTTTTTTTTTTTTTTTTTTTTTTTTATAAATATACATAAACTCATTCAAAGTCACGGGGTAAGCGTATGTAATGGTAGATGACATCTCTGTACTTTGATATCCTGGAAATTCCCAGGCCTATATCAGTTGTACTCTAACTTCTGGTAAGTCATTATGAACACTGGCTCTGCTGTTCATGATATGGCATGAATTATGAGATTTCAAACAAGGACTGATAGGACATTCCATTTCTGAAATTGTAGGAACATTTGACATCCTTTTGATCTACAGTGTCCTGTATATGTCATGAATACATGATGGAAAACATTTCTGCCTACCATGGACAGTGCAATACCAGACACATCTGGTGAGAATTGTTTGTAGTAACAGGCAAGCAGCATTGGTTCAAATCACATTTACATTCAATACAGAAAGGTACCAGACTGACAGTACAGGTCAGTTCAGTGTTCTTTAGCTTTCATTGAATATTGGTGCATAAGATCCACCAGGGTGCTCCTGTTAATTCCACAACATTGGCGATAACACATCACTTGATATCGTTAAACTGTGGAGGGCTGGCAACTTGTGATGTCAGATGCCATGGTTCTAATTTTGGGTTGATGGTATGATTTTTGGTAGTTAGCATGATGTCAACAAGGCACTGTGCAGGAAGGTGGTGGTTTCATAATGGTGTGGAATATGTTCACATGGTATGGGTTGGGCTTGCTGATTTGTTTAAACTTTCCACTGGGTATTGACTGCTATGTCGCACTGCTGTACAAGCATTTGCACTTGTTCACAAACTCCATGTATTCCAACAATGCCAAGCTGCAAAAAAAGTGGTTTGGTGAGAATTCCAATGAATGTTGTGACTGTCACATTCACCTGACCTGAGCCCAATTGAACATTTATGGAACTCTATTTAAACACAAGATTCTGTACCCACAAATATCAATTAGCTATCAAGATAGAGGTCAACATCTCCCAAGAAGTCTTTCAACCACTCATGGATATATCATGTTAATTTACTGTACTTCTCTGGGCTAGGTGTCCTACACAATTACTAGTCACCTATTCCAGGACTTTTTTGTCTGTGAGAGCTTATGTAACACACAACTTATTATTCAAACATTATAGGGGACATGTATTTAAAATAGACACCTCATTTTTATTTATTAAAAAGTGTATTACATCTATTGTTCTGTGCATTTGAGAAATCCTAGTAAAGAAAATGTATTCTCTGACAGGAATGACACCTGCATCGTGCTTTGTAGGGGAAATCGCGGTTTGATTCAGCCACAAAAAACATAGCAAGCAAGGCTCTATTTTCCCTTAAGGAAAGCATTTGAGCAAATATGGGCTTAAAAAAAATCTGTACAATTTCATATCTGAAACCTTAAAACAATTTCTAAAGTATTAATGGATTTATTTTTTAAGAAAAATATAGTTTTGTATACTCATTTTGTTACACACAAATTTTGCCTGAAGCTTAAATTCTTATGCAAGTGCCACGATGTACCATCTAAAATGTATGAAAAGTACTTTATTGATTTATTTTTTTCCTTTTAAGAAAATATTAGAGAGAGGTGCTGCCTAGGGAGGATGGTCCACAGAAGTTGAGCATTTTGTACTTTGAATCAAATGGTTAGGTAAACTGCAAAATGTCTTCAGCCCATTTAACCTTTGAAATTTGGTCTTATAACGCAATTTTAACATTTTTGATTTATTGAAATTAAGTGATAAATGAAAGAATTGGTAGAACCCTGGGCAGCATACTGTAGATAGTATTTTCTCAGTGGTAGTCATTTGGTTAAATTTTTTAGTTTTTCCTTAATCTATACATTAGCCAAAAGTACAAATAGCAATTAAAATTGAATGAAATTTTCTATAGTTAATCTCTGTATACAGGTTGTGCCAAGTAACTGAGAAAAAGTTCTATGAAGAAAATCAGTTTATTTTAAAAAAGAAAAAAAGTTCAACTTTAACAGAAAAAGTTTATACAATAAAACTACTCTCATCCTCAAGAACAGCATGTAGCCTTGGAAGTAATTGTATATCTAGATTATCATCCCGTAAGTGTTCTGGAAGCAAAGGAAATATTTGTCGCAGGTTGCTTCCACAATGCAGAGAACACATCACTGTAAGTTCAGACTCGAATATCGGGGACAGAAAGAAAACTCGATTTGCAAGTACTATCTCACAAATCACAATGCATTTAACCAATCAGAAAAATAACTCTCCGAATGCAGTAGCCAAAATACACAAATTTTTCCTAGCTTCGAGAACACCAACGGCTTTTATCGGCCGAGCATTTTTTCCATTTATTGACAACTGGGAGAGGAGACACCAATTTTTGCATATCAAAATACTTTTATAGTGACTCCTGCGATGGACTTGTTTTTAATTTAAATATTCCCTCTTCAGCATGTCGTGTGGGATACGTGCCCCCCCTTTCTTTTTGCTAAGTAATTTTCTTTTTTGCCACATTTTCCATCATAGGATACATGCAACGTGCTGTCACTTGGTTTGACGAGGTAAGTCACCATTTTCTTTACTATACATCCATGGTGGCTTTTGGCAAAATTTTTATATTGTGTGGCCACTAATGGGTCTCCCTCCTGACACAGGAAACATAGTAGACCAAAATATTCATATCAGGAGAGCCAATTCTTGTCTGATGTGGGTTATTTGAAAGGGAGTAATCCTGCTAGAATGTGTTTTGTCATTCCACCAATCTTGATCTTGAGTAGTGTTTAGTACTTTGACTGAGACCCTGTTGAAAGAAATTGGATAGCATGACATGTTCCTTGTTGATTATGATCCCAAGGATTTGAAGAGATAACATGAACATAACCTGCATTATGTTTACCTCTTTGCATAATGCCATCTGTTGTCCTTTTTGGTAAATGCTATGGTTGGTATCTAGTGCTTTCACCATATTATGCCTTTTCATTTTTATGTTAAATTGGAAGCTGCCTTGTTAATGCTCTTGGTACATCTGAAAGAAAAATGAGTATTAAAATTTGAAATATGCCACTTAATGTTAAATTGTTTTTCATTTATGCCCCTCCCCCCACCTAAAGATCTGTTTGCAAATACTAGTATGTCATGTGTATATATGTAATTTGTTTTTATGCTTTATTTTAATGCATATGAAATATTTTTCATTATGAGTAAATATAAAGCCTTATGCAGTTAATTTAGAAGTGTTAAAGTTGACAAATCATTGAGAATCATAAAATTCTTTTATTGAGATGGAACTATGGTTCAAAATTTATACCCTCTTACTAACAAAATCAATTGTAAATGTTCATAAATTAAGACTGACTCGTACACAAATTTAACATGGCTTCTCACAAATATATTGTGCCAAAAACTGAAACTTGAGTTTTTGTTTTTTAAAACCGAATATAGTTCACCTTTGGGCATTTATAAAAGTCAGTTAACTTTTCTCTTTTTATAATTCTTTCATCATGTTATTTGATGATCAATTGTTGATTTAATGGGAAAATCCCTCAATAATACAGTGTACTTTTTTTTTTTTTTTTTTTTTTTTTTTTAAATTTAAGCATAACATAAAAGGTAATATAGATGAGTATTTCAGAACATTTCAAAACAGTAACATGCTCTCTATGGCTGAACCAGGGTCTATTACATTGTTGATTGTTTAATGTATTTCATAAGCTGAAATTTCAAATTCTTTTAACCACTAACGTCATGTGGGTTAATTAACCATTAAAAACTAATCGCATACAGTTAAAAAGGAAATGTCCTTTTTTTTTTTTTTTTTTTTTTTTTTATTTCATAGTACTAAATGCTTTATACTTATGACAGTGGTTACATTTATGATTAAAAGAAGTCTTAAACTTTTTCAGATAATCTCACAAACATCTTTTGTGCCATTAACAATTTCAAGAATTCAAACTTAAGATATGACTTAACATGTTTATTTTTTTGTTTTGTTTTTACTCCTCTTAAATTTTAGAACAATATCTTTTTGTTTGTCTAGTGACCGTTGTTGAGTTTCTCAGGAATATTTTTCTATTTGTTCTGCTTTCATTAATTTTTATTTTTCTTATACAAAGGTTGATTGAAATGGTCTACTAAATTAGAGTGCTAATAATGGAAATCTAAACATGTTTGAACATGTATATAGTCCTGTACAAATGTGTTTAGTCCAGCATGAGATTGAATTGAAGAATAGTTATGTGTACCATGTTTGAGTTACAAGTATACTCATTTGCATAGAATTTTTGCCAAAGGAAGATGAATTTAAAATACTGTGAAACATTGGGAGCACTGAAATGATATGTTGACAGTGAGTTTGAAAGAACTTTCTTTGCATTATGACGATACAAGTTGTAGCAGTTTAGAAAAATGGTGGTATTGTAAACCCTTAAGGCAGCTCCAGTTTGGTACCACCAGATGTCAGGTTATTCCCAAAATTGAAAGGTCAACATTTTTGTCTTTGATTCAAGTATATGCAATTGGTGCACAATAAACCAGAAACTTTCTTCATGGACAAAATGTAAAAGTGAATAGAATGATTAGAATATCTAGCACACAGTGGTAATTGTTGAAAAATAACTTATCTTGAAGACTAATAAATTTACTTAATTTGATACCAGTTTTATTATTGTTCCCAACTTGTTTTTATAGGTTTTGAAACCTTACCCATTCATCAATTTGTGAGTTTGTTTTCTAACAGTGAAACCATGGTTTTATTGTGTCATTAAATTTTTTTTTTTTTTTTTTTTTTTTTTTTTTTACTAATGATATTAGTATTAGAAGACATATGTAAACATTGATATTTATTCACTGTATTGAAACACAGATTTTTCCAAAAATGTTCTATTTTTCCATTTGAAGATGCATTTAACAATTCCAAATTATGAATTTTGTAATATTTTAATGTAATGGGAGTATGTCTTTCTGCCTCCACATGTATTGGATTAAGAAATATATAGAGCAAAAACAAAGATAGAAATATGCCTTTAGAGAAGATAATGAATAAAATATTTATGTTCTGATTATGATGTTTTATGGTTTTAAACCTGCATTACTCATGGTTGCAAGATCAATATTAGGCTTTCATTTTATTGTGAACATCTTAAGTCTTCCTGTTATTTGAAATGTTCTTCAGGTTTGTTCTTCTGGAGATTGTAAAATCTTAAATTTTTCACTGATTTATTTTTAAGTTTAATAATTTATAATTGCATATTTTTAGACAGCAATTTGTCCTTTCAGTATCAGTTTGATTGTTATAATTAGACAATTTTGTTATGTCATACACCAGATGATATCACTTCCAATGGTAACATTCACAAATTTATAGAAAGGAAGTGTTCACTTTTCTTGGATCTCCTGTTTTTAAAAATTCTTGTTGCATGAGTAACAATCAATTAGAGATTGTGCATTTTATCACCTCTAAATTAATTGCCTGGGGGGGGATCTTTCTGGTGAGCTTTACTAATCCGACATATTGGATGAATCTGACTTTTTCAGCATTGTTTGTTTTTTTTTTTTTTTTTTTTTTTTTTCTTTTTTCTCCAATTCTTCAGAAAAAGTATTTTATTTTCATCTATTTATCTTTTCACTTTAAAACAGGATAAACCAAAATGTATGATATGTCCATATTTGTATTTCTTTTGACTGAAACTGGTGGGTTCACAATCATTTAAATGTTGACTTTGTGACCTGCAGCATATTTAATACCAAACATGAACCATTCACCATGAAATATTTCAAGTACTTTCCATTCCTGAGATTTTAACTACATGTTTGTAATGAGAGGTTATTATTGGGTTAAATGTGACAAAAAATGAAATGTTAACTTTTCTAGATGCCTTTCATGACAAAACCTCTTTTGCAAGGATTGTTCAGCAGTTTTAAACTAATGAAGATGACTTGCTGCTTGAAACTTTGCAGCCATTTTATCAGAAGGAATAATGTTCTATATATTGCCAATGATAATTAATCTAAAATACTAGTAATTACTGATAGTTCATTAAACATAAATCTGGGAATAAATGTTTAATTTTATTTACCAAAATAAACTGAAACCCGTATGATGATATTAATATCTATCGCTAGCAGTAATTATATCAAAATATTTTTTCTTGGTACTTAGGGTAGTATATTTATATGCAGGTAAAATGCAAATAAATAATTTGTTACATCTGAACTATTGTCCTCATCTTTATCACATTTCAGCTGTTGTGCCTTCTGGCCTTTGTCAGGTGTACATTAACCTGGGTAACTTAGGAAATTCTAAACTTAACCCTTTATTTAATTTATGGGAGTAGGCCGTTCTTGTTCTATTGCCTACATTTTACCAAATAGTGTAAATAACTCCTCATTCCAGAATTTCAAACAGAAAACCTGTTTTACTATTCATAATCTCAAGACATTGTATCCATAATTTTTGTTATATGTTGATTTACAGCAAGAGATTTTAGCATTTATGATTTTTATTTGGAATTTAAAATATTAGAATGTTTAACATCTTGTGTAAAATGTTACAAGCAAAGGTTTATAAAGATGACTAGAACAATTTTTTTAAACCTTGTGCATTACATTCTGCATGTGAGCTTTGTTATAAATTTAATTACTTTTAATGTGATAATTAAAATTTAATAATTTTCATTAAAATATTAATTTGTCTTTTTTTTTTTTTTTTTTTTTTTTTTTTTTTTAACAATAAAAATCAATCTAGCTACATAGCATTTTTAATGAAGTAATTTCACACAGAAAGTTGTGGCTTTTACTGATACAAAATTCTGATGAGCTCTGTTCAAGCGGTAGCATCTCTGAAGTCGCTGTTCTTTCAACAGGTGAATACTATTCTCCAAGATGTAATATAGATTGATTACAAAAGTTGGTCTGCTGAAAGGAGCAAGAGTGCCACAATTTCAATCCTTTTGCTTGAAATCTATGGAATTCTACATTTGCCAAAGTCAGTGAAATGATAAAATAGATTTTGGCAGTGAAGGCATATTTGACCTTAGTTGGATTTTTTTATTGGAGAAAAGAGCAGGATTGTGAGTGATTTGGCTAAGAACCCCAAATCACCACCACTTTTTTTGATAGGAGTTGGACAAAAACTGACAGTTAAGCTTTGGTCAATAGAACTGTGTAAAAAGACAGAATAAGCAGATTTTTGAATACCATAATTTTAAATTCTAAAGGTCAGCAAATATTTCTGTGTTTCCTCTCTGCAACCACAAATATTTCAAAGCACAAAAATTCACCTGACTCGAGGACAAATTTACTCATATTCTTAGATCTATTTAATATTTTCTTTTACTCATCTGATACTGCTGAGGGTGATTCAGCAATTAGTAAGCTAGTCTACAAGCCATATCAGTGCGCTACAATTAAGTTATGTTTAACCTTTAGCACTCCATAGGTAACTATTTTCGCCAAACAAAATGTTTGTCCTACCAATGCATGTTGCATTTGAATTTAATTGTGTATCCTTCTATAACACCTAAAACAATCTTGACTGAAATTAATTGCCAAGCTATTGCAATTTAAAATATATAAAACCCTATATTTTGATGGGATCCCATATACAATAAAAGGGGAAGTAATATTTATAAATGATGCTGAGTGCTAAATGTTAATTGCTATCTCGTTTGAAAACAGTAGACAGTTTGTTAAAAGGTCACAAATTTATAAGTGTTTATCATTATTTGTATTGTACATTGTTTCATGAATAAAGATAACTTGTCTATTATAGATTTTTTTTTTTTTTTTTTTTTTTTTTTGTAAAACAGTTGTGTAGGATTTCTATCCAACTGCCCTGTGAATACTTTGTTAAAAATGGTAAAGTATTAAGAGACATTGATTAGTTTCTCTTTTAATACTGGATTATCATAGTGTTGTTTAACCATCCAAATATATATTTGTGGAGATCAACTCACTTCTGAAATATACTGAATTATCTGTCAGTGTGAGAAAATTATGGTTTCCTTTCATGTGCTTTTTTGCAGTTAAGATATTAATTATTTCAAGTTGAATATTAATGAAATCTCCAGTCGTTGCTCAAAAAACAAACAAAAAAAACTGATAGTTCTTCTTTCAGTTATTCTGTTTCTGGACAGTTTATTTATCCATATTTTATACTTAGTCACTAATCACTTCCTAGCAGAATTTTGACAGTGATTATTGGTTTCACTGAACAGCTTTAAATTTAGTTTGATTAGAAGTTTAACACTTCCACATTACTTATGTCCTTAGTTGTATCTCTCTGAGAAGACTATAATTTAATGACAGATATGTTTTGCTCCTGATAAGAAATAAACTTTTGGTAGACACACATTCCATATATCTTTTTATTAATATTAAATAAGCTAAAACTGTAATTTGTCCACATCAGCCATTGGAAAATGTGAAGTTAAAGAAAGCATAATTTTTCTAACTTATGAAATTATAAACTAAAAGCAGATGGATCTTCTTTTTACAAGTGCCAATAACCTTTGGCTTTGTTTCAAGTTTGAATCATCTAATCAGAGAATTCGTTTATACCATCTGCTCACCCATGTTATGTCTACTTGTAAAATCATCCTTGTGCAAAGGTACAAATGTCTGCTCAAAAGTCTTAGATTATTTCTAAATATTTTTTTCTTTCTTTAGAAAGTAACTTGATATCCAGGCAAGGTTGTTTCAAATCAAGAATAACTAAATAAAATGTTTTCTGTCTGTTTTAGAAATGCATTACAAGATTATCTCTTGGGCTAATTAGTTCCCAGTGGTTGATGTTAGTGGAAAAAGAAAAGAAAATCACTAAAAATATCCAGCCTAAATACATTAAGTAGTAATAGCTGATTACATTTGTTAGTTTGTATCATTGATGCAAGAATCCTTTATTTTTCTTTTCATCTGAAATAAATGCCGTCTTGTATGAGTTGTTGGTTGGGTTTAAGAATAAAAGCACAATTCAATAATGAGGTATAATGACTGACACTTTAAATTACTTTACATATCACTTTAGAATCTCATGAGGTCACGGTCATGATTAAACATGATATTTCTTTACTCACTGGAGTCATTGAATCATTTTTGTTTGACTTGGAATAGTTTTCAGTGGCAGAAAAAAAAAGTTGATAACCTTAATCATTTCAATCATGGAAACTTGCTCATAGGCTTAAACTTGAGCCAACCAATATGGCCTGATTTTTAGAGTGGTGTTGCGGCTGCTGCTTCTTCACCATCACCATAAGCTCTTCCAAACTAATTTAAATTTAGTTTGGCTGGGTTTTAAAATGCAAGACTGGCTCCTGAAGTGACTAACTTTTGCTGTTGAATTGATGGAATTTTATTTTATTTATCTTTTGCTTTATGAGGTTGTAATCTTTTAGGCATTTTCATGTATTAAATGTGGTATATATTTTAATTACATGCATTTTATGAGATCTTCAGAAATGCTCATGATGTCCTGAGAATAAAATGTAATGTCTTCCCATTGTTAGTTTGAAGTACAATCTGGGATCTCCAGTGCCCAAAATGATCTATTTCATCGACTGGTCATTGGAGATGTAACAGCCACTCAATTACTGCTTTCTTCCAATTCATTAGGATAGTAAAAGTTGAGGTCTGTTATGTTTTTCTACTAAGTTTAATTGGAATTCTCATTGCCGCCAATGTTATATCTGACACTGTTTGGGAACCACTAATCTAAGCTCGATAAAATTTATAATAAAGAGCTGAGAAAGCTCCCTTTCATAATCTTACTATTTTTTTGAATCTTGTGTATTTAGCAAGAACCCTGCTTGAAGAATTTTACCTTGTGCTACCTATGTGTTTGTAAAGTCTTCTGCTAAATCTGCAATTATTTTTATACATGTTTCTGTTGTGTGCATTGATGCCTTTAAGTACATGTTGCTTTTTAAGCATGCAAATTGGAATATTTGTCTGATGTGCATGTTTGTAAGAGGTTGCAAAAGAATGATCAGTTATGTTGGTATCAAATATCTCTTAAGTTTTTCACTCTGCTAAGGTAAAATGTCATTTCTGTTGAGAGACTACAACTATTCAGAATGTTTTATAATTAAAAGCTTTGGGAATCTACTTAATGTGAATAAGTTAACATATCTGCCACTAAATTATGTTAGCAATTAAGCTATGGCAATCACAAGTTTTTATTTTGAACTGATAGTCTATTTTTCACTTGTCCTTTGTTCACTGTGTCAAGTATAACTAAAACTTTCTATGTCTATATCTGTAGTTATCAAGTTTGTGAAGTGACTCATTTGTTCACATTAGGAGTATTTCTATTTTCATCTTGCTTCTATTTGCATCTGTTTCCTCATCTGGCATTCTTCTATTAGATGTACAGATTATTCCTTTATTATGAAATTGGCATTTCAAGACCTTTACTGTCCCCAGGCATTCGCCCTAGATGGATCAACTCTCTTCATCTGCCACTTTCAGCTGCTATGTTTTATCGGTAAACTTACCTGAGATTTCTTTTATTTCTTTGTGCAAGATTTTTCTAAAACTTCTACATAGACTTGATTAATCTTTCATAGCAAAGCAGGAATATATCTTACTATCTTGTTGACTATAAAAAGACGCTATGTGTTTTCTATAGGCTAAATGTTAATTTGGAAAAAAACTTTATTTGTAGTGTAAGCTTGTGGAATTTGTTTTATTTAGATGTATAATATAAACAATTTTGACCAAACTGTATACAGTTGTTTAGCTGTCATTTTTATCTAGGTGATTTAATTCTCTTTGGGAAATTTTTTTTTATTTTATTTTATTTTTTGGTGTAGGGGGGGTGCAAATCACTCTTTGTTCTCTTATGACATGCTAATGACAGTTATATCAAGATGAATGGTAAGTGAGCTGAACACAAATGGTGTTAAGTTTCTATCTTTTATCTAACAAGTATAATTTGAACGAATGTCTCTGGTTCCCTATTTTGACTTTTTTTTTTTTCTCTCTCTAAGTACCTAAAAATTATTTATGCATCAGTTGCCAACTATCATTTCAGCAAGTACTGTTGGTCTTGTTAGTTTTGTTCCTCTTTTGCTTATTAAATTCTAATTTTGACTAACAAACTTTAATGAATCCATCAAAGTTAACAGTATTTGTTTTCACTTCATACCACTTTATATGGTACAGTACTTTTCCCCCTAGGTGTTTAGGTACATCAGATCTGCATGTAGTTTAAGTTAATGTATGAAAAAATTCTCGTACATTGTAATATGGTGCCAATAAATTACTGTTTTTATGAAGATAAAGTTGAAGGAAATGTTCCTGTCTTAAAATTTGTTTTAAAAATTATCTCAAGACTATAAAGTTTTTTTAGTTTCCATGTCTTCTTTATCTCCTTTGCCATGTAAAGTCACTGCTCACTCCCCACTGATATAGACCTGAATTCGGTCACACCAACTGTAATATAAACACTGGACAAGTCTGTTTTGCCTCTTTAGCATCAAATTGGTCATTACAATTGCTGCTTGTATTTGAGATTTGATACAAATAAAATAGGTTAATATCTACCATTGGCTGATTTTGATAACACCGGACAGGAAAATATCTAATACCTTTTTAATATTTATTATGTGTAGTTATTAAGACTAAAACCCTTGCTGATTTTTACTCTTTTTCTTCTGAGCATGGCTATGTGTATAAATACATTTTTTTAAGAAAAGTCCTCCCACCTATTTCTTAAAAATATTGTAATCTCTCTATTATTTAATCTATTGGCAATGAATTGCTTTCTCATGCCTCTTGATGCAAGAATATTCATTTTACTTGCTAGTCTAGCTTCCAGGGCATTTACATAGTTTTGATTTAAAGTCTTTTGGAGAGCATTTTCATTTTTCTTTTTATGTGTTTTTTTTTTTTTTTTTTTTTTTTTTTCTCTCTGGCTGTTTGATGAAAATTGTATGGTAGCGTTTGTCTTTTATGATCTGTTTCTATATTGCACAGGAAAATCACAAAAATAAAAATTGTCAGTAGTTCAGTTTCAAGACATGCTTGCACAACAGGTCTGTTGAAATCTCTGTAAATCCTCTGTTGAGCATAGTTTGAATGGAAAATATATGACCCACTCTTTAAAATTTGTTTGAAACCTGAAAATATATCTATTTTTTTTTTTTTTTTTTTTTTTTTTTTTATGTGAAAATAATTCATTATATAATTGTTTCTCATGCAGATGATTCTTTTTGGTAGTTAAAAAAAAATAAAAATAAAAAAAATATCAATTTATATGCCTATTGGATTCATGCTGATATATCGGAATATTTTTACACCCACACAATGACATTCGTCATTGGCATCCATCCGTCTTAAGAGACGATGGAGTAGCTTAGTCTGCTACGAGCCTGGGCGGGATATATGGAGAACTAGGGCTGCCCGGACGTCTAGTTCCCCCTCTTGGCCTTGCTAGCAGAGTCCAAAGGAGAGGATAAACCAATACAGTTTGGTACCAGCACAGCTGCAGGAGTTGCCAGAAGGTAGAACAATGTGCCATCCATCCACCTTAGGGGCTCCACTCTGGGTTTGAATTCAGAGTTGTCCTTCTCCTAGACCAGTTGCCGTCCAAGGCTACAGAACCCAGTCTGTCCTGCTAATCCTCCATAGCTGGAAGGAGAAGAGGATTCACACCTTTCCCAAGAGTATTAGCACATAAGTGAATGTAATAGATTCGACTGGAATTTGAACTTGATTCTCAGATTCCTCAATCCAAGCCACTATTCATTACTCCACCATGCCTCCTCTGACATTAAAATATAGTAACAGCACTGCTCTCTAAATTTTTTTTTGGAAATTGAAAAGCAAGAAAAACTCGCCTATCACCTGGGAATGCGTAATGAAAGCTAAACCCTTCAGCAGGAAAGGTGACAGATGTAACTTATGTCTTTCTGAAAAATTAATGATTCTAAAAAAAAAAACCAAAAAAAAACCATGAACAATCCAAATCTCTAAAACAAAAGTGAATTAATGAGCACCTGCTTGCATAGAACCAAATTTCTACTCTAGCATGTTGACTGAGATTAATATAGTCTAGCCTGGCCCTGGGACCACAAATACTATTATAGATATTATTTTTAATATTTTTACTATATTATTTTTGCTATCTTTCCTATATAACTATTGTTACTGTTATTAGACTGTAATGCTTTTAACATTTATGCTAATTTATTATTTTTATTATATTATTACTATATAACTATTATTGTTTTTATCTTGCTTTTACTTTTTACAGCAACACTTTTATTGTGTTTCTTTATAAGTTATTTGTTTTTATTTTATTATGCATTATTTTTATCTTTATTTTATCATTGCATATTTTATTAATATTAATTTATTTTCATACTAAAAACTTACGATAGTAAAGCTATGCGAAAACTTCCTCCGTCGTTAATTTAGCCACCCCCACCTTACCCTGACCCGGCATCTATGAAAGTAACTCTATACTGATACAAATTATTAACACCCCACCCCCTGCCTATTCTAAACAATCCGCCCTTGATGTTACCATGGAAATTTTGATTTCAATTCTGAATATACTATTAAAACTCGTAAATTTCAGAAATAAGTTATTCCAATTTCGCTTGAAGATGGAACAGGGCCTACTTTAACTCAAGTTAATTCAAATATTATTTTGAAGTTTTCGGCTCTTGTTTTGAAACATGAGACCTCTTATGTAGCGAGTTGGAATCATATTTTTTAAATAATTATATATATATATATATATATATATATATATATATATAATCTCACCATGGCCAACTTGTCAGGAAGTAGACTTCCTGATGTTATTGGTCTGTAGTGGGGATGATCCCAGTGTGCGACACCTGTGAGTGAAATTGGGTAAACAAAACACATGGGACTGTTGATAGCTGTGCTAGCAGTCACAAGTCATCATGACTGAGGGTTTGGGTGTGCTAGTGTTGTTCAGACTGTTGATCATTCTAGGTAACACACTCTCTCCCACATTCTGTAACTAAGGTCTGCTCAGCATAGTTGCAGTATAAAGCACAGGTTGGCTCTGTGGGTGTTAAACACCTGTGTCTGCAATAGGGATTGGCTAGCCACTCTAGTAGATGGGTATCTTTGAATACTAGTGGCCAGTTTATGTATTCTTTTTTACTTAATTTGGTATTGTATTTTATTTTTTAATGTTATCAAACAATACCATTGCAATAAGTAAGAAAATGTTCAATAACTTGATTTGTAAGCACATAAAAACAAAAATGGTGGGTGATGAAAAGTTCTTAGCCTGCCCCCCCCCCCAAAAAAAAACAAATTTAAGTTTGGTCAAATATTCCATCAGAATTTGGGGGTCATTCTGAGAACTTTTCAGAACACCCTTGGAATTATAATTATTTAATATATAAATATTGTCTCCTGCCTGAATGTTTTCGTGACAAGTGTTGTTGTTGTGTGTTTTTTTTTTTTTTTTTTTTTTTTTTTTTTTAGAGCTTGAATTTCTCTAACACTCAAAATGCAAGCAGATTATTCTCTAGTGTGTATATCCATAAAGTGCTTATCATATGTAAACGTTTTTACTTGCTCTGCAGAGCATCTGAGATTTTAATTGTACCTTGTCTTTTTGAAAGCTGAAATGTCAAAAAAACATTTAATCTCATTCAATTGTGTGCTGTTTTGACACTATAATATTTTTGACATTTATTTGCCATGTGCCACTTATTGAACTTTTTGCTTTATCCCCCCCCCCAAAAAAAAATAAAACTATTTTTACCATTCGCTAAGTCCCTTCATTCATTAAGTTGCTTAAGATGGGCACACAAGTTTTGCTTTTAATTCCCATCCAATCAAAATATTTTCTTAAGCATGCCAGTTTTTTTTTTTCTCATTCTTAGAAATGTCTTTTAACAAGGATCTACTTCTTATTAATCAAGCTGTTGGTTTTTAAAGTTTAAACCTCCCAACCAATGAATTTTTTCTGAATCAAAGATATATAATTTGTTACCTGTGGGAGTAACATAAAATAACATGGTAACTTTTCCTTCAGTAAGTCAAAATCAGTGATAAATCCTCACCTTAGAGCTGAATATGGAATTTCTGTGATGATACAGCTATCTTTAGTGCTGTCTAAAAAGTCATCTTGAATTTGTTTTCAGATGAACTTTAATGTACAACTGAAACTCCTTTCTTTGCAAATAGCTTGAAAGTTTACCTTGTTGCATGACAATGTGGTATCCTTGGTTATCTGAAATAGAACAGACTTTTGTAGGACCATGGAAGGTTTTTTTTTTGTTTTTCTTCACTTGTATGAAGAAAACAAATTATGAATGAAATATTTAGTAACATTAGGTATACTATTCACATTATTTGGACTATTGTCTTCATTTTTGTTGCCATATTTATTACGTTTCAGCCATTGTATATGCCAGCCTTCTTCAGGTTGTTGGAATTTCAATCTGTACCCTTTATTTCACTTGCTAAGGTAGACTGTTCTAGTTCCATGTCTAATGGATGTCATTTATCAGTTATCTCCTATTAATTCATCTTTCCTAGTTCTCCACTGCCTTAACCAGGTATTGAACTCGCTGGATCTAACAACCACTTTTATCCACTGTGCCATGTGTCCTTAAGGACATCTGTGTATGAATTTCTGAGACTTATAAACTTAATGTCTTCAGCAACCATTTTTACCAGTGCTCATATTGCAATTTTTGCTGTTATCATTGCATGTTTTTTTCTCAGAAATATAAACAGATAACATTAGACATGTGTTTCTCCTTCTGGAACCCACCTACTCCAAGGAAACCTTAAGTCCTAATCTGAACTTGATATTTTATAACCTCTTGGGTAGGTGTAAACTAGACTTAAAATCTAAAAGAAATCATAAATATTTCTTTGTAAATAAACATGTTTTGGCATGTAAGCTCTGTTATTGGTAGTATTATTGAATAGCACTTAAGCAAATAGTATTTGTCTCCGTATTTCTGGAATTTTTGTTATGTTTCATTGAAAATATTTAGATTATAAGATACAAGATCTAAAAGCTTAAACTGTTTCCACTTAATTTGATCTCTTCTGGAATGTTGATACTTTAAAAAGAATTATAGCCATAAATTATTGGCAAAAACTCAAAACCTTATATATTGTTTCCAAAAGTTTTCATATGCTAAACTTTAACTCTAAGATACTTTATTTTTTTTTTTTCTAATTTTTAGGGCACTTTGAATTACTGCATATCTTAAAGTAATAAATTATTAAAAACATTTTAGACTGGAGAGCAAGAAAAAAAAAAAAATATAATATTACATGTTTGTTGCAGCATTCTTTATACAAGTTCAATTATAGCTTACTAACATGGTACCGCTATTAATCTTTTTATTTAATTTTTCTTGTGTTCCTCTAAGTATTTTCTTTTCTGGACATAGTGTAAAAACTGTCCGCATATCTTGTATATCAAAGTGTTTTCAACTATTCTATTAGCCATTATCAAGGATACTTTTTTATTTTTTATAACTGAAATATTATGTATGAATAGCTGAAACTAATCAGATATATAAAACATTTGTACAGTTTTAGCACTTTGTGTCCAGAAAAGAAAATGCTTATATGAACACAATTAAGATTAAATAAAAAGCTTTATCACAGTACCTTGTCAGTTGTCTTTTAATCAAACTTGTGTGTATGTGATTAGGACTTTACCCCCCACTCTGCCACCCACTGGAATGGTTTTTCCGTTGACCCAAACATTGAGGAAGTAGACTTCTCAATTGCATTAGCAGACTCATAATTTAACTGAAATCTTTAAAACTTATCTTTCTGCTGTAAACTTCCGTGAACTTTTTTCTTTTCTTTTTCATATTCTCACTTCCCCTCTATCTTTCCTTCCTTACATCCCCCTCCTCCCCTGCCACAGTTTAGATTTTCTCTTTTTTATGAAGTTGCAACAATAAGTTCATAACCTGATCTGCATTGATTAGCTCAGTCTTGGTTTGAAATTTTAACTGTATAATATCCAATCTATGGGATTTAATTTTCACCATTGAATTCAAGCCCATTGACAAGGAAGTATGAAAGAAATTTATATATATATATATATATATATATATATATATATATATATAATCATTAGGTTACACACTTATTGTATTTTCTTCTTTCTCTTAACAGAGCTTAGAAATGTCTTTTGTATGTAAACTTTTAAAGTTACTGCATATATTCAAATTTTAGTTTTGTGTGAGCTTGATTGCCATTGCCTGCTTTGTAAGCCTTTTATCAAGTTTCTTACTTTACCAAAAATTTTTTTTTAAATTTTATTCTTTATTTGAAACCCAAACTTGCTTCATCCTTCCAGATATCGAGATAGATCCATTAACCAGAAAAGAACAGGAAAATCACTTTAAAGCTGGTTGAAGGAAACTGCTCTGGTTTCCCTTTTCTAATGTTCAAGTTACTATTTCTTCAGATTTGTACTGCTCTCTACTAGTGATTCTTAATGGTGGGAATATTGCATCTACTTTTGATAGAATCTTTTCTTCACTCACTTTTTTTTCAGTGAACAATATCCTGTACAACAAATTTTTTTTTTTTTTTTTTTTTTTTGCAAAGTATAAAATATAACTTTAAAATCTAAATTGATCATTGACTTTTCAATATTATTTTAACTTATTGCGATTGCTTGAGGAATGTAGCTTTTATTCTTTATTTTATGAGGAGTAGGATTAGTCTTGTGAATGAGAGAAGAAAAATGTGGGTTGTGATGAGGCATTGGGAAAGAAAGCTATTTTTAACCAAACATAACGGCTGATGACTTAAGGCATTGAGTTGCAGATCAACTAGTGTCATTTTAAATAGCACAAAGTCTATAGCATTCTATAGTTCTACTTGCAGGTGAAATTGTGAGATAGCATTCCTAGCTTTGAATTCTCATAAAAATGTGCATATGTTACTGGAGATATTCACTTCATATTTATCAAGACAATTTCTTTTTGAAAAAGGTCAGTTGACACTAATTGTAGTATAACAAGTATTGATTTAAAAAAGAAAAAATCTTTGGGTATCATTCACAATTAAGAAGCAAACTGCTAAAACAAAGTATCTGGAAAATATACATCCATTTACTATTAATGAAGAAAAAAATAGCTTGCCTAGGGCAGTGGCACCTTAGTCCCCTTCAGAGTATTCCAGTTTGAACTGTACACTTTTTCAAGTGTCTTCAAAAAAATTTTTTTTTTTTTTTTTTTTTTTTTGTTCAGAATTATCATGTTCTTAAATTCTACTATAATCTCTCTCTCAGTCCCTCTCTCTCTTCAGTGGCAATTTTGAGTTTTGGTGAAGTTGTTGCAGTACTAAATCAAAGCAGTAAGGATGGGGGCTAACAGATTTACGTGATGTTTTAACCAAAAAACAAAAACACTATGTAAAATAGTTAAATCTTAGACAGTCAAGATATCCAAAATGGTTAGCTGGATGCTTTCTGAACAGTCCAAATAACCAATGAATATTAATTCTTGCACTTTCAGCCACCAATTTCCTTTGACTGCATACATTCAACATTTTCAGTCCTTAGACTACTTCAATGTAAACCCAGTCAAGTTTGAAGCATGCTGCTACTAAGATTTTATCTGGACATCACTTACTAAATCCCTCCTAAAAGTTTTCTTAAATCAATAACTTTCAGGGATGAATGTCCAAAGTTCACATATCTTGGATATTTACTATGAATGTAATAGCACTCAATACCCAAGCTCAGTCATTGGAATTACACTGCTGATGTAATAACTCTACAGGAGAGTCTTCATACATGTGTTGCAAGGTCTCCCCTGATTGGTTGCCAAGTTACATCAAGATTGTGTAACTGATACTAAAGATATTCAAAATGACTGGATAGCTTTTGGATGGATTTAAATGTATGCTATTTATTTTTTTATTAATTTTTTTTTTTTTTATTTTGTTCTGGTCGAAGTTTTTGCTTATCTGAAACTGAACTTAGTACTTGAAATAGCGGAGAAAAATTGAAAGCTATTCTTGATTTTAATGTCATTTATTCAATATATTCAAATATAGCAGAAAAACTCTCTTCCTTTTTTATTGGATAGGATAAAGAATTTATAAAATCTAATTTGGTTATCTGAATCAATGAAAAGCCTTCAGTTTAATGTTGACACTACATGTATCTTTTCAAATAATAATGCTATCCAATGGCAATATCTTCAGTGTTCAGGCTATCTTGTCAGTCATGCACTAACAAAAAATAGCATTTTAATCTCAACAGTACAGTATCTTTATATATTGTAAAGAATGTTTTCATAATACATTATTTTAATGTTTGACAATGTTTAATTGCACATACATTTTCTCTGCAAACTTTTATGGGCAGAAATGTAACCATTTCAGAAAATTTCATAGTAAAAATATTACATTACACAGTATATTTATAGTAATTAGAAAAATCTGAAAATTTCACAGGTTTTTATTTAAATTTTCTGATGAGTCATATAATTAAGTTAATTGAATAAGCTCCTTGTGAGTTTTATGACTATAAAATATGCCCATATTGCATTGTTAAATATTTGAGGTTTTAAATTTATTATTTAAAGAAGCATGAAGGAGTTGATGAAAAATTCAAAATTGAAAAGGTTATTGATCTCACTCAAGCAGATGTTAAACACAGGATTGCATTATCTCTTCCTCTACCTTCTATTTCCCCCCCCCCTGAAACCAGACTACATCTTTGACTTTTTTTTCTTTCTTCCTAATCAAAATATTTATGAAGTTTTAGTAGGACATAATATACATGCTAAGAAACAAGCAGAATTGTCATTATTATTTTCATTTAAAAAGAAATATATCCTGCTGATTAATCAGTTTTTTTTCTTTTTAATGTTTGTTTTTTTTTTTTTCCTCTGTTTTCATTTCTGTTAGATGTTCTTGTAATCTTAAATATAATTTTAAATTGATGCCTTAATGCTTCATAGCTTACAGCCATATCATATTGAAACATCGGTTCTTGTCCGATCATCAAAGTTAAGCAATGTCAATCCTGGTCAGTACCTGAATGGGTGACCACTTGAGAATACCAGGTACAGTAAGTTTGGATGTGTGGGTAGCATAATGGACAATAGAATGAGATTCAAGTTTGAATTCCGGTTGGGTTCGTTATATTCACTTACACACAAATACTCTTGGGGAAAAGTATAAATTAATTTCTTGCCCACTGTGTGTAAAATAGCACTTTTTTCTGAATATTATCTAAAAATAAAAAAGTTAACACAGTATTCTTACAATGAAAAAAAAATGTTTTGGCTTTAAATAATGTAGAAAATGTTGATAAACCATAAAAACTGTCAATGCTTCCTATGTTCATTTTTCTCTTTTTGTATTTTACTTTTTGTAAACAAATTTCTATTTTTTTTTTTTTTTTTTTTTTTTTTTTTTTTTCTGATTCAGCTGATGATTCCAGTAATCTTTTAAATATTAATAAAATTGATTGCATTTTTTTTTCTTTCCTGTTAGACAACAAATGTCTTTTCAAAAGTCTTGATTTATTTTTGGTCCCCCCCCTCCCAATTTTGTTTCTTTGGGCTATGTGCCAAACAGATGAAACATTTTCAGTATTTTTGTTTCTATCTTTGCATTCTTCTTAAGCAAATTCTTTTTTTCTTTATAATTTTTACTCTTAACCTAATTTATTGCAGTACACTCTTAAATGCTTAAAGTCAAAAGAAGTTGACTGTTTTTATTTTATTTTTTTTTTTTCAGCCTGAAGCCTTCTTGGTTTTGGGTCAGCAGTACATAGCTATTAAGAGCCCGACATTGTTATGTAAGTCAATGGACAATACACTGTCATGAAAAATAAGTACAACTTTGTTATTTTGCAGTGGAAAGTCTTTGTTCCAACTATTGAAAGTAAAGTTCAGGTCACTTTAAATTCTCTGATATTTTGAAAACTATCAAGTTTTCAATTTTATATTGTCTATTGTTGCTCTACTCATTACATCAGCTTCTAATTAGACAGAACGATGACTATCACCCTATTTTTCTCTGGGATCCCCTGTATTGTTGTATATATGTATTTATCTGTTGCTATTTGAGACTTTTTTTCTCCTCTTCTTTTATATATATATATATATATAATCCTTAATTTGCTAAAGTTATTTTTATTATATATGATTAATAGATTATAATAATTGAAATAATGTCTATTGTAAAAGTTAATGGGTTTTTTTTTTTTTTTTTTTTTTTTGGGGTTTTTTTTTCCCCCCTAAATTTTCTGAATTTGTAGAAAATTAATATTAATTTTAAATTCAAACAATAAAAAAACAAAACTGCATACATTCAAGTAGTATTTGTAATATTAGACTAACCTTCTTATCTAGTTTTTGTATTTGTTGAGCCTAAGCCCTTGCAAATTCTTTATTGTATGAATTATCCAGGTATTGTTGATTCTGTTTTGATTTGTGCTGTCCTTGTTTTTTTGGAGAGTTCATATTGAGAGTTTGTTCCGGGAGTTGTGAAGAAGACCTTCCCTCAACATGGCATATCCCGTTCTTTCCACTACTATCCTTTGTGCTCTCCTAAAACTGACTGATGTCTTGATTGATAAACCCGGTGGAACTAGTTTTAGGTCTCCAAAATCTTAATAGGAATGTCAGGTCTGTGCCAATTTTGGGTGGAGCTTTTCCAATCACTTCCATTGGTCTATCACATCAGTTTGTTTGAATTTCTGGAATGAGTTTTATTTAGTCAGACATTAGTAAATAACTTGTCATTCAAGATATTCAGATGGAAATGGTTCTTTGATATTTTAAAGAATACTGTACATGTCAGCACTCATTTTAATTACAAATTGAATATTAAAAAAATATAGGCATAGTTTGTTAGTAAAGATTAAAGTTGCACAAATTAAAATTGCCTATTAGGATTAGGACATTGAATTTATAATTCCAATGAAGTTACAATACTAACATGTAAAAAGAAACTCTTGTTATTAAGAATGCTTGCTTTTTCTTAAATTATTTTTATCTATATTTTTGTCAGTTTCTACTCATTTCATTAGTTTCATGTAAATGTTTCCAAAAGATTTTTTATATTCCTCAGTGTATACGTAATATGCATGGATTTGTGTGAGGATTAGTCAATCTTCAAAAATCTGCATTTTTCTGACAAACAAAAGCTTAGTTTGTACATAAGTACACTTTTTTTTTTTTTTTTTTTTTTTTTTTTTTGCTATGTCTGAAATATAACCTCGACAAAATGTGTTGTTTTTAATGGGTAGACAGAAAATAAATTTTAACTTCTCATTAAAAATAACAAGTGCCACTTCAATTTCCCAGTCTATATATTCTCAATTAAATTTTTGTACATACAAATATAAACAAAGGAAGTCCTAAGAAAAACTAGTTGATCTGATCATCTCTCTTTTTCTTTCTATTTTTTGTATTAAAAATATGAATAAATGATAGTTTATTCAAAAGAACTCATCTGTTTTTTAGGATTTGAAAGTCTGCTCACTTGAAACCTTATTTCATAAAAGTTGATTTTTGGCAGTTGATATCTTATTCTTATTAATGCTGCCTTCCTCACAATATTCAAGTAACACACACACACACACACACACACACACACACACACACACACACACCTATATTGAAATAGCTTGAATACAACTCGAAACAAAACTATACATGCATGCACATGTCTACACATTTGAATGCATCTGTTTCAGTCATCATTGTCTGTTCTCATCTCTTCTATCTTTCACAGAAACTGAAATATTCATCTTCAAACTTTTTTTTTTTTTTTTTTTTTCTTGCGCTTATTTTCTTTCACATTTTTTTTCTTCCTTGTTTCTCAATCTGTTCTCATTTTTCTTAATCATTTTTGTTATCTAATGCAGTGGAGGGAAATGAAACTTTCCAGCCTCAGTTGATTCATGCTGTACCCTAACCCAACTCTTTCACCCTTTTTTTAAAAAAAAAAAAAAAAAAAAATGGTCTTTATCAATTATATCAAATGATGATGATTCTCATTATGACTAAATTGGCTAATTTTGTAAATGTTTTGTTACTAACTCTACATTAACTTTCTGTCCTGTTCATTTGACTTCTGTTAATTTTTTTTTTTTTTTTTTTTTTTTTTTTTTTTTTTTTAGGATTATCAAAACAGAAATTGAATTTTACCTGCATTGAAAGAAATATATTGTATTATGTATTAGAGTGGTGTTTGAGCCAAACAATATTGAGAAATTATTGCATGTAATGTAATTTCACCCTTTTAAATATTTAAACTAATTTAACTAACTTAATTACTTAAGCTAGCTTCAATATTTTTTCTTATTAATAAGTTTAATTTAGTCTTTGACAATATTTTTTTCATTTGCACAGTTACAAAGGATTTCATGTTTTAGGATGGTTTTGAATCTCGTAATTGTTGAATCTCAAATGAAAGCAAAATTTTCACATGTTTTTATTTTTCAAGGTACTTAGGTCTTCATTTGGAAAATTGATACAACACAATTTTGCATCTTCACTGTCTTTGACTTGGTAACAGGCTTGGTTAATAAAAATATATAAAACCCAATTGGTTCTAAAAATTATTTCTTTTAATATGGTAGTCCAATAGATTATGAGAAAGTGCTGGAAAGCTCTTGGTCCAATCCATTCTACCAAATCTGACAAATTTAAAAAAAAATTTTTGAGGGTTTTTTGTTTGGGCTTGAAATTCTTCAGCATTGCTTTGTAATCTGTTTAGGTTGAGAGTATCTCATTCAGTTATCATCCTCTGCACATTATTTGGAGTAATGAGTTATCAGTAAATTTTAAATAACTTGTATTGTGCTAGCAGATTTGATCAAAAGCACCTGGTTAAAGATTTTCTATGGAACATCTGTTCATATTCATTTATATAAGTTTAGAAAATTAACTTTGATAAATTTTGTTCACCTCCAAGTAAATTAAGAATTTGTGTATGTCTGTATTTCATTAAATATTAGACCAGAATTTTTTTAATTTTAATACTCTCATTTGAATAAGTCATTCAGGTCAAAAGCACTGGATGTTTACAGTAATTCTTTGACAATTGGAATTATGATCTTTGGAGATATGTCACAACTTAAAGAAAATTGCCACTTATAAATCCTTGTCTATTATGTTTGTGCATGTTGTTCTTGTGTGTAATTAAAAACATTGAAATCACATTTTGTTAATGTGTGGTGGTGTTTTTTTTTTTTTTTTTTTTTTTTTTTTTTTTAAATAGGTTCTGAATAAAATATTAGCAAAATAGGAAGTCTAACTTCAAGCAGAAACATTGTAGCTGTAGGAATTTGTATATTTTGTTTCTATTTGATCAATTATACATATATACAATTAGTTTAAAAATATTTGTATTTACTAAATTTAAGCTTTTAGTATATCTAACATTTCTCTTTAGTGATAGCAAAATCTGTTTTCATTCAAAGCTTCAAAAGTTTTAATGTAAATTTAATTTCAATATTAAGCATCTTATCATGCATGAAGTTTTTTTAATCCTTATAAAAATGATACTGGTCATGTTGAAGGAAGAGTACTTTTATTTGCAGATTTAATAAAAGAAAATGTTTGTATAGCCACTGCATACAACTCTGAACATCAGACAATTGTGTGGTTGAATTGAAGTGCTAGTGTTGTCATATCCTACTATGGAAACAGGAAAATCTCTGAGAATAGATGATGCTACTACAGTTGTCTGGCCACTTGTACCCAAAGGATGAAATGCTTATGAATATTGCAGGATGCTAAAGGTTAACTGATATAAAATATCCCCTAAGCTTAATATCTACCTTTTTGTGGATTGGATAAAGTATGCAATTCAAAGTACCATGAAGGTTAATGAGTATGATGACACACCTGGTTAGAGGGTACAGGTGCTGAAACCTTGTCAGTACAAGCAAAATGAAAAACAAAACTTATAACAATAATTTCTCATTTCAAAAAATTTTAACAAAGATTAAATTTAATTATATTCATATAACCATGTTAAATTATTTCTCTTTAAATCATTTTTATAAAAGTCACTTTAAGTTTTATTCTGCAATAATTTCATATGAAAAATGTAATCTTAATGTAATGTATTTATAATGCATTAATTTTGGTTAAGATTAATTCTTGCATATGAAAATTGAGTTTGATATCTGCTTTCTCTCTCACTCCAACCCACAATATATTTAAAACAAAAAATCATTTTTGCCTGAACTTATTTCAGTATTTGACTTTTATTTGTGGGTCAATTTCCTCTTATTTCATCAGAGAAGATGGATTTTTTGTGTATATTTTTCCATATATATATATATATTTCTCATCTGTTAAAAACAAAATGAGACAAACAAGTTAAAGGAAAAGCATATGATTTTATATTTATTTTTTATAAATATAAATTATTTTATAATATAATTTTATGTTTAAAATTGACTATATATTTGTGAAAAGAACTCCATATTGGAGATAGAGCATTTAGTGTGTGGACATGCGAATCAACACTGCATGGTTGCCTATGAAACTCAGTCAACATGCAGTGTTGATTCCTGTCTACATTGTTTCATTATATACTAGCAGGCTTTGCCCACTTACTATCACTTCACGAAGTTAGATAACTTGAAATATTTGAAACAAAAATTTTAAATGAACATTTCATTCATAAATTGGCTTGTTATAGTTTTACAAATAGATGCCAACTTGTTGAAGGCCAAGTAAAAATTTCAAACACTTTTCTGCACTATATAAGACAATATTCCTAAACAGAAATATTTTTGATATGAAAATCAAAACAATCCTTGAATAAAAGAAAACTAATGAATGACAGTTAATTTAATGAAATATAATTTTTAATTCAATATGCAAATTAATTAAACCTGAAGGGTGATATCACCTAGAAGTAGATAATATATAATACAGATATTGAGCTTTTAGTGTATAAATTACTATAGAGTTGGGGCTTTTTAACAGACTTCATTGGATAATTGTGCTCGAATTTTGCATTTATTCATATAGATTCTATAATATAGGTTTTACTTAATTATCTATTATGTTCTTTAACACTTAAAATGTTGAATAACTAATTCTAATTTCTATTATCACATCTTTACACAATAATAATTTTGTCCCCTTGTTCTGTCACCCATGAAATAAAAAAAATAATTGTATAGAAAATAAGGATCTGTGTACATCAAATCATCTTTAAATTAAGTGGCAGCAGAAGAAATATCATTGAACTTTTAAAAGCTAAGCTTAAACATTAATTCAATGCTTAAATGAAGCAATCAATTTTCTTTCTGTAGTTTATTGATGCCTATCACATCTACTCCTCCCTAGCTATTCTGATGATGGCCAAACTTTTGTGATGTCAACGAACTCACATTTGACACTTTTGTAAAGTCAACAAATACTTGTCACTTTAATAATGCTCGTTGTAGTAGAGACTTTGTAATTGCAGATACAACTATATTACGCCATTGAACAATGCTGGTGTCAGATGCCTTCAAATAACACTTGTGTTAATAGCACTTGTTCAATAATACTTGCTTGAATAGTAATCTGTATATTGATCAGAATAAGTAATTATAGCAACTAGAGTAGAGAACAGTGGTCTGTATAGTGATAGCGGAGAAGTGGCGATTATTTGTCACAATACTTTCTATATGTGCATTTCCTCTATTGTCACATGGTCAATTCAATAATGGGATCACCTGTGTTTGCTCACTGGCGATCCATGTTCTAAGTCTCAGCAGCAACACTTTATTCTATATAACACAAACCAAGAGTCCTCTGAAGGAGCTAACTTAAATACTGCCTGATAGGGCAGCTTGTAAGCTAGTTTATAATAAAATGTGCACTGCAGTTTTGGTTATAAAAGGAAAATAAGAGTTTCACCCTTGAACCATGAAAGCAACAATAATGGCTAGTATAATATATTAATATATATTTTTAACCTTGCATAATCTGTCAACCCTGAATCTGAGCTCAATGAAAATCATTCCCTGTGCCTAACTTTTCTAGAGCTTTTGAATGAACTATAAATCATTGAAATTGACCAATGGGAGCAGAGGAGTTGCTTGGACACATGCACAGACATACTGTACTTTATATACAAGATATAAAAGATATTCATCAAATAAAAGTAAATACAGAAGTACTTGTTTTCCAGAGTGTTTGGTTTCACTTACAAAATTCAAACATTAAAGTTGAAAATTTTGGAAGGGGAAAAAAAACAAACTTAACTGTTAAGTGTCAGAAAACCTGCACTTTCATTTTACATGTAAAATGCCCAGATTTTGAGACTTTAAAACTATAAAGTCTGTATTAGGATTTCTTTTGAAAATCTCTGAAATAAAGATATCAAGAAGTGTCTACAGGTTAGTATAAAGAATTGACTGGTTAAAGACACTTTAAAATATAATTGAATATAATTTCCATAGTTTTGGCTATTCATGAATGTTGGTATTCTTTTCTGAAATAACTTTATTTCTATATCTTTTTTTCTATTTAAGAAAATTTCTTAAAACTACTTCCTTTTTATTGTAGTTGAATTTTACTCTTATTAATATCACTTACAATGATTTATTTAATCCTTGAAAGAGCTGGATTAACAATCAAATCCTCGAAACAAAATAGAAATTAAAATGTAAGAACAGCCTTTATGTGGTTGTTTTTGGTATTTGACCGTAGCAGAATCTATCATTTATTCACACTTGATCTTTCATTGTCCTCCATACAACACTTTCTGTTTATAATAAAATTCACATTAAAATTTTTTAAATATTACTCATATTACCACATCAGAACTTGATAATGCCAAAGAATTAAAAAAGGGTATGTTTTATTTTATTAAATGAATATGGCTGTGAGATTGTTATGGGTTGTGTTGGAATGCAATATTATGTGGTGCTTGCTTGGGGATGCAATGAAAGTGGGTGGGTGTGAAAACTGTCATCAGTTTTCATGTTGCCTCTGCTATCTTAGGCAGCAGCAGTTGCTAATATGCACTAACCTGCATTTTATCCTTTTACCCTTCACCTTCCCCCCGGCTTTAGTCTCTTTCCTATTCCTATAATTCTCTAAGAAAAACCCAAGTGCACACATCCACCCACATGTTATACGCACACAAGCCCTTCTACTTCAAACAACAATCAACCAACATTATAAACCAGTTCATCACAGCCTTCACTTAATGCTTTGTTTTTGTTGATGTAACTGATGTTTTTAACAGTGTAGCATTGCTTTGCAAGTTAGTGTGGTGGCCTGGCCAGTGATAGATAGCCTCATGTTGGTCTTTCTGTCTCCCTTTTTTCCACTGATGTAAAAACTCTTAAACATGGTCATAATGCACAAAGGAACTACTGTTCTCTTTTTTTCGTACTGGTATTAGTCACTAAAGTGAATAATTCTACTGGTTGTGGTAACATTGGTAGACCTCAAGTAGGCCTTTATGGAGATGACAGAAAGGTTGGTGGATTGTTTTCCGTACTCTTTGTATCTATACATTATGCTGAGCTAATGTAAATTTTATTTAATTCTACCTTCACTCTTTATACTTTACACATGATGGTTATGTACCCCCTGGGATGTATTTATGCTACTGTTCTCATTCATCCTAAATTATAGTCTTGTGTACAAGGAAAAAAAAAAAAAACAATATTGTTTTTCTTACCAAGCAGTTTCCTCTCTGATATATCCAAGCCATATTTGTGTTCAGCTAGAAAATTAAGGCATTTAGTTTATTACTTGCACCCTTTAATATTGTTGATCTTTGAAAATGTGAAGCTAAAGTTGTAAATTCAAGGCTAACATTACAAAACTGCTAACTTGTGATGGACATTACTGAAGATAATTTTCAGATTTAATTTTACAAACCTTTCAAAATCATTTCTCATTTTTAGCTGATGACTATAGAAATAGTAATGTTTTTGTCATTTTTATTTATTTTGATTATTCTTAGCTGGTCAAGGTTATCTGCCTTTCTTTCCTTCTGAATGCCATTTTTGTGTACATGCATTCTGATTAACGTTGTTTTTGAGCTGCTTTAGCATTCCTCTGGCTTGTTTGGTAACACTGAAGTAATTGCTGTAAAAACTGAAAAGAAATTTTTAATTCTGTATTTTAGGTTTTATAAAATCACTAAGCCTGTAGATATATTTATTACTATTTATTTTGCATTAACATATCACAATCATGTCTTTTATTAAAATTGTTAACTATATATGCACCACTTAACAAATCAGATATTATAAAAGCACATGGAGATGTAATCAGTGGTAGAATTTTTGTACTGGGGAAAAAATTCCATATTTACTTATTTTTAAGAATTTATTTCTTTTAATATTCTTGATATATCACCTGATTGAATTAGAAAAGCAAACTATTTAATATTGAGTTTTTGCTGGATTTTATTTAAAATCTGATTTTGAAGAACATGATCAATAATAAAGCAGAACAAAGTTGGGTTATATTTTGGAATACTGCCCAAAAATTCAGTTAGTTGCAGATTAAAAAAAATATTAATATTTCTTGTTTTTAATTGTTTTTTTTTTTTTTTTTTTTTTTGTTTGTTTTTTTGTTTTTTCGCTTAGTAACCTTTATTTTCTTTGTATTTTTGTCCATTACTAGATCTTATTTACAATATTTAGGTTTGTCATCTTGAAGTTTGATATGAAATAGAAAATTTGTTTTTAATATAAGGAATTAAAACTGCGAAATTAAGATAGCATGACCAACCACATATTTTGCAACTTTCAGAGGTGTGTGTGTATATATATATATATATATATATATATATATATATATGTGTATGAGAAGTATATTAAGAAATATTGATTTTAGGTAATTAAACATTAAAAAAAAAACTCTTTAGTTTAAAAAAAAAAAAGTGATAATCTTGTTTATATGAAAATATTTTTTCATACATGTAAACCTTTCTCGTTAGACATTCACCTCCATAAGCAATGATATTTGTGTACCAATATATATTTGAGTATAGTGTGAGTTTTTATGATCAGTTTTTTTATGTAAAAAAAAAAAAAAAATAGGATTCACACTATACACAGGTAATTGGTGGTGGGGAGAGGTTAAAAATCAGTTATTTCTAATGACAACCTGCACTATACACAAGTTAAAAAAAAAAAAAAAAAAATTTATGCAAAAAAATTAGGGGCTTGCACTATGAAGTTGGCTTATACACAAAAATAAATGGTATTTGCAGTTTTTTTTTTTTTTTTTTTAACAAAAAAAAAATATCTTAAGCAATGTCCTACATTTTTGTAATCATTTCTTTTCTTACATCTTTTGCTATTTTGGTAAGTTAGACATTGCCACATTAAAAATGTGATGTCTAACTTACCTAAATGGCAATGGTTGATGAAACAAGTAGTCATATGGGTAGGAATAGCTGCTCCTTACATGCCAACAGGTATGTGCACCAAAGGGCTTATCCTATTTGCCTAAACAGTTAGAGAGCCTTCTCAGATAACTTTACCAGACTGGTGTTGCTTTAGATCTCTCTCTTTCTCTCTCTTTCCTTGAAATCACAACCTTGTTAGGATCAGCTGCAGATATAAACTACCTAATAGAAAGTACTATATAGAAATATGCACATATAGGTTTGGCTTTGTGGTTAGTGCAGCAAACTGGTTGATTTGGGAGATGCCAATATTCATTTCTGACACTGTTGATAACATTTCTTACATTTCAAACCAAAATAAGGATCAGAGAGAATGAAAATGTGTCAAACCTTGTCTAGTATATATTTGTGATTTAAGCATTTGTTTATATCGATTTACTTACAGTATATATAAATATATATACTAGGGACCTCCACAAAAATGCAATACCTAAGGTTTAAAATTAATTTTTAAAAATAGAAAAACATTCTTGAAGCTTTATTTTTTAGCTTTAATTGAAAGCTAAATGATTAAATTTACTATTTCCAGTAAGCAAAATACTTTCAATTTCAAATAGAAATTCAACTTTTTGTTCACTTTCAGAAATCGTTTAAATTCAGTTATTTTGACAGTTTTGTAAATAAGTTAATCCTCTTTTTTTTTTTTTTTTTTTTTTTTTTGAAAAAAAAAAACCTTCCAAAAATGAAATGTACTTTTCTGAAACTTTATTTGAGCAATATTAACTGATTTAAAGTATAATTAATCTGATTTGAAAAAAAAATATTTAAGTTTTAAAATAAGAGAAATGGATTTTTAAAACAAGCAGTAGCATGATTAAGTGCTTGTCAACATCTCGTAAATCACTTGAGTGATTTACTGGGTGCTGACACTTTTCTTATTGTTCTAGGGAGACCTTATCTCTTAAAACACAATTTAAGAAAATGATAGGTAAATGCTTTTTTATATAATTTTTAAGTTACTCAGTAATCTTAAAGGTGTTGGAAAATATTCTCTATAATCTAATTTTAGGAATGTTGACTTTAAATTTACTATAGACATTGCTCTTATTTTCTGATTATGTCGTGTGGTCGACCATACTTTCAAACAGGGGCACATTATGTATACATAAAAAATTTTTTTAAATTCTTTTAAAAATTTGGTGCAAAACGACTTGTATTAAGCTTTTTAATTTTTGATTTATAAATAGTTTCCATTTAATTACAATATCACCTAACTGGAGTAATGCAGAAATTTGGATGATTTATTCTAAATTATTATAATTTAAAAAAAAAAAAATAATGAAAATGATTCAATGATTCTTGTAAAAATTCATTTTTTTTTTTTTTTTTTTTTTTTTTTTAAGGTGATAGTGTCCTTCATAAATTTTATTTATAAAAGCAATTAAAACTTTTCTAATTAAATAATGTCATAGTTTTATTGCAATTTTTTTTCACTGGAATAAAAGCAGAAAAACACTAATTGTAAATTAATATTGACTGCTGTCATAAAAAAAAAAATGATTTTTAACCAAAACTTTGAATGTGCTAGAAAGGATTAAAAAAAAAAAAAAAAAATAAAGATACTTTGGTCTTTCCTTTAATAACAACATTTTGATGATGAAACTTTTTTTATAAAGTTTGGGTTCATTTTTTTCATCATGCTGTTTTTCAGTGAAAAAGTGGAGGTACCTATATAATACTTCTGCTATTTGTTACAAAACATAGTAGATAGGCCCTTGAAAAAACACACTGACAGTATAATTGCATTATGAGTCATTGATAATTCTATTGAATGTAAATTATCTGTGTAATTCAATGACTATATAAAATAAGTCCCAACATCAAATTTGTCACACACACTTCCTACCAGTGGAACTTCCTTCCAAATTCTTGCTTCACTGATAACTTTAATCTTCAAAAAAAATTAAATGCAACATCAATCGCTACCTTGTTTTGAACCCTGTCCATTTTTTGTCCTCTGTCCATTTTTTGTCCTTTCTTCAATTCTCCCTATTCTCAGTCTTCTCTTTCCCTGTAACCCCTCTGCGTCCTAGTGGCATTGTTGCCTTGCTTGGGGTGAAATGATTACAAAAAATAAACTTATATACTTACCACAACCAATATTTGGCCACTTAAACTTTCTCATAATTTTTTCTTGAGCAAAGAATGTCAGTTGATGTTTAATCAGAAAATGGCAAAAGAGAAGACTATGAACATTTTAACTCCTTAATATCCATTGTAAAATTTGATATTATAAAAATAAATATCTTATATTAATTGTAGGTTTCTAAAAATATCTGGTATTAATGATTGCTTTTATAAAAATTCAATATTATAGTTTTATGAAAATTCAGTATCAATTATAGGCTGCTTACTTACACCCTAACCCATGCCTGGCATCCCCCAAAATGCAAATGTAGCCATTAATGGGTTAATTTTTAGAGTATGAACTTTTTTAATGGATAACTTCTTATAGAAAATTGAATAGCATAAATGTTTCCATGTATTATTTAATATTATATAAATATCTGAACTACTTTGTAAATTGTGAAAATAGGTTATAAAATTTCTATACATTCTCCAAGTGTAGATGAAATTATGGCAAAATTACCAGTTTTTTAGTATCTGTATTGAGTAACCTCTTACACTTCTAACATTTACTTGAAGACTATTTCTTGATAATTTTAAGAAAGGCCGTCATTTAGATAAGATTTTATCTTAAGTAATCTGCCTTCCTCTGTAACATATTTGCACACAGTAGATTCTATAAAAAGTTTGGTTACCAGTGACCTTAAGCAACTTTTAGTAATTGACAATAGAGAATTTTTTTTATATATACCTATATACAAATTTTGTCTTTGAATTAACCTGTAGCTTCTTAACTTAAAGGAAATTCTATCTTGTAGGAAAAAATAGTTTTGGAAAATGTGTGTACAAATGGGACTTTTTTTTTTTTTTTTTTTTTAAACAATTTGCTTATACTACAATCACTTAAATTCATGTAAATTTAAGTGAAAGTTTTCAGTTTATCATTGTTTTAGTATGTTAGTGTCTCTTTCCATTTTATACTCTCTTTAGTGTGTACATGCATATTCATCCTTCATAGGTAAATTTTAACTTGTTGGCCATAAAGATAATGAAGTTATTATGGTGTATTGGACTTGGGCTTAGTCAAAATGTGAATTTATGAATCTCCCTGCTTTTAAAAAGTCTTTATTTATTTAACAATTCATCACTAAAATGTTTAAATTGTGCCAAATTGCAAAGTGAGTACATTTCAACTGTGAGGTTTTGTAACTGTTAGCAATGGAATACATTTTCAAATGATATATAATTGACAATTTCATGTTTATTTTATATAAAAAAGCAGGAGTAATTTTGCCTTGGCCATCCAGATTTGGGATAAATCTTTCTTGTTTTATTCTCATTACTGACAAAGTACTTATATTGATTTGTATAATCTGTGACTAAGTAAAAATTGATATTGTAGCTTTGCTGTGACAAATGACAACAGAAGCTCTATTAACAAAAATGAAGGAAAGTGATTGAGAGAAAGGGATTAATTTCTCCTTGCTTAATAATTTGGTTTTATTCTCAGTTTTGCATTTGTGATAGCACAGGTACGTTAAGGAAAAGAATAATTGAGATAGAGTAGGACATGTTTAGATTTCAGGGATTGGTTAAGTTGGTGTTGTTCAACAATACAAGAATGGCTTTGCTGGCTGTATTGTGTTATCTGGTTGGTGGTTCTACTTAAACTACAAATTGTATTATTAGGTCACCATCAAATATTATTTTATTTTCTCTTTTTATTTATATACACCCAAAATATTATCTATAAAACTAAAATAATAAACAACTTGTTGCAAACCAAGACCTACAGCCATGATGATGGCTGATGATAACTGAAAACGCTTGGCAAAACACCCTGGACTAGGGAATTATTTGACAACTTTGACCCAAATATTAAGAAATGTGTGAGAAAGCAAAAAAAAAAAAAAAACCTGAAAAAAAAAAAAAGATTATTAAACAGACAAGTTCTGTAGTCTATAACAACACATGACATACATATATATATATATATATATATATATATATTGGATATGTTCAAAATGCAAATATAAGAATATTTCTGAAAAATATTTACAGTAACATTCCCTCTGTATCAACTGTCATCTAAAAATAATCTTAACACTAGCATCTAATGACGGTAGAAAAGGAAAAAAAAAAAATTAATCCTGACTTTCTTCCAAAATCTGAGAAACATCAGTGTTTTTTTTTATTTATTTATTTATTTATTTTTTTTTTAATCTTTTCTTTGTTGGGTGGAGAACTTTTCATATATCTGACATGTCTGTTCCCAACAGTCTGAGTTTACACTCATAGGTGCACATTTTCTTTCTGTTGTGGACACTGTACAATGTTCCATTTCTGCTCTTACAATGCCATGAATTTTGAATATCTGTACTACATGGCC
>OZ010590.1:17602606-17615106 GCA_963932145.1 Acanthosepion lycidas | reverse complement strand
CACCATTAGACACCTCCAATTCTTTCTGAATCCACTATGCTGTCCTCAGATTGATGCCCAAACACTCTGAAATGTTCATGTTGGAGCTACTGGTGTGAATGCCAAGCAGTACTGCATGTCATTTCCAAATTTCTGGCAGAGTAAATGGCATCATGGTGCTCTTCTCACAGACTGTCCAACTGACCCTACTATACAGTGCAGTCAACAAAAACAAACGTGTGTGTGTGTGTGTGTGAAATTAAAAATATAAAATGGCAACAATTTACCCATAGCACCCAGTATATGGTTTTGAATTCAGGATTGTCCTTCTCCTTGATTCGTTGTCAACCACAGTTAGTTCAGCCTGCTTTGCTATATTTAACCCACAGCTGGCAGGAGAAGAGATGAATGGATTCATACATTTCCCAAGGGTATTTGTGCATATGTGAATAACTCTGCCTGAATTCAAACTTGGTTCTGCAATTCATTTTGAGCTGTTAACCATTACCTGCACATCCTAAAATATACAAACTGTTCTGAAAAATAACATTTCCTACAAATGTGTGTATATTTTTTTTGTAAACTTCTTGTATATCTGTGGCCTTGATTTAAACATTGTGCATATTTACTGTTAATTGCAAATATATATTATTTATTTTTATATTTGTCTTTTCAGGTTGAAGGGGAGGACTAATGAGCAGCAATGTCAGCTGTGGCCATTTTCTCATGTAGACCAAATTCACACCCATTCCTTGAGCGACACATCTCTCTCCATGAACCAGTCAAAGTAGGCAGATCTGTGGCTAAGGCTCGCCCATCTCCCACCAATGGCACATTTGACTGCAAAGTTCTGTCAAGGAACCATGCTATGCTTTGGTATTCTAATGGAAAGGTAAGAAAAGTACACTTTTATTCACTTGAAGCAGCAGTCTCCAAACTTTTCAGTACAAGGACATGCGGTATATTTGACACACTTTCTTAGGCCAATGATATAATAAAAAAAAAAAAAATCAATTTTATAAATGAACAAACTTTTTGTATTCAGCACATTGACTGAAACAAAATGAAATTACAAAGAATGCTTACACTAAAAATTATATCTAATTAATAAAATGTCAAACATTAACAAATGCTTTATCAAAATACTTAACTGTGGATGAGAAAAACAAGTTTTCATTTCAATATATCGAATTAGTGCAATTTGATTGTATGGGTTTTTTCAGTGTTTATTTATCTCCTCTCTTTAAACTTTAATAACAGAGCTGACATTTGCAAGCAGGTATTTCTTCTTTAAACAAATCCTTTTATTTTTGAATGAATTATTTCTAATAACAGTATGACCCAAATATTGTAATGATGATGAATATACATAGACTCCTCAATACAGTATTTTCTAACAATTTTCTTGTTGATTGGCAATTATTTGATCTGGTCTTATTTCTGTAATCTGTCAAAATTCTTTAAAATTAAGTCAGTAGTTAAGTAAAAAAAAAAATTGATGATTGACTCTATTTGACTTTTCATATCTGAGAAAAATAAAAATAGAAATATCTTTAATGATAATTTAGTAGCCATTTTATAAACTGTAGTTAAAATCCGATTTGTTACTTGAAATTAGTTTTGAAAGGTTTACTTCCAAGCCTGAATGAAAAGTGACAAGTTTATTTTCCTCAGTTCAGCCAACAAATTTATTTTTGTACAGCTGGACTCTCTTGATATCAATTTTTATATTATTTATTAGTTTTTCTGATGACATGTTAATCAAATTTCAATTTTAAACTGTTTGTCCATTTAAAATACTATGTTTATTACAAAAATATATTGAGTTACAAAAAGGACTCGTAAAAAAAAACCTTATTCTCTCCCATTATACTGGGGTTGTATTCAGATAGTCTTTATCACAAGGGCTAATATCTTTTAAGCTTTATAAAATATATTTCTATTTATTACCAAATAATGAAAAGGTCAATAAGAATTTTTTTTCTCCCCCCCCCCCCTGACAGCAATGTGAATGTATTCTAATGTTACAATTTCAAATTCTGTGTCCATGTGTGTATGGTAGCACATGTAGGTCACTCATGCGCAACCAAGATATATGCGTGGGTATGCAAAATCACCTGCAGTCAGTGTGTGATGGACAGAGAACCAGCTCTTTTATAATATAGATTTATTAGTTTTATTAGTTAATAGTTTTATTACTGTCTTCTGATGGATTATATTTTTGTTGGTTGCTCAAGAAAGTTTATTTTTGTCTGAATTTCTAGGATGAAGTGTTATTTGCACTATTAATATTCAAACTATTTTCTTCATTTTTATTGTTATCATGTTTCTGTCTTCCTCAGTTGTATATTGATCTGGGTAACCTACAGGGAATTTGAACCCTTTATTTAATCTATGGGAGTAGACAGTTCTCATTCCACTGCTTGTGTCTAGAGATATTGTTTAGTTCTGATTTTATTTAGTACTATTCAGTTATTGCTTGGCCATTTCCACTGTGTGCAAGTACACGCTTCCTGACCCAGTGACTGAACTCAAAACCACTGTCATCAAATTAACAAAACAACACTATGGAGCAATGACCTAGTGGATAAAAGATGAGGACAATAGTCAGGATATAAATAGTGTAAACAAGATACTTAGTTATGTTCAAATGTTATGACTGCATTTAAGAAAACTTGGATTTTATTTGGAGGTAAAGAAAAAGAAAAAAATAAATGAAAATTTTATATATATATATATATATATATATATAAGGAATTTATATGTATTATTTACAAAGCCTTTTAATTAGGACTTACAACCACATCTCATTGAAACCCTGGTTCTTGTACAAAGTCAAGCAATGTTGAACCTGGTCAGTACTTAGATGGGTGACCACTTGGGAATACCAGGTACTGTAAGCTTGAATGTGTAGGTGGCATAATGAATAACTGATTGGAATTTAAAATTAATTTTATTCATTATTCATTTATAGCCAAATATCCTTGGTAAATGTATGAATCAACCTCTTATCCCTCTCAAGCTGTGGATTAATTAGTAGATTTGTATCGGTAAATCATTATCTCCAAAAATTTTTACAATCTAAAAAGTTACGGTCACATCTCATTGAAACATCAATTCCTGTACAATCTCTGAAGTAACTTCACATCTGGCCAGTACTTAGATGTGTGACTGCTTGGGAATACCAAGTGCTGTAAGTATGGATGTATGGGCAGTGTAATGGATAATAGCTTGGAATTGAAAATTGGAGATCAATGTTCTAATTCCTGTTGTGCTAATTATATTGACTTAAGGGAAAATCTTTTAGGAAAGGTATGAATCCACTTCTTTTCTCACCCAGCTATGGGATAATTAGTAAAACTTGGATCACTAAATCATTATCCGTACCCCCCCCAATTCTTACAATCTAAAAATATTTCCAGGTTTTAATTAACCTGCAAAGAATTGATAAACGTAGAAAACATATCAACCAACAACCACATCCTGGGTAAGACGTTAAACTATGTCCAGCAGCAAGGCCTCTGATCAGGAGGTTTTGAAGAGTGTAGAACCACCTCTTAATTGTTGGTGTTCCCAGGACCACCCTGACCTGGGGTAGTAGCACCTGTTAGGGTCCCAGCTGTGGGCAAATAGTTAGCTATTACCAGCAATACTTTTTTGAAAAAAAAATTATTACCAGCAATACAATGTTTAATTTTTTTTTTTTTTTTTTTTTTTTTTTTTGTAATACATATTACCAGAAACAGATTTTTGACAAAACAAAATATTACCAGCAATAAAAATTTATCAGCATTAAATAACCCATTGAGGTTGATATGCCGTAAAACAAAATAAACCAAACCTATCAACCAACAACCAAAAAGTATTTTCTGGCTTTAAATAAACCCTAAAAACAGTCAATCAATCATTTTAATTAATCATTAATAGTAAGCAATCCCATTGTAATTCTATTTGTGTCAGTCAATGCGACTTTAAAATTTGCATAAGTGATTGTGGAGTGAAGAATTTAAATTTAAGCTCCTTGTGTTTTTTTTTTCTATAGACAATTGTCTGCATCTATTATGCTCTTTTACTATAAATACAATGCAATTTTTGCATTGGAAAGGATTCATTTGTTGTTGAGTGTAGAGCTGGATCTAATTCTGGATTTCCTTAACGTATTTTTCTGGTCAGTCAGTTGGAATTGGGTCTCTTCTCTGAATCTCATTGTTCTTTTATCTGAATAAATTTCCATTCCTATATTCAACTTCTTGTTCAGCTCAAAGAATTCTTTCATTCCAATGTTTGCATACTAGCACCATTACCACTACTAAAAACAGCTCTTGAAACACAATTTTTATTCTATTTATGGTTTTTACTTGTTATCATATATATCATCAAGCCACTGACACATTCCATATGTGTTAACTTTGTGTCCAATACTTGTTCAGAATTAAATACAAAATCTGGAGCACTTGCTCTCCTGTAATGATTAACATCTTTGTTTGGAGTTGTTCCTCTAAGTGTTCCATCATTGAAATCTCTGCTAAAGTTTGCTTAGTCTAGCAACTATATAAAAGTCTAAATCTGTTAACCATATCTAGTAGTAGTAGAAAAAACAAAAACAAAAAAAAAAAAAAAAAAGGATAGTTAAGAATACATTTAATTTTTGTTCAACTGATCATAAATGTAACCAGAGTTTATTTGAGGGGAGGGGGTGCTAAAAAGTTATGTCTGACCCACTTTCCAAAATTTGATCAAATAGTTTGTTTTTTAATAAAAGGGGCTTCTTGGTTGAGCTGAACTTTTTCAGCACTGCCTTATATAACATTGTTAGTCATATTTTCAAACTCCCCCCTTCACCACACTAAAGAAAAAAAAACAAAAAAAAAAAATACAAAGCAAGTACGGTCAGTCTCTCCTCTGGCTGGATAGTTTGTATAGAAATTCAAATGCCTAAAAAGTTTTAATTACTTTTCTTTGCTATTAAAACTTGATACACCCAAAAGCAAATCATATTCTGTTCTACATGATTCAGTTAGGGATTATATTCAGTTTGAAGTTGTCTTTTTTTTTTTTTTTTTTTTCCTCCATATTGGACTACAAATACTGCTTAAATCCACATTTATAATTATAGTAAAGAATTTAAAAAATATTCAGGTAATGGCAACACTTTTTGTGAATACTGCAGAAGGCCAAATATGGCAAAAGATGAAGAACTTTAAATATCCTCAGTTTACTTTCTGGTTAATAAGGCAATAAAATAGGTACACTACTGCAAGTGCTACACATACTCAGCGACATTTGTGGCTAGCTATGTGTGCACTACATAATTATTTTTGTATTCATTTTAAAAGAAAATAAACTGTGTATCCTATGAACTTTGTGTACATGTGTTTGTGCCTGCATCCTTTCCTCATATACACATACAGTTATCATGTATCAATCTTAAGGGACGTGTGGGTGGTGTAATGGATAACAACTCGTAATGAGAAATCGGAGAGCTGAGTTTGGATTCAAGTTAAATTCATTACACTTCCTTATATGTAAATACCTTTTGGGAAAGATATGAATCCATTCCCCGCCACCCAGATATGGGCTAAATAGAACTTGTAACTGGAAAAATCATTATCTACAAAAATATATATCTACAATAGTCCCTTGTAAAAAGAAAATTATTCTTGCAATCCAAAATGTGTTTTGGCTTTAAAGGACCCATAAAGTGTTGATAAGCCATAAAAACCAAATCAAACTAATAAATCACTCTTAAGCTATATACTTGTTAATATTTTCCACAACATTGACATGAACAGATGTTTTCTAAATGTAGAATACAAAAGCTTCCAAGGTTAATTTTGTCAGCTTCTCTAGATGTAGTGTAATGGTTATCTGCATGGAATCAATAAGTTCAGTTCAGATTTTGACTTCAGCACTTTCACACTCATGCCCTTGTCGGGGAAAGTAGAAGTCTATTGCCCTACTCCCACAGCTAAGGATAAATAACAGGGTAGACTAGACTGTATAGCCTTCAGTGGCAACCAGTCTAAGGATAACTCTGAATTCCAAACTATGGCGAAGACAATGGGGGGGGGAGAATTACTCCACTATCTTTCTCAAAGTTTAGCAACTCAAAAATAACAGATCTGCAGAATACCATGATCTCTTGTTATGAAGGAACATGGATTTCGACTGGTGGGGGACAAAAAAAAAAAAACTCACTCTCAATTTCTGTATTGTCTAAGTATACTTGTAGGATCAAAGTAATTACAATCTGCATTGCATGGATACCCTAAGTATGTATATTAAAAAACGGATTTTTTTTCTTTTTCTTTTTTCTTGATTTCCAAAATGTGATGTTTTGTAATTTCAGAATTGGAGGAAATTTAGGCATAATTATATTTTCCTGAATTTGTTTGCCAATATTTTCAACTCTTTTACATGCAATTGGTCTCCTATCAATATTTGCTTTACATTCATTCGTCCTTGTCAGGAACTTCAAGAATACTGGATGTTTTCTCCCACTTGAACACTATACAAAATTACAAGTATTCTAATTGATTGATAAAAAGAATTCCATTTAATGGATGTCTTCCAATGATGTTTGAATGAAGACATATTCTTGTCATTTCAGCTTCACCCCCCCACCCACCTTCCATCTCTTTGACTTTTGTTTGCTATTTTTAGGTAATTTATAATCTAGGTCATGAAATATCAGTTTTTCTTATCTGTCATAATCAATATTCACATATACAGATTTAAATGGCTAACCATTGATTCTTCATTTATCTTAGTTTTTTATGTAAGGATTTACTTTTTCTTTTCCCCTTTTGACTTGCTCATCTTTTGAACTTTTCCTTTGTAATCGTATTTTGAGATCTATTTTTTTTTTTTTTTTCTTTCTTCAAGCAGAAATTGATAAAAATAATCCATTATAAGCATCCTCATTTGTTTATCCTGTTTTTTTTTTTTTTTTTTTTTTTTTTTTTGCATTGGATAAATCAAACTTTGGTTAGCTCTTCTTAAAGTAGCCTCGTCTTGGTTTAAATTTGATTGGTTGTTTAATAATATGCAATATGTACTTCTAATGTGAACAGTATTTATCATTCTACAGCTGAAGTTTATATTATATTTTAATTTTTAACATTTAAGTTTCCTCTTCAACATGTGTGTTGTTCTTATTACACTTTTTTACCTAATTCAAATACTTATTACTGTTAATACTGTTATATTTAATTGTGCTGTCTTGATCATTTTATTATTTGATGTTACTCTCATAATTTTGCAAATCTGTTTTGTCTGTCCAATTCTAGAAAATAGACAAAATACTCCAAGGTATTGCATTGGAGTTGTTAATAATTTTATCATTTGAGGAATAAAAACCTATATTCACCATATATAATCTATTCTTAGCCTCTGATTTAATCAATGTAAGGCATGAAAACTATTTGTATAATCATAGGTTATTTATAAATTCTGTGGATTGAAATATAAGAAAGATGTAAAAAGTAACAGTGAGAAGTGGGTTTCATTTCCTTAAAAGGCAGAAATGATTATAAATTTTGTTGATCTACATTCTAAATTCTTGTACATATTGAAATCTGTATAGCTATTCTTAGAAGTTCTATTTGAAAACAAAAAGGAACTGGTAAGTTTACTTCAAGTTTGGGACTAGTATTTACATATTTATTTTTGGGGTTTATTTAAAGATTGTTTTTTCATTTAAAAAATTTGAAATTTTAGGAATGTAATGAGACAATTTGTCTTAATTTTAAATCGGCTTTTATCATGTTAATTTGGTCGACCAGGTTAAGTCTACCTATGACAATCTGAGATTTATTTATTTTTTTTTTTTTTTTTTTTTTTTTTTTTTTTTTTTTAACCCTCTTTTGTAGTTTTCTTTTCGAGACCTGTCTTTGTTTCCTTTTCTGGTGTTGTGTTCATCTTCCTTAACAATTTGTTTAAAAAGAGTAAGAAAATTTTTATTTTTATTATTTTTTGCGTTTTGGGGTCATTTTTCTCTTCCTTATTTTACAGCAAAATTATTAAGTGTCAAATATCTCTTCGATTCCCTCCACCTCCTGCCCCCTCACAACCAGTCTACTGCCCATATGGAATGGATGTGCTAACCCAAGCATATGAGGCTGACACACCTGACAAACCTTGTATAAACGTTTTTTTTTTGTTTTTTTTTTTTGTTTTCTTAAGCAAACTTTTCTAGTTTGTATATATCTCTCTTAGTTTGATCATCAACTGGCAAAATCCTAAGTTGGATTTACAAATTTTGTTGACTATTTTTTTTCATTTTTATTTTATTTTCTACTTACTCAACTGATACAGTATCTTTTTTTTTTAGGCTTTGATAGCAGCAGATGGAATATTGGATGTTGTAATTTTATAGAGCTGAACAAAAAAAAAAAAAAAAAAAAAATCATTATTGCTCTTGATAGCATTCTTACTACTACTCTCTCAAGTGGAAACTGTAAATGTGACTTGATAGAAATTGTTGCTAGTTGTAAAATATACCTAATGATAAACAGTGCTGGGTTATTGAAAATACTTGGTGAGATATGAAATTGAAGTTCCTGATTGTAAACATTTACAAAATTATCCTTAGCCCTGATTTGGATCTTGTGGTGGTGTGGGGCAATTTAAAATAAAGATATTTGCTTATTTTCTCTATAAATTAGATTAAAGCAAGTATGTTAGAAATCACATTCAATCACTTTTTCATGTGCAAATACTTTGTAATTCTTTGATTTAATTTGAATTGATGCAAATATCTGGATTTCTTCTGCAGAAGATATTTTAGTTATCAGTTTAATCATGGTTTGTACAGATTTAGACTTATGAATAAGCATGTAACACAAAACAAATCTATCACTATATATCTTATTTTGAATTTCCTATTTCTAAAAGCTACAGATGTACAATGAAGTTTACATGTGCTTTGTGGTGTATTTACTGTAGACTTTGGTATTCACAAACTATTATCTGCCATGATGCTTTTTTCTAGTTTTATTGTATCTGTTACATTCCAATATGTTTTAAAATACTGTTTTTATTTTTTTCAGATTATATATAAACATACATAGGATAGATAATTGAGAATAAATTATAATATACAGAAAAAAAAAACTTTTTTTTTTTTTTTAAATTGTCTCAATATTGCAAGAAAACTGTAAATGGTAATATTAGTTCTTTCCTCATAAGGAAACATTCAGCATTCATTGACTGAACAGACTGTTGGTCAAAATTTACAGATTATTTCTATTAAGACAATTTTTCATGAAAATAAGTTTCTTAAATCCATTGTTATCACAATTTCCAGTATTGATAAGATTTCCTTAACCTTTTGTTTGGAGTAGCATGGAATGTCAAAATCTTGTCACCATTTTCTGTTGGAGTTACATTTGCTATCCATTTTGCTTTTTGTTTCACAATGTTCAAAAAAAGTATGGTCCACTCTAAGACTTAGAGGTTTCATTCACTTGAAGTGAAGGTTATTCAATAAAACCACCTTCAGCCTTAGGAGCTGCTTCAGAAGAGACTGCATACTAAAGTCTGGTGGTTATGTTGGCCATCACATCCATGATGATAGCCTTCAAGGAATCCTTAGTATGATGAATTCCACTTGTTGATTTCCCTCTTGACAACGCCCTTGCCCCCAAACATAGTTTTGGGGATCACATTCAAACTACATGTCAAAAATTCTCTTCATGCCACTCTTGGGTCATGTAGGCAGGTGCAGTGTCTTCATGGAATGTGTACAGTCACTTCCTGTCCCTCTATCCAGGTTTTAATTTCAGTGTCAAACACTTTAATTTTGATGGTGACATTGACCCTGAGGCCCAGTAGAAAGAAATGGGGTGGCATGACATAACTCTTGTTTCTCCCAACCTAGAAGACCATCAGTAACATGAACTTGGTCTGCATCACTATGGGTATCTGTCTGAAGTCAGTGTAGAGCTACCCTTCATTCCACTTGTTCACCTGGCTACTTGCAACTTGCAAGGAGCTCATTATCTCCAGTTCACTTTTGTTGGTATTTTGTTCTCCCCCTTCATTTCATACATCAAATTAATTGTCATGTTAATGCTCTTGATACATCCTGAAAGAAAATTTGGCTGATGTAATCCAACATTGTTAGGTGGTCTTCCATTTATGGCCTACTAAAAACGTGTTCTCAAATACCAAGTCACCTCAGCCTCTCTTTCTCTTAGTCTTTCATATATTTTCTATTAAATAAAACTTTATACTTTTAGTCGATATTTGTAGGATTAGAAATTTTTTTTGTAAACAGTATAGATCTATCTCCTTACTGGCCTGTGCATTAGTTTCACAGTTAAGCAATGTTTGAGATATATATATGTGTGTGTGTGTGTGTGTGTGTGTGTGTAAAAGACAATAGGAAAACTGTAATATTAGTCGACAAGTTTTGTCCAATGTGGACTTTTCAAGACAAAAACGAAATGAATTTATTAAAACAAAGTAACTAATAACAAAACAAAATGTCCTTAGCAACTGGGAGAATGCTAAGGACATTTTGTTTTGTTATTATTAGTTACTTCAATAAATTCATTTCGTTTTTGCCTTGAAAAAGTCCACATTGGACAAAATGTGTTGGCTAATATTAGTTTTCCTATTGTCTTTTTCTACAGGTTAACTGCTAAATTTTTCGTATATATAATTAACTTACACTGAGAATGTTATCGAGAAGGATAATGTATGATATTTACCAGTTGTTTGAAGTATGAAATGTTAGTGCTAAAGGCAGGTTAAATTGTTCAGGATTTTTTTATACAAAAAAAAAAACAAAAAACAAAAAAAATCAAATAGTGATTTTTTTTTTTTTTTTGTGTGTTTGTTTGTTTGTTTGTAAACTGATTTGATGATATTTAAGCAAACAGTATTGTTTTTCCTGAGCATTTTCCAGCAAGGAGTGTAGCATCATTTACAGTCGATATCCTACTATAGTAGCACTGAAATGACAATAGAACAGAATTCATAAAGACAGAAGATGTTGCAGTTATATTTTTGAAACTCATAGTTGACAGGAAAGCAAGAAGCTGGAAGAGTTCCACAAGAAATGCGAGAGAAGAAGCTGTTAGCATAGATTTTGTTAAATGTAGCAATTTCAACAGTAAAATGATGAAACCTACCTGGCAATGTAATACTGTGTTTAAATTAATACAATTGATGTACCAAACAGGAAAGATCATCAGAATAACCACCATGAAAATAGAATACAGAAAAGGCAAAGAGAAACTATGTAATGGCAGTGGGTAAGTGACTGAAACATCATGACTGATGACATTCCTTTGGATTTTAAGAATCTGTAGATTTGTACCAGACCAGATGTCATGGTAATATTCAATGCAAATTACTTTAAGAAATATTAACCTATTTAAGAAATCCACATCTCTTGTTCAGTTCTCTTTAAGCTTATATCTGCTAAATTAAGTTATCATACGCACACATTATATATGGTTCGTATAGGTTCTGGAAACCTTGAAGAGTCCTGGAAAAATTAACAGGGTCTTTTTCAGGACTTTTTCAAACCCTGAAAAAGCAGCAACTGCCCAAAAGCTCCTTGAAAAGTTCTGGAATTTAAAAAATTGGGCTGTCCGCATATCCCTTTTCTCAATTCATGGAAATCAAAATACCAAATCACAGAAATCTGGCTTTCTTAAAAGCTAAAATTGTCCTTGTAAGAAAATTTTTTTCGTCGTTACTAATATTTAATTATTGCGAATGGTGGTTTTTTTCCTTGATTAGAATTAGGTCATGACCTCGTAGATACTCCTGTATTTTTTTTTTTTTTTTTTTTTTGGCTAGGTGACTAGAAAGGGAGAAAGAATATGAAGGCATGTCTTCTAGCTGCTACCCTCATTCAACAAGAAAAAAGGAAAAGCAAATGATAAAAGGTGTAAGAGACAAGTAAACATCTTTGTCAAAGATAAATTAATACACACCCGTTTAATTTGTAGGAACAAATTATTTTACACAGTAATAAAGTGCATTTTAGTAGAATTTCTAAAACTTTATCAGTGTTTTTTAAAATTTGAACAATTGAAGAAATTTTATTCACATGTCAATTTCAAGTCAGCAGTTGGTGAGTTTGTGCTGAAAAAAAAAATAGTTTGTGTCCATGTCAATGTGTATCTATGTAAACGTAGTTACCTTCATGAGATTGCTATAGCATGATGATAAAGATACAAAACTTCATCTAAATATTTGTTATTAAGAGAAAAGATTAAAAGTATTTTGGGGGTATTTTTTTTTTTTTTTTTTTTAATCGTTCCTAGTACGTCCAAAATTTTCGTTAAAAATCTTGTTTTTCTAGTCAGCAAAATTGACATATAATCGATATCCAGCCATTTTTTTTCCAATTTATAAAAAAAGAATCAGTTTGAAATTCTTTTAATACATATGAAAAAAAAAAATTTTGCCATGACTTTAAAAAAGAAAAACATTTATAATAAGTTCCATCATTTGTGAATAGTTTCTGAAAGTTTCATTAAAATCCGACAATTTTTATTTTT
>OZ010590.1:17575106-17597606 GCA_963932145.1 Acanthosepion lycidas | reverse complement strand
ATTCTATGATGCCAAAGAGTTTATTTTTTTAAGTTGGATCTTCATGGATGATAATGTTGAGATAGATAAAGAACTTGTATGGTGTAAATCTACATTATTTAGTGGATTAATTTTTTTAATTTTATTTACAAGTGTAGTAGAATAAGATCTTTTTGTAAGATTTAGAATTGTATTTATTTATATGTAAAATAAATATTTTTCCATTTGTTGTACTGGAACGTTATGAACTTAATGCACTGATTTCTCGTTCAGAAGTAGGTATCCATAGATCTTTGGGTGGTCCAGATCTTATTAGTATAAAAATGGACTGACTATAGTCAAATAATTATATTCAAATATTCAGTTCTTATAAGTATTGCAGATTATATAAAAAATATGCTACTTTTATATTCTAAAAGTATTTAACCTTGATTGCCAGTACTGGAAAATTGTACCAGATTTGAAACCTCATCTGACCTTTCCACAACTGCGTAGTGTTCTGATATTGAGACATATCCAATTAATTAAAATGTTTGTATAATTATTAAATCAATGGTTTCTTTTAAGAAAATTATCAACTGGGCACAAATATAAACTGGAAAAGTACAAAGATTTTTGAGAGCAATGCATAAGAAATAGTCATGCAGCCAATGTATTTTTTATCAGTGTCAGATGCCAAGGTTTTATTGCCAATTTGACCTTGGAATACCTTACTAAACATGGATTATCAATGGAAAAGGAAGTGTGTGTGTATATATATATATATATATATATATATATATATATGGAATCTGCAGCAATCTTACATTGTGAAAGAAACCAACAAAGTCTGATATAAAATGAGGTAATGTTGGCTGCCCAGGGTTTGTATAATGATGCTAAACCATGTCTGAACCCAAGTTTATCATCTGATGAAGGCTTTGTTAGAAGCACTGCTTTATTTTTTCTTTTTTTCAGTAGTTATCTGAATTTATGTATACAAGACTGCAGCAAGTTTTTTTTTTTTTCTTCTTTGTGTGTAATTTATATGTAAGGAATGGAAAGTACAGTGAATGAGTTTTAGAATTGATGAGGTATTGGAACAAAAATTTTCTTTGATCTCTCCTACCAAAAACAAAACCAAAAAAATGGTATAGGACAGAGGATGCAGTAAATGCTGCACAATTACTATTCATTAAAAAATAAAGCAACCATAAGTAATTCTATCTATTGTCAATAATGACATGTGGACATGGTACATATCCCCAAAATGAAAGGATAAATAGGTACCTCCACTTTTTCGCAGAAGACAGCCTAGCATAATAAAAAAGGTCACAAACTTAATAAAATTAAAATTTTATCATCAAAATGTTTGAAAGATGTGTGTTTTGATTATGTATGATGTATGTTTTAAAATCGATAAATTTTTGTTTACAAATTTCTTAAAATTAAGAAAATGGCCACTTTTAAGAATCTTAAATTGATCAAATATTTGACATTCCAATCTATATAATTTCTATCTGAAATACACCAGAATTTTTTACTTACTGGAAATACATTTACTTTAGCTTTCAATTAAAATGAAATCTTCACATGCTTTTTCATTTTTAAAAATTCATCATGAATCTTGGGTATCAAAAATTGATGAAGTGGAGGTACCTAGATAAACTTGTGTGTGTATATATAATATATATATATATATATATATATATATATATACACACACACGCACAGTCACCTTCACTCTATAACTGCAAATCCTAGAAAACATTTATGCAGTGTTTTTGGTGGCAATATCTAACTATCACTGCCTATCAGGATTTGGTCACAAATTTTGTACACTTTTGTCTATGCTTAATCACTAGACATAGAAACTAAAAAAAAACAAAAATTAACAATTTGACTGCTATTTTGGTGACTGTTAACACATACATACAGTGTATAAATTTTTATATGAAAAGTAATTTTTGTGGGCCAGAAAATTTATTCTTAGATCAAATACACAATCAGATTTGATGTAACCTGTTTTTTTACTATTTAATATGAAAAACAAAAAAACTTCCATTGAGATTTTTCCACTGGATGAAATAATTTTCCTAGCAAATTTATATAACAATATTATTTTCTAATATTGATTTGTGTAAAGAGAGCACATGGCTACTAAGTTTTTTGTTTTGTATTATCTTTGTTGATACATTATTATAATTGTAGAAATCTGTGTGGGATAATGGTAAGTGGGATTTCTCTCAAGAAACTAAATAGCTACAGCTGCAAAAGTACACGATCATTGATGTTGATTTTAATTGCTGGAAATTTATGGTAATAGGAAAATCAAACCTTTTCAGATGATGTTCTTGATATTACCTTGTTAGAAAATGCAGTTTGGTGAGCTATAGCTGTAGTACAAAATAGCATAATGTCATAATCTTGCTGACCCTTTCTCAGTATCTGCATATTAGAACCACAAGCCATTTTGATCATTTTCTAATTGGCTTATCAAAACAAAAGCAAAGCTTCTCCAATGTAATCCAATATGTACTAGCCCTGTTTCTCAGAATAGTTGCCATAAACAGTTACTTGTTTGTGTAACTGTTTGTTCCATATCTGTATAACATAGATGGAATATATTAATATTAGTACAACTTCAATTAGTTGAAATCTGTAAATATCATATATTATGATTTAAGATTGAAATAAAATAGCTGTTAACTTCCGATTTGTTTTCTCTTCTCTTTGTCTTGGAAAATTCATTTTTGTAGTTGTATAAAGAAACTTTGTTTATGAATTTAACCAGCAATAAAAAAAGAAAAAAAATTAAAATTGCAAAATCTGCAATATTTAGTGGGGAGAAAAATAAGTTGGCTGGCTTAATATATTCATATCAATAATATTAATAATAAAACTGACTAAATGAAACAAAAGTGATATTGTTCCATTGAAAACTATCCAAAGAACTTCAAACAGTTCAACATATCTATTTTGCTACAAGGCATTCATTGTGTAAGTGACAAACAATAATCTTACTTAACTCTATCTTGCTAATATTAGAAAGTACAAAAATGTTGCAGTTTCACTCCTCAGAATACACCCCTGTCTTTCATATTCTAAGAAATTGATCTGTTATATATTGGCTAGACAGATGGATGGTTTCATTATTGACTCTTATATTTAAAGCCAAGCAGATCCAAATCTTTTTGTTTAGGAAAGGAATATTTTTAGATGAGGAGTTTGTAAGAGAACAAACATAATGCCATGAAGTGTTGGCATTCTGAATTAATGTACTGATTTCAAAGATTAGAAAATTTTCCAAACAAAATTCTTTCAAAGGTGTATTGTTCATCTTTATATTTTATAGATGATTCTAGTTTTTTCAAAATGACTATTGCATTGCAAGAATCTTTGCTTAAGATTTAGAAGCAACTATAATGGGTGGGGGGGAATTGTGAGGAAGGCTGAAGAATGAATTTGTTTGAAGTATAAAAGAAAAGGTTTTTGCTCTGTGTGTGTGTCGTGTCATATCATTTCAGGACATAGCTCTTGACATCTTTCTTATTAATGTGATAATATTAATCAAATTTTATATTGACTTGATTGTTCCTGGGATAGTGTGGTTTCCATCATCTTTTCTAGTTTTTAAGTCGGGGATGTCCTCATTCTAGACTGGTTGCTAACCAAAGTTAGAAAGTCCAGTCTTCACTGCCATTTGAACTATATGGGAAGAGGGATTCATGCCTTCCCCAAAAGCATTAGTACAAAGAGAATACAAACTATCACAGCTGGAATTTGAACCCTGTTAACGGATTTTACCTTTTGTGCCAATAACTGTTATGCTATCAAGCACCTAGTGAAGATGTGAATACTAGTCTAAATTGCCCCTTGCCTTGACATGTAGGAGATTTATTCCAGTTTTATTCTTGTATCTTACATCGGCTTATCGAATTAACATTCATAAATACATTCAGAAGTTAGAATTTAAACACTTCATTATATATTTATGGAAAAGGTATATTTTACTTAATATACAAATAACTTATAAATATATTCAATTAGTAATTTCATACAGCCTTACCAACCTTCCACATTTTTTGATTAAAAAAAAAAAAAAAAAAAGTTCTCTAATAGTTTAATTTCAAGTTGTGAATTAACTTGTTTCATAAAGGCTTGACACTGAAGCCTGCAAGTACTTCACATTGATATGGAGACCCTTGATATATTTTGTGATAATAAACTTTGAAAGGTGTATCACCACTCACATCATGCACCATCTCTATTAATTATTATACTGTAGTCATAGGTAAGGGACAAAGAATTGAGGGCATTCTCCCCCTCTCTCAAAACAGTGAATTAGAATGAGAAACTGGTGAGCCAGTTACTAATTCCTACTGTGTGTGCTGTTCACTTTCACACGTGTATCCTTGTGAAGGGTATGACTCCATCAATGGGTTGAATTGTAAATCTGACTGGGCTACTCTCCCTTGACACACACCATTGCTGCTATGACTTTCAGTACATGTGATGTCTTTATAACCCTAATGGGTAACGGAACTTGTGTTGTCATGCCTGTTCCTCCAAAGGCACATCAGGTGAGCATGTGCATCAATAAGTAGTAAGTTCAGCAATTTAATATAAACTCTAACAACTGAATTGATGCAACATTGCCTTAAATGTGACTGACAAAACCAATCCTCTAGCTTTTAATAGTTTTTTCTTTTTTTTAGTTACAGCAGTTGTGTTCTGCCAAAAAAGAGGAGGAGGTTGGGAGAAGTGTGGTCATGACTTTGTGATCTTCTATCTTGGTAATTAAAGGTCACTCAGCTCTAATATTTTGACAGTTTTCAGTTTCAAATATATATATATATATATATATATATATTTGATATTGTGGCAAGTTTGGACAAAACTGAAGTTAGTGTTTTAGATGATTGTGTTAGATAATTGTGTGTGTATTTATTTTTTTTTAAATATTTTAAATATCTTAAACTTTTTCTTTTATTTTGTGGCTATTTATAAGCAATATTCAGTTATAAGTTTTTCTATAAGGAACTTATACTCTGGATTTCCCATTCAGTATTAGTTCTTGCTGCTTTTAGATATTTTACTAAAAAAAACAAAAAAAAAACAAACTTTCTCTTAAAGTCTTCAGATATTCATGACAAAGCACATTGCAATGAAATTTATTTCAGTTGTCTATGATGAGATTTATCAAATATCTACAGAGGCTCCTTGAAAGTTGAATTGGATATTGAAAAATTTATCTTGCCAAATTATATATTTTTGGACTTTTTTTAATCTTTCTAATGTCTTTTCTCGAATGTTTATTTTCATTGAGCTAACTCCTTTAAATTATTTAGTGAAAATAAATGTCAATCAGTTTTCATTAAGCTTTTATTAATAATAAAAAAAAAAAAAAAATTATTCAATTTTGAATAATATAACATTTATAAAAGACGTTTATCTTTTGTACAAAATAATTCACAATCTATAATAGGTGGATGGTTAAAGGTTCTCAGACTTACCTAAGAAGCTCTTTCAGAAATAAATCTGTCAGATTTTGAGAAGAGGTCAAACTGGGAACTTTTCAGCACCATGTTAAACTCAGGTGATCTACATCTCGGCTCCACTCCTTTTATAGTGAATTTAGAAATTTGGTAGTGCCACTAGGAATTGGATGTTTGAAATGGTAATATATAAGATGCAGAAAAAATTACTCACTGGCCTGATCTATTCAGCTGTTTCATTGAGAGATTATTTGGAGGGTTTGTTTGTCTTTTTTACCAGAAAAGACACATTGCTTTTCTCACTGATGATATATAACCAAAGGGATTATAATGCAAATATATTCACAATTAGTATAAAATAAACTTAAACCCTTTACAAGTATGTAATGATTGAGACCTCTATATTAAATCCTGTCTATATTTGAAATTAATTCATGTCAAGTTTTGCAATGGTTTTATCTTTAAGGCATTAATTCTGTTTTATATGTTCCAATATTTATAGTATAAACTTGAATTAGTTATTAACCCTTCATCTATTGTGAGTGTTTTTTAAATTCAGATGAAACAATAATTAGATTTTTAGAATTATGATTTCATAATTAAGATTTCAATTCCTTTGCCCAACTTGTGTTTTCTCATTTAAATTATTTCGGATTCATTTACTTGACATCTCGCCAATTTACTTGCTTGCCTTATTTGGTCCACATAATTTTCTCAATAAAATAGTTGAAACAATGAAAACCTAATAAGTTTAGTGCTGCCGTATTCTTAAATCTATTTTACAAATATATTGCCTGACACTAATTGAAAAAAGTCAGTCTAGTTAGTATCAAATATGCTGCTGCCAATGCTAGCTAGACTGATTTTTTTTTTTTTTTTTTTTTTTTTTTTTTTAAATCCATTTTTATGGCCATTGTGACAAAATTTGGTTGAATTCAGAAAAATATGACTAATCCTCATGATATAAATAGAAACATTGCAAAGTTTGTTTGAATTATTTTATTGGATATTTTTATGTGGCAATATCAGATTATCATATTGGACACAGCATAAAAATATGACTTTCACGTCTTGTTAGCAAATTCAGTAATGGTTTTTGAAGATTATTTTGACAGCTCAATTTCACCAATGTCCATAATCTTGATAAGTATTAAAACTGCCTCTTGAAGTGTGATATAAATCTGAACTATGATTGGAGCACTAACTTCAGCTGAAAATGCTCCACCACTTTGTTTGATAATTGTTTGCTGTTTATTTTGGGAGAAACAACTTTAAAGGCCTTTTAACTGACGAGAGATTAACTTCAACTGTTGACAGCTCTGTTTAGTAGCCAGTCAAATAATGCAAGTAAGGTCAGTGGATAGAGCAGATAGATGACCAAAACAGTTCTTTCTTTTTTTTTTTTTTTTTTTTTTTTGCTGTCTACCAGATTCTCCAACTGCTTCACTGACAGTACTGACAGTCAGTTTCTTCTCTTGCATCAAACAACTCAGTGTGAATGTACTTGTACACTTTTGTATGCATTTATAATGTAAGAATGCTATCCCAAGTTCACTGTTCACTCAATGGTGATATGCTAGCTTCAACATTTCAGTTCTGGAATTTTAATGAACTTGTATTTGGAAATTTTAAGTGAACTTAGAAAGCTTCTAAGTTTATTTTGCAACAACTCTCAATGAGTTATATTTATAAATGCAAGCAGTTAACAGTAGAAATTCTATCGAAAGTTGTTATAATTCTTTTCTCAACTTGTGATGTTACTGGAGAAGAAGGGAGTTTTCTCATAGAAACTGATTCCTTGATTTCTTCATTTAAGATCTTTACTAAATTCTTTACTGGAGTTTGAAAAAAAAAAATATATATATTTTCTGTAGGAGTTATCTCCTCTTGAATGTAATTATTAATGTTACTGAACCTGAATGAATTCCATTCAAAGCAACAATTGAGATTGATTTTTTTCTTTTTTAAATTTATTCCCCAAATGAATCCTCTTAATTGATAAATGCCATAATATTGAGTGCAAGATTTTTATATATATATATATATATATATATATAATTGGTTTGTGGGAATCAAAATCTCTGTATCAGTTACTTCTTGCTTATTACGAATAAATCTATTACATAAATATTATTTACATGCAGACTATTGTCCTCATCTTTGTCATTGCATTTTGACCATTATGCCCTTCAGGTAATCTTCAGGGAATTTTGAACTGGACCCTTTATTTGGAGAGGTAGATTGTCTGTGTCCAGGGATATCTTGTTTAGCTCTTATTTAGTTCTGTTCAGTTATTGTTTGCCCAGCTACACACTGCTTGGCCTAGGAATTGAACTTGCTTTCCTTCAAATTAAACATGCGTAAACATGATCCAGTAAAACTTTGCACATTTAGTATTTTCTTTGAAGACCTCATAATTAGGTATGATCTATGAATGAAGTGGGAAGTATTTTCTATATGTATATATTAAATGCTCTGTAATATGGCAATGATTTCAGCTGTGAAAATTTTGATAGTTTGGTTTAAATAATGGAACAGTGTATTTTTCTATTTTATATCACTAATTTAGGTAATGTTAGCATTTTGATTAAATGCTATAGTATCAAATATAGTGAGAAATTATACTTAATTGTTTAAAATGATTATTCATGTATGCACTTAAAATATGTAAGCCAATGAAAACACTAAAAATCTAGATTGACTTGTTCTTATTAATCATCTATAAGAATTTTTCTTAAGTTTCTCTGACATTTTTAATAAAATGTTTTAGAATATGAAAATTTTTTTGAAAGATCAATTTGAAGTTTAAGGAAAATTCAGTATAGTTTGTAGCTTACATATTTTTATAATTTTGTAAATATAAAATTAATCTTGTAAAACTATCTAATGAGTAAATAGTGTAACATTTTTGTTGTCAATTTGAGAAAGCTATAAATCCGTTTTCATGTTTTGGTTTTATTAAAATTCTAAAAATAGCTTTTTAAAATAAACATTACCAAATTGTATACAGTAATAGTGGTTTACCAAAAATTCTTACTTTAGAGATAAACATGCATTTACAAATATGTATCCAAATATAAGGAACCTCAAAAGTAAAACACAATCTTCGGCCAAGTGAAATTTGCTGATTAGATTTCACCAGTTTAGCTGTTTCTGTACACACACATACAGCATATGATATTTTATTATATAGATATTGTTTTATAAATATTTTTCTATCTTTTTTCTTTTTATTTATTTTTAAAACTTTAAGGATTATGGATTATTTTCCTTTTATGAACACATGAAAAGAATTTTTTTTTTTTTTTTTTTTTCATTGGGGTTACGTTTATTTTATTTTTTAACAAAAAACATTTAGTAAAATAGACCTCCCTAATTATTTTTTCAGTTTGATTAATGCTATGAGAATGTTTGCTTCTCAATTTTTTGCATTGTTCCAATTTAATTTTATCTTTTAATGAATTAGACTGGTTAGAAATTATCGAGTTTAGTTTTCTTCAACTTTGTTCATTTGTTTCTTGTGCTGGCAATAATAACAAGTCCCAACATAACATTGATCTTCTATAAAGGATCTTACAGCATTAATGTCACTGCTTATTTTAACCTAGATTATAGTGTTTTTCAATAAATGTGCACAGTACTTGGTCTAATTATCAATGACTATATTTGTATGACTTGCGAGTAAGCTGTAGATGCTCCACATATTCTCTTTGTAACTGAAGAATAAAATATGAAATGAATATTTCAATAATATATAGGAAATACTGCTTCAGTGACACTTCCATTTACAAGTTTGTATATACTTGATAGAAAAATATATAAGTAAATATCAATTTATGAAAAGTTAATTTTTTTTTTTTTTTTTTTTTTTTTAAACAACTATCATCAAATAAATTGGGTTTTGGGGTGTATTACATGGCCTTGCTCATCTATGCTTTTGTCATTAATTTCCAAATGTATAACTTTTACAAATAGTTCATGAATTTTATTTGAAAATATTTTTCACTGTTAAACTTTTTGGTATTTATAAAAATGATAAAATTAGATAAATTTTAAGGCAATCTTGGATCTTTTATGTCTGCAAAAAAATAAATGAAGTGTAAAAAAGACAGTTTTTCCCATGACACCACTATTATTTTAACTACCTTCAATTTTCAGCAATGCTTGTTTTAAAATGCAATGATTAGAATTTAAAAAAATGTATAAATTCACTTTGATCATGTGCTTAGGTTTTATTCTCATCATTTTTTAAAATAGTGAACATTGCTATGTAGTGGCAGCAGTTAAAATAATAGCGGTGCCAAGGGAAAAACTGTCCTTTTGACAGCATTTTTTTTTTTTGCTGGCAGGAAGATTCAGGATTGCTTATTTTTAATTACATTTTCTCTCGTATTTTAGTGCAATTCCTTTTGGTAAATTAAAATATTTATATACTACTAAGTTTTTAATATACACAATACCTAGAGAATATTGATTTTTTTTTTTTTTTTTGTTCCGGAACAAAAACTTTCCTCCTTTTGCATTCATTCTTTCAAAATTATTGTTTTATCATAAGTTCAGGATCTTTCAAGAGGAACTGATTCCAAGACTTCTGACATTTTGATCTTTTTTTTTTTTTTTTTTTTTTTTTTTTTTTGCAAAGTTTCCCATCACCCGTCTCTTTTTATAAAAAGTTTTGTTTGGTAGATTAAAATTGAAATAGAAAAACAAAAAAACCTTCACACCTTTTCAAGATCCATATTTGTTTTCTTTTTTAAAGATACTAACAATTCCTGTTCTAGATGTCTCTCCACTTGTTACAGTTGTGCATTTCTATAATTATCCTGAACATGTTATTGCAATAACTGCTGTAGCTTTCTAATATCTGCATGCTATTCCAAGTCAATGAACTCCAAGATGCTTAAGTTTTTAAACTTTGAAGAGTTTATTGTAAAGGTTAAAGTTCCTTGTTTAGCAACCAGAATAGCAAAATTAAAAGAATAATTTTATAGAGCAAAGCAGAGTAAGATTTACATTAGAAACCACTTTCATATTGGATCCCTCAGCAGAAATCCTTGTAGGGGTGCACAAATGTTTACATATTGTGAAGTACTTGTATTTATTTACTTAATGTCAAAAATAGCATCCAAGTGAAACTTGGCTGTCTGTTTCTTACTAAATGTAGAAATTTGTTCTTGTCTGAAACAATGCTGCAGATGTAAATTTAGGAAGGCAGTTGCTGAACACCTCTTTTGAATTGGCTGTTCTTGTATCTTATTCTACTTGTCTCACTCCACAACAGCGGCATGTTTATAACTTGGTGACGTAACCAGTTCACCAGTGCCAGAAATGTTAAACATCTTAGTGCCTCTCACACCTGATATGTGATATTTACTTTCATCTCTTTGTGAAGAAGCTAATTCAAATGCGTAGACATTGTGGCCCCTCTCCCACCACTGTCAGTATCTTAACAAATTTATTTCACTCTGTTTTCAAGGACAATGAGCAATAGGCTAATAATAAAAAGATGAACATCTAATTTTAAAATTATTAGCAATCTATGTGCATGTAAATATAAATAACTGTTAGAACTGAGGTTTCCATTCATGTACAAAGTTATTACTATGCAATTTGATAAAGGAAGATTCTTCAAATCACTCAAATGCCTTTTCACATTGATGGGTGGTGCAGTACTTGTAAAATCTGTAGTATTCCTGTGATGTAAATATCAACTTGTCTGGGCGAGATAAATTTTAAATGTCAGAATATTGATATATTCAAATCTTGAGCACTCTGTGAGTGAATATTTTTGCCAAGTAAGATGTTAGTCCTGCCAATACAAGTTGAACTTGAATTTCGTTGTGTAGTCATATCCTTCTATAGCAACAACTAAAACACTGTAGACTGAAATTGAGAACCAGGCTACTGCAATTTCAAATATATATATATATATATATATATATAACCGTCTATTTTTAGGGAATACCATCTACAGTAAAAGGGGAAGTAATATATTAACTATCACCCAAGTTGCAATGATCCTGAAAAGTGCATTTGAATGAAAGGTGTTGTTCTGAAATGTTAAATTTATTCATTAACTATAACTTCCTGTTATTTGAAAATAAAATGCTAAATCTTTAACTCTCAGCAAGTCTGTCATGATTTCTTTTTCTTTTTTTGCTCCTTGAAAACAATGTTTATTTTTGTGACCAATGACCATAAATACTTGCATTTTTATCACAATGAGTTTTGACATCTTAAGAGTTTGCATCAATTGGGGGATATTTTATTGATCTATTATTGATTTTTACAGCAACCTGACCTTGTTTGGTTTGCCTTGTGGTGCAGAATATTAGAAATTTAAGCTAATTATTTGAATGATGAACGTTATGATTAGTGAACTTTAATTATTGCATGATGCAGAAAATGTGTTTTCTTTTGTTTTCTACAGAGTAAAGATGTCAGTTAAATATTTCTTTATCAATTGGATTTTTAATTTTGTTTTGCAATGGCTGTGTGGTTATATAACTGGCCTTGAGGCTGCAAAGTGTTAAATTTAATACCTGGTATTGGCTGATATTAGCAAAAATGTAATTTGACATTTGGTTCTATGTCATCAACACTATTATCTATTATGAACTCTGATAGCATTTGCATAATGCAGCACTATTCAAAAGAAAATAATTTAGTTTTTTTCCTACAAATACCCCAGGTAAGTTGTTTTTTTTTTTTGTTTTTTTTTAACTGAATAAAAGCTCTCTTTGTCTCATGCTTTTCATTTCTATGCAGAATCCTAAAACTTTTTCTGAATGTTTACTTTAGAGTGCAGAAAAGGCTTTAGGATTTTGCAGACAAATGAATATTGTGGACACTATTTACATTCATTGGTGGGTCCATACCGATCCTTCAGTATCTGTCTATATTTCTGAGATGAGGTATTATGTACACTATATACATAATACCTCATCTCAGAAATATAGATACTGAATATTGTGAGATAAATTATGAACTGGTTGTAGAATATTGAAGAGGTTTTAGTGGCTTGTTGCATTAAAAAATTTATTAAATTTTAAGTCATACTGGTTCTACTAAATGCAACATCAATTGAAGAACCCCTATTTTTGTTTCCTGACATGGATCAATCGGGTTTAGCATGTAGTTTCAAAGAATTCAATCTGATTTGAAAGTTGTCATAGCTGGTCTTTCATGCAGTATGCCATAAAAAGGTGGCAATTAAACCATTCGACAGTGATCTTTCATTATGACAATATTGACAATAATTTCACCAACTCAAAAGGAACCTGAATAAAAATCAATAGCTTAAAATCATATGTGAAAAACTGTCACAAACTATTGTAGAGAGAGTAGGTATAGTAAATGTAAAATAACAATTGTCCAACAAACAGAATTAAAGATATTTTTAGTAAGCAATAACAAAAAAAACTTAAAAAAAAAACACAGGGCAAGAAATTATATAAAGCAAGCAAACCATAATTATTAGTATTTTTGCACTTTTTTTTTTTGTTGCTGAAAATCACATTGATTTGGAAATTCTTTTTTTAAATTCAAATAATTGTCTTATTTTAATGAAACTTTCATATAATTTCTATTTGAAATACTCCAGAGTATTTTGTTTACTGGAAATAGTAAATTTAATTATTTAGCTTTCAATTGCAACTAAAAATGAAGCTTCAAGAATGATTTTTTTTTTTTTCATTTTTAAAAATTAATTTTAAATCTTAGGTATAGCATTTTTTTGTGGAGGTTCCTAGTATAGTTTAAATTCAGATTACAGGTAAGTTCAGATATCTGTCCAGATTACTGTAATATTTAGCTTGTTAGTTTCAAAAGAAATATTTTTGATATTTAACATTCTTTTTAATCTTATAAGGAAATTTGTTAAATCATTTGAAAGGATGTGTGTGTATATATATATATATATATATATAGTTTTGTTTGTCTTAATTTTTTTATTAAAGTAAAAAAAAAAAAAAAAATCCTCCACTACTAATTATTTAAGATTAGTTAATTTATCTACACAACAATTTTTACTGTAGATTTAAAGAATGAAAGATTAAAAAAATAATTAGGATTATAAAGAAAAATTTAGTCTTTATGGATAGTGCATTAAGTTAATTTGATTTTAACTTTATTGTAATGTATTCTAAAACAATAGATAAAAATTGATTTTACTTTGTCAGATACATTAACTTTTTTACTTGAGACTTTTTATAGAAATAAAGTTTTAAATTATGAGTGTCTTCTTAAGGAGGCAAATCTATTTTTTTTTTAAAAAAAATGTGATAATTGAAAACTACTTGCTCCAGTCTCATAACTGATCAAAATTTGAGTGCCATGTTTTTAAATATACTTTTATGTAACGGATAAACTAGTTATCATGAAGGTATCCATTTTTATATTGTAAAGAATTATTCTTTCTCTGATTAGTTGGCATATATTTAAATCAACTCAAGAATCAATTATATTTATTCTGGTCAAATAATATAATAATTTGCCAGTTATGATTATTAATAATATTAGTGAATTTCAATGATGCTTTAGTATCTATAACATGTTAGTTCAGAAAAAGTACTTAACTAGTTTCTACCATCTTTTGAAGTACTTTCTTGCCTGCCTACACATTGGTTCACAAAGGGAACAGCTTGCAAGAGTCTGAATTAAATTTCACTTCTGTGTACTTAAATGTTTGGTAGCATTTCATATATTTTTTGTATATACCTATTTTGATTATATTTTTATGTACCTGTTGCTCTTGTTCATATCTGTGAGTAAGTTACAAAAATCTAACTCCCCATTCCTCTTTAAAAACAAATTTATAAAATTGCACATTTGCAAATAATTCTCAAATGTGTAAAGTTTTATAACAAATAATATTTTACGGCCATGGAATTGCTAAAAAAATCAGCATGCCATGATGAAAACTAGTTTTATTTTCAAAATCTTTGTCCTTATTAAGAGGAAGGATCAAAGTATTTTTTGAATATTTAATTAATTTTTTTTACTCCTTTTTAGAACATTCAAAATTTTGATTTTAAAAAAAAAAAAAAAAAAAAAAAACTTGCGTCAGTTGTTGTACTAACTTTTAGCATAGCAAATTTTAGCTTTTTGTGGGGACAGATACATTAATTTGGAAATTCTTGCAAAAATCAAATAATTGTCAGATTTTAATAAAATTTTCAGGACTTGTACACAAATTATTTTTGAAACTTTTTTTTATTGGAAAATCCTTTTTAAAAATTTTTTTTGTTTCACCCTAATCTTGAGAAATTCAATGTGATAATTTTTGGTGACTGTTAAAAAATTCTTTGAAGAATTTAAATTTTTTATTTTTTTGTAAAATTGGAGCCTGTCTTGCTGAAAATCTGTTCTGAATTGCAAAAGAGAAAAAACTTGGACATTATTTAGAGAAGCTTTAATTTATTTTAAAGACAACCTTGTCTGAAGAAAAAAAATTTTTTCAAGATTTTTCATTTTTAAAATTTTAAATTGAATAATTTATAAAGTTTTTAAATCTTTTTAAAATTCAGTTTCAATGTGATAATTCTTAGGTTAAGTAAAACTATATTTACTAATCATATGTTGTAAAGTGTATTACAATCTGACAACCCCCAAATATTTTTAAAAGAAATTTGATTTGTTTTTGTATGTATATATACGTGCAGAATATCTGAAGTATGGATGTACAAAGCGATAAATATGTTGTTAAAAGGTCACGTGTTTTAAGAGTTGTCACTCTCTTATAAACTTTGTCTGCTTCACCATACTTAACTATGAACATGTTTGGTAGTTAATCAGCTGTCAATAAATGGATTAACCAGTCAGAAAAACAAAACTCTGTGGTTAAGAAATGCTTGTATACAATATTTTATGCTATAAGTAATATTTGTTTCAAATCAGGTTAATTTAATTTTAAATTTGCTAATTTTCCTCATAACATTTCAGAAACATACATTTTATTTTTGCAAGATTTTTAAAACCGAGAATTAACTTTTATTTACAAATCTGTCAAAAATTGCTGATTTTGTATTGATTTTACTGAAAAAAAAAAAAAAAAAAAATGATTTCAATCTATATAATTCGTTTGAAATACACCACAGTATTTTGCTGACTGGAAATAGTAAATTTAAAATCCTTTAGCTTTCAATTAAAGCTAAAATGAAAGCTTCAAGAAAGCTTTTTCATTTTTAAAAATTCATTTTAAGCCTTATGTATACTGAATTAGTGGAAGTACCTTTAACTTGAAACTTTCCAATAGTGACAAAAAAGTGCAACAATTAGTTTATTTATAAAGCTTTATCTCTATAATCTATCAATGTTTGCATCACTTTAAATTATTTATTCTTAATTAAAATTTAATAGAAACTCCAGGTATCTAGAGGCTTGCCTAAAGTTATTAACAATAGTTGTATACAGCTTATATTAATATTCCAGTTATAGGCTGGCCTATTGTCTGGTTCATACCCCTCTCAAATTTTTTTTTTTTTTTTTTTTTTTAACAATTTTGTTTGAATGTTTATCCATTGTTTTCTGTTTAGGATCGGGCTCCAGTTCCTTCAACTCTGTACTTCTGACATCTCTTCCTGAAATCTAAAATTTTATTCACTAATTATTTTTCCTTCCAATAGGAGTAGATAAGTTTGCCTATTGCCTGGTTCCTGGTCATCCCTTCTTTCCTGTTTAGGACTGGTGTTTTGGTCCCTACTAAAGTCTACTTCAACTTTATACTTCTAACATCTCTACCTGAATTCTGAAATTTTACTTGGTAATTAAATCTTAAGCTCTTAAAGTCTAGAATTAGCTGTCAATCTTTCCTGCTATCTTGCCTTTTCTTTTGTCATTACTACTCCTCACAGCAACTTTCTACCATGAGTGGCCCTTGGGCCTTGTATTGAGTGAACATGAGGAAAAGAAAAAAAAAAAAAATGAAGTTTAATTAAATCTAATAGTAATTTTATACTCTATCAGTTTGTACTCTCTCCAGGTTTTAAATGGCATTCAAATCTGGGTATTTTACTTGTCCAACAAAACTTTTCTTTCATTCTTACAATTCCTGATATTCTTTGACTATATTCTCCATTCTTGCTAGAAGGCAAAATCATGGTTCAAGTAAAGCTTCCTGGCTGATTTAACTTATTCCCTTAAAAATTGTTTTCAATATTTCTCACTACCCATTGATCATCTTTATAGTGACTCGTTCTCCTAGCTCAGATGTAGAGACCACCTACCTACTATGCATCACAGATCTACCTTGTGCTTGACAATGAGGATAAGGTTTGTTGTGGATGGTGAACTGTTTTGGTTTTCTAACACAAATATTGATTTCACTTTAGGACAAATAATTCTCTTTGCTTTTATCTAACTACAATACCTTCCACTACATGTCTCCTGAGTCACCAATTTATGCTTTTGAAAAATTCAGTGTTTCTATTTTTTTATTTTTAACAACTTCTGTTATCCTAATTTTCAAACCAATTTCCTGCAATATTTCATCCACTTCATTCTGCAGTTACAAATGAATTTGAAACATCTTGAACAAATTTGTTTTAATCCTACCAATAATTTCAATGGGATGCCTAGATTTAGGCAGACAGTGTTGCATAGACCTTCCTAAAGTTTCAAATGACTGTTAAAAGAAAAATCTAAGACTAAGGCAATTTTTATCTAACCACTTCCTTCACTGTTGTTTTTAATACTTTCTCTGACTTACATTCTTAGTTTTAAACAGTTTTCTTGCAAGAGTCACCAGCTAAGTATATAACTATATACTATAAGGTTGAATGCATGTGACATGTGGAATTATGGGTAATAATTTTTTGTTAAAGCAAAACTGTATTTGCTATTAGAATTTTGTTTTAAAGATTCACAAAGCAAATTTACTAAGATGGAAATAGACCATTTTTTTGTTGGGATTTGTAAAGGAAAAATTTTTACTGTAGATTTTCAAAATTTGACTATTGCTAAATTTTTGATGCAAATTGTATTTAATGCAAAATTTTATCAATTAGTACATAAACTTTTTCAAGACCGAATTTACATGAATACACACACACGCACACATTGGGTGTGAGAGATTATACATACTTATGACTCTAAAACATAGATTTTCAAATATCCATTTACTTAAATTAGGCTTTTGTTGATCAAAATAAGTACTACATACAAACTATGAAATTGTAAAAGAATTTACATTAGTGGGTAGGTGGGAAGAATTTTTATACACAATCAGATATGAAGAATTAGCTACAGAAATTTTTTTCTTTTTTGTGAATACCATATAAAACCAACAAAGAACAAAGAATCTTTTGTTAAGCCATTGTCCACATGCGTCAATGTATTAAATACTGAAATGTCAATGGATGTTCTTTTTGGTTGAAAAATGAAATTTTTTTTTTTTTTTTTTTTTTTTCCTTAAATCATTTCACTCCAAGCAAGGTTGCAATGCCATTAATATGCAGGGGGCTACAGAAAGTGTAAGAGATAAGACTGTGTACAGTGGGGGGTTGAGGAAAGGATAAAAAGAACAGGCATCAAGACGACAGAAGATGTTGGCATGACATTTAAATTTTTGAAGATTATAGTTATTAGGGAAATGAGTAAGAGGAAGATAGTCCCACTGTTGGGAAGTGCAAGAGAAGCTGTTGGAGTAGAAGAGGCAGTTACATTTAACTGTTTCAACAGTGAAAGGGTGGGACTGAGATGCCAACATAGTAGCACGCTTAAATTCATGCAGTTGGGGCACCAGTAAAAATAGCTTCTCAGAGCAGTTGCCATGAAAATATTTATAGAAAAGTCAGAGGGAAGCCATATTGCATTGGTGAGAAAGTGACTGGAGTCAAGACCGATCACATTGCATATCTGTCTTTGGATTTTGTTGAGAACCTTGAGATGAACAGCGGGGCCACCAGACCATATATGGTAACAGTATTCCATGCATGGCTGAATGGTAGATGTATGATGTGAAGGATGGACTCAAACAAGAAAAACTTTCTAGCATGATACAGAAAACCAACTTTACTTGCAATAGATGCAGCAATTTATTCAATGTAGTTGTTCCATCTCAGGTCAGTGGAAAACGTAAGAGCAAGAAGGTGCAGTGAGATGCTCTTGTGAAGTTGAGCATCAACTATGCTGATAGTAGGTAGGGAAGTTTCTCTATGGTGAGTAAATGACAGCATTTTCATTTTGAATGCATTAAAATTCACAAGCCATTTCTTGCAACCACAGATTGGAGGTGGTTTTAGAGACCAGCAGCCATGTTAACTTTGTTAGCAATGTAGGATTTACTATTGAGACAGGAGTAAATGGTAGTGTCACCTGTGTAGATGCCTACTTGAGAACTGATGACATCAAGAAGATCATTGATGAAAATCAGAAACCATGTAGGACCAAGGATAGAGCCTTCAGGAACTGGAAGAGAACCCATTCAGGACAACCTTCATTTCACAGACAGGAATGATTGGATTTAATCAAATAATCATCCTGTAATACCATATCCCTTAAGCTTACATAGGCCAGCACACCAAACCCTGTCAAATGCCTTCAATATATCTATAGCAACAACTTGAGCTTTGCTGCTATTATCAAGAGCTTGGTATACATATTTTTTTTTTCTTTCAGATTTAACAACTTAAGTCTTTGGCAATTTCAACCATGGAAAGATTAACAATGAGACAATGTTAAGTTTCAAGAGTGCAATTGGAAAAATTGTAAATTTAAACAAACTGGGTTGGTGACAGATGTGAAAACACCATTGCATGCTTGTTTATGCTGTTTAGCAGAAAACATTGCTGCAGTGCATGAGAATGTAGACAAAAATCCTGACACTGCTATTCGTCATCACGCGCAGGAGTTGAACCTCTCCCCAACAACGTTACATTGTTTCCAATTGCACTCTGAGTTGGTCTATTATGTTGACCAAAAAAATCGTGAAGTGTGGGGAAATACATTTCTGTTTGAATGTCCATTTTTGTAATGGACTGATAACTTTAACATGTTTGATTGTTAATATTTCCATGGTTGAAATTGCCAAAGACTTAAGTTCTTAAATGTGAAAGAAAAAGAAAAAAAATAATTAGACACTTTAATCATTTAAAATCAGTCCAAGTTATTGGAACACCCTTTATCTGTCTTCTGAGCAAATTGTAACAAAATGTATGCTTTACTTGCAAGATTTGAAAGCTAGAAGGAAAATTGAATTTTTAAGGTTATTTAATACATTATAGTATTGTCACACCATTTGTAGAATATAAGCATATTTCATTAAAAATGACAAAAATAGGATTACTTATTAAACATTACCATTACTAAATCCTTTTGTTGTATTTGAATTGTATGTATCTTAGATACTCATAAATATTTAGCTTTACTTTAGGCTCCTTTTTATTTTACACACACACATATATATATATATATATATATATATATATATATATATATATATAAGAGGTTGTAGTGGTTCCAACGAGAGAAAAGTATGTATATTAAAAAGAAAAGAGGTGCCACAAACGTTTTTGGTTGTAATGTGGATTTTTTTTTTTTTTAGAAAAAAATATTATGCTTTATTTTCCATAATTTTACTACACGTGTTTCTGGTCTCGCAACCATCTTCAGGTAAAAGCAGAGATTTCCACATATTAAAAATAATTGTTTTTTTCCTTATGTTTTTCAATGTTAAATATTCTCAATATGAGACATTCTCTGTTTTTGTGTTAGTAATCCGAATGTCTTTCTTGAATTGGCAATGCACTAAATCTTGGAAAAGATACTTAGATGATTGCTTCATCTTTTGGAAATCCTCATGGGATGATATTAACGAATTCCACACTCTACTTCAAAACTTACACCCCAAAATCAAATTCACGCAAGAATATAATTTTAACGAATTACCATTTTTAGATATACTCATAAGAAATAAAAACAACCACATAATCACAGATATCTACCACAAACCCACAGACACCCAACAATACCTTCATTTCAAGAGCCATCACCCAAAAAGCTGCCTAAAATCCATCCCCTATTCCTTAGCATGTAGAATTTGTACTATAGTGACTGATAAACACCTCCGAAAAAATCCGCTTAGAAGAACTACATAAAACTCTCAAAAAACGAGGCTTCCCCACAACACTAATAAACAAAGGTTTTGAACTCTAGACCAACTTAGAAATAAAAAGAAACGTAATGTCGAAAAAAACTCTAGCATATGTCTCAACATACAGCAAAAACAATCCAGAAATATTCACAGAAATTACAAAAAATCTAGACCTACTTAGCAAGAATAATAAACTGAATAATATACTAAAAACAACCAAAATGATTAAAAGCAAATGCCAATCTAAAAACCTAAAACACATTAACCTCATCTAAATTTAACAAACACACAATACAGGGAGTCACAAAATGCAACGAAAATAGATGTGGGGTTTGTGACATCATTATAGAAGGAAACTCCTACACTTTTGAAAACCCCAAAAAAACATTCACAATAAATAAAAACTTAAATTACATTTTTGGAGTTGCAGTTTATGTATTTAAATGCACAAAATGTAAGTCATATATAGGCATCAGCCAACAACTGAACAACAGGGTCTCCCTATGCAAAAGCAATATAAAATTGCCAGACAACAGAAAACTTTTTGTATCACAACACATCTTCAAATGTAACCAGGGTAAATTTAATATCATGCTGATATATCAAACAGACGATTATTCGTACCTAAAAATACAAGAAATAAACTTTATAAACAAATTTAAACCCGAACTAAATAGGTCATAACCCCCACACGCAAAAGCTCACAACATGCACACAAGGTGACCAAATACAATGATCAAATCACTCGGGTTTTTGACGTAAAAAACGACATTATTTCTGCACCAACCTAATACACACACACACATATCTATCTATCTATATATATATATATATATATATATATATATACACACACACACGCATGTTGACAAAACAGGGTAACTTACTCACGAGCACGCACACAAACCCCACACAACTTAGGAAGTACGTGCATATGTATGGAGGAGGAATAAACACGCGCATATATACACGCATTCTGACAAACACGAAAATGGAAACAGATCCAAGAACACATAGGGCTCAGTAAAACATTAAAAGATAAAATGCCAATAAGTAATTCATCATTTCTCTTGGAACAACCTTAATTGTTTTATGACCCTTCGCACAGAACTCTTCATTGCCAATTCAAGAAAGACATTCGGATTACTAACACAAAAATAGAGAAAGTCTCATATCAGGAATATTTAACATTGAAAAACATAAGGAAAAAATGAATTATTTTCAATATGTGGAAATCTCCACTTTTACCTGAAGATGGTCGCGAGACCAGAAACAGGTGTAGTAAAATTATGGAAAATAAAGCATTTTTTTTTTTCTAAAAAAATCCACATTACAACCAAAAACGTTTGTATCACTTCTCTTATATATATATATATATATATATATATATATATATCTCAAAAAGAGTATATGCAAAAAAAGTCAGAAATAGTGTATGCATGAAGTAAATGTTTCAACATAGATTTGGCACCTTTTGATCCACCTGCTAAAATGCTTATTCAGCAAAACTCTACTTGGAATGTTTGTTATGGCACAGAAGATGAGGGAATCTCTTATCCAACTACTAAGTTTGTCTGTCTATCCAAACCTACATCCCTGTGAATCACAACTTCAGCTTCTCTGATTGTTTAACATTAATTTTTTTTTTTTTTTTTTTTTTTTTTTCTGTAATGAATGTTCAAGTATGACGTGAATAGTTGCTGGTATCTTTATATTTAGTTAGTTAATGTCACATGGCTGGTGGGTAAAAAATGATGATGAATAGCAGTTGGCTGTTTGTTTATCATATATGGACCAAGAGAAGTCGGTCTGATATTGGTAGCTAGTATGGATGGATGTGTGTGTACTTCTAGTAGATAATTTGGTCTGCCCCAAGTTATTTGCCTCACCTACCTTTTGACTGCTTTTTTTTCTTTTTTTATATCCCTTTTGCAATAGTAGCTCACTGCTGAT
>OZ010590.1:17533521-17574906 GCA_963932145.1 Acanthosepion lycidas | reverse complement strand
CGCTCTCTCTTACAATCTCATTTTCTTATTCGTCTCCCTCTCACTCTTCATTCTCTTTCTCTCGTTCGCTCTCTCTCACCAATCTCATTTCTTATTCGTCTCCTCTCACTCTCTCATTCTCTTTCTCTCGTTCGCTCTCTCTCACAATCTCATTTTCTTATTCGTCTCCTCTCACTCTCTCATTCTCTTTCTCTCGTTCGCTCTCTCTCACAATCTCATTTTCTTATTCGTCTCCTCTCACTCTCTCATTCTCTTTCTCTCGTTCGCTCTCTCTCACAATCTCATTTTCTTATTCGTCTCCTCTCACTCTCTCATTCTCTTTCTCTCGTTCGCTCTCTCTCACAATCTCATTTTCTTATTCGTCTCCTCTCACTCTCTCATTCTCTTTCTCTCGTTCGCTCTCTCTCACAATCTCATTTTCTTATTCGTCTCCTCTCACTCTCTCATTCTCTTTCTCTCGTTCGCTCTCTCTCACAATCTCATTTTCTTATTCGTCTCCTCTCACTCTCTCATTCTCTTTCTCTCGTTCGCTCTCTCTCACATCTCATTTCTTATTCGTCTCCTCTCACTCTCTCATTCTCTTTCTCTCGTTCGCTCTCTCTAATCTCATTTCTTATTCGTCTCCTCTCACTCTCTCTTCTCTTTCTCTCTCTCTCTCTCTCTCTCTCTCTCTCTCTCTCTCTCTCTCTCTCTCTCTCTCTCTCTCCTCTCTCTCTCTCTCTCTCTCTCTCTCTCTCTCTCTCTCTCTCTCTCTCTCTCTCTCTCTCTCTCTCTCTCTCTCTCTCTCTCTCTCTCTCTCTCTCTCACACTCACACTCACACTCACACACACACACACACACTCTTTTTCTATTTTGAGCATCTTACACTTGCAGCATTCTTTCCCCACCTCATTCTATCCTTTCTCTAATTAATTTGACTTTCTGCTCATATGAAATGAGTTCATGTTGATAGTTTAATAATAAGTTAATATTTGCTTTTAGTAACCACCCTCCAAATGCATTTCGTCAGTATTTCATACAAATTTCAGTATAAGTGATAGTCTTGATACTGATCTCATTGTCATTGGCCATCCTTATGTAATCATTTAACTTTGTATGGGATAACTGTTGTAAAGGGCTTATTATTGATAATATAAATGGGTTAACTTGCTTGTCATTAGGATTTAACTGAACAATATGTACTATTTGACAAAGAAGATGCTACAAACATGTGGAAAAGTTAATTTTATACTAATTGTTATAATCTGTGTAGCTTTTGTAAGAAGATCAGGGGAAATTTTGATGTAAAAACTATTTTCACCCAATGTATAGAACTAGAAATATTTGTGCTTGAAAAGCTGTTAATTTGTATAAAACAGTGGAATTCATAATATACTTTTTTGTTCAGACCAACTTTTGTTCATTTTGGTTGTTATACATAACATTTTGAGTTAATACTTTCCTGTTATGTTCTAATCAATGTTTTAATCTACTGATCCATGGGATATAGAACTGAGTGGATTAAAGCATTGATTAAAAAATATTTGGTTCACTGGAAATTTTGAGTTCTATCCCAGACTCTGGTAGTGCTGAAAAGTCCGTCTTGTTTACGGGAAGAAACAGACAAATGACAAAGTTGAATAAAATTAGTGAGTATCAAGTCATATGAAATACCTGCTAAGTATGGAACGTCTATTAAGAACTGTCTACCTCTTGGTTCAAAATTACAAGAATATAACTGAATGCAAAGATAAACAAGATCAGAGGATATAAATGCTTGCTGAAATGTTTTGCACATAACCAAAATAAGCATGCTGGTTCAAAATGGTAAAAAAAATGTAATAATTCAAAATTTTAATAATTTGCATGAAAAAATTATGCCCCCCCCAAAAAAAAACCTTTACTAATCTAATTCCAATAAAATTTTTATGTTCATTTATGAAAAGGGTGTTTTGTAAGAAAAACCCCAAAATAATTTTCTTTAACTCAATGAAGCTTCACTTTAAATTTTTTTTTTTCTCCCACTTTGTACAAAAATTATATAATTACCATGGATGGAATATTGTTAAGGAAATAAAATGATTTTTTTTATCCTTGGCACAATAACATATGAGTTGATGTACAAAAAATCTTTTTGGTCCATGATGCTTCAAATGTTCTATGAGATGTTCCTATACTTTAATGGATTTTCATCAGTCATGCAGTAATTTCAATAATACATGATGACAGGAAAACCCTCTAAAAATGGTTTTAAGTATGCAAATTAAATTGAAAAATTATGCTAAGAGTTGATAGCTGCTCATTTTAGAATACTGAGTCGGTGAGGAATCTTACTTTAAGAGTATCCTTCAGTAATGGTTATATGATAATTTGCTGTAAAATGATGTCTTCATTGAAATTTAACAATCTCAATGTGATAGCAGATTTATTAATTCCTCTCATTATAAAAAGAAATTTTTTAAAAATCCTCATTTACTATTGTTTTACACACCCACACCAATTTGAGTAGCCAAGTATATCTTTTCACATTTTTTTTTATTTATTTAAAATATATATATATATATATATATATATATATATATAAACTTCATCCACAGACAGACTGTTTCGCTGTTTCACAGCTCATCAGTGTGGCTAGACATCCGGTTGCCTCTAGCTCGGATCGAAACCCGACTGAATTGGTATCCGCCGGAGATTCTACCACTAAGCCGGCAGGGAAGCAGGTGGATTTTTAGCGTATTTATTTCTAGAAACACGATTTCCACATTCCTGATCTGAGTTGTCAAATTTATTTCTTAAAAGAAAGACAGAGATTATTGGAAAGTACATTTATATCCTTTTGTTGGGGAGGTGATGAAGAATAAATGGGGGTGGTCAAGAACAGACCTTGTTGCCCTTAAAATTAACTGCCCCTACTCTGTGGGCAGATTAAGTTCAATGCTTCTACTGCAAAATTATGGAAGGTGGCAAGGGACAAACTTGTTGAACTTATTAAAATTTTAAATATTGGACACAAATGGTTCCCAGTGGGCCTCTGGAAAGATAGTCCATAGTGGCATATTTGAGAACCTCAACTTCTATATATAAAATTCTGTGACTTCTGTTAGTCTGTCCATCACACCCTCTAAAATAGCCATACATTGACTGATTGAAACCAAATTTTGGGGAGAAGTACAAACAGGTCGGTGGGTACAAAGTACAGTATTAATTCTTTATTTTTAAATATAACTTTATGTAAGCTGCTTAAACTAGCTGAAATCAGTTGTTTTTGATTGCTTTTTAGATGTTTTTGTAATTTTGCAAACACATATATATATATATATATATATATATATATATATATATATATATATATAATATAAACGTAGTTTCTAGTTCACCCCGGTTTATAGTATATTTAGTTGACAACATATAATTGTGTTCAAAATATTTAGATTTCAGCATTAAATAACCCATAGAAGTAGATATGCCACAAAATGAAATCAACCATCCAAACGACCAACATAAATGAACTATTTCATGACAATAATCCGTATAATATCCTACAATTTCTTAAAGAAATCAAACTGTATTCCAAAATATAACTTCAACAAAACTACAACATAAAACACGCATATCACTGCCTCTAGTAATTATGTCCACACAAACCCCTAATCTAGCTGGCTGTCATCTATCATGTATTCAATTGTGAAAGCAGAATAACATATTTTTATTATTTCAAAGCTCCTAAGAAAATCAAATTTTGTCCTTAAATGAGCCATAAGGAGTTGATATGCCATTAAACAATAGTCTGTGTTGATGCTCCTGGGTTAACATTTGCACTGATCTTTGCTGTGACCATTGCTACTTTTGCCATGTGTTGATCTTGGTGACTGTCTGTCCTATATGGCCATTGGGAACCTGGCCTGTATGTATAGGAATGTTCACTTCACCACTGTTGTCAGCATTGAAGCTCTATTGATGCCTTGCATCCCAACCTGTGTAAATAGTTTCCCAAAATGACCATCCAGTGTTTTTACAGCTCATAATTTGCTCTCTCCAAATCTGCTCTAATTGAACTGAAGTTGCATCTTCATGGCAGAACACCAGCTTACACTGGACTTTCACCATTCTTCTATGTGCTGTGTCCCTTCAGGACATAGGCAATCATGGCTCTCCACAACTTCCTATCTTGTGTGGTTCTTAGCAGTTTTTCTCCCTGTTCTGCCATACATTCTCACAAGCATGTTACCTTTCCCTATCTCTCTTGCTCTCAATATGTCTTGTGAAGAACAAGTTTTCCAAGTTTTTCCTTCTCGTGTGTACAAAGAATCTCATTTGCCTTTTGCTGAAGTGTTCTTTTTGTTACTGACATGCACCTACAGCGTGCTAATGGCTTTCTTGTTGCTTACTATGTCCATGGAATTTTCAATATCCTTCTGCAGAACCACATTTCCTCTGCCTCTAGTTTTTTTTTTTTTTTTTTTTTTTTTTCCCTCATCCATAGGGAGATTGTCCACCATTCACTGCCATATGGGGATGGATATCACATAGCAACCCAGCACTCCCTTTTTTTTTTTTTTTTTGTTTATAAAGAAATTTTTCTGTTTCACAGCATCTTGCTTAGTTTTTGGAATGCATATTCAGATCTTGGTATTGCATTAATCCTCCCCCCTGTTTAGGGGAGAAAATACATCCTTGTCTCCTGCTTCTTTCTTTGTATTGTTAGTGATTTCATTTTCTATCTGTATGCGTCCAGTCTGGTTTACCTAGCAGTTCAAATCGATCCTTTTACCATACCTTGTCAAATGTTTAATTTATAAAACCTAAGTGCATATACTTTCACATTTGTATTGTTCTCTCTGATATCATTCTAATCATGAATATTGCATTTCTTGTTTAGGTTTTCCTTGGCAAAGCCACACTATTCTTGTCCTATTTCTGGTCTAATTCTGCTTTGCACTTTATTCATCAGGATTTGCATCATTAGTTTGGTTCTGTGGCTCATTAAACTTATTGTCCTTTAGAGCTTGCATTCATTTACACTTGGCTTCTTAGATAATGTTATGAAGATGGATATAGTCAGGTTCTCCAGTATCTCTCTGCTGTTATATATTTTGTTTATTACTTCTGAGATCTTGTCGATGCTGAAATCATCTAAGGCTGAGCGCATTTCTGTTAAAATCCCATCAGGCTCTGCTGCTTTGTCCCTGTTCATCTTCTCCATTTTCTGATCTTACATAATCTTTTACTATTTCTGACTGTTCTGTATTTTCCAGTATAGGATTCTCTTTTGCATCGTGATAAACTTCTCTTTTTTTTTTTTTTTTTTTTTTTTTTTTTTTAATAACCATATTCGCTCTACCTTTTGGAGTATTTACTTTTTCTATTATCAGTGATCCTTCCTTTTGAGTTTTATCGAGCCTGTTGATTGGCACACCTTTCCTCCTGTTAATTTTTTTTTCTGTTGTGCACACTCTTGCTGTATTAGTGCTGCTCGTTGTCTCTATTTTGGTGCACTTTTCATTGATCCATTCACCATACTGAACCTCATTTCAGAATAACGTTATACACAGTCTGTATTGAGCTGTACATGAGTCTTAAGATTTGACATGATAGCCAGAGACTTTGAAAGTTTTGTTAGAATATCTACTATCCCCAATCCCAGCATACACATCCAGGGTGTTGCAATTTGTTTTCTCTTAGTTCATAAGTTGCCTCCTTTGCAATATCAACCATACCAAGAAGAGTATCATTTTAATACTGAGTGGAAATTAATAACTGATTTTTCTATAAATCTTACCAAATATATAAAGTGTTTGCATGTGTCTTTTCTAGATATATCTGAATTGGATTTGGGGTGACCACTTTGTTTTTAAAGGGTAAGAACTATTTACCAGAAAGTGATAACTTCTGCCTATCAGTCTATAATTTGATGTTGAATAGAATATTGCCTAGTGCTAGAAAATATGTCTGTGTCATAATATTAATATTTAATATATGGGAAATTATTTTCTTTTGTTCTTTGTCACTGGTTCATGCCTAAGTTATAAAGACCATTTTAAAAGACGCTCATTATCTTTTTAGTTATTGAAATTTCTTTAGCTGAGTATAAATTTTTTTTCAATGTTAGAACATGACAGAAAAATAATTTTAAAGGAATTATTGAAATAAACACTTCAGTTGCTGTTTTCTGAATTACAGAAATGTAATGATAGTTTTGTACAAATGTGTGAACAGCATTAAAATATTTCAGATATCCTGGGTAACAGTGAATTAGAATTAGTTTTCAAAGAAAATTCTATCACACTATTGTCCAAATATATATATATATATATATATATATATATATATGCACACAAAGCTGCGTAATATAATAATTACAAATAATTGTATAAGTCAAAGTCCGTGTTTCATTATTAAATGATTTAATATAAACTTACGTCCAGCAACAAACAGTTGGAGACATAGGCAAGTGAATATTTCGAGTTGTTATTAACAGAGCAAGGGAGGTAATTAACAATTACTTTTCTAACTGAGGGTAAGCGGAGAATTTGCAATTCCGCTCCAGTTAAAGTTGTTTACAGTTTTTTTTTTTTTTCTTTTTCTTCAAGCTGCTTTCGGTTGCCGCTTAGATATTTTTTGAGTTTTTTTATTCTTTCAGTTTATAAAAATGTTTGGCATTTCCTGTATAAAGGACTTTTACAACCTTTCTAACCTATTCTCTATTTACAGTCGGAGAAAATTCAAGAATTCTAATAAAAAAAAAAAATGTTTATCTCCCTTTCTCTTCCACTTGTGTTTTTTTTTTTTTTTTTTTTTTTTCATTTAGGGCGTGGAGAAATTGTGTTGCTGGGTTTATTAATTTTTTTGTGCGTGTTTTTTATATATATATATATATATATATATATAAATTTAAGAATTGTTAGATGTCATTGGTTTTTATTTTCAGCTTACAATTCAGAATAATATAGTGACTTAAATATAGTGTTTACTTGGCTATCAATTCTTATGATCAAATAAATTGTTAGAAATCTTATTGAATCTGAAATTGTTTTTAACTAAAAGTGCACTATTTTGTTTTATTTGTCTTTTCATTTTTTTCTTTTGGTGATTACAAAATGTTTTTTTTGAGTTTTTCTTTTTGAAAATAAACTGAATTCTTCAGTTGAACAGACACTTTCTGTGAATTAACTTGTTACTTGAGTGAACACAGAGCAAAGTCCACTATTTGCACAATTCTTAGATATCAACCCTATGGAGAATAACCTCTACATACAACCTTTTCAAACTCTTCCCTGGTTACCCTTATTTTTTTTCTTCAACTTGACCCTACCTGATTACTTCCCCTTGTGTTACAAATTTTTTTTTTTTTTTTTTTTTTTTTTTATGTCAAAGGCCTTGAATCCTCCACCTATTCTTTCCTGTCACTTAGTCTAAAGTTCCTCTACTGATCTCAGTCTAAACGCTTAATATCTTAGTACCACTAAGAAAAGGAAGACAGTACGAGTAATTGTTAGTGTTGAACCTTATTCTGCCACTTCACAACGGAAACAGTCATCATCAGCATCATTGTATTTGACTAATGTTTTCTTTTTCTTTTTCTTGCTTCTAGTTCCATCTGCAAGATACCAAGAGTAGCAATGGTACATTTGTCAACAACCAGAGGCTCAGTAAAGGTTCAGAGGAGAGTGCACCCAGAGAGATATTTTCTGGGGATATTATACAGTTTGGGGTTGAGGTAATGGAAAATAACCGAAGGGGTGAAAAAAGTAAGTATGCCAACAAATCTTGTTAATTTTACTCATGTCTTAATTATTTCAAGTATTTTCAAGATATTTTTCACACTTTCAGAGTGGAATTTTTTACTTCCTTTCTTGTAGAATATATAAAATTTAAAAGTAATGTGTTGTTCTATAATCAGATTGAAAACAAATACTGATATTTATGTTACTGTTATGAAGTAATTCCTGATAAAAGTGGGCAGAACATCTTGGAAATTACTTTTGACTAATTCTTTTTTTCCTCTAAACATAAAAAAATAGTCATCTTTAAATTCAAAGCATATTTATTATATTCACTTTTTTCCCCATTTGATGCAAACAAAAACAGTAAATTTATCTCTTAACTGTTGTATATATATATTTATAATAGATCTTTCTAAAACAGAAGGATATTCATTTAGGTGTATACCAGATTAATAAAGGCTATATTTTATCTCTGCTAAAAATTGATTTCTCTTAAGGTATGTCTGGTAAAAAGTTTCATTACTGAAGTTAAACATTATTAATTGGATGCTCTAAACATAATTTAATCTGCTAAAGTCATCTAGTCATTGTGTTTTTTTTTTTTTTTTTTTTCTTTCATTACTATCAGTGAGGGAAATGTGATGACTAATTTTATGATCTGATATTGAAACAACTACGTCTCTCCTCAAGGATTTGAATCCAGTCACCTCTTTCTATTTTTATGTACTAATATTTAATTTTAAATTCATAAGGAACTAAAATAGATGCACACACACACACACACACACATATATATATATATATATATATATATATATATATATTATTTTTTTTTTTTTTTTATTTTTTTTTTTTTTTTAATAATAATCGAATTCTTGGTATATCACTGAGTGATTATCACCTGTCACTGTGTGGGATTTATTTCTAATTTATCCATTTGAAACTGATTCTTTAGATAACTGTTTCACAAGCAAAAGATGTTTACATGTATGATCATCCTTAGTGAAAATCGTCATTCTTTTAAAATGCTAATGACGTTACTTTCCCCAAAATTGTACATAATTTAAGAAACATTGTACTTAATCATTGTTTATGTATGAAAGAATGTGTGAGTGAACAAGTGAGAATGAAACAAAATTTAATGTTATTGTCCTTGTGAAATTAAACGTGTTATTCAGAAAGACCAAACGAGCTGCATGGGGCTCAGGAGCTGCAGTTTGCCCATGACTGCTTTAGTCCATAGGACATATAATTAATTAGTTCATTTCAACTTTTGTTGACAGGAATAAAATTTAATTTATTCATGAATTCTCTCTCTTTTTTTTTTTTTTTTTTTTTTTTTTTTTTCTGAAAATTCTCTGTTGATTGCTGGAATTGTAAAAATTTATCAACATGACAATTGTGTAAAAGAAAAAATAAATTGGTATATAAACACGTGAAACAAATCTACTTGCTTCAATAGTTGGTACATTTTACCTCACCTACTACTACTACTGTTTTCTTAACATTTGAAGAAAGTTTTTAATATTATTTGATAAAAAACGAAGTAATTAATAAAAAAAAATGTGAATGTAATGTTATATTTATCAATGGTTTATCTTATATTTATCAATGGTAGTAGAAATTAAACAGCCAAAATTGATTAATAATATATTTAGACAGTGGCAGTAACATATTAATAGGTTTCTGAAACCCTTATCCGAATAAGGTTGTTGCCTGCTTCTATTTTTTTTTGTCTTTTTTTTTTGCATACAGGTGCACTGTAGAAATAATTTTTTATACTTTCTAGAAAAGCGGTTTGGTAATTAATTTCTCCCTTCCCAAGAAATCAATAATTTAGTAATGATATTGAAAACTTGATATTAATACTCGAGTTTAACTGTACTCATATTATTGTTGCTATACCTGACGATTATTTTGGTTTTTGATTTTCGTTTTATGAGAGATAATAATTCTACTTAAGATAGTCTATCAGTTGAATAAAAAAGTGTTTTTTTTTTTTTTTTTTTTTTTTTTTTTTACAACATGCTAGTAGAAACATTTAATATTAATCAACTTCATTCAAGATAGTTTTTGATTGTGTAAATATTTTCTTATAAATTACATTCCCCCTCTATATCAGCATGATTTTTTTAAAAAAATTGTTAAAATCAACTTTTTTTGTTTTGTTTCTAAAGTGAGGGGAAAAACAAGATGAGTTTTGTATATTATCCTTTCTAAGAAAGGTACAAATGTGACTGAAATACTGCGAAAAAGATTTTTTTTTTTTTTTTAGTTTGTAAATATGGATAGCATAGTGATTATTGGCACAGAAAGTAAAATCGGCAAGCAGTTCAAATTCTGCCTAGACTGTTGCATTCACTTTACACTAATACCCTTGGGAAAGGCATGAACTCCTCTCTTCATCTCTAACTAGAGATCAAATGGGAGGGTAGATTGGTTACCATACAAATCCAATGAACACAGCCTAGGATAAGGACAGCTCTGAATTCTAAATTGTGGAAAAGGCAACAGGAAAATACTCCGTCTTTCTCAAGAAATCCTGATAATGAAGAGATAATAAAGAAAAGGAATTTGTGGGGAACCAGGATTGCCTACATCTTTGAATGGACATGGCATAAAAAACTGACAAATTGAATGTGTCAAGGGGTTTGTAATACTTTTTGAAAATCTAATATTGGATGATGTTCCACTGTTGAAAAAGTTGAAATTAACAATCATATGATGACATTACCTGAGAATAATTAATCTTATATGACAAGGAAAATAGCCAGTATACTAAAAATAGGCAAATCAAGTGACAAAACTCATTTTCACCCACCTGACTAGCTGCTTTGATGTTTAGTTTACACACATGTTTAAAAAAAATATAAACAAATCATTGATTTGTGACATAGACATAATGAGAATGTGCTTTTTTTTTTTCTTTTTTCTTTTTTTCTTATTGGTTAGCCAATTGTGACTGGCAATAAAAAGTGATTAAATTTACAAAATAAGAGATTATTGGGCAAGTGAGATGAACCAAAGGCTAGTCTTTATTCAAAGGTGTTGCTACCTATATGGTAGGATTGGAAGGAGCTCTTTCCAGAGAACCTGACAATTGACTTGAACAAGCACTGTGTTCATTTAGACCAATTGAATGTGGCAATCGATGAAACTAATCTTGAATTAGAAGATTGACCCTTGTGTTAACTATCAAAATGATTACACAACACTGCAAGTTTCTAGAGTTACTAGATAAATGTTGTTGCTGCTTAACCAGGAAGTTTTCACTTGTCTACTATATGTATGGGTAGCACAAAGGCAATCAGCATGGAGTGTACAATTGGCAAACCAAATTCAATCTTATTTTGTTGTATCTGCTTACATGCAGATACTCTTAGAAAAGGCATGAATCAGTCTTTTCTACTCCAGCTATGAGTTAAATAGTAGGATAAACTCTCTAGCTTTGAGTGGCAGTCGTTGAGAAAGACTACTCTAAATTCCAAACTATAGAGAAGGCAATAGGAAACTGCTCCACTATATTTCCCAATAAATCGAGGCAATTCACAGATAAATAAAAGAATCTGTGGAAAGCCATGATCCCTCTTATATCCTGAATAGGCACAGCATTTATTAAAAAAAAACAAAAAAAAAAACTCACCAGGTATTGCAATTACTCATTACTATTTAATCCAGTGTTTACAGTTTTTTTTTAAAAAAACAAAAAAACAAAAACACAGCCTCAAATCCCCGGAAGTCTGCAAATGTCATCTTGAGCCATTCTTTGCTGGTAAAGTTTAAGAAAAGATTTTTTGAGGATGGAATTATGAAGTTGCCTGAAAGACAGAAAAATTGTTCTTGAGCAAAGTCAATGTGCTGAAAAAAAAAAAAAAAATCTTGACAAACCAAATAATTTTTTTGGTCAGCTCAACAAGTCTCACATGTTTGCCTCCCCCCCACTTTATTTTTTAATTTATCCATTTAGTTGTGCATTCATGTTTAGCCTATGATTACATCACACTGAAAACACTAGTTCCTGTTTGATAACCAAAGTTAAACAATGCTCAGTACTGAGATGGGTGGAATTGCTTGGGAATACTGGGTATTGTAAGTAACCTCTTACAATCCAAAATATGTTCTGGCTTTAAATAACCCACAAAGGGTTGATAATCCATAAGAAAAAAACCCAGATCAAACATCAAATTCATGATTATAGTCACAAGAGCAGGGTTCCATTAATTCTTAGCTACAAAAACCAGCAAGATTTTGAGAATGTCCCATTTCTTAACGACACTTGAAGTTTTCAATGTACCGAAAATACTGTTTGCACACAGTTATATAAAAATTTTTAAATTAATACTACTAATAGTATCCGATTATAATTAATTTACTTTTAAAATGTCAAATTTAATGAAGCTTTTGTATGATTTCTTCACTGCAAATTTTTATTTATTTACTGATGTGAACTTATCTTTACCATTACCATTTTGTTATTAACTGACCGAATTCATTGACATCAGGATTATGTTGGCTTTAGACAAGGAATAATATCAATGGCTAAAACTTAAACTAAAAAAATTAAAGAAAACCTTATTTCTGTTGATAAAGCATGTCTCTTTATTATATTTTACTCAGATTTAGGGTAGATGCTGTACATCTCATCTGCTGTCTTTTGGTTACTTCCGAGGATCCTACCTGACCAGAGTATTCTGATTTTTTTTTTTTTTTTTTTTTTTTTTTTTTCCTGTGTAAATAAAGATAGATGCATGGTGGTGCAATGGCTAGCAGTTCAGAATGAGAAATCAGCCGAGTTCAAATTCCAGTTGAATTTGCAAAATTCGCTTATGTGTAAATTCCCTTGTATGAATGAATCTCTTCTCACCACTAGCTATGGGTAAGTGAGACAGACTGGGCCCTATAACCTTGGTTGGCAACTGGTCTAGGAGAAAAACCTTGAATTCATCCCCCACTCCCTCAGTCTTTTTTTATAAAACTATTAACGTTGTACTTAGGAAAGGTATTTATTTATGAAGGTTAATGGTGAAATGAATGAGAAATGCTTTCTAGCATATCACTTAATATAATGGCTTTCATTTTTTTTCTGTATTTCTATAGTTGCTAGTCATATGAATTCTGTCAGAAGACATCTAATAGATGCAACTTGATGTTTATGGTTCATCTAGAACTAGTCAATGCAAGGTACTCTCAACTCTTTGATTGATTTCTCGTCTGCTGTCTTTTAGTTGCTTCTGAGGATCCTACCTGACCAGAGTATTCTGATTTATTTTTCCCACAGATTACACAGTTTAAAGAGAAATACAATCATAAGCATTAACAATATATATATATATATATATATATATATATATATATAGTGTGTAGTGTTTTTAAGAATTTTTATTATAAGAATTGATTATTTTAAAAGTAAAATTTCTATGACCATCAAAATTTGTGGTAACAGAAAATTTAAAAAAAAAAAACTGCTAAAATATTTTATTACAAATTACATTTCTCTCTCCAATAGACACTTCAGGGTTTTGACCTGTACTTGGATTGCACAGGAATGACTTGCTTAAATGGTTACTTAAATTTTTTTTTTATACTTGGTTTTAATAAATTGGAATATACATTTCAATGTAAAACTATTAGAATTGGTAGAATTCTTGAATACAGTATAAAATAATGTATTTAATAAATATTTTTATTTAACTTTATATGCTTTAAAAAAATTGTTTTGATTTTATATTTTAAACTCTCATAATAGTTTACTTCAGTTTACTACCAAAAAATTGTTTTTAATCTTTCCTTCCATTCTAATAAGTTAATAGAATAGGTATTTTAATATGTCACTTCACTCTGCCTGGGAGATAAGTTTACGACTTTTATACATTGTTAAAATCGCTTTGGTTAGAATTGAGCAATTTTGGTATTAAATTGTTGATGCTCATAGTTTTGTAAAAGTTTTAAAAAAAATACTGAAAAGAAAAAAAAAACTTAGTCCTTCAAATTTGTTAATCTCCAAGCTCATATTGGACAATGAATCTTCCAAGAATTGGTCTTGGAAGCATAACCATTAAGTCTGTACTTTTTTTTTTTTTTTTTTTTTTTTTTTTTTTTTTTAAATCAGTACCACCCCATGCAAGGCAGTAAAGCCACTAAGACACAAGGGGCTACAGTGAGTGAATGAATTAGGAACAGAAACATTAATACTGAGTGGGAGGAGAAAAGAGTAATCAGGAGGACAATAGATAGTAATTGACATTGCATTTAATGTTGGCTAGAAAACATGAAGCTGTAAGTGAAAAGCACGATTAAAGAAATTGTTAGCATAGAACTTACAGCTACATCTGAGATGTTGATGAAAGTCTAGTACTGCACTTAAATTCAAAGTCGAGGTAACATAGTGAAGAGCTCATCTGAACAAATTAAGTATTTATAGAAAAGGTACAGGGGAGGCAACCTTATGGTGGTGGTGGGAATGTGACTGAAGTTGAGCCTCCAGATCAGGACCAATAATATTGCTGATTCTTCTTTGGATTTTATCAAGGAGCTCAAGGTAAATAGCAAGGGCACCGGACCATATGTGGCAGTAATATTCTCAGCATCGACGGATGGCAGACATATAGAAATGTAAAAATATACTGTAAAAGAGAAATCTTCTCGAATTCCTTAAAACTATAAAACAAACGTAAATTCTTCATTCCAGATTTTTAAATTGGCAAGCAACAATTAACAAAGTAATTATTTTGATTAATGGCTTTTCTTTATCCATTGCACAAATAACCTGACTTACTATGACTGACATGGTCAATTTCCCCAAACCAGTTTTTAATTGGACAAGGCAACAGTTTTATTACTGCTGCTAATTCATAAAGATAACTTGTGATATTATCAATCAACATGTTTTTGGTGATGTTCAAGTGTTTGCCTCTTTTGGCCTTTGGTAAAGGTTGTCTCTATAATATATGGTATAAATATTTATTCAGATATATTGGATTTTACTAGTACATGAGTAAATGCTATGTACAATAGCAATACCTTTTGGGAATAATTCTCACCAAATTCATGCATAAAATGTAGTACCTGTTACTGCTGTTGTCATTCTTCCTTCAAAATAATGCTAGAGAAAAAAATTGCTTATTTTTTTTTCTTCTGACATTTTGACAAGGGCATAATAAATTCATTTATTACTCACTGCTGCTACCATGTAATCCAGTACATGTATATTATTTAGAGAGAAGATGGCTATGTCCAAGTAAAACCCCTCTCCTTACATTGTCTTAAAACATGCAAGAAGGACCCTACTACACTGCCTGATCACCTTGCTTATGAAGTATTTTTTTTTTTCTGGGTGATTAGAGTATTTATTATATTGCATTTAAAAAAAATCTTTAGTGATTACTAAATAAAAATTGTTTAATTTTGCATCATCAAATGAATATTTTTCTCTCGATGTAATTTGACAAGTTTCATTACTGGACTTCAGATGATCTTGTTCAGTTCTCTAATTACTGTCCTATGGATATGACTGGCTGATGTACAATATGCAGTAGAAATACCTCCCACATAATAGTAAGACACTAGCCAGATGAAGACCCCATTGCCACTAATGTCTTACAATTATGTGGGAGGTATTTCTGTTGCACCCCATATAACTGGGATATGATACTTTACAGGTTTTTGAGAAAGTTCACCAAATAAGAGATTTTAATCAATGCACAAATTATTTTTATTTTGTTCTCATCATATATGCCTTGGCTGAACGCCATGCTCGTATAGATTTGGCATGATGTAGAATTAAGCCTTCAATAAATAACACATCAATGCATTTAGAGAAACATATTTCAATACAGTAACAATTGTACTCTCTGATATGTTTCATAACAAGCACACTAAGTGTCTCATTATGGATTAATGTCCAGCAAGGTGATATCGGATCACTCCAACTAAGTTATGAGTTTGGTCTTCATTGGGAGTCCCATACTATACTAAATCTAGCTTAATAAATAACGGATATGTAACAGTTTTCTAAGGAATTAGAAATAGGTAATAATGAATGGCTGCAACTTGTTAACCTTTTCTTGACAGAACTTGTAACATGTGAAATACAACATGGTTTTGAAAGAAGATTTTATTAACAATTGATATTCTGTATTCATTGCATGTTTGACTTGAAACAATACAAGTGTGCATATATATATATATATATATATATATATATATATATATATATAAATAAAAGTTCATATTTCCAGTCTGACATATGGATAGAAAAAAATCAGGTTGCCTAAATGCCATTGCTTGTTTGTGTGACAGTGGGTGGTGAACCATTTGTGTATGAGGTGTGACAGTGGACTACATACAGTTAAATGTAGAAAGGCTCAGTTTTTATGGCATAGAACCAGAGTTCGGGGATATGAGATAAGGTTTGATTTTCTTTAATTATTAGAATTAAGTGTTGAAAAAAAAAAATGAATTAAGTTAATTAGATGGGTTGAGGAATTGAATCTGAATGTTAAATTAGAGATAACTTCTTATAACTGGGCACAGCCCTCTATCTTGTCAAGTTAGGCAAAAATGATGAGTAATTAATTTCTTGGTCAAAATATTAAAAAAAAAATGTATATATATATAAAATAAAAACCTTGAGATTGTTTATATAACTATCTACCAAATTGGTGTGGATTCTTAGAGTAATTTTTGGAGGAAGAGCTTTCTAAAAAAAAAAAAAAAAATTTGACCAAAGGAGACCTTTAGAAAAATTAATGATTAAATTGTACCACTATATCATTGGTGATAAGCTGGCAGGGTGAATTCCATATGTGGAGGTGCTGAGTGAACTTTGAAAAGTTCTGCCAGAGAAATGAGTCAGTGCAGAGATCATAGCAACAGTCATGAAAAAAAGACTACTATTAGGTTGGTGCAAAAATAATGACGTAATAATGTCGTTTTTTGACGTTAAAAAATACCTCAAAAAACGACATTATTACGTCATCATTTTTGCATCAACCTAATAGATTATCTAATCCTAACTTTATGGGAAGGTTAGTAGACACATGCAGAATAAGTGATATAAAGTTTGAACTGCATATTGCTGTCAAGCATTAGAATTGAAGAAAAACCTTGTTTGAAACACCAATGTAAGGAACAAATAAATAAAATAAACTTTTCTTAAAATCTTGTTAATATATGCTAAGGAAAGTGCTTGGATGAATTGCATTCCTTGATTTCTGCCAGTTCTAACCTTCACAACTAGGACCTGTCATGTTACTCACATTGTAGCAACCCCCCCCCAATTCCCTCCATATTCCATTGGTGAGAAGTAAGCTCTACTCTAGCAGCTTTTTCCCCATGAACTACTGCTCTGTGGAACTGATTCCCAAGAGGCTGTTTCCCTGAAAACATTTTTTTACCTGTTCAAGTGTAGGGTTAAACCTCATCTTCACCACCTATCTGCATAAACTGTACCTCTTATTCTGTAACCCACTACCTTGAGTCCCCCCAGGACTTGTACAGATTGAACCTAACTGTAAAAAAAAAAAAATTATTCAAGACTTTCATCAATCTCTTATTTATTGATTCTTTTTTTATGACTTATCAAACCTTTTTAGGTTAATCAGCAAATATTTTTTTCGATTGTAAGATTTTCTTTTTTTTTATAATAATGAAGTATGTTTTACTAATTAACCCATAACTAGGGGGAGAAGTGGTGGAGTCATAGCTTTCTCAAAGGCATTTGCATGTAAGTGAAGATAATGAATCAAATTGGGACTCTGCTTCCTGATTAACATTTCCAAGTCATTATCTATTATACCCCACCCACACATCCATGTTTACAGCACCTGGTATTTCTAACCATGTACATACTGACCAGGGTTGATGCTGGTTAACTTTGGTGATCATATGAGAACTGGTGTTTCAATGTCATATGGCTGTAATTTTTCGTCATTCTCTGGAATTCAAGTTTTGTTTTGTATGACATTTAGCTGACTTGGGTTAATGTTTCAACCCCAAGCTTGGAATTTCTTCATATTTTATCTAAACATAACTTGGATGGTGGAGTCTTCTGTCCAGGACGACACCAATGACTTGGATAACTGGTGTATGCCCGTGGCCACAGGCCTAGATCTAGGGGAGAAAAGTGAAATGGAGAAAACACTAATGCAGCAAAGAAATGCTCACATGAAACTGCAGTGTTTCCAATTAGGTAAAATATTATGACAAGGTTCTTGATGCCACTGAGGTTACCACAGAAAGAAATAGTGTTACATTGAGCAAATGGAACAGTGAACCTATTCCTGCCATAAGCGTTACATTGGCAAGGAACAGTTAAAAAAAAAAAAATCATGTCCAGTGAACTTTATTTCATCATTTTTTTTTTTTTTTTTTTTTTTTTTTTTTTTTTTTTAACAAGTCTTTTGATAATTTGATTTTGAAGGGCACATCATGTTCATTACTGAAAATTCAGTTTTTGATGGCAGAAGATGTTGAACTAATTCTCATTCTATACCTATTGGGACTGAAACATGCTTTTTATGTAACCAGACAGCAAGTATTTTGTACCCTGATATTGATGATATATTAATCTATAAAATTGATCCATAAAACAGTTTTGCAATCAGTTTTGTTTTCTAAATAGTAGTAAATTAATATCAGTCGTTAGTAAATTTAAAACAAAGCAGATTCAAAGGTTTTTTGCTTTGTAACAAGTTATAAGATATTTAAAAAGAGGTGTGTGCCCATCTCATTACAAAAATGGGTCTAAAAGAAAAGGAAATGGTTATACCGTTATCAGAAAACTGCAATCATTTTATTTAGTAGAGGAAGAATTTAAATGTATCCGATTCATATCATGTTCATGTCTATAAAATAACCCAGCCATTTAATATTTACTAAAAAAATGCATCTACATTCATACTCTTTAGAATTCTTTCCTTGGGATCTCACATTTTTATCCTTCATTTTTTTTTTTTTTTTTTTTTTTTTTTTTTTTCAAAATGGTTTATTTAAAAAAAGTGGGTGGGGGGTGGTGAAGAAGCCCTCTTTCATGGTTGTTGTCAATTGTCTCATGATGTTCTTTTTCTCTGATCTGAAACCTCTTCCCTTTCAGTGGTGTGATTTATATATATATATATATATAAGAAGTAATCATCCAAAGAATTAGTAAAGTTAATGTAATTAATGGCAAAATCATTTCACTAACAAATCAATAAAATATTAACCCACTAACAACTCTGAATTATGTAATCCTTATGTTTAAAATTATGAGATGGATTAGATGTTCTGTTACAAGTACTTTTGAAAAAATTCACTTCGTCAGGTATTGTTTTCATTTCAGGTAAATTTCCAAGATGAAAATAAATTTACCTGAAATGAAAACCGTATTAATACCTGACAATGAAAGAGTGAATTAATTTTTTTTTTTTTTTTTTTTTTTTTTCTCTCTCTCTTAACCTTTTTTTTTTTTTTTTTTTTTTTTTTTTCCCTGCATTCATTCTAATATTATGATATATTCATGACACAAGTTTTTCCTAAAACTTTGGTAGGGATTTTTATTTGATTAGTAGATAGGCTAAATTGTGAAATCCCTTCAGAGCTAAAAAAAAAAAAATTGCTTACCCTGTTGTTTCCTTAATTTAATTTCAGCAGCTTTATGAATGATAATAGCAGTTTGCAAAAAAAAAAAAAAAAATTGATTAGTTAACATTGATGACAAAGTAAACATTTGTTTTACTTTCAGATCGATTGTACTTAGTGGAAGTAGAAAAAAAAATTCTAGTTTCAAAAGTTTGTAAAATAAGAATTTAAAAAAAAAAAAAAGACAAAGTGGATATACTTGAATAAATCTTTCATTTTTAAATTAGCTATAAATCAAATGATTTCCCCCCCCCCATCATTTTTATCTTAAATATGCCCCTTCCTCCCTCGCTCTCTCTCTCTCCTCAATGAAACAATTGTGACATTTTGTTCTAGAAAGGAAAACTAAGTAGGAATCTTTGTCTAAAAAATATAATCAGAAAACTAATCTTTTGTTAAAGAGACATGCTCGTATTAAGTAAAGATGGCTGTTTTATCTGAACATGATTATAAAAATTTCAAGTAATAAAAAAAAGTCTCTTTGAGATTTTTTTTTTTTCTTTCTTTCCCAAGAAAAATTTTTTTGATAATTTATCGGCCAGTTCCAAGTGGTTAAAATTTGAGAAAAAGAACAAACTGCTTAAATTAATTCTCAGTTTTTCCTTTCATGATATGAAAATTAAATGTTTTTTCTACTTAATTTTCATAAGACTTTAGAAGGGTGCCTAAACAAAAATTGAACATTTTCTGAAGCAAAAACCTTCAGTGTTTAATGAGTAAAAATGACTACAATACTCATTTATGGTCAAGGGGATTTTTTTTTTTTTTTGTTGTTGTTGTACATTAGTCACAAGGCTAAAGGTCAATTTTGCAAAGTACTCCTCTTACATATACAAGGCGTGTTCACATAAAAAAACCCTTATAAAGCCAGAAAGGGTGAGATTTAAGAAGTCTTGATGACAGTATTTGAAGTGGCATTAAAATAAATGAATACTATTAAATTAGTTGATTTCATGGGTGCTTATTGTGAGTCTTTTTGTGAAGATCCCTCTCCTACCAATTCATCTTGGTTTAAAAAAAAAAAAAAAAAAAAATAGTTTGATTCAATATTAGTAAAAAAAAAAACAAAAAAATTGAAATCTGCATAAGACAATATCTACTTTCAAGTTATCTAATCTTTTTTTATACAGTGAAAATTTACCAAATTTACATTATTCAGACTATTGTCATCTTTTACGCCATATTTATTATGTTTCGGCTGTTGTACGCTCTGGCCTCCTTCAGGTGGTTGGAATGTCGAACTGAACCCTTTATTTCGCTCACTGGGGTAGACTGTTCTAGTTCCATGTGCCATGTCTAATGGATGTCAGTTATCTCCTATTAATTCCCCTCTCCAAGTTCTCCTGCCTTAACCAGGTATTGAACTCATACTCTTTGGGCTCTGTCACTTTATCCATTGTGCCATGTGTCCTCAAGGACACATGAATTTCTGGGTATTATAAACCTAAAACATAATAAATATGGTGACAAAGATGAGGACAATAGTCCAAATAATGTAAAAAGTGTACATAACTCATTTCAGAAATATAGACAGTTAAAATTTACTTTTTGATTTCTGTGAAAATATTTATTTTATTTTTTACTTTAAATTAAAATTCAACAATTTACAGATAGACAAACTTTTTTGTCCTTTTTAAAATGCAAATAGTCACCTACAGCTTTATCAACTGCTATTAATGTTTCTGCATAAATAAATATTTAAATGTTTTTTTTTTTTTTTTTTTCTAATCTCACTCACATCTACCTGCTACCTATTCATCCTAGTTTGAACTTACCTCTCCCTCCTCTAACAAACAGGTATTTTCACATATCTTTCTTGTATGATCACCTATTGCTTATTTCTTCATTTGTTGGTCAACACGTGGATATCCCTTTAGAACCTGAATCCTGTTCTGCTTGTTTTTATAAGTGCAGTGAAATATCTAGCTTTTGAGATTTCTCATTGTGAGTAGAAGTTTGTAAAATGAATTTTACCCTGAATTACAAGCTTACTGACTTTTTTTTTAACTTGTGTTTTTTTCCTTATGTTAGTTTTCCTCACTAGTATGCTGACTCAGTAGCACAGAACTAAACTGCATGCATACACCCATTACTTGTTGGGGGAAAAAAATAAAAAAAATAAACCACTCTCCCACCCATTTCCTCATACTGGGGGTCCTCATCTAAAACACAAAGAACAGTCAGTTGCTAGTGCCAAGAGAGGAAATCACTTTTGCTTCTCAGCCACTTGTGGTGCCATCTTTTGTCATCTAACAATTATATTTCTTCTCTTACAGTTACCCATGGTTGTATAATTGCTACTGTAACATTATTTCATCCAGATGGACGTGAGGCCAAGCCTATGTGAGTAGCTCTTATTTCATTCTGTCAGTGTTTGTATGTGTGATTGAAATAGGATATGTATATATAAAATAGTTTGAAAGTGTTTTCCTCAATATAAACTTGTCACATGTCTGCCTACATAAAAACTTAATTCCTGTAAGTATTTGTTTAATAGCCACGTAACAGTAACAGGTCTTCAAGTTGTATCACTTTACTAATCTGTTAACTTGCCTTACCTCCTCCTTATACCATTTTTGAAAATTATTTTCCACACTTAAAATTTATCTTTTGTTTTGAATTTTAATAATTTAAATAAAATTCTAATTTTATCGATTGAATAATAATTTGCCTATTCAATTCACAAATACCATTTTTGATTAATGTTCTTTGATGGTGAGGTTACATTCCAGTATACAGCTTCTAATTTGATCCAGTTTTATATTTTATAGATTATTGTTTACATTTTGTCAAAAGAGATTGAACAGAAATATTATATCATTTTTGTAATATTTATTCTCTATATTATCTTTAGCATGTATACATACATACATACATACACACACACACACATATATATATATATATATATATATATATATATATATATGCACGCACACAAATAAACTTTCTTCAAATGTTTCACTTTAATGATTTAGATTCTTGTGTATATATTATTTCAATCAATTTGTGATAATTTTCAAAATTTAAATATTTCTCTTTATTATATTCAATATGTTCAATAAAATAATTAGCTGTAATATATTGTGTACAATTTCAATATTTTTTCCAACAAAACATTTTGACAAACATCAACATTGTAAATACTGTTTTCTAACATCTTTTGATGTGTCAATTCATATTGTTGTCTGTGGTGTTCCTCCTTTTTTTTTTTTTTTTTTTTTTTTTTTTATTTTGCTACTATTAGAGGTGTTTGAATTAAAATTTTCCATATAGATTATTTTTTTTATTATTCATTTAAACAACATAAAAATTTAGCTTATTTATAAACATATTGACTACCCTATCAAAGATTGGAATATCTGTGCTCTCTTGCAAGAATCCAAGTGTCACTTCTGTTGAAGATCAGAGTATAGTATCTGTACACTTGTAAAAATTATTTCTTTATTACTATAAATGTTAGATTTATAGTGGATAACTGTATTTGAGTAAATATCTTTCTTTTTTTTTTTTTTTCTTTAAATAGTGTAATTTAATCAATCTTCAAGCATTTTTAATAAAGAAAATGTTTTTTGGCTGGAAATGAACCTTTATTCATCAACCACTTTATATAGTGGGGAGCCCACTGTATAACCTAGTGTGCTTTTAAACCACTCAACCATGAAAGAATTTCACAGCGAAGCAAACCTTGAAATAAAATTCATTAATATCACACATACACACACACGATTTATTGTTGATATTGAGATAGTTAAAACTAATTAGTTTCTATGAGGCAATTTCAAAATTATTATCTTTTGATATTTAAACTCATGGATGATGTATATTGTTGCATTCTTTCATGCCATTTTGGTTCAATTGTACAATCTTTAATAGTGTGAGGAGGTGACCTATAAAGTGAGAATTAAGATTAATCTTACATTCACCATCATTAAATTCCTCAAGAAGTGTTAATATCTCCCTGACATTTATAGCAAATTTTGCTCGTTAGAAGAGTTACATGTGTATATATGGGTAATTTGGTGGTAATTTTTCTAAAGAGACGCCATGTATGTTAAATATATAAATAATTGCACAATGATTGAAAGTTTCTAGTGACAAAGTTTACAAGCTGAAACTTGTGAAAATCATGAATCCAAAATTTGTGTAAAAAGGTTTCTTCATTTGATTTAGTGTGAAGATATTTTACCATGAATTAATATTCTTTTTTTTTTTTTTTTTTTTTTTATCAAATGTCATCTTCAGTGACCTATCTGACTTAAGTCCTAGACATTTGTTAGGGCAAGGCAAAATCAGAGACAGTTAAAAAATAAAGCATTTTTTATTTATTTATTTTTTTATTTTTATTTTTTTGTTTCTATATTGTAGTTTTGTTAGAAAAGATTTTAATAATTACAAATTGTTTTCAAGGCTTGACTAACTACAAAAAAAATATGTAAAACAGGTTCTTGGGATTACAATTTATTTTCATTCTGTATTCGTCCATATTGAAGATATCTACATTATCAAAAAGTTAGACAGCTCTAAATTAATTTTTTTTTCTTTTGTAAAATTTTTGATATAATAAAAAAAATATCTGGGTTTTTAATTTTCTTGTTTGTATGTAATGCAGAGGTTGATGATCAGTGATATTAAATCAGCAAACTGAGTGCAAATTTCTGAGCTTGTTTATATTCACTTAGTACATACAGTAAGAGTAATTGTAAAATTAAATGTATTCATTGCGGAAACTTTTTGTCATTCATTGACCAAATTTATTATTGTTTTGAAATTTAGTCTTTTTATTAAAAGAATTTCAGGAAATTTGACTCCTCAAGTGCACTAATGTTATAGCTCTTTCTAATATTGCTTCTTTGTTTTTTGGTACCTTGGAAAGTTAACGGCTTGATTATATGATTATTTTCTCTTCAAGTTACATGTGATACCCATTCCTGTTGTTGCTGCTCTTTGTGATGTTTCTAACTCCAGTCTGTAGTGTCTAATGAAGAATCATCTTTAAGATTTACTGGATTAATTTATTTCAAGCATTGATTTAAAAAATTGTTGTTTGGCAATGGCAAAACTTTTTAGTTGCTGGGTAATTTTTTGGTACTTTTAAATTTTTTATAAACATAAACGAGTTCCTCAAATACTTACCAATGTTTTTTTTTTTTTTTTTTAAATGAGAAACTTGTTGCTGTATGTTAGTTGCTAACATTTTAATTTGAGGTTCATACTTTGTTGTTTTTTGCTGAACGCATGCAGCACTTGTATTCATATGAAGGTGATTCCTGGTGCTTGATTTATTTTTTTATCTAGTTCATGGATGAAAACATTTCACATGAGTAAGAACCAAAAATAATTGGCATTGCTAGGGCCAACTTTTTCATTGATGCAAAAGAATTCATCAAGAACTGCCATTCTGCAAGAATGAAGTTCTCAGCTCTGCTTTCTAAGGGTTTGTTTTCTTTTGTTACATTGGCCAATGATTTTACTTTCTTGTAACTTCAGGCTTTGTTTGATAAATTTTGTCTTCCAACTGCACTTTCTGGGAAGTCAACTAATTCCATTTCCAAGTTATTTAGATCAAGCCAATCAAATATGCACGATTTAAGATCATGAAATTGAATAGTGTGGAGGAATTGGATAAATTGTAAGGTGGTATTTAGTTCTTGGAATTGAGAAAATCTTTTCAAAAGTAAATGCTTGGCATTCTTTAATATTGACACATACTTTTTGAGTACAGTTTCTTTTTCTTCTGCACTCTCAGCTGAAAAACTTGAAGTTAAGAAGTTCTTTAATAATGGAAAATATATTTTTTTTTCCAGATCTTGTGAAAAGATTTCTAGGTTTCTTTCGAAAGCTTTAATATGACTAAATACCAATGGCAGAACACTTCCATTATCTTGCATTTTTTTTGTCCAAGTTATTGTAATGAAGTATGAAATCTGCAAAAAACAAAACTTGTCATTCAACCATTTAATATTCATCAGTTCTGGATGGACATTTCCTTTTTTGCTTAAGTCTTATTTCTTCTAGTAACTTCATAAATCGATTTAACTCTTGGTCATAAAACTGCAGCCTATACTAGCCTAAAGGATAATCTGTCTCTGCACGCATGATATCCATATGAAAGTCTAGGTTTGACAATGCTAGAATTTTCTGGTTGATATTTTGGTTTTGTATCTATATGGTACTGGACAAAAATACATCTAGTGCAACTTGTGTTCAGCTTATCTTCTGTACTAAATTTGTTTATAATTGATCCAGGTACTGAATTTAAAATTTATTAATTCGGTATTCTGAATTTCCCTGACGGATTCAGGTCAGGTTCTATCACCTTGCTCTTCAGAAAGGTATGAATCCTCATCTTTGTGCACTATCTCATTGCCTGTATCACTTGGCAAAAAAGAATTTATTGTTCATATGCCACAATTGTTGATGAATAGTTAGTGAACACTTTGACAAAAGCCACTCTGATAACCTCACCTGTCTAGACAATAGTAACATTGAAAAGACTTACACTATTTACATTGTTTGAACTGTTATCTGCGTCTTTGTCACATTTGCATTTTGGCCATTGTACGCTCCGCCCTTTTTCATGTTGATATTTGTTTTGTGATATTTGTTTTGAATTTCGAACAAATCCTGAAATTTCAGGAAATAAACATAGGAAGAATGTCTACACAAACATCATCAAACAAGCGTACAATGGCCGAAATGTTGTGAATGTGACAAAGATGAGGACAACAGTTTGAACAATGTAAATAGTTACAATACCTTATCTCAGAAATATAGATATTAAAAAGATTGCTACTCATTTTCAGTATCAACAAGAGCCACTTGATTTGAACTTAGTGCAGTTATAGCTTGAGGCAGGGGTAAAAAGGTGGGGATGGACATGTTGGAGATTCAAGGATTTGTGGTCCCCCCCCCCCGATTTGTGTTCAAAGAAAAATTCTAATATGAACAAATATGGATTTTTATCAACTCTTTAAGAGCCTTTCTGTGTGCATCTTATTACTCTCTATTTCCATACTCAAAGCTACTGCAAGCATCATAGACATCGTTGTCATTAACTGCTTTGTGTTTTAAATAACTTCCTCTTATTGTTGAATAAACCTAGCTTAGTTGATTGAAACAAACAGCTGGTCAAATACAAAATTATGTGTATTAACTTTTATGAATGGGATTTAGTAATGTCTAAATTGAATTTTTATTTATTTTGAAAAACAAGTATTGACAAATTAAATCTTTATATAAACTATTAAAGTAATAATTAAAATAACCATTAATATAGTTATCTCTCCATAAAGTTTTATTTAAAGTTTTTATTTTTTTTATTTTATTTTATTTTTTTAAATGACATTGTTGAGATGGTGGAATATGTGACATAATGGCATTGTATAGGTAATGGGAAATTTTGATTGCTTAAATGAGCCTTGGGATCAACATTGTGACAGATTAAAACTCTTTTTTTTTTTTTTTATCTCCTAATGGCATACCAGATGATACTGCAGTCTTACAAGAACCAGAATATTCTCATCACTGTATATGGTAGTGAAGTGTTTTTTTGTTTTGTTTTGTTTCTTTACTTATCATTTCCATGGGTAAAAAAAATTAAATGCATCTGAAGTTTTTTGGGGACATGATCAGTTAAGACTTATTAAATTTGTATCTAGAATGCTAGTCTTAATTCTCAACTATAGATTTCATTTCACTCTTTTTGCTCAAATTTTATTTTTGTTCTCACCCAAAGTAAGGCTATAAAGTCAATAAGATTCAAAGGGTTACTGATACTGAAAGAAACTGAGAAAATTTTGAGTATATGAGACAAAAGGACAGGATTCACGGACAGAAAATGGCCATTGCTGTTGCATTTATATTTTTGATTGTAATTGACAGGAAAACAAGCAGCTAGAAAAGTTCCACAGGCAAGAAGTACGAGAAAAATCATTAGAATAGAACCAATTTAGAATTATGCTCAAATTCATATGAAGTTGTTGTACCAAAGAGGAAAGCTCATCATTACTGAACATATTTATAGAAAAGTTACAGGGAAGCTATGCTACAGCAGTGGGTGGGGAAATGTGATTGAAGCTGAGATGCTAAGTCAAGACTGATAATATTGCAGATTCTTCTTTGGAATTTATCAAAAATATTTAGATACATAACAGAAGTATTTGGCAGTAATATTCAATGCATGAATGAATGGTAGACTTACAAATGTGTAAGATAGATTCTGGTAAGAAAAATTATCAAGCACAACACACTGAATGGCATAGCATCAGACATAGCAATTGACTAGATATAATCATTCCAATTCATGTCAGTGGAAAACATCAGACCGATAAGTGTGATAGACATTGAGTGTACATAAAATTATGTGTATCAAAATTGGATTTTCTATAATTAGCAATCGCAAAGTACTATTTGTGTACAATTGTTTGTGTTATGGTTTGAAATTCACATCTGGAAATTTCTAAAGCATAATGAAAAAAAGTTCAGCAAGGTATCTTAAATGTGATTGTTTGGATAATTTTTTTTTTATTGTCTATCTTATCAACTTGAGGTCAGGTATTAAGTAGGTTGGATATTGTTAGCGTGCTTCCCAAATTCGAAAGAAAGAAAATATAACATTTTTGTCTCGGGTGATTTATTTTGGTTATAGGATAAAGATATAGCATTTAACCAGCTGAAAGGGACACTCAAGAATTCCCCACATCCAACAGTTGCAAGCATTTTTTGAAAATGGGGACTTACTATATTCCAAACATTTAGTATTTTAGTACCATTGCAACAACTACTTGTGAAGCAAACAAAATGGATCCATTCATACCATCAACATAACCAGGGGACAAGCATAGAATCTTGTCAGGGATTTCTAGAACTTAAACATTTATTAGTACATTTTGAGCCAAACAAACACAGTGTGTGTGGCATTGTTGCACATTGAATATTGATAAAGAGAGCTATTGCATTTCTACCAAAAATGCTAGCAAATACTAAAAAATAAAGATCAACAAGGAAGATGCAGCTTTTAAAACATTTCATTACTATTTTTCTGGTCATTCATTAATTTTTATATACAAATCATAAGCCACTTTTGGTATATTTCAGAAAATAAACATTCTTGAAATTGGCCCTGCAAAGATACAAAAGTGGACAGTAATTTTATTAGGTTATTCATCATCAATTAAAACTAGGTACTGCCTAATCTATTTGCTTTTACCTAACACTCGCAAAGAAGTTCCTATTCCCAAGTAAATTATCATGCTCTTGGTGTACCTAGACCCCAGATTTCTATCACATATGATACTGCAACGGGGATTATGAATGATACAGTTCTTAGGCAAATGCTTATATATATATATATATATATATATAATAGGTTTGCTCTACTTCATGTATTGAGCACTTTACATAATTACTTTTACTCGTTTTGGAGGCTTTTTTTTATTTTTATTTTATTTTTTATTTGGACTCTGATCTTGAACTCTGGATGTTTGTTTTTGCCTCAATTTCATGTTCATAGTTCTTTCTTTTTTATTCCTCATTTTTCCTTGGGTATTGGTTTGTTCATCTACAAGCCGAAATACCCAGGGTTTTTCCAAGCAGTACCACTAATATATATATATATATATATATATATATATATATATATATATATTTGTCAATTAGCTGATTGATGTTACCTTCAGCATGCCAACTAAAGAGTTTTGTAATTTTTCAGGAGCGAAAGCAATAGTGATGACATTATAATGCCATTATGCAACTCAGTTTCATGTAATGGCAATCATCAGGCAGAAAAGTAATTTATTTCCGCCTGATGATTGTTGTTGCATGAAACTGAATTGTAGGTTGGCATTATAGAATTGATAATTATATTTGAGCTCTGTCAATTTTGGCATTGAGCCCTCACTTTATATCTTAAGCTTTAGCTTTTATTCTTATGAAAAGAAAATTATATATATCAAATGTGGTTGGTAAGACAAAATGTTCTAGCTAAAAGGAATTGCTTCCATACTTCAATAGGAATTATTAACTTGCAATGAAGTGGGGGGGGGAAAAGCTATTTTGTGGTAGCGGGTGACCTTCATATGAGGAGGTGCTGAAAAGTTCTTTGTCTTACCCAATTCCCAAAATATAACCAAACATTTTTTTTGATTGGGCCAAAAACTTTTGAACACCCTACTCAAACTTCTATTATAGAAATAATATATTAAAAACATATTTTAATTATTAATTCCTTTGTGATGTTTTACCTATAAAAGTATTCATTTTGTTGTGATTGTAACTGTCATATTGATGGAATAAACAAGTTTGAATGAAACCTTTACAATGGGGAAAACTATCACATACCTGTTTCAACTGTTAGCTAGCTTTATCTCTTGAGTAGTGAAATAAAACCTTTGATGTTTCTAATTCAGTAATCTCTAATTTAGCATTGCCATCCTATAAAAACTGCCAAGAAAAAATAACAAATGAAACCTGTTCTTTGTTTCTCTTTTTGTTTGATCTGTTTTTTTTTGTTTTTTTTTTTGTTTTTTTTTTTTCCCCTCCTTTACACCTTGGGCTGTTTACTCAGCAGGTGCTTATAGATAGCCAGGTTCATATTTCCTTGAAGATATTTGGGTCCAGGAATAGTTGCAGGAACTTGTGGTATGCTGTTGGTCTCAGCATTTGCTGCTCAACTGCCAACACTTTTGGGGGCCAGTTTGTGCAATATCCATTATACTCCTTTTGGTATTGGTTTTCTTTTCTACTGATATTGTTGATAACCTCACAAAAGTTTTTCTAAATTTAATAGGGTAGAAATAAGAAATTATATGCCAATGTTAAGCTTTATCTTGCAACTACAGAAAAGAGAAGATTTTTCTACTGGTAAGTTGTAATAATGAGTGCTGAAGTCTTATGTAGCACTACTTGGTTTTTATCTAGGGTTGCACATTGTGCATTGTTTTCCTCATAGTTAAAAAAAAAATGGCACAGATTGGAATTTTATATACTAATACATTTTGTCATTATTAATTACCAAGATTGATTTGGGTATTAAAAAAATTTAGAAATGTTTCAATAGTGACAGAAAATTCACCTTTATTTTGCTAATTTTTAATAATTGGTACACACACACACACACACACACACACACACACACACACATTTTTTTAAAAATTGGAAAAATACAATAAAAAAAAAAATTAAACATTGTCAATTCTTTTTAATCACACCTGTTTGGCGACATGTAAAATATCAGGTGGTTTGATGACTGCACAGAACTAGTTTGATTTCTATTTTGTGATTGCTAACACATATGCACACACACACACACACTGGTGCACAAGTTTTGGGCCAACTATATAAAATGATTATACACCTTTTATTAAGAAGTTAAGATTTTTTTATTGGCATGCTTTTATTGGTAGTGTCTGTGAACAGTGATTAGAAAATAACTCGTTCTCATAGGTACCATGTAACATAAGATACACCATTTTACTCAGCTTGAAGCTGAAAAAGGCTATGTAAAACTATTGGGCCAATGAAAGATCTGATATAATAAAGTAATGATAATAACCAAGTTTCTAATGAAATATTTTTCTACTTCACTACATCCAAAATTTGTGAGAAATTTTGGAGAAAGTCATTCTTCATCGTATTGCTCAAACCCAACCAGTTAATACCAGTTTTAAAATTAGTGGATTAATATGAGGTCATCTGCTAATTTCGTTGGTTCCAACTTTTAACCACTCATTAAACTGTGGATGGTAATTGTTAACGTTACAAGTCTAGTTTTGGTGAGGAACCATGATCAAAGAAATTATGGTGACTTGCCTTTTTCATAGCTGAATTCTATGATTAGTTTTATTGGTAACTTTAGAGAAATTCTAAAACAATAACCTTTGACTTCATAATTAGGCCAATCTAAGCTTGCACATCTGCACACTTATGGGCGTTTCCCCCAAATTTGTTTCTCTTATAAATAATCACAATGTCACAATCTTTTATGTAAGACTTAACTTGACTTTCTAATAAAATTTAATCATTCCAGGGCATTGTTATTGACTTGTTTATTTGAAGGGATCTTCTAGGTGTCGTGTCCTTCCTCTATCCCTTGTGACCCGTAAGAAAATTTTTCCATTTACACAAGCTCATTAGGTAGGTAGGTAGCTAACTGCCCTTATCTCTCTTGCTCTTGATATGCTCTGTGAGTGTTAAATTTTCCAAACCCTCCTTCCTCATGTATTGAAGAAATTGCTGCTTTCTTTTTCTGATTATAAGTGTTATTTTCTTACCATTTTCTTACTTGCTTCATCCATGTAGTTCTCAGCATCCTCCTGTTGCCTTCAGTTTCCTCTTCATCCATGGTGAGATTGTTCAGCATTCACTGCCATACAAGGATTGATATCACGTAGCAATTCAGCACTCTTTTCTTTCTTTCAGTACATTTCTAATTCAAAGGCTGTGTGAATGAGATGACTTATTAAAATTATATCAGATTGTCAGCATATACTAAATTTTCTTTTTATATAGTCAGATGATATCTCAACAGAATTAATCAAAAATGTATTTTTAAGCTGAAATCATTAGCCTAAGATAGTAATATTGTCGAGAAAGCAAGTATAAAAAATACAAATTGGCAATCTTATTTTCTTTTATGTAATTGAATATTTATCAGATGTATGCAATATCTGATGCAAGTGGAAGTAAAACATGGAAATCTCCACTTTTCAGTAGTAAAATATATATCAAATACAATCAAGTATAGTAAGTATTTAAAAAGTAAGGTTATTAAAGGCTAATATCAACTTTGTGTTTATCTTAATTGTAAAATCTTTTTATGGCACTCGCTACATAGTATACAATTACACACCCACTAAGTGACAATATCAGATGAGAAAAACAAATTCTTTCCATGGCTTTGGTAGAGGTTATACATCTATACTGGGTTTAACCATAAAAGAATTAATTCCCATTGGTTATGATTTCAAGTGGGTTTTGTTGAAGTTAGCTTGTGGAATGTAAAATTAAAATGTGGAAACTTGTTGCTTGGCTTATGAAAGAAGACTTCCCTTTTTCTTAGGTGTCTGTATGAATCTCTTCAGGTTGGCCTTTGCTTATCTTTTCTCTTTGACAGATTTAGAAACCTACATTATCAACATTTAACAAAATCTGATATATTTACTGTTTTTTCTTTCTTTCTTTAATTCTTTCATTTTAGCCTGAAAAATCTTGTTTCTTAGAGCATACATGACTTAGCATTGATTTTTTTTTTTTTTTTTTTTTTTTCTTTTTTTTTTTTTTCTTTTAAATAAAATCAAGGGAGTGCTGAAAAGTTCTTGACTTGACCAAATGAATAAATATACTTTCTAATTTTGTTTTAAAAATTGTTGCTTATATAATTTTCAAAATGTAATAAAATTAATGGCTCAGAAGATGAGTTCATAGAAATTTGAATCCGGTCTTGATGCTTGAAACTTTTAAATGACAGCATAATTTTGACAAAATAATTTTGGACACTTATAACTTAAATACTTTTAGTATATTGGTTTTAATCTCTGTGTAGGAACAGATAAGTAAATATTTAAATTTTATTTGTTACTATTAATGCTCTCTTAAAGTGTTTATCTCTCAGAAATACCCTAATTTTTTTTCTTTTGTTTCCTCTTTATCATGGTTTTACACATGCACACACACAAAATATATATATATATATATATTGTAGAGAGAGAGAGATATAATTATTTTCTTTTTAAAAATATGATTCCATCATGACACAAATTTCTGTTTCAAAACTGAAACTAAAATTGTAAATTTAATTGTAAAAATTAAACATAAAATCCAGAGTTTTGTTCTAGTGTCAAGTGATGCTAGGAATAACTTTCTAAGAAATTTACTTAATTTATAAGCACAATCTTAATATTTTGAGTTGTTAGGTTTAAGGAAAATTCAATCTACTTTGATTAGGGGTGGTTGGGTTTTAATTTCCCTAGACAAACTTGCATATCAAATATGTTACTTACAAAGTCAGGTTAAGTTTAGGTGAGGTGGGAGTATCCTGCTCACGAGCATAGACATCCGTTTTAAGTGTGTCGTTTGAGTTTTCAATGACAAAATTTTAACATTTTTATTTATCCGCTTAATTCCTATTTTTATACAGAAATATTTTCTAAAAGGGTCATCAGTAAGTCATATTTTTAATATCTAAATTTTATTCCTACAGATTTAAAGTACCATTCATCCTAATAGATTATATGGTGCTTTTACCAATGAATATTTTAGAATTTAATTTTGTATTTAAAAAAAATTCTTAATTAATGATCAAGCATAAATATGTATGTTTCATCATCTCTCTTTTTTTTTATTATGCACTACTGTTTGTATTGAGCACTTTTTTTTTAAAAAAATAATGGCTAAGAACACCGGATTATAAATCTTGCTGTTCATTCTTATTTTATATATATATATATATATATATATATATATATATATATATATATATATATATATATATATATATATAGTGATTAGAAAGGTGACTTAATGGCCTGAGGGAGGCAATCCCTGTACATGGCACCTTTGGAAATTCTGAAAACATCCCATGGCTTAATGGAAATGTTCAGAAGCTGTTGATGATTTTGCTCACACATAAATTGCTGAGGGTTTGGGCATACTGGTTTTGTTTAAAAAAAAAAAAAAAAAAAAAAAAAAATTACCACACTAGATTATGGGCTCTCTCCCAGAAACTGTAACTAAGGTTTCTTCAGAATTGGCATCTGTAATGGGGTTTGACTGACCACCCTGGCAAACTGGTTTCAGTTTGACTATTTAAATGGCATCACCTTAAGTGACTTGAAATGGGTTCCATCAAATGTGAGGACACCAGAATTAAACATAATGAGTTGCATAAATATACACAGAACAATTCTTGAAAATGAATGTAACAACATTTGAAAGTAGTTGCAAAAATAAAATATTAAATTGGCAAATTTACCGATAACATAAAACAACTAATTTGGAAATTTTTGAAAAATTTGTTAAAAAATTTGATAGACAGAACTTGTCAATATTATTTAACCAAACATGTATGAAATTATATATTTATTATAAGTCAATCAAATAAAATGATTTGAAATCATCATAAAATGGAGTCATACTCCTTACATATTGAAAAATTGCAGTGATAATTTGGATAATTTTGAGTAAAATATATTTAATTTATACTTTTCTTATAATTTGGGTGCTTCTAAAATATTGCTCTTCAAGATTTACATAAAAGAATGTTACATCTTTCTAAGAACAAAAGTATATCGTTTGACACATTTATCAATACAGAAAAAATGCTTTTCTTTGGTCATCTCAGTTGTTAATATAAAATCATTGCTACTAGTGTGTATGCACTTTTCTACGATCATTGTGTTTGTGTAAATATATACTTGATTTAAAATGCATAATGTTTGTGTAATGTATTAATATTGTAGATGTATAATTTTTGCTTATTATTCTGTGTTTTGAGTGTTTTGGTGTCGGCTGCAAAGAATCACAGCTGGCATACATCTGAGGCAAAACTCACTTTTTGGTCTTATAATTCTTATAACCCTTTTTCTTTCTCTCTTTGCAATTGTTTATCTAACCTCATTACTTGTAAATTTCTATCTCAGCAATATTTTGTTTTTTCTTTTTCTCCCACAGGAAAACTAATTTTATAAATAAATTCAATATTTTTGTTATAAAAATCCTTTTAGTATTAAACTTCAATTATTTATTTATTTTTTTTCCCTGTCCTTATTAGAAAAGTTTCAACTACTTAGCATTTTTGTCATTGGTAGATAAGTATTTTGAATATATACTTCTCCTCCAGTTGTTAACTGTACCTTTTGTCTATCAAATTGGATAGAACCCTTAATATATACAAGTTCAAATAATATTCCCTTTTTTTACACATTTTTATAAGAGCTAAAGGAAATCCATTCCCACAACATTATCAATGCAAAAATAATCTTTATTACAAGACTAATATTTTATTCAGCTTTTTTTAAAATTGTGACATAACTTTTAAAATTGTTTTTAATGCTTCCATTCAGATTTTTGCGAGTGATGTAATGAATAGCAGCTCAAAATGAGAAATTAGTGAGCTGAGTTTAAATTCCAGTTGGGTTCATTACATTCACTTACATGTAAATACCCTTATGAAAGGTATGAATCCATCTCCCCTCTCCAGCTATGGCTTAAATAGTAGGACTAGTATCTGGAAAAATAATTATTCTAAAAACAAAAAAAAGCCTTATTCTTACAATCTAAACTGTTTCAGCTTTAAATAACTCACAAAGGGTTAAGCCATAAAAAAAAAAAGTCTGTTTTAGATTTATAAAAAAATAATTTTTTACCAATGATTGCAGAGTGCAAGAGTTAATATATTGGTATTTATTGGTATATTATAGAATTAGTTTGATTTTTCCTGCTTCTTAAACACTGTCCACAGCTAGATAGCCACACTTTAAAGTTTTTGAAATTAAAGATTTTCATGTGGTGAAATACTCTTCTTTACACAGCAAAAATCGAAATTTTATGTTATTTAATTTCAGATTAATTAAAAGTGGATGGCATTAATCATTTTTAGGCTTGTAATTTAAAGTTTGGATTATCATAATTTTAAAGTTTGATAATTCTCTTCTCCTTGCTGATTAATTACCGAGTAAAACTTTCTCTGTATTAAGGATGGTGTCTTGTTTTCATGTTGGCTGTTGTATTTCATATAAAACCTGTTTGAAATAGCATTTCAAATGCTAGCCTGGCTTTTGATAATCATATTTTCAAAGTAAAATACAAAAATCTTAATGATGAATTGGACAATTTCAAATTATGAAGTCTGTGACCTTGACACAACAATTTTGAATAAAGAATTTCATTTGAATCTTACTTGTTTAATTTCATTATAACTTTATTGCTTTTTGTCTGACTTTATCCATCAAAATGCAGATTAACTTTCCTTCATTCTATTTAGTCTGTGAATTTATATATGGTAAACAAAATTAGTTTTTGGATTTATAGCAAGACAGAAATAGGAAGTTACACTTGGATGTTTTATGCAGTTTTGTCAGCCAATTTCTGGAAAGCCAGAGTATTAAATAAAAAGAAAACCCTTTTTGATATTGACTCATATATATTAGATGTCTGATTGTAAATATGTTCAGATAAATTGTTTGAATGAAATGTTCTTTGGTGTTTTATTCTTTCTATCCACCATTGCAGTTTGTTTGCATTTGTTCTCCTTTACAGAAATGAACCCAAATATAGAACATTTACAGAGATATTCTTCTAGTCTGAATAAAATATGCCTACTGTATAACCTCTATCCAGTCTTTAGGGACTCTTTTAGAGAAGGAAAAAGAGAAGCCTTGATTACACAAGGCTTTTCATCATATCTTTTTTACAATTGAGATTAGCAAGTCATTCTTTCAATGATTGGTTAACAGCTTCTTCTGTTCATCATAATGTGAATTGAGACTATCTTACAACCTAGCATGTCATTTTCCTGTCCCAGCTTTGGTATTTTTATTTTTCTGCATATTACTGCTTTAACCTACTTATATTTCCTCTCAAGTAATTAATTTATAAAGCACTCCCTCTGCAGGTATTTCCTGTGGAGTTCAATAGAAATTCTTAAAAGGAAGAGCAGAAGTTGTTTAATGTTTCTTTCTGTTTTTTTTTTTTTTTTTTTTTTTTTTTTAATTACATAAAATGTTCAAGTAAATAAGCTAAATTGGCATTTTTATGCAGGTCAACTTTATTTTTGCTATGTCCTTTATTTTTGGCAGCTTTGCTAGTTTTAAAACAGCTATTTACTGTAATTATTTTCTTCTCAAAATACATAAAATGAAAACAATTTTTTTTTTTTTTCTTTTTCTTTCAAAGACTAACTTTTTGGCTTGTTTTCAAAATATTTTGACCTACTTTTTCTAAATGTATTTGTTAAATTTGTTAGAATTTGAGGCTTTTTTGGGTGTCATCAAGAGGAGGTTAGTGCCAACATTTCAAAATAAGATCATATGATGGCCAGACTGACCTCAAACTGAGTAATACATTTTGGCCATCATATGATCTTATGCTTAATTTAATCATTTTTCTCTGTCTTTCTATATTTTTACATGTGAGTTAATGATTGAACTTTTGTTTTACTAAAGATCTGTGTGTGACCATTTAGCCATCAACTTGTGGCTTTATTTATTAAAATAATATTTTTTGGCTGACTGCTGACCTCATTGGCTTTATGAAGTGATTTCTTTTGCTCATACTGGACTCTATTCATTCTTTTTTTTTTTTTTTTTTTTTATAAGAGCATGTTATTTTAAGAATCTGTCAATTTTTTTTCATTTACTTTGGTTTCTCTTGTTTTATCACTCAGTCTTTTCATGATAAATATGATTTTTAAGGTTTTTTTTTTTTTTTTTTTTTTTTTTTTTTTTAAGGAATTAAATATTTCATGCCATTAACATGTGCTTCTTGCCACACCCTGACATTTGCATTTTATGTGTGTGTGCTGTCTTTACTGAAGATCCCCCCACCATAGACTATTAAAAGAAGCTCTGCTAATTTCCCAGTTTTACTCCTAATGAGTTTCTCTTGCACATGTTTTACCTTCAAGAGAAAATCAATGTTAAATATTTGCCAGATGTAATCGCCCTGTTTCTTATATACACAAATACGTGTCAAGTAATACCTTTCCCTATTCCTTTATAGAGAAAAACATTAATATTCTTTCTTTAGAGATAGTATAAGAACTTTCTCTTAGTCTCATACACACACACACAAGCAGTGATTTAAATATTTTAAAAATTCTTCACGAAAACATTGCCTCCAAATTTAGTGATTTTTATTTTTTTTTAAATAAACATACACACATTATATATATATATATATATGAAATGAAATATTACCATGAACTTTTAAAGTGTGTGTGTGTGTATATATATATATATATATATATATATATAGTCATTTACAAACACTGTTTTGCTGTATCACAGCTCTTCAATGTGGCTAGACACTCAATTGCTTCAAGCCAGGATTGAAACTCGACTGATCCGACATCAGTTGGAGACTTTTACTCAAGGCTATCTTGCCATACTCATGCTACTGAGAAAGGGAATTTTTAATGCATTGTATATGTGATATAAGCATTGTCAGATGCCAGACTTCATTAAAAATATTTAATAAAATCTAACTTTCATAATAAACTAACAGGATAAATTTTTTTTTTTTATTATACAAAATGCCAGATTGGTGGTTTCTTTACTTCTTTCTATTTCTCTCCCAGAAGAGCATATAATCCTGCATACTTCTTACTAAATCTCTCACCCAATTACTTTTTTAATATTTGACAGTACAAGTTTAAGTTTGTAAAATATAAAAGGTGAATTAAAAATAGATCTTAACTACATTCCATTTTTCAAGTTTCAGTTATCCAGAAAAATTGCTGGATAACTTTTTTCAGATGCTTGAAAGCAACATTATTTATACATGTTTTCTTGACATGATTTTAAACAAACATTGAGAAAGTTGATTAAAAACTAATCACTTGATAACTTCCGCTGTTAAATTATTATTTGAGTATACAGCAATAATAGAATATTGATTTGATCGTATATCATACTGTTATATCAGTTGATAGATCTATTGTTTTTTATTTGTAAATTTCTATATTCTTGCATCCAGTCAGTCCATTAACTTGCATACCAATCAAAGTTAGCAAATAGGTTTTTGTAGGGTGGGACTGCATGGCCCCTCATCTACCTTTTTGCTATTTTTTTTCACATTGCTGAAGGAGGGAATTAATTGCTTTCTCTTCTTTTTGAATTCAAAGTTGTCCTTCTCTTAAACTAGTTGCAAACCAAGGCTAGATAGCATAGTCTTCCTCGGTCTTTTCCCTATAGTTGGGGGTAATATGGCATTAGTACAAAGTGGACACATTATCTCTGCTGGAATTTGAACTCTGCTTGCCAATTTCATTTTCTGAGTTGTCAGCTGTTCGGTGTCAATTTAATATTTTAATTGTGTATAATTGTTACAATTCTTTGTCTTACCATTAAAGAGATAAAAAGAATTTTCTTCATCTGTAGGATTATCAAAATAACAAATACCAGCTGATTTACAGTATTTTGCTCAGTTTGTAGAATTTGTCTGTTAATAAATTCCTAAATTACATTTTCAATATAAAAAAAAAAAGAAAAAAAAAAAAGGAAATGAAACGTTATTTTCATGATATCCATGAAAATAATGTTTCATTTCCTTTTTTTTTTTTCTTTCTTTTTTTATTGATGATAGAAAATAATGTTCTGGTATTTTTTGTTATTGGCAGTATTTCAGTTCCTGTTGGTTAACATGTAAGAAAATCCTGCATCAAAGCTAGAAATAGCAACAATATCCAGCAATGACACAATCATACAATAATATGCCGTTTATGAGAAGAAAAAAAGATTTTCTAAAGAAGTAATGAATTTTTTATTTATTAATCTGAAAGATTTTTATCACTTTAAATATTCCTTTTGTTTGTTTGGATACAAAACTGAACAGATATGATAATTTTAGCAGATCTATGACGAGTATGATTTCACTGAAAAGCACTGTTCAGACCTTGTTTGATCAGCACTGCTTCATGGTTGACTCAGTTAAGATGTGTCAGATCTAATGACAGTTACTCTCTGCCCAGAGGTATCACAGGTTCGAATCCTGCCAGAGAATGCATATTTTTCTTTATTAAGATGTCTCGAATATTCAGGCCAGTAGATGAAAATAAGTATAATGTTTAATAAATAAACTGAGTAGATACTCAAATGTAAGTATCAACTAAAAATAATGTTTAAAATGATAAAAATATATAAAAAGTGCAACAAATACCCCCTGCTTGTACCTCTCTGAAATATGTCATATCATGGTAAGACATTAGCTAGATGAAGATGCCATTGCCACTGATGTCTTACCATTAGGTAGGAAGTATTTTTCCTATGCGCAAATACCCTTGGGGAAAGGTATGAATCCATTTTATGGGTTGAATACCAGGACAGACTGGGTCCTGTCAGCAACCAGTCTATCACAGAGAAATGGTAATGTACTGTGTGGTTAATCTTCTGCCTCGTCAGTCATGTATCAAAAGAGATTATGCATGGCACTTAATTGACTGAATCGCTTTTAACATCACCTCATTGATTATCAACTGTATGGTGATGACCTGCAGGTGTGTGTTTTTTTTTTTTTTATTTTTTTTTTTTAACCATTCATTTGTGTGTTTGATTATGTTCTTGGGCTAAAACTGGTTTGCTTCAGCAAATTTAGAAGAATGCTTGCTATATATACTATCTTTTGCAAACTATTGTCAAAATTCATGGCCAATGAAATTAATCCTTGGAGACTGAATATTATTGCTTTCAGGCTACACAATGTTAAATTTTGCAATAGTCTACAGTAGAACTGATAGTCTATCATTGATATAAGTATTCTAACCTTTTATGGTATTAATACTTGAATTTTTCACACCTGACAAGATTTTTCTCTCTCAAAATCTGTTTTCTGCTTCCTTGCTGAAGTAGGGTAAAGAGCCTCTTATTTTATGAGTCAAGTATTTTACAGATGACAAGTTTTTTTTTTGTTTTTTTTTCATTCAGTGCATTAACCTTTGTAAAGTTAAAATAGTAAAAAAAAAAAAACGAAAAAGACATTCTTTCCCCCCATATACAGAAAATTTTTAGGTTTCTGGGAACATAAAACCAAAGAAATAGGAGCTGCCATTATAATCTCTGATCTCATGGGAAAAGGAAAATCTTGTCTGATTCTCATACTAACAAGACTAAATCCCTTCCTTTGTCTCTGTTTTGGAAAATGACTATTCTATGACAAATGTAGATATGTTGACATAATTATGTACCTAGCTGTGTGTTTGTATCAGAGTAAGAGGTTGGGGGAGGAAGACATCTGTAAATTTGAAAGCAATTGGTTTGCTTGGAGTTATTATAGACTGGGCTGTTATCATACAGGGACTGGGTGATGAGGCTAGTGTGGTTGTAATCTCTCTCTCAGCAACATTAT
>OZ010590.1:17476021-17531021 GCA_963932145.1 Acanthosepion lycidas | reverse complement strand
AGAATATCAGAATATAGACAAAGAAATTCTCCCTATCACACACACTAAATTTGTTTTTGATAATGACTGCAGTACTCAAATTCTTGAACAAAAATAACAAGATATGAACTATAGGCAGTTTAACCACAACTCTAAGCCCAATACTTAACACCTTATGCAAAAATTTTAAAAATATACTAAAAAATTAGGCAGACCTTGTTGATTATTTTTAATCAAGTGTGCATATATATATATATATATATATATATATATATATATATACATACACTCAATCCACTATTTTAAGAACTAATATTCACATGGCTGACTTGAAGGGCATTGGATTGTTTGCCACAATTCCTAAACACTGTTGAAGTGCTTGGCTGAACATTACTTGTGAGGAAATCGGCTAGTAGAAAATTGTGAATTGAGGAAATTGGTAATCAGTAGCCAAGGAAAAGATGATAAAGAAATAAACAATATGAATCTTGCCTAAAGTGATAGCTGGGAAACATCTGTTAGAGAACCAGTAGCCATCCATTTGAAATGGGAGAGCAAAAAAGGAAATGGCATTCCATGGAAATTGGCCATTTTCTTTGGATTATCTCATGGGAGAAAGTGAAAGGCAATGCTAATGACTGCTTGGAATGAAGGGTTCTTCAGTTGGAGCAAGGGGAATACTCACTTATTTTCAAGACCCTTCCATAACGAAAAAACATTTTTACCTCTTAATTGCTGGTGTTCCCAGGTCCACCCTGCCCCGGGGTGGTAGCACCTGTTAGGATCCCAGCCATGGGCAAATAATTACCCCTCCCCTCTCCAAAAGCGGTCAAAAAGCTATGAAAGTGTAAAAATAGGTTTTAATATTAGCAATACATTATTTGGAAAAAATTACCAGCAGTACATTTTGGAAAAAAAAATTTATTACCAGCAACAAAAATCTTGTCAACATTATAAATAACCTATTGAGCTTGATATGTTGTGAGCCAAACCGAACTTGCATGTAAAGTGCAAGAAAGTAAGTTTGGCTTTAAGTAATTCTTGTTGTGAGTATGCTGACTGATTTGTGGCCCAACTCACTTTGCCAAAATCTGACCAAATTATCATACATCTGATTGGGGCAGGGAATTTCTTAGAGAGGGACTGATAACTTTTCAGTAACCTTGTGTGTGCACACACGCATATGTGTTACACATACACATGTGAAACTGGCAGTCCTTTTTTACATTTCTTAATTCATATTATAGTAGCTCTACACTGAGCACTGTTTTTAAACCAATACTGTGATAGCCAGTTTATCATTAATACCACATGTGTTATCTATTAGTATTATCATGTACATAAAATCTGGAAATTTAGAAGGTGCCCTTGAAGTCTGGACACACAGGCAAAAATGCATATTTTCAAGAAATTTTCAATATTTTATTGAATTGGAATATTAACAAATAACCTTTTCAATATGATTGCCATCATTTGTGATGCAAAGGTTGATGCGCTTTGTAAGATTCATGTGAACTCTGTACAATAACTCAACATTGCCATCAATTTTAGCATATTCACTCTTTATGTTCAGTCAAGTGTGTTGCATCTGTGATTTTCATTGAGTACACCTCCTTTAGCAGACCCCCAGAAAAAGAACTTGATTCTTTCTTTTGACAAAACCATGTGGAGGTAAAAAAAAGAAAAAAAAAATTATAGAGATTTCCTGTTTCTAGACTTTACGGATATCAAGTATATTAAAAAAAAAAAAAAAAAAAAATGGATAACTAAAACAATAATTTTTTAAAAATTTTAATTCAGTAGTACAAATAGATCTTTACTGAAATTTATGCAAAAAAAAAAAAAAAAAAATAGCCATAAGTTATAAAAGGCTGCCAACATGGTTAGTGGCAAGAACATTTAAAATTTCCAGTACCTCTAGATTGACAGAAATCATCTTTGAAATAACAGAACTGTGTTATAAATGAAAGAAATTTTCATCATTTTCTTTTCTTTTTTTTTTTTCCTCTATCTGTCTACTGGGAAAATAGATTTGTTAATGAAGGAAAAAAAATTTTTTTTTTTTTTTTTCTTTTTAGTTCTTTATTTGGGTCTGAAAAAATAAAACGAGAACATTCTAAGCCATTGTCCTGTGTGTATTTCAATACTGCATGTTTTAATGTTTTTGGGAAGACCATGTCTTGAAAATTCCCCAAATAGCAGACTTTGGTGTGATTTCCTTTTGGAAAACGAGTTTGCAGCTTCATCAATTTAATCAGTCATGTCTTTCCATCAAACTGCCAAATTGCTTTTCATCTATAGCTGATCGTAAATGTTTTAACTCTTTTAAGTGCTGAAAAAATTCTTTCACTTTTAGTGTTTGCAGTGGATGCTAAGAAAATCAGTTTGATGTGCTTTTAAGATTTTTTAATTTAAATTGGTGACATTTTTTAGTATGGAAATTTAACACTAATTTTCTTTAGTCTTCATTAAAAAAAAATCTTCCAAAAATAAAACATACTTTTCTGAAACTTTATTTGAGGAATATTAGCTAATTTGAAGTATAATTAATCTGATTTGAAACAACTATTACTTATTTTTAGTTTAAGATATTGTAGAAATACATTTTTAGCCCAACAGTAGCTGTTTATTTAAGGAGTTAACATTCTGACAGATCTAATATTTTCTACAGAGGCCATATGTGAAAAAACTTAATCAAGTAAATGACATCATTGCCTTTTTATATAATATTTAAGTATACAGTAATCTTAAAAATTAAGGAAATTATTCTCTGTAATCTAACATTTACCGACATTAATAAATTTTGGCTTTAAATTTATTGCATTTATTTCTTGTGTTGTGTAGGATCTACTATATTCATAAATATGGCTGTTTATACTCTTAAAGAAAATTCCAAATTTAAAAAAAAAGCTGGAATTGATGGCATATTAATTTTTTCCAATTATGCTTAGTGAATATAACTCTCACTTAATATTATCATCTATTGTTAAAATTTTCACATTTTATAAATAAAAGTACTAAAAATATATTAATGTTATAGTTGAAGAGAAGTGTTGTGATTTATTTTCAAGAAAATGAAGTTAGGCATTAGTTCAAAGAAAACAAAAACATCAGGAAAAAAATGTGATTTACTTGAGTCTTGTGTGTCATTATTATTGGTCTGAGTGGGACCCCATTGTATTTTTGAAGGCTTCTTTTTTAATTTCTCTTGATTCATCATTTTTCTACTTTTGGTTATTTTGACTGGTAACACAAGTCGATATTCTGTATGATATTTGCTGAATTAGCTTGAATTGGTTATCAGAAAACTTTGGAAATAGAAATGGAGTGAAGTCAAGTGTATAAACAAAGTACATTTACTTATTTTGATATATACTGGGTGTAGTGGGTAAATTGTCCTCATTTTATATCTTTAATTTCACGCATGCACATTGTTTTTGTTGACTGCACAGTATAGTAGGGTCAGTTGGGCACCATCTGTAAGAAAAAGAGAGCACTATGACATGATTCCAGAAATTTGGAAATGGCATGCTGTACTGCTTGACATTCGAACTGGTAGCTCCAAGACAAACATTTCAGAATGTTTGAGTGTCAATCTGAGGACAGTACAGAGCATTTGGAAAGAGTTGGATGAGTCTAATGATGATTACAAAGATATTTTGAATGATCACTAGTGATAGCAATGTTATGCCTCCAGTCATCTTTCCACAAGGCCTCACTCAACATGGAGGCCTACATAAAGTACCTTGAGGAGATAGTGCTGCCCTGGGTCCAGAGGGTGGCTGCTGGAAGACCCTATGACTGGCAAGAGGACTCTGCACCATGCCACACAAGCAGGACAACCTAGTCATGGCTGTCAGGCAATTTCTGCAACTACATCCCTCCCCCTTACATCTGGCTGCCTAACTCCCCAAAGTGTAACCCCTGTGTAGGGCACAGTTGAATGAAAGACCAACAAACTCCTTGTAACACCAAAGATGAACTGAAGGTAAGGATTATGGCAGCATTCGCCAACTTAAACAGAGACACCATCCAGAAGAGTTGCAGGAGATTCTGAAGCCGTCTGGGGGCCGTGGTTGAAGCCAATGATAATTTTATTAAATAAATTTAATCTTTTAGTATTTAAAGTTATTTGTAATTTTGGTAAATATATCTGTTAAAATGAGATGTCGGTGTTATTTTCATTTTTGTGTAATTTAGATAACAATTTATCCATCATATATAGGTGGCAAATGAAAATTTGTTCACAAGTCACTGTTTATAGCCATCAAAATGATCAGTTTCAGAAGTGGGATTGTCAGGTGTTATTTGCCATCTCACTGGACTTATTCAACCTCTACAGCGAATCAATTCTGAGAGAGCTGGAGATCCTACCAGGATTCATCATTGGCAGCCACAAAATTAACAACATAAGATATGCAGATGACACGGTGTTGATAGCAGACACAGAAAGAAAATTACAAAATCTCCTGCAGAAGGTAGCAAAGGAGAGCAAGAAGGGACAAAGCATAAACTATAAGACAGAATGCATGGTCATCACTAAAAAGATGAGCCCAAAATGTGATTTACAGGTCGGGGATTAAAATATCTGGTAAGTGTTCTGACAGAGGATTATAAGTGCAATGCTGAAATCTGAAAACTATTGGGATGGCCAAAGATGCATTCCAAAACCTAGACAGAGGATTACGAGACAGGAGGATTTCATTGGTAACAGAAAATAGTGCTGAACTGCTACATGATATCTGTCCTCCTCTATGGCTGTGAATGTTTGACAGTCTCCTCAAAGATGAAGAAAGGAAGCAATGCGGGTATGGTTCTACAGAAGGATGCTGAGGATACCATTGACCAGACATGTGAGCAACAATGAGGTTTTGGAGAGGTTGCAAACAAGGAGGAAGGTTATACTTAACATTAGGAAGAGGCAGCTGAAATTTCTGGGACATGTAATGAGAAAGAAAGGCTTGGAAAATTTGATTCTCACAGGGTGGATAGAGTGAAAGAGAAAAAGGAAAGCAATGCATGATATACCTAGCAGGCTTAAGCAGGTGGATGACTGAACAGGGTTTGGGAGAAGTAGCAAAAGGACAAAACATTGAGACCTTCAAGGGATAGGTGGAAGTGGAGAGCCATGATAGCCTACGTCCTGAAGGGACATGGCCCATAGAAGATTGTCAGATCGTTGTAGAGCTGTTATCTGTCAAAACTGGGTTTGGTCCTAAGGAAGATAGAAAATGTGTGAAGTTTATGACAACAACGTGACATGCTCGGCTAGTTTTTATGGTGACATTCCTTCAGCAGTAGTTTTTAATCTTTAGTATGTTCTGTCTTGAGTCCTTCCTGATTCAAGTCTGTTTGTGAAATTATTTGATTGGCTGAAATTCTTTTTGGGGCTCCTTATTTTATATATAGCGGAAGTCATGTGTGAATCCTACTTCATTTATCGTAGGCTTTTCCTACAAATTATTTAGCTGCTGGACTGTCAATATCTGGTGTTTTTTGGTGTTTAATCTTTTCATCTTCATTCTCTTTATTTGAGAAAGAAATATATATAGAGAAAAAGAGTGAAAGATAAAGAGATAAGGATTTTAAGGGAAAGCAAATGATTTGTTTTAATTTGAATCCTTTTCTGTTTGTACATTTTTACTTTTGTTTTATTTTATTGGACTCTCCACAATTCCAAATGAAAATGTACCCATGTGATAAAGGAAAATTAACATCATTGTATACCTTTAAAGAATTCTTTCATTGGGTTTTTATGAAAGTTATGCTCTGCCTAGCTTTGATAGCTTTTTGGGAGGGTGGACTTGTATTTCTTTCTTTTATTTAAAATAAAACCCTGTAAAAAAAAAAAAAAAAAAAAAAAATTACTATAATTAGTAATAAAAAAAAAAAAAAAAAATTGGGGAGCAAATCCTCCCTTCCCCCGATCACACATCCCTGTTATTAATAAAAGAAATTAATAATTACTCTGCTTTATTTCCTTCATCTTTTGATTTGAAGTCTTGGAATTTATTCTATTAATTATTCTATGGAAATGACCATAAGACCATTTCTAAGTTTCCAATCTAAAATATCAAAAATATTAACTGCCATGAGTTTAAATGGGTTAGTAAGATAGTTTTGAATGAAAAAAAAAAATGATAGAAATGTTCTTTTTGCTGCAATCTTTTAATCTGTCTTCATTTGTCACCATTTTATGTAAGTCTGGTTTGTCTCAGATTTGTAGACATCATTAAAATTCTCATGTACAATTTTGACCCATAATGAAATTGAAATTCAAAGTAGGATAATTTCAAAGAATTTAGTCATAATACAGTCTTGTTGAAATCAATCTTTGTCAACCAATTATATATTTGTGGCAACAATCTTAACAATAAAATCCTAAAAATGTTTATTATTATTGTTATTACTATTGTTATTAATATTAATAATACAATATTAATATTATTAATAATTTTGTAAAAAGAAAAAAAAAAAAAAAAGAGCCTTTAGGTCTTTGATCAGAGTTTAGGGTTTGTTTTTGAAGAGCAGACAATTTTTAAAATTTTTTAAGTACTTGATCTATCCAAACATTGAGGCTTTTAATATTGGTTACCATACTTCCACATTTGCTTATATACTGTCATAAATAATCTATAATGGATGAGGTTCCAATATACATTTGTATAATAAATTCTTTTTTTATTTTAGACAAGTGTTGTCTGTCATTGTTTTAATATTGAGAATATACTTTTTATATTGTAATATTCAGAAAATATTACATAGCCACCATAATTACACTTTTCAAAGTTCATTCTGTTTTTACAAAAAGAATTAAATGAATACTAATTAAAAAAAAGAATTATTAAATCAAAACAACAAATCAGCATTTTGCTTTTTTGAAATTATGAAGCAAAGGTAATGTTGGAAGATGCCATTGCCTTTGTGGGAAGTATCAGGTTTTATTTTTTAATTTTTTTGTCCTCTATATGCCAGTTGTCTGGTGAGACACTCATAAATTAGGCAATTTTATCACTTATTGCTCTCTTGACTTTTGAACTGACTTGACAAGTGACACCTCCCCCCCCCCACACACTTTTCAAAATCCAGTGAAATAATTATTAAATCAACTAAATTTCATTGATATTAGTAGTTGAAGTAAAAGATAAACTTGATGATACTATTTTCTTTCAATTAGAACTTCACAATTTTAATTATAGAAATAAGTTTGAATTATTTTTTATAAAAATAGATTGTTCATTGCTATGTTTTTTTTTTTTTTTTGACACCTGCTTAGTCAAGATAAACAAGATATAAATAGTACTGCTTTATGTGGACAATTTAGAATTGTGTGTGCAAAATATGAAAGGGTTTATCTGGTTTTGAACAAAAGATGACATTTATGCCATATTTTGGGTATTTACAATACAATTGGGATAGTTATTTTCAGTTCGTTTTAGAATTTTGAAAACAGTCTTGAGTAATAAGTTGATGGGAAGTATAACATTTTAACCTACTTTTTACTTATTCTTCATAAATATATATTGGTTTTGGTTTAAGGTAGGTCCTTGAGTGATTGGTATATGTCAGTAAAGAAGCTTGTAGGATTTTTTGTATATGGAGTAATGTGACTGATAGGATTTTTGAAGAAACATTTTTTTTTTTTTTTTTTTTTTTTTTGTGCATTATGTAAAGTTTAAAAAAAATTGAAAGTATTGGCTTTAATATGTTCACACACACACACACACACACACGTGTGTGTGCGCATTGATTATATACTTGATCAATAATATTTATGCCTTTTTAATCTTTATAATAGCTATCCAATTTATTAATGCCTTTTGTGGCTTATTTCAGGAGGCCCTGCACAGAGAGCAAATGTTGGAACAGAAACTCTCTGCGTTACAGGACCTTGTACAACACACACAAGAAGCATCAGAAAATGGCTGGCAGGTAAATAAATTTAAAAAAAAATTTCCTTGGAATTCAATTAAAAAAAATCTTGTGGCAATTTTTAATTCAATGTGTAGCATACTGTTTAAAAAGTTGATTACTTGGAGTAAATCTGCATTCTTATTTGTGGAAAAATTCAAATCAGCTTTTTCCCATGTTGACATTTTTAATTTACTTCATAGAACTTTAATGATGCATATGATAAAAATTAGTGAAGGTTTTCAAAATATCCAAGTAATATTATTTAATATATGAAACCTTATTTTTAGTTGCTTAATTCCTTAGAGAGTAATGTATTAGTAGTTTTTATTTTATTTTTATTTCATTATTTATTTTTTTCATTGTTGTAAAAGACTAAAAAGTAAATAAGTTTCAGTGTTTTAATTTAATTATAATTTTATTAATTGATTTGTGCATTCTAATATCAGTCTCTGGTATAATTGGGACATACTTCTGTTAATATAGATTTTTTTTTTTTTTTTTTTTTTCTTTTCTTGGTGATCCACTAGAGATTTACTTGGGTTTTACTTCAGTGATTTTAATCTTTTTTTTTTTTTTTTTTTTTTTTTTTTCTGATTAATATCAAATTCTCATGTAAACATATCCAATATTTTATATATGACATACACCATGAAAAATAGATTTTTGATCTACATGCTGCGATGGGTAAATTGTCGCCATTATATATTTTTAATTTTGCATATGCACGTAGTTTGTTTTTGTGTTTTGTCAACTGCACGGTATAGTTGGGTCTGTAAGAAAGTGTATCATGACACATTTCACTCTGCTAGAAATTTGGAAACTGCATGCTATACTGCTTTGGATTTGTACCAGTAGCTCCAATATGAACATTTCAGAGTGTTTAGGTGTCAAGCAGTTTAGAGGGTTTGCAAAAGTGTTAGATGATATATCTAATTCACATCATAGTATTTGGAGTGATCACTAGTGATGGTGGTGATATACCTCCATTCATCTTTTCACAGGGCCTCAGACTCAACACCGAGGCCCTGTGAGTAACTTGAGGAAGTAGTCCTGCCCTGGGTCAAGAGTGGCTGCTAGAAGACCCTAAGTCTGGTAACAAGGCTCTGCATCATACCACACAAGCAGGAGAACCACTTGGCCGTCAGGCAATTTCTGCAACCACATCATTTCTTACATCTGGACACCTAACTCCTTAAACTGCAACCTCCTTGATTATTATATGTGGGGTGCAGTTGAGCGAGAGACCAAAAAAAAAACCCCAAAACTCTTTGTAACATCAAAGATGCACTGAAGGTAAGGATTATGGCAGCATTCACCAACTTAAACACGCAGACCATCCAGAAGAGTTGCAGGAGATTCCAAAGTCACCTGGGGGCTGTGGTTGAAGCCAATGGTGAAAATTTTTTTAAGAAATTTACTTTTTAGCATTTCAAGATATTTTTGTGTGATTTTGGCAAATATATCTGTTAAAATGAAATGTTAGTGTTATTTTCAATTTTGCACAATTTAGGCAACAATTTATCCATAGTCATATATATATATATATATATATATATATATATATATATATCCAATATAACAATTTTTTTGAGTTATACATATAAGTATGAAGACTTAAACTAATGAACATATGCACAATTTTATATTTTCTTTTCTTTGCAATTAGTTTATGAATTAAATCATTAAAAAAATTACTCCACAATGTTCACTTCTTCAGGAAAATATTTGATTGTGCTTTTGTATCTGTCTTTTTACTCAGTGCAATAACTTGTTATTTTTCAATTATTTTCAGGCCTTAATTGATGAAGATAGATTATTATCCCGGTTAGAGGTTTTAGAAAGTCAGCTGAATACTTATTCTAAGGTTAGTCAGTCTTTGTTTTACTTGACCCAATAATAATCACTTGATTTCTTCATTATTTTTTTATGTAAAAATGTGCTTATAACTTTACCGTTTCTTTATCTTCATGTAGCATATGTAAAGCAATTCATTTGTCAATTTTTTTTTTCTCTCATTCTTGGTAGCTACTTTCCTTTTATACTTGAATAGTTTTATTTTTTCCCTTCCACTTGTTCCAGAATCATGCTGAAGACACTCTTCGACAAGAACTAGTAGCTCTACAAGATGACAAGCATCATTATGAAACGACAGCAAAGGTCGGTGTCATTTTTTTCCCATTCAACATTTTAATTCTTTTAGTGCTGGCAATTAGCAGATACCACAGGTCTGAAAACAAAATGAAATGTTATTGATGCTAAGGGCGATAACTCCGCAAGGCTTAAACTATTTCCTCCCTTTATTTGCATTTGCACTTGACCTTTTGGCATCAAACTTTTTTTTTTTTTTTTTTTTGTAAGAACAGAAGAATGAGATTCGCCAGATACTAAAGAACATAGATGGAAAACAGGTATTAGTCTTAGCGAAATGAAAACGCCAGTAATTTAAAAATTGGAGGGGTTTTCGTTATTTTTTTTTTATTTTTTAATTTTTTTTATTTTATTTTTTTTTTTTTTTTTTAATGACTGTAGTCAGGATCATAGTCATTGAAAAACTCCATGATCCTGTCATTAACTGCATAGTATGTGCTTCATCAAAGCTACATACAGCTTCACCTAGCCTGGGTGTCAATCACAGCTAAAGAGCCCAGTCTGTTCTGCTATTTAACCCATAGCTGGAGGGAGAAGAGATGGATTAATATCTTTTCCAAGGATATTTTCATGTAAGTGAAGGTAACGAATACGACTGGAATTTGAACCCAGTTCTCTGATTCCTCAATCTGAGCCACTATCCATTACTTCACCATGTTATTAACATTCTTGAAATATTGAAAAATGTTAAAATCCTTTGTTACTGAGCATGTTTATTGTTTCAGAAAATATAAAGTCTGAAATTAAAAAAAAAAAAAAAAATTATTGGTAATTGAAGCTCAGAATAATTTTTGGGATTTTATAATTTTGTAAGTTTTGTTTGAACAAAGTGCATCATTACTCAGGCTTGCAAGTCTCTTGGTCTTGTCTGGCACTAAAAAGTTCTCCTGACATATAATATACTTAAAACGTCATTTTATACAGAGTTCTATTATGTCTTTCATCATCTCTTTTTATAGGAATCCTTACGGAGAGTGTTACAGGAAAAGTTAGAGGCTGTGAGAAAGATATCAGATCTTGAGGTGAGTGTAGTTTAAAAATCTACTCTATTTCCTGCAGGTATTTTATTTTACTTTTTAAATGTATTTTTTTTATTTTATTAACATAAGGTCAACTTTTCCTTTTTTTGACTATGAAAAATGATAATTCAGTAAAATAGTGGGGGGGGGGGTTTAGTCTATCCATAAGTGGACCATAAATTGTAATTTTTCATAATCATTTCCAGTAAATGGTAACCATGATCAAAATTTGTTCTTGTTTCAGTGAAATTAAACAATATTTCTTTCTTGCACTAAAAACAGTTGCAGCAATTAGCTGCTTTTTTTTTTTAATGTATATATTTCTTGTGCGTTTGACAATAAATTAACAACACTGTACATCAAAATTTCAGATTGACACTGTATTAAATGTTATATAATGTATAATCAAATATATATCAGTGAGATTTGGAATGAAATTTATTTAAAATCCGTGTTTCTTCCTGGCTAATGAGTATTGTTTGAAGACATTACTTTTTTTTTTTTTTTTTTTTTTTTTTACTTTTGAGATTCTTGCCTAATAGGAATTAAATCACAAACCTTTTTGATCTGATGCCGGCCTTTTGAACTTGGTAAAGAATACATCATTAGGGCCAAAGTTGCTTGCTTGATACTAATCATTAGTTTTTGATTCTTGGTGGATGAAAATAAGATTTTTTTGCATTTACTGATTGGGACTTGGTAAAGAATAAATCTGTATAATTTTTTTCTTTTAATTATATCTGCTCAGAAAAGGTCATTTAGTTGAAAAGATAAAAACAAAAGATGTTGACATAAACAGTAGTCTATAATCAAAATATTTTTATTGCTCTTATAAGAAGGTTAATCATTGTTATTGTCTTAAGAGATAAAACTGCAAAAAATCTAAAAGGAGTTTTGAGTTTTATAACATTGGATTGGACAGATTTAGAAATAAGTGTTTGAGGTTTTAAGAAATTTTTTTTTTTTTTTTTTTTTGGTAAAATATCAAACTATACCTTTACTTAGTTCACTGTTAAGTGTCCCCTATTTTTAATTTAAGCGAAAATAACCAATTTGCATGGCTTGATAGGACATATCGCTTGTTTTAAAAAGAAAATCCTTATTTGTCAGTTTCTTTAACTTGTGTGTATTGTAATTTCTCTTCTGAGACTTTTGTAAAAATATTTTCAGCAATCGCTTGGCAACACTGAAAATGAATGCTGCTACCTGAAGGAGATCACAGAGAAAACTCAGAATGACCTCAAGCAGTTGGCAGAAGATTACCAAGAACAACGGAAAGAGGTGGAGCAGCTGCAGGAGAAGCTGGAAGTAAGTAACTGCAACGTTTGTAGTTTTGGTATTCCAGTCACTGTGAAGAATGCATTTAGCAACTGAGGTACATTTTTGCTAATAAGCTGAATGAAAGCTACTTTTCTTTTCCTTTTTTTTTTCTTTTCCTTTTTTATTCTTTTCCTTTTTTTTTTCTTTTCCTTTTTTTCTTTTCCTTTTTTTCTTTTCCTTTTTTTTCTTTTCCTTTTTTTTTTCTTTTCCTTTTTTTTTTTCTTTTCCTTTTTTTTTTCTTTTCCTTTTTTTTTTCTTTTCCTTTTTTTTTTTCTTTTCCTTTTTTTTTTCTTTTCCTTTTTTTTTTTCTTTTCCTTTTTTTTTTTCTTTTCCTTTTTTTTTTTCTTTTCCTTTTTTTTTTCTTTTCCTTTTTTTTTTTTCTTTTCCTTTTTTTTTTTCTTTTCCTTTTTTTTTTTTCTTTTCCTTTTTTTTTTTTTCTTTTCCTTTTTTTTTTTTCTTTTCCTTTTTTTTTTTTCTTTTCCTTTTTTTTTTTTCTTTTCCTTTTTTTTTTTTTCTTTTCCTTTTTTTTTTTTCTTTTCCTTTTTTTTTTTTCTTTTCCTTTTTTTTTTTTCTTTTCCTTTTTTTTTTTTCTTTTCCTTTTTTTTTTTTCTTTTCCTTTTTTTTTTTTCTTTTCCTTTTTTTTTTTTCTTTTCCTTTTTTTTTTTTCTTTTCCTTTTTTTTTTTTCTTTTCCTCTTTGCCTTCACTTAATGAAAATCTATTAAAAAGCAAGTTGCACAAGTCATCTTTGAATCAAGACATAAGCAAATAAGTATTTTTAAGAATATCTATAATGATTTTGGTCAGTTAAATCAGTAAAAATGAATTTACTAACTTTGTTGAAATCAATGTATTAATGTATATACAAGTAGCTTTTGCTTAATTTCTTTCTCTATCTCCACTCCCTGCTTCAGGAAACTGATATTTTATATGCCTTTTTAAATGCATAAATACCTATATAAGTTGATCTCTGACCACTTGGGATATATATATATATATAGAGAGAGAGACTCTTTATTTTCATTCAAACAGGTTTGGTTAAATAATTTAGACATATGTCGATTAGTTTTCATTCTGATTCTAAGTTTAGATTAATTTCTTGGTAGCATTAGAAAATGATTGACATATGTTGAAATTATTTCACCAAACTTTGTGTGTGTGTATATATATATATATATATTACACATACATTAAAACAAAACAACCCACATTCAACAAATTATCCTGGGTAAGATAAGCTACATCCAGCAGCAAGGCCTCTGATCAGGAGGTTTTGAGGAGCATGGAACCACCTCTTAATGCTGGTGTTCCCAGGTCCAACCTGACCCAGGGTGGTAGCACCTTCTAGTGTCCCAGCTATGGGCAAATAGTTAATTATTACCAGCAATACAATTTTGAAGGAAAAATATTACCAGTAACAGATTTTTGATAAAACAAAATATTGCCAGCATAAAAAAATGTCGGCATTAAATAACCCATTGAGGTTGATATGCTGTAAAACAAAATAAACCAAACCAAACCACATTCAACAAAATTACATTTCAAACCAGTCAAAACATATTACAATGCATTTAAACACATGGTTCTGTTAACATTTCTTTCTCTCACTTGGTCATGTATGACATCATAGAACTACATTAGAAATTTACAACCTGTGTCTGCTATTCCGTGACCATTATTATCATATAGCAAACTTCTTTGTAAATGTAACAGGATGTCATCTTTGTTGGTGAACATCCTTTGTAATGTATACCCACTCTGATGATGGCTCTTGTGATCCAAAAGCTTAGATGGAGGAACAGCACAATAAAAAAAAAAAAAAAGAAAAAAAGTTGGATAGTTTGTTTTTATTTTCTCCCAAAACTAAAGCCACTATATGAAGATTAAAATGACTCATGATCAAACATAACACATTCATTGTCTGTTATATTTAATAATATAATATATGCGTGAAATATATATATATATATATATATATATAAAAAATGTATGTTTGTAACCTTGAAGTAACTCTCAGAATACACTGGTTTACGGCCATATCATGTTGAAATGCCAGTTCCCATACAATCACTGAAGTTAAGCAATGTTGAGCCTGGTCAGTACCTAGATGTGTGACTGCTTGGAAATACTAGGTGGTGTAACTTTGGGTTTACAGGTGGTGTAATGGGTAATGGCTCGGAATTGTTAATTGGAGAGCCAGGTTCCAATTCCAGTTGAATTCATTATATTCACTTACATGCAAATAACCTCAGGAAAAGTATGAATCTATCTCTTCTCTCCCTAGCTATGGGTTAATTAGTAAGACTTGTATCAATAAATCATTATCTCTAAAATTAAAATTAACCCATGGAGGTCGACATGCCACTAAACAAAAAACGACCAACAGATCAGAATACAGAGGAGGTTGAAGTCCTTTGTATATTTGTCTTTTGCTCTTTGTGTTTGTATTGTTTTTTTTTTTTTTTTTTTTTTTCTCCACCTTGAAATGCACTAGCAGGCTACCTGAGCTGAAACTATTTGATCGGCTCCAATTTCTAATGTTACCGCTTAATAATTATGCATATTATGCAGGTAATTTTGACCATAACTACAAGACAAGAAATAGCTTCACTTTTTCTTTGGAATTTTTTTTCCTTCAAGAGTGGTAACAGTTTATAGTTTAAATATACTTTTTTTTTTTTTTTTTTTTTTTTTCTTTCAATCACTTCACCCCAAGTAAGGTGGGAATGCCACTAGTACGCAAGAGGTTACAGAGAGTAAAGGTAGGAGAAAAGAATTGGTGTAGGGGGGAGCAAGGGAAGGATAAAAGCTGAACAGAGTTCAAGAAGACAGAAGATAGCAATTGCGGTTGCATTTAAATTTTTGAAGATTGTAGTTATCAGGGAAGCAAGGAAATGGAAGGGGTTCCACATGTGAGAAGTGCAAGAAAAACTGTTGGAGTAGAAGTGGCAGTTACATTTAACTAATTCAACAGTAAAAGAGTGGGACCTAGATGCTAGTCTAGTAGCACACTTAAATTCATGTAGTCTGGGTTTGAGGGTGGGGGGGAGCTCATCAGAAAAGTAGCTTTGTAGAAAAGTCAACGGGAAGCCATGTCACATCAGTGAGAAAGTGACTGAAGTTGAGATACCAAGTCAGGATCGATTACATTACAGATCCTTCATTGGATTTTGTCAAGAACCTCAAGATCAGTAGCAGGGAGTACCAAACCAGATATGGCAACAGTATTCAATGCACAGATGAATGGTAAACTTGTAAATGTGCAATACAAACTCTTATGAGAAAGACCCTCGGTCACAACACAGTGACCCAACTTTCCTTGCAGTTAGACTTTAATTATTCGGCAATGGTTTTCTTATGGTAGAAATCAATTACAAATTCAACTGATGTTTGCAAGCATTTCTAATTTCTTTTTTATTCATTTTTTTTTTTTATTTACCAGAAAACACAGTGAAAAATTAAATCAAATGAATATTACAATTTTTCAAAGTTTGTTGAGTCCTTTAGATTTCTAAAGAAATAAATGGTTTCTCTTATAAACAATATTTGCATTAAACTGCAGAGTAATAATAATATGCAAATATTGTAACATACTGTGTGTGCATTTATGGCCAAAAATTCAAGAAACATTACAAGCATTGTACCTCCCACAGATCTTCCTTGTTATGTGCACCCTACAAAACACTTATTAAAAATGATCCATTTCCTTAGACTTATAGAATTTGTTTTTTTACATGACACATGTAGAAATTAGATAGAGTAGGTCTGAGAGGCCAACCCATCACTACACCATGCAAATGGTACTATGTGGTACTTGTGTTGTGCTAGATAGTAGTAGATGTAGGATAGTCTGTTTAATTTTAGGGAGTGTGAATGAGGGGTAATTGTATACGTTTTGTAAAATTATGCATATCGTTTCTTTGACTGGGACATTAGTGAATAAACTTTCTATGTAAAGAAAAGACTGTCAACTGATAGTAGCAACTGCAATAGATCTCTTCTATTTCTCAACCGCAACACTTGTAGACAAATCAGTTCAAACGACAGCCAGTTGTAAAAGTCCAACAAAGTAGAAAATGACAAAATAGTGTCACATGTTCAACCTTCTCACGAGCAAAAAAAAAAACAAAAAACGTTCATGCTTTATACAGCCGAGGACTGACCATATTTTGCATGCGGATGATGAGGCAACGAGATTTTGCGTTAACTGTCTGAGACCGCCTGGCATAAAACATGGGCACCACCATTTTGTTTCTTTTCTATTGTTGAGCAGCCGGAGTTTGCATGACGCACAGATGCATGGGCGTTTCCGAGGTAAACCATTTTCACAATTTTCCCCCACAGTCTAACAAGGCTTTATTAAAGAAAACCAGGATGTCATTAATACCTACCACACAAGCACCACCAGGATTTTTAAAATGATTGAGACAGTTAAAAGTACTTTAACAATATAGAACAAGCATGAACTTCAAACAGTTTATCCACAATTTCAATCCCAATAAGTGTAAAAAAAAGATGCAATAAGAAATTAAGCAGACAAACCTTGTATGTTTATATAAATGCCTAAGTGATAATGGCACTAATTATCAGTTATTTACCTTTGAGTTATTTACCTTGCATTTGGACCAAGACTTCTATCTTGACACTTCGTTGGTTGTATTCACTCAAACCTGCTTGTGTGTGTAAGTATATATATATATATATATATATATGTATGTGTGTGTGTGTTAACATTTCTTTTTTTTTTTTCTTTTTTAAACATTAATATTTTTGTTTTTTTTTCATTACTTCCTACACAAATCACTTTGTCATGGCTGCATTAACTTTTGGCTTTCAGCTGTTATACACTGACCAATATCTGTTTAGCTTAAGTGGGAATCTTTGTAACATAAATTTTTATTTTTAAAATTGATATTACCATGACAGTTTTTTGTTTATTTTTCAGGAAGCTGAACGAAAGCATCAAGAAGAACTGGAAAAAATTGAGAAAGAAAAACAAGAGCTGAATGAAAAACTTGAAGAAATGACAAAGCAAGAAAAAATACTTTATGCCAAGGTAAGGAAATCTGTTAAACTCATGTTGCATTAGTAACCTTAATATCTTCAACTTCAACTTTCTATTTATAAAATTTTTATTATAATTATTTATAAATGCTAATTATCAATAAGCTTCAATGACTCTTTTATGGTTATTCCTATAATTTTCTTATAAAAAAAAGCTAAATTCTTAGTAGTTAAGAAACCTGGAGTTATCTTCCTTGAGCACTGCTTTGCGACAATTTATATTTAATTAAAAATTACTTGGAAATGTTTGATTCCCATTAATAATTGTATTGCGCTATGTTTTTTGTTTTAATTGTAATAGTGGCAGAAATTCAATTATAAGAATTGCTTTTTTTGCTATCAAATATTTCAAGATGAAAAAATTCTGAATTTTAGTATATTTGGTACTGAAGTATTTAATAAAAAAAACAGCATAGAAAGGACCCAAACTTTTAAAAAAAAAAAAGTTTTATTGTCAAAATGTTTATTATTAAGAGGTAAGACCAAAGTATTTTTTTTAATTAATTTTAAAACTTTTTGAAGCATGTATAACTTGATGTTCATATTGATAGTGACATAAATGTCAGTTCACACCTCCAAAACTAATCACCACTTTTAAACATGCTTCTCTTTATTTTCAACTAAATTTTTTCTGCTAAGAAATTAAGTATTCTTTGTTTCCAATTACATTAAGTAAACTTCAAATTTTCTAATTTTGTAATTTTCCTCAAATAATTTTTGAAAAAGGTATAATTGATTTTACAAGATTTTTAAATTGAGAATGTAAGTTTTTGTTTACAAAGTTGTCAAAAATAATGGACTGATTGATTTCATGGCAATTTTGCTGACTCAAAATGTTTAACTAAAGTTTATGACATGCTGCGAATGATTAAGAACGTAAGTAAATAATAAAAAAAATACTTTGGCCTTTCCTCTTAATGATAACATGACCATTTAGATGATAAAAAATTGTTTATAAAGTTTGAGGGCCTTTTTTCATCAGAGCATGCTTTTTTTTTTTTTTTTTTTTTTTTTTTTTTTTTTTTTAAGCGAATTAGTGAAGTTACCAATATATTATTATTAAAGTATTTTGTATGAAACTTGAATCAGACTTGCACATTACTGACTCAATTAGCTGCCAAAAGTAAGCTGCTGGTTCTAAAATTTAGTTTGATAATTTGTGAGTTTTATCAAGATCAAACTATTCTTGAGTTCTCTTTTGTGCACCTGCAAACAAACAAATTATCAACCATTCTTTTGGTTTACTAATGATTCCTATAGATGTTGATGTGCCAAAATTATACTTATAGTTATTCTTTTAATGTACTGGTAAATTTTTGAGCAAGCTTTTACTATAAGCACTTGCATAGTACACATGTAAGTTATGGAAAAAAAAAATGATTGTCTTTTAATGAAACTTACACTGACTGTTCAGTGTATTGCTTTTAATAAAATTATTACATAATAATTGCATCAATCTACATTTGTCAGGTATAATAAAGATCTGTTATTTTATGAAAAGTATGCAAAAATCTCAGCATTAAATTCCCTTGTTAAAAAGACATGCACAAGAATCTGAACTTTACATCCTAATAAAGTATTGGATGAATTCTGGATTGAAGCATTGATTTAAGGACATGAACTGATTATTACTACAATCCTCTCCTCCATCAACTGAGCCATCCTGTATTCTGGGCTCATAACCTTTCAAAGTTTCATAAATAACTGAAACAAAACAAAAGGATCAGAATTCATACAGTGGGATAACATCTTGTTCAATTCTGCATGTTTTTTAGTCCAATCTTTATTAGGCATATATTTATATTACACATGATCATTAATTCTTATATTTTAATATTACACAGCTGAGTAGTTTTCTCTGCATTTGTCCTTAGTCCTTGTATCTATAATTTCTTTTGAAATGTTTCTTGTATTTTCCTCAGGTTGAGTCTTTACAAGCTGACAATGATATCTCCAAGGAACAGTTGACTGCCATCAAAAGTAAGTTTTCTTCTTTGCTTTTTCTTTCTTTCTTTAACAATTCTTTGTTTTTATTTTGAAAGTATCTTTTTTATAGTGTTTTTAGCAATTACTTTCACAAAACTATAAAATTCGTTATATTAAGATGTGTCGATTGTTAGGATTTTTATGTGGTATCTTCAAAGAGTAGATAACCTTTCTTTTGATAATTTTTTTTTTTATGTCAACCGAGTCTTTAAAAGGTGTGTTTTGCTTCACATTCATCCTACAAGTATTTTTGCATATTTGTCAGCTTGGTAATAATCCTTGGAAAGACTTGTAATATATTTGTTTAGCAGAAAAGTAAAACAAAAACAAAAAACTGTCCATTTCGCATGTGCCGTAAAGCTTATTCAAAGGACAAGAGGGGAGGTATTCTTTTTAGAAAAATGCTAATCAGTGAGCAATATTTATAATCTTGATTTGATAATGAGCTAAGTCATAAAGAACAGGCAATGGTTGCTTGCCTTGAAAATTTGATAAAAGTACATTCCTATATTTAGCCTGAAGAAAAAAAAAATTCTATTTGATACAGATCTCCAGTTTTCAGCATAGAAAGTATAATTGAGAAAACCTGACATATATTGAAATCAATATATAAAGCTCTTTATTCATCATGGATTTCATTTGACTGACTGAGCTAAGAGAATATATAGTGGTGGTGGGGGCACATGTGAGGTTAGAAAGCTTGTCTCACTAGAACAATTATGACTGAGTAGTGAATTCAATTCTCACTGGGTGCCCCCTACTTTCGGCCTTGTGCCACATCTAAGCTATGCTTGGAAAATCAATAGTGGTGGTGGGGGGGTAGTAAAATGTAATATAAAATACTTGTAATTTAGTATATTTATATTGGTATGCTATTATTCTTGGTCATTCAAAGGTCTTACTCTTGTTTCAAATTGACATTAAAGAAATTTTTTTTGTTCTGACAAAACAATGTGGTATTTAAATATAAACTGGATCTGGTTGTTATATATATATATATATATATATATATATATATATATATATATATATATATGGTTGTTGATTTCAACATTAAAAAAATTTTGAAAAAAAAAATAACTGAGGTTATGATTTTAAAAAGAAATAAAAAAAAAAAAAAATTTGTTTAATTTTTTTTCATTTTGGCAATTGGAAATCTTATTTTAATATTAAGTGGATATGTGCATTTACTTAGTTTTACTTAAAATGTCTCTAGAGTCTCATGTTAGGTTCCCAAAAACAAATTTTGCCATGCTAATCAGTGGGCAATATTTATAATCTTCATGTGATGATGAGCTTGGTGAAATTAATAGGAACAATTACTAAATTTTGCAGGTCGCTATATTTAACCTCTTATTGCTGTAATAATTGGTTTACCAAGCATTTAAATTTTTCAGCCTCAAAATTTTAAACTGATACTTCTAATATTTGTTCCCTGTGCTGAGAGAAGATTTCTAAGGTTACTTGTGGAATTATGTTTGGCACATCTCTCTCTCTCTATAATATATATATATATATATATATATATATATTTCTTTACCAGTGGAGGTGTTATAGCAACCATTGCTGGGCTTTTATTACTTAGCACACTGAATAGAAGTAATTCTTATAACATTAGTATATTTGGAATTGAGATTAATTTTTGTTTGTAACTAGAAAAGCTTCAACAGATATTTAGTTTAATATCAGATGAATTATACACTAAATTATTAGATTCTTTTATTTTTCAATTTATAGTGAAGCAAAGCACTCTGCATGGCTCATTTTACTGTTTTTTTTTGGGGGGGGGGGGCTCTAAATTTCATTAAAAATTCTCCACTTGTCTCAGAATTGTGCAGTTTTCTTTTGGTTTGATTTTAATTTTTTAATTTGGTCATCTGTTTTCTATGGTTGGAAAGTCAGTGCATCAGCTTTTTTTGTACATTTAAAGAAGAAAATTGTTAGTTTCAAAAGTTTTAACTTTTCAGTGTTTAACAGAAAATCACACAAATCGTTCATTTTAGCAAATGTTATGTATTTTTTAAAGAAAGTATTATGCATCATTTTTCTATGAAACAATTTTTAAAAAAATTATTAAAATAGTGTTCAAAAATAGTTTTTTTTTTTTTTTTTTTTTCCCCCCTCTCCTGATTGCATTTATGACAGCTGATATACAAACTGAAAATCAGTAAAATATTTAAAGAAAAAAATGACTGTCTTTGCAATTATCACCTTATATATTGAAAAGTCACTTAATCATGCTGCTTTAGATTTTCATTTATATAAAATATAATTTATTAACATGTCTTTCTGCTCAATTCCATATCAGTTGACTGGCTAATTTTCTTTTTTTTTTTTTTTTTTTTTTTTTTTTCCCTTGTGATTCTACTGTTAAGTAATTTTTTTGTTAGTCTTCTTTTTTTTGGTGATAACATGATAATATTACATTATTACCAAGGTTATGACATTGCCTGGCTGTTAGCATCCTTATTTCTTACACAGGTGCACTTTTCTTTGGTTAATTTTCATGTAGCCAATTTCACTTTTCAGCATTAAAAGTAAAAATGAAATTAAACACTGATTCATCCACTCCATCTTGTCCATCATAAAGTTTGTCAGATCACATTTTATTTTATATTTCATTAAATAACCTATTTTTAAGGGTATGACTAAAAAAATATTTATAGATATCGACTTTGTGTATGTATATATATATATATATATATATATATATATACACACACACATATACCTACATTTAAACATAGGTATACATGTAATTATTAATGTACTTTATAGCTCTGTCTAACTACATTGAGCACTGTTTTGTCTACACCATTGATTAAATAGTTATTTGCTCACCTGTATGTGTATGTAATTGCTATAATTTATTTATGGGTTTTAATGTGACACTACTGCAGGTTTCTCATGAAACATGATTTTTCCAAGTAGTCTTTCCTGCACTCCTGATTACTTCCAGAGTTACCTGCCCTTACTTTTCCATTTCCTTTGGTCCATATATACATTTTACTCCCATCATCTGTCACATGCAAACGATACTTATAACTTAAATACACAGGTATTAAAAAACACATTCACACATTCCTTACTTATAAATGTATATTGTTATCCAATCCTTGTGTGCTAGAAAGTGGCTTTTTCAAATATCAGATTTGTGTATGTGTTTACTCTTGTTTCCTGAACGAGTTCTGTATTTGTCAGGTTGTCTGGGCATATGAACTTTGATATTTGTGGAGATATAATTAAATAAATGGTAAACTCTGCCACACCAACTGATATGTGCATAAGCAGTGGAAAGGGATCCTTTTCAATTTAAGGAAAAAAAAAAAAAAAATTCTTATGGTTTGTGTATTTTGAAAGCTCATAATAGTTCAGCCCTGTTACAGGAAATGAGAAAAACACAAGATCATGATTTTCTTTTTTTTTCTTTTTTTTTATCCCCCTCCTACTCTTCATTGCTTAATTTTTGAGCTTGTTGGTCATTGAAAAATCAACGTGTGATGTTGTTAGCTAAATAACCTCTCAGTCCCAATTTGTGAGATGTCATTTAACAGTGTTTGTTATTGCCTTTTATTTTTCTCCTCCAGCAATCAAAATGTCTTGAAAAAAAAAATCTAAGGAAAAAATATCCAAACCCACCCTGAGTTTATTTATTTTCTGTAGCTTTGCTTTTACTTATCTTCAATTTCTTAAGATTTCTACATTCAATTTTTTTTACCTGGCTGGCATGTAAATAAGATTATTTCTCACATTATATTGATAATTATTTCAAATAGCATTATAAATTCATATTTCTACATAACTTTGCAGAATTTATTTTGAAATCCCTCTGTTAACTCCTTAGTGCCATTAGACATCACCCTCCATGAGGAATAGCACAACAGCCTGATCATGCTAGGTGTTGCCACTGTGGTTTCTCTAGCAAGTAGGTTTTTATGGTAGGAGTGGATTTGCCAGCCCCCATAATCAACCAGTTTTCAATTGTTGTTCTCCTTATAGACTGGTTGTCAACCAAGGCTAGAGAAATTCATCCGCCTTTTTATTTAACTTGTAGCTGATGGGAGAAGTGGATTCATACCTTTCCCAAGGACAATAGTGCAAAAGTAAATGCAACAAACTTGGCTGGAATTTGAACTCTACACATCAATTCCACTTTCCACTATTTTGAAATAATCCTTAGAATGTACTTAAATAAGATCAGTTATCTATTAATGCTGTTCAGAAAGACTTCTTGTCTTCCAGTCTGTGTTATCCTTTGTTCTTATATTTCAGTAAAGATGTATTCAAAAAATAAAAGGCATGATGTTGATTGTTTTGTTTGTTGCTAAAATAATGTCAAACATATTGGTATTTCATAGAAAACAAATATGAAAGAGTAGAGATTGCTTAAAACATATGTAAAATATTTTTTTAAATAAAAGTTCAACATTTTGATCAAACTGTAACATTTGAACATTTTGTAATATAAAATGAGTCTTTTATCCTTGCAAATAATATTATTTATTTAGTTTTAATAAAACAAATATCAAATAATTTTAAAAACCACATTAATTTATACAACATTTTATATATCTTAAAATTTAATCAATTTTGTCATGGTTGTTGCATACAAGTGTGAACCATATATTTCTTTTGGTGGCTGCTTAAACAAATTAAGTTTTTGTTAAAGGATGCAATTTGTGAAATATTTAACATTTTCTGATAGCCTTAACTTATTTTTTTTTTTTTACTGTTAGCAAATATTTTTCAATTACTATCTATAATTTTAATTATTCTAAGATCTTTGTTAATAGAATCAATTCTAAAATTTAATTTCATTAAATACCAGAAAAATAAATTGACATAACCAGTTATTTCTTCTTTTTCTTTTCCCTACTTTTTTATTTCCTATAATTTTTTTCTTAGACATCTTAAATGTTGAATTTGAATCATTTTTTTTTTTTTTTTTTAATTATTATTATTATTTTTGTTAGTTATTTCTATTGGCTTTTAATTAATAAGAATAATCATCTCAATTCCCCTTAAGAAAAGAAAAAATGTTTTGATTTACTGAAATGTTCCTTTGGCAATTCTTCCCAGTAATTGGATAATTATCCTTTTATTAAAATTTGCTGTTTTTTCAGCAAAATGGGAGAATATCAAAGAGCTTGAGGGGGATAATAAGATTATTCCTTTGCATGGTAAGTTAATGTCTCATTCTTTGATCCCTCCTTCTACTCCTCCTCTTACAACCCCTTCCTTTATTTCCTTGACGCTGCTGCTGCTAATCCCCCCCCTTCTTGGTGCAGATTTATGTAGCACAGTAAATTTACAGAAATGGTTGGATGACAGATATTCGAACTTGCTGGGATGTTGATAATCAAACAGCGTTTATTGAAAAAATGCATGATACAAAGTGTTTGCAATGTTTTGATGGCAAATCTGTTCATGAAGAGAAGGATAAAAATTACAATTATAATCAGTCATTAAAAACTGTGTGCACATCCATCCCAAGCGACTTGTCTTTCTTGCTTCATAGGTACATAGTTTATTTATAAGTAAATATTTCTTGAAATACAATCCAGTTTTCTTGTTGGATTTAGTTCAGTCTCTAAGTAATTGCTTCTACTAGAGACTTATTGCTTTGATATGTTTAGAAGAGAGAAAGAGACTGTGTATACATGAATATTGTTGGTTTACTCTTTTCTTTTTACCTCAAGGCTTTATTGGGTTTAAGTAAGCACTTATTAAATAGAATAAGGCTATTAAATAATATAGCTCTGGTGATAAGTGAAATCTACTGTTTGCTTGCCTGTAATGCAGTATCTATTTTGTATACCTCTGTTAAGTGCCATACATATTTGGGCGATCATCTCTTTTGATTCTCGACTGACTAGGCAGAAGATTTTCTCACAATAGGTTGCCATTTCTTTCTGCAGTAGACTGGTTGCCAACCAAGGCTATAGGATCCAGCCTGTTCTGCTATTCAACTCGTATCTGTAAAGAAATGGCTTGATACCCTTTCCTGAGGGTAATTGCGTATAAGTGAATGTCATAATGTATGTGAATGTATAACTAAATCTACAACTCGAGAGTTAGTTATTGACCTCTTATTAATATACCACTTCTTGGAAGCTATCAAAATATTTGGATACTATTTATGGTGAAATTGGTATCAACCAACCAATGTTGGTAAGATTTGCAGGATATATTGATATGATAAATATACAATGTGATTTTCTGCTTTTTGTGTTTTTATTAGATATGTTTATAATAATCTATTGCTAGTGTGATATTCTACAGGGTTCCCAGTAAAAAAAAAAAGAAAAAAAAAAAGTGGCAAATTTAGTCTTTGAGAAAATATACCATCAGCTCTAATTGGTCTGTCAGTGGCCCTGTAAAAACCCAGATCTGAATGTTATGGATTACTGTATCTGGAGTATACTTCTAAATCACTTGCAAAATCATTGGTGTGATATCGTCGATATTGATTCATTGAAGTGGAACTTAACTGAAGCTTGGAATGACACTATCTGCAAAGCTACTGCCACCTGGTTACCATATTTACAACTTTGTGTTGAATATTCAGGCAAACATTTTGAACATCTACGATGATTGTTCAGTTTGTGCATGAATCATGATAGCTAAATAAATTCCTTTTTGAATTTACTGCTTTTTTTATTGGGCGCTCTGTATTCTACAACTCAACTGGGTTGTTCATCATATTGTAAATGAATATATTGAATAGTGTAGTTATTGATATTTATTTTTTAATTGAAGATATATAAATATTGTCATAAAAGAAAATATAACTGCAAAAGAGAAATTAAATATTGTAAAGTTATTGAGCGATGGGATATAAAACAATTGTATATGCATATAGATAAGTAGTAAGCTATATGCCATAGTTTTATAATAGTATGTGTGAGTGAACAAATGCAAAAAAAACAAAACAAAACAAAAAAACTTAATATCTAAGGTTGCTCAAATCTTTTACACTAATGGCCTGAACCTCCAAACTTTTTATTCCTCAGTCATTTTACTTGATTTTGTTTTGATCAGTGACACACCTTAGAGAAAAGGTTTTACAAAATACTTGAGAACACTGATTTACTCTCTTATAATAATTTGAGTAGGCACTAAATTCTTAAGACCTAAATTTGCTAAGAAGTGATCAGTTGTTTCCCTTTTTATAAAAATTGGTTAAATGAAAGCAGAAGAAAAACAGTGATTATTTTCATTTTAAACTGAAAATTCTACCTCAATATCTACAATATAATCTGGCCAGCTGTCTTTAATAATAAAGTTGAAAAAAAAAACAAAAACTTGGTCTCTAAGATTGAATATAAATTCATCTGAGTAAGATGATAGTATACTTTTATTAGCACATACTGGTTTGATATCTCTGTAGTAGTAGAACATGAGTTGCCAATCAAAACATTGTGGATATGTTTTTCATATTTGTTTTATTTACTGATAGTTGCATATACTGCTGTGTTATCAACTTCCTATTATGTCAAGACTTGTAGAAAGCACATCACATTGTACTTTCCTCTCTTAAAAGTAGTTTGTGCTGTTATTGTATTGTCTTCAACTATTGGCTTGTTGAAATGCATTTTCAAAGCATGTCATGGCTTTTTTTGCCACTGTTATGTCTTGAGGAAAAAAAATGCTCCTTATATGTTAACCCTGTAGTTTTCTCCTCCTGCAGTGTCTATCAGTATATCCTTTTTGTATTGCTGCTGCTAATATAACTACTGCTACATTATAATAATAATAATAATGATGATAATAATAGTAATACTGCTATTTATTAATTAACCCCGCATTATTTCTTCTTTTTTTTTTTTTTTTTTTTTTTTTTTTTTTTTTTTTCTCTTTTATAATTAGTCTTATACTGAGGCCTTATTTTCAGGGAGCCTCATTTTGCAGTAACTGTTAGAGAGGGAGTTTTCATTTAGATACAATGGCTTTCCCCATTCTCAGCATGCAACCACTACTGTTTTCAGCTATGCCATCTCTTTTTATACAAGCAGAACTTAAAATTATTTTAAGTTTTCTATCAATCATACAATTTTAAATTAGAACAGCTTCACTATAGGATATTAATGATCAAAAATTGTTTTTAAAATGAATCTAGTTTGTGATATTCTATTTCCAGATTTAAATTTGTCTCTTGTATGTTTTCATTTTTAGACATCTAAATCTGATTAATGACTTTCTTTCAAATATATATATATATATATATAAACTTACATTTGAATTTAGCTGAATGCATGAATGAACCTTTTAAATTTTGACTTTTTTGAAAAAAAGCAAATTAATGAAGAGTACAGCAAAGTATTTAATTAATGTTTTTCATAATTAATATTGACAGCTATGCATTTATCTGACATGCAATTTGGTTCCTTAGAAATCAATTTTTGATCTAGAGCTGAAATTTTCAGGCTGTTATCATAATCATTTAATTTCACAATAATTGATGACAACGAAGTCTTGAGTTTTACTTCATTACCCACATTGTCACATTTTATCATTGCTTCATTGAACATGTAAGAAAGTAAAAATATAGTTCAATAGTGGGTTTTTTTTTTTTTTTTTTTTTTTGTATTTGTTTTAAGAAGAATCACTTTTTTTCTATTGCTCCATGAATGCTCAGTGAAAAAAAAAAAGACTTTCGCGGTTTTATCTGATATTGGTTAAAATTTAACAATTTAAAAGTATCTGTAAAACCAAACATTATGCTTGTGATTTTATATATATATATTGGAGAATTGTGAGTTTAAAAACCTATACTGGCTCATTAGATTTTTACTTAGTGACTCCATCTTTCTTGCAAAGTTTTGTATGAAAATTAATCTTTGTAATAAAATCATCATGATGATGCTACATTCTCTATTTGTTCATCTTTAGACATTGCTTTTTTTTTCTTCTTCTTCTTCTTTTTTTACTACTGTTCCTATAGTTCTGTTTAACTTGCTACCAAATAACAGAAACCACATCATTTGAGGACTACCAATTGCAGCAACAACTAAAATGGATAGCACTTGTAACTCAAATAGAAAATGACGTAATCAAGATGTTAACATTTCACACCAACTAAAAAGTTAGGACAGAAACCCGTCAATACTGAAAAGAGCTATAAGAGCTACTGGACTTAAGACTTTTCCTAAAAAATTGTTTTAAAAGAAAGATTTTATAAATTTCAAACAGCAGTACTGGCTGCTTGGTCAATGAATGCCAAATGTTTCCTTGTAGGGAAATGGCTAATATTACCATTATCTGTTCAATATTCTATCTTAAAGAATTTGTTTGCAGTACAAAATTTAATTATGGCATAAAAACAGAAACATTTTTTAATACAAAATTAAACAGGGAGAGAAGTAAGGACAAAAGTTATTTTTTTATTTCTTGTTTTGTTAACTGGTTTCATTCCTTTCTTATGAAAACTTGAATGAGGATAAAAAATATGTACCAATTAAAAAGAAAAAGAATACAAATGTTAGTAATATACTAATGAAAATATGTTAGATGAAGATCACATTAAAACCAAGCAAACATTCTTTCTCTTTACATGGGAAAGACTACTTAGACTTAGTAAAAATTGTTTCCAACACTTTAAGCTAAAATTGGGAGTGCAAGCTGCACAACATAAAGAACATATCCTCCTGGTACACAGCTACATACTGATGATTATTAGGTACTCTGCAATTGCAGAAGCAGCCTTATACAAATTATCAATCAGCTGACCTTTCCTAATAAATGCTAGAACATGCTGTGAAATTCTCCACTCTAAAAGTTGAGTTACCCTGCCTATATATTCAGCATCAAAATGACATTTAAAAGAATTGAAATAACTGAACTAGTTTTTAAGACAGGCAGGCTGTCCTTATAGATTTTAACAATAGCCAAGATGATGACCTTGCTTTTGGATTAGCAGAAAAATAACATTGCAAAATACTGGACGAGATTTGTTTAGCAAAAATCTCGCCAGTTTCACCAATCCAGGGTAGTCTTGAAGAGACAGGACATTTTTCAGGGCTAACATTGTTCAATTTTTGCACTTACACTGGATTGCACAGTGTCTGAAGGATAGCCAAGGTCACAAAATAGCTCACTAATAAATTTTAATTCTTGTTCTGATTTCTTTTTTCCGATTATTATCTCTATGATGATGGAAATGTCAACTAAACAGTGAAAGGAATAAACATCAAAAAATGTTATCTGATGCATAGTCCTAGAAAGAAGCAGTTTTTATATTTACTCTCACTTACCAATATTTTACTCATGAAAAGTAGTTTATAATAGAAACTAATATCTTTTGGACTTGTTTTGATATCCTTTTTATAATAACAGGAGTGTACTCCAAAGAAATGGAAAAGATTGAAAATATGTGAATCTGGCCAGGGAGTTGTAGAAGTTATGGAACATGATTGTTGAACTAATTCTTGTAGTAATCTAGTCTTGGAACACCACCTGGAAAATTGAATGTGTGTAGGAGAAAGATTCTAGATTTCCAGAAAACTACCATCATTTATTCTGCAAGGATTCTCTGAAAAGTACTTTAGTTGTGATGGGTTTTGCTGACACAATACCCTAAAAATCATTACATCAATGTGCAACACAGCATAATAAAATTTCTGTCTGACATAGTTGATATTATGGATGTATAAATTTTACCTTGACTCTTTACAAACTATACTGAATGCACTTTCTATCTCACAGGTGAAATAGATTCCTTTATCTTGAGGCATTAATTGATGCCATAGGGATCACTCTAGAAAATAGAATTGGCGAATTAAGTTCAAATTTTGGTCACAATCACTAGCAAAGAATTTTTCTATTGAGGCATTTTTTAAAGACCTGATCTAACCAGGCCTGTACTATTTTTATTGTTACTGAGTTGTCACGATTGATAGATTAGGAAGAAAGAGATGGATGTTGGACAAATTTCAATCCTTCAAAAAGTGAGCTATCACCTTCAGAAACATAGCTGTATTTATCACACCATCACCTTTCTCTATTTAGTTTGCTACTTGAGGCCAGATAACAATAAATGAAGGATAATGAATTCCTGGTGTCAGCTGGGATGAAATCCACTTTGTTTTTGGCTAATTTTTGTCTTGTTATCTGTTAGGATGTGGATAAGAATACACACACCCACACAAACATTTTTGACACTGCTACTTCCATGGTCAGAGCTTAGACAAACTACATTCTCTGGTCTTGTCAAGGCACACCTTCACACCAAGAACACGCTATGCCACTGACATAGTAGCAAACCACCCACATTTCCTCCATATTCCATCAGTAAGTTCCACTCAAGCAGTTTTTTCCCCCATGAACCACTGCCCTGTAGAATCGGCTCCCGACAGGATGTTTCCCCGATCACTACAATCTTAACCTATTCAAGGCTAGGATTATTCATTTTCACCCTCACTTATATGCATAAATGGCCTCCTAATGTAACCCACTACCTACCTCAAGTGGATCCTGGTAAATGGTGACTATCACTGTAAAATATTAAAAAAAATTCTAATATCTGCAAGGATGGGCTGTTTATCATCTATCTCTTCTATTTAAAACTTTGAAAGTGATCTGTACTGATAGATAGTTGACACTGCCTAAAATATCCCTGTGAAGAAAAAAAAAAAGGGGATAAATCCCTATTTATCCACAGCTACTGAATGAATAACACTTAGCATTTGATCGCCATAACTGATATTGATTTGTCAGTAAGTCCTATTTATGTAATTTTATTGAAGACCTCTACTCCTCAGGCTATGAATTTGCTAACTTACTGGCTTGAGCAACAGTTAAAAGCCAATTTGTAAGAGACTTCTTTTCCACTATGAAACATGACTTGCTTGTCATATACACTGTTGGATATTTTTTTTTTCTGTAAGTCAATGTGTTTATGGTGAAATTGGCATCAACCAACCAATGTTGGTAAGATTTTCAGGATAGATTGATATGATAAATATATGATGTGATTTTTTTTTTTTTGTTTTTTTTTTTTTTTTTTTTTGTTAAATATATTTACAGTAATTTTTTGTGGGTGTGATATTCTATTCTACAACTCAAGGGTTGTTCATCATATTGTAAATGAATATATTGAAGAGTATAATTATTGATATTTATTTTTTAATTTAAGATATATAAATATTGTCATTGTCATAAAAGAGGATATAACTGCAAAAGCAAAATATTGTAAAGTTGAGCGATGGGAACACAGTGCAGAAAATTGCAAATAAAATTGGACAAAATCCTAGAAAAATTAATGAAGTGATTGTAAACCTGGGCAAGAACAAGAAAACATCTTATTTCAAGAAATTCACAGATTTGAGAAAAACTCAGAGCAATACAAAAGGGGACAAGAAAATATGAAGGAGCTGGTGTTATAAATGAAAAAAGAGTTGCAGAATATTAAAAACATGAAAGCAAAGTAACCATTAATGATCAGAAAGTGTAACATGTAAGTAGGACAAAGTCCATGAAAACAGATTTTCAATAGTAAATTTTAGTTGCCGGGTCAGGCATGAAAATAGTCAACCAACACAGCTTAGAAGACAATGATGAGAAGGTGGAGTAATGTTTTTGTATTATAGGCAGTAAAATTAGAGGCTTCTTCACAAATATAGATTATCGTAAGTTTTCTTTTTTTTTTCTTTTTAAGTGATACAAATCATGACTTTTGACCTAAAGAGTAAAGATCAAATTCTGCAAAGTTGATTATTGCCTGCTTTACTCCACCCCCAAAGAAAAAATAAATAAGACCTCAAATTAATTGAAGGGCCTCCAGCCTCTCTAGATATTATAGAAAAGTTACCTGTCATTAAGAGATGTATATGAGAAAGGAAAACCATATTCATGCAAAGATTTTGGTGGGGAAATAATAAAAAATTAAAAAAAAAAAACTCAAGATGTAGGCAAAGTGATTAAAATCAATAAATGAAAGACTGATGAAGGTTTTTCGAATATCCAGTGACTGATATTATTTATAAATAAGCATTTATGTTGCACTTAGTTTGTTTGCCTTATAGAATTCACTGAAACAAATTATCGGTATTTTTAATAAGGATAAATAGAAACTAAAATATCGGTTGTAAAACTGGTGACTTGCATAATAAAATCTAGTATTGTTTGTAGCTGAATAGTCTAGAGCATGGTGATTTCTCCAAAAAAAAAAGTGGGGATACAGATTTGAACCTCTACAAGAGAGCACCTTTTCTTGAGTGTGCAGGCCAATAGACATATTATACACAGTTTAAAATAGAAACAATAACACAGATGTCCACTAGAAATGTTTGAAATAAGGTAACCTCAATCAACTAAGTGCCAACCTTTACTTAAATTAATTCTATTAATACTTTATTTTTGATATTGAGTACTTTATTACAAATATTACTTGCCTTAAATGTCTTTTCTCTTAGTATCTCATTGACTGTCAGCATTTTTGGCTTTATACTATCTTTGACACACACACACACACATACATATTAGGCTGGTGCAAAATGTCGTTTTCTCACATATTAACATATGTGAGAAAATGACATTATTTTTGCACCAACCTTTGTGTGTGTGTGCGTATATATATATATATATATATATATATATATACACACAAAAAAAAATTCCTTAATCTAACCAAGAATGAAGAATTCTAAGTTATATTTGGTCAGATTTTGGAAAGTGGCTGTCATTGAACTTTTCAGTACTCTCTCATATGTACTTTATATATATATATATATATATATATATAGGCCTGACGATTACGTCCAGCCTGTCACCTCTGAGTGTTGACTTCAATGTTCACTTTATATATATATATATATATATATATATATATATATATATATATATATATATAAAAAATCTCAAAATTAGTATTTGAAATTTTACTAAAAAAAATAAATGTTCTCATATTATAGTTAAGTATTTACATAGAAGTGTTGCTCGAAACTTCTTGATAGTGCTTCCATCACAACCAAAACTCTTTTAGCTCCCTAAGGGACACTAACCTAAGAAATTATTAAAGAAAAGAAGCTGATAGAATTAAGTGAGATTTAGGCAATTTTGGTTGCTTGTTGCAGCTGTGATGCTTTGGCTGTATTGGGACTTGGATGCTTCTGGAAGATTTTTTTTTTTTTTTTTTTTTTTTTATGAATAACATTGATGCTTCTGCTTTACAACAAATCTCTTTTAATTATATTCTTTAAAGTTTTTACCTTTTTTACTCTAAATGATCTTATGAATTGTGCAAGTTTCTACAAAATTGCTTTAACCTTTCAGTACCCATTTAAAACATTTCTTTTTCTAATCAGATAAGCATTAATTTTAATTATTTTACTGATAATATACAAGAAAAAGACGAAAATAAAATCTGTGTTTACACATTGCTCATTTGGTATTAAATATGTCCTAAAATGTTTCCTTAGTGGAACAATGGACACTAAAAGGTTAATATTCTAAGTGTAAATTCTTTCCAATTGTAAGCTTTTCTAATCTTTTATGTATTAGAATAATAAAAATGCTTTTCTGTATTGGTACTCATGTTTGATCTAATTTGTCATTTTGCCTTTCAAGTTAATTCACCTGTCATTTTTTATAAAAACATAACTTTTAATGTAGCTATAATTTTTAATTTTATTTTATTATTTTTTTTTTTTTTTTTTAACAATATATTTCAAAGACACTGTATGTCATAGGCTTAATTAATTGTATGCAAAACAGTTTGAAATTATTAATTTAGAGGTATTCCAGTAGTATGAATTTATACTACCTCTTTAAGCTTGAATCTTAATTTTCCTTTAGTTTATTTAAATGAAGCCTGCGGGTTTGAACATGTTAACTTTTCAGTGATCTTTATAACACTACCATAAATAATTTTTTGTACAATATTAAACAAAATAATTTTATATTATTATTCGTACATCCCTGTCTTCCCTGTTTGAAATCATTTTCTGTTGTTACTCCAATAAATCCCAATAAACAAACATGCCTTATGTATCTGTCTATATTTCTGAGATGAGGTATTATGTACATTATTTCATTATTCAGACTATTGTCCTCATCTTTGTTGCTATATTACGTTTTGGCTGTTGTATGCTCCAGCCTTCTTCAGGTGGTTGGAATGTCGAACTGAACCCTTTATTTCGCTCACTGGGGTAGACTGTTCTAGTTCCATGTGCCATGTTTAATGGATGTCAGTTATCTCCTGTTAATTCCCCTCTCCAAGTTCTGCACTGCCTTAACCGGGTATTGAACTCGCACTCTTTGGGTTCTGTTACTGGATCTAACCAACGCCTTTATCCACTGTGCCATGTGTCATTGATTGACAGGACCCAAAGAGTGTGAGTTCAATACCTGGTTAAGGCAGTGCAGAACATTCAGAGGGAAAATTAACAGGAGATAACTGATAACTGACATCCATTAAACATGGCATGTGGAACTAAAACAGTCTATCCCAGTGAGCGACATAAAGGGTTCAGTTTGACACTTCAGCCACCTGAAGAAAGCCGGAGCATACAATGGCCTAAATGTTGTAATAAATATGGCGACAAAGATGAGGACAATAGTCCGAATAATGTAAATAATCCTAAATTACTTGTACAAAAACTATAACCAATACAATTGTAAAATTACTTAAATTTATGTTATTTATTGACCTCATGATTAAACTAATTGCCAATAATGGATAAGTGCTCATTACAATTCAAAATTATTAATAGCATAATTTTTTTTTTTTTTTTTTTTTTTTTTTTTTTTTACTTATTAGGTTGGTGCAAAAATAATATCGTTTTTTGACGTATTTTTTAACGTCAAAAAAACAATATTTTTGCACCAACCTAATACTAATACACATAGTTCCATTTCTTTTCATTGGGATTAATGATTATTAAAAGAAATTGAAAATATTGGGAAATTTTAAATAACAATATGTAAGCCTGAAAAGCTAAAGTTTGTTAAAATAAATTATTTAAGTAAACTTATCCACATAATTACTAATAATACCCATGAAGATTTCAGTTTTCCTATTTGAATTCTGACATATAATATTTAATGGATAAATAAGCTCATTGCATGTTCTACAAATACAAAATACCCATGGAATTTCTTCTATTGCATCATTAAATATTTGAGCTTAATATTACAAGAAGTCATGTATGAATGCAAATCATTAAAGAAATAAGAGGGTACAAATATAAAGATTTAAAATTGGCAAGTTTTTCTGTTTTAATGAAACAGATATTAAATGTGTTATCACCTCCTATCTTTCCTTTTTCTTTCTTTCACTGAAACCAAACAGCATATTTCCTTTCCTATCAAAGCAGAATAGTTCATTATTTATGAGGTATGGGAAAGACCTAATGTACATGCTAAGGAAGAAGCACAATTATAATATAATTATAATTTACCCCCATAAATCTTTGGAAGGAATTTGTTGATTATTGAATTTTAAATAAGGTTCTGCTTAACATTCAGCTGAACTGGGAAAATAAAGCCATGAACTTTTTAAAATCCAATATTAAAATCCTGAAGTCAAAGGCAAGTCATTCAAACTTTGCATGTCAATGTTTGTCTCATCCACATTTTCATATCAAATTGATGAATTGACCTGCTTGTTACTAATGCTGATACCTTTTGTCAATTAATTCTCTTGATTAGCACCTTCTGCTTTCCTCTCTTTCTTTCTCACTCTCCATCCATCCATGTACTTATATGTGGAATGCAATGAATTTGCTGTTGCCTTCCAGTATTGTGATTCTATTTTTTTTTTTAATATTTTGACTTTCCTTTTTCTTTCAGATGACATATCAATTCTCTTGGACAAAAACAAACTAGGTATCTATTGGTATTTCTAACAAATATCTTTTTCTTTTATTCAAACAGGAGTTTTAATTGTCTATTTCTTTTTTTTTTTTTTTTAAATCCTTTCACATCAAGAAAGGCAATTAAGACACTGAGTGTTAGAGAATTTGAGAAAAAGAAAAAAACATTAAGGAGAGAAAACAATAAAAGAACAGAAATTAAAAAGACAGAAGTTAACAATTGACATTGCATTTACATTTTCGAAGATCAAAGTTGACAGGAAACCAGAGAGTCATAAGAGTTCTACAAGCAAGAAGTCCAAGAGAAGAAACTGTTAGCATAGAATTTATGGTTATATCTCACCATTTCCACTGTAAAATGATGAGACCTTGCCACCAATCTGGTACTGCATCAGAACAATTACCACAAAAATATTTATAAAAATTCACAAATTATAATACAGTGGTAGGGAAGTGACTGAAGATGCCAGGTCAGGACCAATAACATTGCATATTCTTAATATCCTTATATACTGTTAATTTGAAATTAAGATTTGATCTAATCAATTGTTAGTTATACTAAATGTATCAAGGCAGCAAAAATTTTAGTTAAAAAAAAAAAAAAATGAAAAAATGTTTTCATAAGTTTTTTTTTTTTTTTTTTTTTTTTTTTTTTTGATTAGTTTCCATCTGTTGGTGTTTAAAGTGTATAGGAACTGTTCACTCTTAGTGGTGTTGATTCTTGTTAAGGTTCAGTTTTCAAATCATTTTGGTTATCAAAGAAATTAGATGATATTCAAAGTATAACATGCTGTATAAAAATACTATACAAAAACAAAAGTTACAATAATATAAAAACATCTCCTTGTGAACAGCACAACAATACTCTGTAAAACAGATCATATTAAGTCAAAACAACCAGCAATTAACACATGTATGATCCTGGAATAAGCATTCTAAAATGTATTTAAATTCTCAGAAGATACAGTGTCATGGTCTTGTGACACAAGTTTCAAAACTGGAAAAAAAAAAAAAAAAAAAAAACTTAACAGCACACTTGAAATCTTAACAAAGATTTCATACGGCCACACCAATTTTATCTAATTTCTTGATAACCGAGTCCAACTGGAAGCTCAGTGTTAACTAATTCAATTATTTTCTCTTCCCAAATTTAATGGGTGGTTCCAAGCAGCAGCAATCTTGTCTCCCTTCCTGCCAACAATGAACCAAATATAAGCTATTTAAAATTTCTCATTTTGATTTCTGATGTCTGGAGTCTATACCACTTCAACTTCTGCAGGCTTTAATTTCTCATGGATTTTTTGTTGATCATTCAATTTAAAAAGTAACATGAACTGTATGGTCTTCTACATCTTCAACATTAAGATATTAAAACTAATCTACCTACAAAATTTACATAGAAATTGTGTTTTTATTTACACACACACACACATATATATATATATATATATATATATATATGCCTTCTTTCTATTCAAGACTACTCATCTTGGTTGTTCTGCTTATATTTTGGCTGCCAGGTTTTCAGGTTTCTGCTGTTGTACTTGATAACCTTCTTGGAATTTTGAAGTGAACCCTTTATTCACTTCATGGTGTTAGATTCTTCTGATTTCACTTTTTATATTTGGGATCTTTCATTATTCAATATTTGCTTTTGTGTGACTTGTCTGTTTTTTCCACTGAACCAGAGTATGTGACTTCAGTACTGTCAGATCCACAACATTGGACTCACAACAGCCAGGGAACCATTTTCACCAATCTTTTAATCCACTACGCCATGGACCATCCAGTCCCTATTGGCCCATCTATTGGTGTCATTTTGGAGCTTTAAATGTATCTTTCCTCAACTGGGAGGGGATTTTGAGTGTCCTTGCTCTCTTAATCGTAGATGGTATTTATGTTTGTGCTAGGTCTACTGGGGAGTTTGTATTGGTTATTTCAGTTTTCTTATCCTTTATATACGATCAGCCATGCTCAATTCTTCCATGACTACAGCTGTTTTTGTTTTTCAATCCTTAATTTTTATGAATGTCTGGTTTCTCCCTTGTGCTCCTTGCCACAACTGAATGGAATACACACAGTTCTTAGTTACATTTTCCTTACAAGTAGGGCTTAGTTGAAATGAACAACCTCCAAAGTGATGAACTGCTTTTGAATACCATCCTAATGTCTGTATAACAGATCCTGAATCTTTTCAGATGTATAGTAGACCTATTACAGCAGGTTTTTTGTCACTTCTGTCTTTGCTTGTGGAAACTGCTGATATGTTTGTAGGGTAGGTGTTACCTTGGAAACTCTTTCTAATGCTGACCATCTGTTGTCATGTGTTTGGGTTGTTACATATGATTTGGGCCTGATGTTGATGCCTTTGTTGACACTGGGTATAATAAGAATTGAAATTCAAACATTATCTGGTGAATGTTGGCTTATCAAATATGAATATCTTGGCTCCATACTCTGTAAGTTATTTGTACATCTAGGAAGGTCAGTTGATCTGCTCCTTTTTTCTGTTGAAGAAGGAAATATCGCTCAATCGTCCTCTTTCCAAGGACGGCTACATTGGGGAATAGACGACTGGAGAGGATGCTTCCCTGATTAATACAATCTTAATCTCAAGTCTGGTCAACTGTTATCTATCCTATATATCCTCATAATCTGCACTTGCTTCCTCTTATGTCTATACAACACTCACTCAGTAACCCTCTGCATTGAATGGCTCTTGGGCCTTGTAGTAGGTGAACATGTGATAAAAAGTTTGAAATTCTCTGAAGGTTGTTATTATTATCACCACTACTTAAGAGCACAATTTAAAGAAAGAAAAAAGTGTTTGACAATGTTAAACGATATTTCGACAGTATGTAATGAAGTTTTATTCAATTTGATGTATTCATTACCAATACAGCCACTTTTCATTACAAGACAAACAACGTTTGTACAAAGTCGTATAATTTTTGTAGATTTATATATTTTTATATTTGAAAATTTTAAAAAATATAACTTGAAGACAGACATACTATCAAAATATTATTTAGCATTGTCAAACACTGCATTTTTTTACTTTTCTTAAATTGCATTTTTCTCTTAAATGCTGAAAAATATTGTAAAGAGTTATGCCAATCATTTTGTTTATTATTATTAGTTATGTTCAAGCTATTTTCCTCATCTTTGTTATTGTTATCACAATGTGTCATCCATTGTGCCCTCTTCCCCCTTTTCAGATGATTCTCACTCCAGTTAACCATCAGGAAATTTTTAACTACCCCCCCCCCCCCGCACACACATAATAGATTAAATAAATGGTTCAGTTCCACTACTTTGTGGAACAGACTCCTGAAAGGATACTTCCCCTAACACTAAAATCTTAACTTGTTTAAGTCTAGGGCCAACTGTTAGCTGTCTTCTATATCCTCATAATCTGCACTTACTTCATCCTCTTATGTACTTACAACAATCTCACTCAGTAATGTTCTGCCTTGTGTGGCTTTTAGGTCTTTTAGTGAGTAAAGTTTTAGTTAAAAAAAAAAAAAAAAAAAAAAATTCATCTTTTTAATTACATTTTAAATTTTAATTACATTCATGTTAAAAAAATAGTGTTCAATTCATTTTACTGTCCTGCTGTTTATATGTTTGAAGATATTTCATTGTACCAAATCTAAAATGATTATTTCCTTCAGTCAGTGTTCACTATCTGAGAAATTGCATTCACATTGCTTGCTTGTAGATGCAATTTGTTTTTACCAGGCAATTTGTTCATATTAGAAAGCAATCATTTTTTAACTTTTATTTTTAAATTTTTAATTTTTTTCCCAAAATATATATTGTGCATATATAACTGAATGTAATTGGAATAAAATATTGTCAACTGATAACAAATATACATGTAGCTATATAAAATAGCTAAGAAGTTAATACTAAAAGTACATTTTAAGCATATTCCATTTTTTTTTTTTTTTTTTTTTTTTTTTTTTTTTTTTTTCAAGCAAATGTATTTATTTACTTATAAAATTACTTGCCTATTTCAGATTCAGCTTTTATATATATATATATATATATATATATATATAAATTGTGCATGTATGAGTAATCCATAAGTCCCAATATTTTTTTCTTTCAAAATAATTTTGTCAACTTATTTTCCATTGCAGGTGAACGGCGGATGGAGATCATTCCTATCACCAAACTTGGCCAGGAACCAGAGGAATGGCAAGGTATACACATTTTTTGCATTTCTACAGAAGATGAGTAATGCTGTCATTTGAAATGGGACAATAGGCAGCTAAGAGATTTGCTATTTTTGCCTTAGTTTGGTGTTGGTGGGGAACTAATCTAAGATTTGTGAAGGTGACAAAGATCCAGTCCTTTTGGCTATATAAACAATATTAGTTTTTTTTTTTTTTTTTTTTTTTTTTTTTTAATAATGAAAAGCCATTGTTTATTAGTACCATTTTTTTTTTTTTTTTTTTTTTTTTCATATTAAAATATTTACAAAAATAGAATATGATCTCAGAAAAACCTGACATGAATCTTCTTTCTTTTTTTTTTGGGGGGGGGACTTTTTTCATTTATATTTTTTTGACAAATATTAATAGATTTTAATTTACATGAATTTTTTGCAGAGATTGATACCAAACTTTTAAATATCAAAGACTTAGATTTTGGTTCTAAAAGCATCTTTTTAATCTGTTCTATTTGACCAAATAGAAGTGGGTAGTATGCATTTTAAGAACATTTTAGGGCTTAGTTTGCTAATACTTGGATGTAGATGAAAATTATATCAATTGATATATTGATCAATAAAGCTATTCTGTTAGGCAAGAAAGAAAAATTTAACTCTCTTCAATTCCTTTTATATTAGTTTTAGTATTGTGAGATGATAGGCAGTCATCTTAGATTAGCTATCTTACCTGGCATATTTCACTTTTGAATCCCCAAAAGTTTTATTTATTATTATGAACCACTTAATAATTTGCTGACTACTGTTTCTTTTTCAGAAAAATTACGAGATACCCAGTATCAAATAGTAAATTACAAAGGTATTTTTCTGTTTTTTAAATTTCCAAAACTTCTCTCAAAGTAAATAGCTTGTAATACATTCTTCGGTTTCTATCGCTGCATGGGGAGGCGATTTGGTATGAAAAGCAATTTTTTTAATTTTTCCCTCCCTCCCCCAATACTTGTGCTTGCTTCCAAAAAAAACTCTTTCCCGTATTTTACTTATGAATGTTAGATTGGAAAGAAAGCAGCTTTCTTTTATAAGACAAGTATTAAGTTTTTTCTCCCCCCCCTTTCTCTATTCCCAAAGAAAATTTAGTTATTATTGCTGTTAATATTTTCTGCTAATAAAACAAATGGCTAAAAGGATCTAAACAGATTTTCTGCTTTAAAAATAAGGGTTATTCTTTTAAGTAAAGTCTTCGGTAGTAAATTTCAATTCATCTGCAACAAAAATAAAAATGGATAATTAAAAAAAAAAAAAAAAAAACTTTATACATCAGTTTGTCTTCACAATTTTTTTCTCTTCCATATAACATTGTCAAAGCTTGTTGTTTGTTTTTTTTTTTTCATATTGTATAATAAATTCAATCAAAATGCTACCTCCAAAGCAATAATTTAGTTTAAAAAAAAAAGTACACACAAAAGCTAAGGAAGCAGTATTATCTTCCCCTAATAGCTATGAATTAATCGGGAGTGATGATTTTATGTTATGGTTATTTGTTTTGCATTAGCTCCTAAAATTTTTTAGTCACAATTTACTGTCCTCTCATTTCATTTTGGTCAGTGTATTTATATGCTGAAAATATAAATTTTTTTATTTTATTCATTTTTTTTATGAAAGTGAATAGAAGGTGAGGCTAGGTTGCTATGTAAATTAATTTTAAATTGACCCTCCCAAGGAAGGCAAAACAAATATGCTGAGATGACAGGATTTCTTAAGATGTAATGGATGTGTGGGTAGTGTAATGGATAGTGGCTCAGAATGGGAAATCAGGTTCATTATATTCACTTACATGCCAATAGGAAAAGGTATATATCTATCCTGGGGGTTAAATAATGGTTTGTACCCGGAAAAATCATTTGTTATTCTCAAATGCAATTTTCACTCCTCAGAAAAAAATAAAATAAAATTACCAGCTTTAAGTAACCCACAAAGAGTGAAAAAAATAAATAAATTGTAATATTCATATTTTTTATTCCCCCCCCCCCAATATATTACTATCAATTAAACACTCTAGATTATGAACTAATTGCATTTTTTTGTTTTTGTTTCACACTTTAAGAAATGTTGTCTCATTCTCTACTGAAGCTTTAATAAAAGTGAAACCTGTTAGATTGATAAACATTTCCTATTTGTTTTTTTTTTATCCTATGATTTTCAGAAATCACATATGAACATATTTGTTTTGGCTTCTGTAAGGAAGTGGGGAGCAATTTACATAGAAAAATAGACAACCTATTAACTTTTATGAAATCTAAGAAATTTTTGTTTAGATATTTATGAGCTGAAATGCTTAATCTATAATATATATATATATATATATATATATATAATTTTCTTGCCACAATGGCTCTTGTAAAACTCCACCCTTTTTTCTCCTCTAATTTAATTTGAATTACTGTCAGAAAAATTAAACATTTTATATTTTGTCTTTGTAATCCTACAAGGGTGTATAGAAAAGTTCTTTGTCCATCCAAGAAGAAATTGCAAAATAAATTCTGATGTATTTTGTGAAGTGGGTTGGGCTGAGAACTTTTCAGGTTCCCTTGTGTGTGTGATTTTAAAAAGAATAAGAAAAAAAAAAAGTTTTTAATATTTCTGTTCATAATCCATACGACCTCTGTTGGATTTAATGCAAGAAATGTATATGCAAATATAACAACTATTATGGGCAGAGGTCGTATTTTTCCTACTTCTGAAGTGGTGGTAAATTGAATTTCAATTATGAAAGCCATTTACCCCCCCCCCCCAAATCTCAATTAGTGAATAAGATACAAAATGTTTCAGTTAACAATATTTATATGAACACCTCATAATACTTGCTATATTTAATTATTCTTAAAATAAAATGAGTTTTTACTTTCCAAAAATATGGCCAGGAAATAATTCCCTTTTAAAATACTTAAGTCTTCTGCAAACTTTTGTACACATAATATAGCAGTTAAGACTTTTTTTTGGTATTTTTATCTTTTTAACTGAAACTGTTCTTGACAATGTTTGTGTAAAAAGCCTTCAGCAGACAAGACCGATTTACATGTAATTATCTGTAAGCTGATGAAACAATCATAATTCTTTTAAATTCTGCTCATACAAAATATAAGGCTTCACTAAACTACAAACTTCTTTCTGATCAAGTTTGTGACAGAAAATTTTTCTGTTTTCACAATAGAATAATTTATAAATATTAAAATCATTTTGTTTTTCAACAGAAAATATTTTGACTTCAATGTTTTATCTTGTCACCACTATCACTGTATACTCCCTAGGCAATTCTAATTATTTTAAAAAGCTATCTTTAGAATTTTGATAAAACCCAAACACATGAAGCTAGATTTATGCAATATTTTTCTTGAGAATTGGCAGCAAAAATGTTACCTACTATTTATAGTAGGTTTTCATAATTATTTGTTTGTAATATGGTAAATAATAAATATTGCATTGTAGGTAATTTACACCTTTTTATAATCTTGTAATTAGAAGAATAGTATGACAAATTGGAAAAAAAAGTTTTTGTGATGCATTTCATCCATTAGGATTTCATTGGATTGGGCTTTGTTGATGTTGCCACATCTACACATGTGCATGAAACAAGAGATGCTGGTAGTTTCAAAATTTTATATATATAAAATTATTCTTGTAGATAAACAATCTAATAAAAAGTTTAACATTTTTGTTGTCAAATCTCAAAAAAAAAAAAAATAGTTTTGTGTGTTTGGGTTTTATTTTAATTCTAAAAACAGCTTTATAAAAGAGAAATTATTGAAGGAGTATAATCATAGCAGTGTCAAGAGAAGAACCACCTCTTCTCTCTCTCCCTCCTTCTCTCTCCCTCCTCCTTACTGTTTAGCAGGGATTGCAACCTCCCTATCTTTCCCTTTTTTTTTCTTTTAGCTAGGACCTTTGTTTAACTCTGCCATAAATTCTTGTATGAGTCTGCCTATTTACTTTTTTTTTTAATAAGGTTTCATTCCTTTTCTATTATTTTGTTCTTGAATGAAGCTTCTGCTGTTGCTGCTTTATTTGCAACCTAACATCGATAGGATTCTTTTTTTTTTTTATTTTATCATTCTCTTGGGCAGTTCTAGATGCACAGTGCAAAAAAACAGTCAATGTATTTGAATATTGCATCAGGTTCCACTTGAATATTCAGTTTTGACTTGACCAAATTTTCAAAAGCTAGCATTCTCTTGGGTTTTTGGTTTAAAAAAAAAAAAAACACAAACAAAAAAAACTAAATGCAAAAAGTTAATTTGTGATGCTTTTTAACCCTCCTGCATGTTCAGCTCATTGCACACATTTCAGAATCTATGCTTGTGGTAATGTTGATGCAAAAACAATAATAGTTTGTCACTGAAAATAAGGAATGAAGAGTGGGGGAGGCAAAAAAACATTTTCTTTTGTTCTCAATATAACGAATAGAAGATTCTGTTTGGAAGACTAATTTATCTACTTTTGATCATCTTGTGGACATGAATTCAGCCTTTTTTCTTCTGCATGCTTCTTTAGAGGAGGAAAACAAAAAAAAAGGATATCTGGGTTTATAGAATAATTTGGAATTGTAAGTTTTGCTTAACATATTCAGGTCATCTTTGTGTATAACTGCTCAACTCCATGGAAGTAGAAATAAAGTTTTAAAAACGAAATCTTTCAAACTGACAATTTACTTGTTTGGCATCACATGATCATCGTGTCGGAATCAATTGATTCCCTTTTGATGAAACTGTCAGATTTTAGTGCTTTAATTAGAAGATTGAAACGGTTTCATGCTTTGCTATGTCTGCTGTAATTTCATAACTATGTTCTAACATCTTCACCTTTTTTCAGCTATGCTAAAGTTGTATTTTTTTTTTGTTTTCTTTAAATTTTCAGAATTTCAAACTTTATACTTTTGCTTTTATGAATCAAAATATTTTGTTTAATAATTGTCAATTTTCCTTTGGAAAAGTATTTAACTTTTAGATAAAATATTCATACAAAGTTGCATATCATTTCTGTCTGAATTTCTGGGATGAGGAATTACCATTATTTACACTATTTATATTTGAACTATTTTCCTCATTGTGCTCTCCACCCTTCCTCAGGTGTAGAACCTAGAAGGAATTCTGAACTGAACCCTTTATTTCATTTATGGGTCTAGACTGTTCTCAAGCAATAACTGATCAGTACTAAATAAAAACTATACCTAGACATAAGCGGTGGAATAAGAACAGTCTACCGCTATAGATTAAAGAATGGGTTCAGTTCAGAATTCCTTGTAGGTTACCCAGATCGATCTACACCTGAGGATAGGTGGAGGGCACAATGACAGAAACATTGTGGTAACAACAAAGATGGTCAATAGTCCAAATTATATTTAGAGCTCACTTGAAGTGCATTCTTTTTATTACTGTTATTAACTTATAACTGTTTTCAGCATTTGGTCTGGAAAATTTTTAAAAGAAATAAATCTCAATTATTAACTGTATCAAAGCATTTTAATTTTGCAGATTATCATTTTCTTGCCTGTTCTCTTTTTAATGATACATAAAACTAGACATTTTTAGCACAGAATCAAAATGGACAACTGAGTTGATGTTTGGATTTGTATAATAGATAATGATTTAAAGTGACCAACGCATCTTGTTGATGCTTTCAGGATTGAAGTGGGAGGATTTTTTTGTTTTTTGAATGGAAGTTCCTGCATTGCTTGGTTGCTTGATGGCGGCTTTTTTTTTTTTTATTATTATTATACACTTCATGATGATTTCAACCAATTAACTTTTTTCCAATCTGAAATGATTACATGTGAAACAATAGCCAAGAGTCTTCAAATTACTTTTATTATTACACTCTTTCTACTTTATATGAAGATGCAGCTATGTGCTTTTTGTAATACCATCTCTGAGAACATACATACTCATTTGATGAAGCTCAGAGATTATCCATTGAAATATTGTGACTTCTAAATTTGAATTTAGAACACTGAAAATTTTTTCTAAAAAGCAGCTAGTGTTAATTCTTTGCTTTTCAGCATAAAGCAGGAATAATCTTTTACTGATGTCTTCATATTCAATGAAAAAGATTTTGATCTCTTGCTGAATTTTTCAATCACTGAAAAAAGATTGACAAAGTTTGAAATAAAATGTAATTGTTTCTCATTTATTTAAATTAACTTCCTTCTCTTTGTTAGCTATGAACAAAAACAATCAGCATTTGATTCACTTTGCCATGCGATTTAAAATGTTTGTCTGCAATAAAACCCTTACTACTTTTGTAATTTATTTTTCATGTGAACATTTCAGATTTTCTTTGGCTTAAAAATGATTAGAATGTGTGGATTTAAAAAGAAATTTAAAGATCTGTATGCTAAAAGAAAAATTGATAAATGAGGTCAGGGTGATGCATTAATAAAATATAAGTGAAAGACTTTGTTTAAACCAATTTCTTTATAGAAAGCCATCTTGGTTTTTGATATAGAAGTGAGAATACTAAAAATATCAATGTCTAAAGTTGCATGTTTTTGTGTGTGTATGTATGAACATGAAGAGAATTTTGTTAAACTTATTCAAAAGAAACCATTATCAATCTATTCTTTGATTGTTGCAAGTGTTTTTCAGATTTATTTTTGAGTTTGCTTAAACTTGTTCCAACAGGGTGTGTATTGGACATTGTAAAATACCTTCACCCCCCCTTTCTTTTTTTTTTTAGTCTCCAAGCATTTTGCCTTTTTTACAAGCTTAAGCAAAATCTGGGTGATTAAATAAGTGTTTTTCTGAAAAAATTTAATTTACTTTCATTTAAATTTTTTTTAAATTATTATTACTATTATTATGATGACGACTATTATTAGTATTTGTTTATTTCCTTCTGATTAACTTCTCATCTTGTTATCCCAAACCAAATGCTTCTGATTTTATCTTTCTCTTCTGTTTTAGTATTGGGGGAAAAATGCTTACTAAGCAGTTCTAAGTTTTGCCACAAGGGCAAATTAAACTTTGTACTTTTGCAGCATTTTGTTATATTTTATTCTTCTTCAGTGGTGAGAAACTCCAGGAAAACCCAAATTTTGATACAATTTGGTTATAACCTTTTGAATACGTCTCACTCCACACTCGTTCAAATATGTTGAAGCATTTGTAAATATCAAACACCTATGCATACCTTGTTGGAGCCACTTGAAAATGAAATTGTTAAAATAATTTTTTTTTTTTTTTTTTTGATATAGCAATTGGGAATTCTACATTGGCATGTTGATAAGCAATTAAAAAATATAGCTTCCTTCAAGGATTGCTTTTCTAATGTTAAACTTCTTTTCTCTGCTGAATGTTTTGTTTTTTTTTTTTGTTTTTTTTTTTGTCTTGGTGATAATTAACCTGTATGATCTTTCGTGCACATTTATTTTAAGCTGGAGTAAAATTTCAGAATCAATTCAGTTCATTTGCTTGTTGAACTTAACTCCCCTTGATGTCACTGATGAAAATTATCTTTTCAGAAATATTCCTGTATCTATACAAATTTAAATTGTTTTTATTTTGACTGACTTTTTTGTACCTTCATTAGCTTAAATCTTCCAGCAGTTTTTTTAATGAAAGTACATTTGTTAAGGCATTGTAAGCAAATAATTCACAAGGATTTTAAAGGATAGAAAATTTGAATAGTAAACATTTAAAAAAAAAAAAAAAAAGTTTTGTATAAATAAATGATACTTCTGTAATACACTCACCTATGTTTTTTTTTTCCCCCCATATTTACAGAAATATCCTCTTTCTCTCTCCCAACAGTGTTAGATACACTTTTATACTTAGCACATATCAGATAAGTAAACATTTGGAATTTAATTTATTGGAAGGAGTTGAAAAGGTAGGCTTTACTCGAGTGTCTTTTGAGAAGAGCACTATCCAATTCAGTCTCTAGGCTATGTGCTAGTGGTAGTTTCATCCAAGACCACAGATTGCTTCAAAAGGAAAACATTAGCCTAAAAACTCTTTTAATATTCTTAAATAGCTTTGTCAGATTGAGGCATTTATATGGAAGTCATTTATGGCTTCAAACTCCTTCAGAGATATGTCAGCTGTATCCAATGGTTAAAAATGGCACTGAGTGAGTGAAGCTTGTAGGTCTTAGCAAGGACCATCCTTTTTTAAACCTTGTGGGCCAGTGCTAAAAAAAAACAAAACAAAATGTACATAATAGAACCCCATCACTTTCTGACTTTCAACAACTTAAATAGATAGAACATGTAACTCAAAGAGAAAATAAATGTCATGATCAAGTTGTTGACATTCCACAATATTTCAAATAAAAGTTTAAGAAGGAAACCTCTATCCATACTGAATAAAATAAGTTTCTGGATTTGAGAAACCTATTTTTCCTGAAAAATTGTCTTAATTTTATAAATTTCAACTAGAAGTAGCACCGGCTGTTCAATGAATGGTGAATGTTTTCACATTAATAAACTGCTAATAGTACCATTACAATTTTTAGGTTGCATAGTTTACAGGAAAATAAAAATGTTCAAAAGCTTGAAATCCATATTAAACACCTGAAAATTGATATATTGACTAAAACAGACAAAAAAATACCTACTGAAATATTTAGTAAAGATTCATATCCGATCAGAAAAAAGGTAAAATAGTCACTAACCTTTGGGCTTCCATTGTGGAATATTATTGTGACATGCTTTTCAAAACATTTGTCTGTTTGCTTTGTATTGTGACAGGTTGACAGAAGAAACTGTGTGATAAAATCAGGTTGTTGTGTGGTGTTGGGTTTTGCTTGTTTATCTTCAGTAAGACAGTGTCATTACCAGCTGTGGCAACTTTGCTCCTCTTTCAATAGTTATTCCCTCTTTTTTTTTTTAAAAATCTTATTTTTTAATTTGTAAGTACATAGGTCTTAAATAAGTGAACCCTTCCTCCAAATGTACATTGACATTTTTAATTTTTATGTCAGTAGATTCATAGAAAGAAAATGTGTAGGGAAAAATAAATTTGAATTTAAGATAAACAATTTCACATTTTATACATACATCTAAATGAACATGCTCAGGAACTGTATTAATCATAAAGTATTAGTTTAGAATATGAGTTAAGTACAGTTTAAATGTGATGACTTGGATTATTATTGTGGTTAAGCTAATTTTTACTTGTCCTTGTAAAAAAAATTTAAAAAATTGGATACTTAAGGTTTTAAAGAAAAAATTACATATATGAGCCACTTTCAGATAATTCTTTGTTGGCACATGTCAAAAGTGGATGTTGATGGCATTGCAGTAGAGATTGAAGCTTCCTGCCAGTAACCCATACTTGCAACTTGTTACAAATCTCAACTGAACAGCATTCTGGCAAAATGATGTCTGACATGAAAGTACATGCAAAGGTGGTGTGTCAATGAATTCCTTCATATGGAAAAACTTGCACCCATTGGAATTCATTGATAAGCTAAATGCTTACTAAATAATTTCTGTGAGCATGATAGCAGGTGGGAGTGTATCAGCAGTGGCAATAATGAGGTGTGTGTGTGTGTGTGAGAGAGTGACAAACCACATTTATAAGCACTGTGTGCAGGCCCTTGTTGGTGAAAATGCTTAGCCAATGTTAGTGATTGCAGAAATAATATTTTGTAATTGAAAAAAACTTTCCTAATCAACAGTGTTACTGTGCTCCCTGTATCTGTTGCAGTTTCCATGAAAATAAATGGGAAGCATTACTTTTTTAATATTTTTAAAATATTTGGTTATTTAGGTTATGTAAATATTAATATGTATTATATTTTCTTGTGTGAAGAATGAGATATTTTGAACAAATGTTAAAGACAAAAAAATACGTTTTCAGAGTTTTTTGCTTGACTTAAAAACCTCTTATTTGAAACTGCGAGATTGCAAATACATTCAATTAGAACAATAGATAATAAAACACAAAGTAGGCAAGTGTTGATAACGATTGTTTACAAAACGTATTTTATATGTTGACAATTTGTTTTTTTGTTCATTCTTAATGAAAGACTTTTCATTGTTTATTGATATATAGAAATGTAAGAAAGTCATATCAAACAGAAAAGTATGATAGATTAATTAACACCTTAAAATGTATTACCAGGTATGTCTAGTTAGCAACTTTCCCTGAAAATTCAAAAAGAAATTTTGAAATAGAAATTAGAAGAAATGTACAACGGTTAAACATCCAGTTTCTATTCTTTAATACTGTGGGAAATTAAATATTTTAGTGAAATATATATATATATATATATATATATATAACATTGAGATCTTAAATAATAGAGCACAATTAGTGAAAAGAAATTTACATAAGGGTGGATGTATTATGGGATTGTATTATACTCAAGGATGTAATTTATTCCTTGTTTTAGCTTCAGAAAAACTGGGTCGTATTATATATATAATATATATATATATATATATAGAAGAAACTATAGTAAACAATTTCTTTTTTTTTTTTTTTTTTTTTTTTTTTCCCATGCAAGATAATTATCAAATCTGATCTTTGTGTGCCATTGAAATTAAGCAGTATAAATGAAATGCTTCATATACTGTGAATTCCTTTTCATTTTTAAATGTATTAGAAGTGATCACCCACCTATTGTTGAAACATTTAAGCCACTTTTCATCATTTTTCTTTTACATGTATTTAACTGGCTTCTTTCAGTTTTCTATTCTTTGCATTATCCTGAAATTGAGAGAAAAAAAGATAAAAACATGGACTCACTTTGTAGAAATATGGAATAAGCAAGACAAAAATATTGATGCCTTTTCATTGATATTTCTGTCTCTTTTAGACTCGGGGATTCTTGTATTTGTTCTGTGTTCTTAAAGATTTAACCTTTTTATTTTCTTCAGCTGTACTTAACATTTGAATAGGTATTATGTGAAAAGTTTGAAGTAATTATCCTGCTACAGCTGGTGGGTTTTTAATTCAGCAGTATTTGAACTATGGTGTCTTTATTTTTGCCTGACTTTTTGCTTATATTTAATTTCTTTTGTTGTAGCCAAAATTCAAGAACTGGAAACTCAGTTAAAAGAAAGCAGAGAAAAGGTTGAACAGATACAAAGTAAGTTCAAGATTTTCTCTGAATTTAGAAAAAAAATAAAAATATTAAAGTATGCAAACTGTATTTGTTGGCTAATTTGGATTGAAAATTTTATTCTAAAAATGATTGTTTTGTTTTTTTTCGTTATCCTTCACTTGTAGCTTGATATCAAGATATTTAATGCTAAAAACGTATTGAATTAACCTTTAATGTAAGTTTTGGAAAATGAAGTATAAAAATTGTATAAATAGTATACCAGACATGACTTAGTGGAGTAAACATTTTGGGTTCTCTGAAAATCATGAATTCAACTCGTGGGTCAGGTTATGTTAAAATCAATATCAGTTCAATGCAGATCAGTGATAGGGAAGAAGTTACAAGCTAGGAAATTCTTTTAAGAGCATTGAATATGATGGGTGCAGGAATAAGAATAGCAGTCTCTTGTGGATTAAATGAAGTGTTTTCTTTGAGGTTACCATATGTGAGATACCCTAAGGAAGGGTGGAGAGGTGAAATTGATAAAACAAACAAGGAAATTTAGTTGATGAATAATTGAAGAAATAGCTTTATTTTTTTTATTTTTTATTTTTTTTGTTTGTTTTGTTTGACTGATGACCTACAAGTGATTGCGTTCAAGTTTAATATCAATTAAAATGAATTTCACCTGCATAAAATCTTTTGAGAATAAAGTCAAATAAAGTAGAAAGGCATGATGAACTGCTCCCATATAATAAAGCTAAGTTCTTGTTAAAAAAATAAATCTATTGAACACTTTAGCAATAGTTTAAGATATATATATGTATACTGGAGTGTGGGAGTTAGTGAAAAGTTCTTCATTCAACACACTTTTTAAAATATGAATAAACAGAATTTTTTTTTTTCTTATTTATAATTCATTCTTGGTGAGACAAGAACTTTTCAGCATATATTTTTTCTCATATAATTTTTAAAAGCTGATTTTTAGCATCCTGTTGCCTAAAAAACATTAAGTGTAGTTAAAGTGTGATATGAAATTTAATTTGAATTTTCATCTTTTTACAGATGAGCTTGACTTGGCCAATGAAGATTCCAACAAATACATTTTGAAAATTGCTGCCTTGGAAAGTAAGTAGTCCTTGTCTGAAAAATATTTTTTGACTTTTTTTTTTTTTTTTTTTTTTTTTTTTTTCATTTTAATCATTCTTAATATTTTCTAATAATTAATATCAACTTGTTTTAAAACAAATCAAAAAACAAATTTATATAATGACTATCCTGTTCCGGACGTATAAATTTTTGCTTTAAGTGAAGATTTCATAATGAATTTGTTCAATCATTGGATATTTTATCATTTTTTTCTTAATCATTTACAATAAAAAAATCAATGTAAGTTAAAACTACCCAAGACAATTTTTATCAATAAATTAACTGTTAACTATACAGACTTAGAAATGGCCATAATTATTATTTATCTCTGTTTTCTGCCAAATATCAGTGCAGTAGATTGTGTGCCAAAGATGGTAATTAATGTTAATTTTCTCATAATAATATATTGTTTGAAGGCATATATTTGGCCTCTGATTTTTCTTTTTTTCTATTGAAGTTTCATGCAATAAATATAATTTTGATTTTGTTACAATTTAAAATTCATTCTTATTCATGGTAACTTTTTTTTAAGTATCAGTTTTATAATTTTTTTATTTAAGCTGTAAATACTGTTTACATCTATAGTTTCAAATATAATAATTTCTGTAATTTTTCAAAATTGACAAAAGTACAGGCTGTGGCAAAAATATCTCCTAAATAATAGTAAGAATTTAGCTAGATGAAGACATCATTGCCACAAATGTCTTACCACTATGTAGAAGTAGTTCTGCTGCACTTGTATTAGAAACAACAATAATGGAAGTAATCATTAAAAAAAAAACTGATTGTATCTGTAACCAAAATTTAGATTATCTTTTTGAGTATTCATAACAAACAATAACAAAAATAATAAAGAATTTAATATACTTTGAGGTTGTGATATATTTTTGATTTTTAGAATTGTTCAAAAATATTGATTAGCACCAATGGCTTTAGAGAGGGTATGGATCTTTGTCGTAGAATTTTAAACTACTACAAAAATATGAATAGACTTTCTTGTTATTTTTAGGAACATATAACAGAATGTCCTGTCAGGTTCATATTGTTTCCATTGTTAACACAGGGTGAAGGGGGATTTTGATTATTTAATATTAATTTTAAAAGTATTATATTTGGTGGTATATACCCCATGCAGATTTTACTGTGCCGGATTCTTTTTCATTTTTTTTTTTTTTTTTTTTTTTTCCCACCTCATAAAATGTAATGTGCACACATGCAAAAATGTTTTCTCTTTTAGTGTGTTGATCTTGTGAAAACAAAAAAACAAAAAACATACATTACATTTTACAATTTATGAAAGACAGTTTTCTCAAAATTAGTATTAACCAAGCAATGTTGGTAAATATTCAGGATATATTTATATGAGCAATATATCTTGTGGGTTTCATATGATGTTCTTATTAAAAATATCAATAATAAATAGCTCTGGTAGTGTCAGGTTTTATTATATAAAGTGCAACAAATTCTTATTAGTTAAAATATATGGAAGCACTGTGGAGCAAGATTGCAGGTTGGATTGAGTCAGTGTTTGAATTCCAATCAAGTTCATTACATTTATTTATGTGCAAATACACTTTGGAAAGGTATGATTCCATCTCTCTCCTACCCAGATATGGGTAAATAGCATGACAGAATGGGTCTTATAGCCTTGAGTGGCAACCAGTCTAAGAGAACAACTTTGAATTCAAAACTTCAACCTATAGGTCTCACCAACTTGTCATTGGCCAAGTTTGGTGAGTACAGCTACATCCCTGAAGACATTGTCAATTGAGTTCCTACAACAGAAGTGAGAAGGCAATGGATTTGGAATTGAATGAAGTATATAGGCTATTAAACATAGTTGATTATCACAATATCCTAGATATCAGTTTAAATTATTTTTGCATGTTAATATGGGAGTCTTTGATATGCTATAAACTTCATCAATCCTTTATTCATTGATCCCCCCCCCTCCCAACAATACTTTTCTATTGTTTTGATTTTAACATTACTTGCAATAGTTTATATTGCTTCCCAGAGGTTTTTGGACATGGTTTTCTATTCACAATCCTTTTAATTTTTTCTTTTCTCCCATATATTCTTTTAATGATGGCCCTTTAGTTAGTTTCTTTTGGCTTAATATCGTTAGAGGCTGAGGGCCATTCTATTAATTTGCTGTCTTTGAAAACTTTTGCAAATTGGACCAAAGTCAGCTTTATAGAATGTGAATGAATATTGTCTTGCAGTTATATACTTTTGAGTTTAAAGTTTCTTCATTGTAACCTGTGCCACTCAAAAATGTCTTTGTCTAAGAACTTAGAATATTTCTCTGCATTTATCCTCCATTAATTTTATTGCCTATTGGCCCCAAACATTTCTCCTCCTTCCCCCTCATAGTCTTTTAAATTGTGTTAAT
>OZ010590.1:17396021-17468521 GCA_963932145.1 Acanthosepion lycidas | reverse complement strand
TCAAACTTTGTTTCGGTGTTAATCTTTGCAGTACCCTTACACAATACACTACTTAATTTAAGGAACTTTCATCTTCAATATATTGATTTTTAAATAATATACATTGTGTGTATTATATAAAATCTCGGTTTTTGTATTTTTTCTATGAAAACTAATTTGCTATTTTTTTCCTTTTCACTTTGTAGCAGAAATTGAAGAGTTGGAATCTGAGTGGACATTACAACGTCCAGAAAAGGTTGACCAGCAAGGAGAGAAATTCGACAATGACACTTTAACCCATTCGCCCACCAATCAAATGGCTAATCATGTTGATTCTGAGAAACCTCAACTCATTGATGTAGAAAAGCTGAAAGGTTTGATATTGAATTCTTTCTCTTTAAAATTCCTAAAAAGTTTTTCTTATTAGAAATTCTTATTTCCATGTGAATTGTGGCAGTCCACACTACTCACCTTTAACAAAACTTTAGTCAGTACAAAAATACGTTTCGAATTCCTGCAATTTTTAATTAATCGTTGCATTTAGAAATAACTGTTAAGTGACTAATGGTGATATTAACCGTTCTCTTATATGGAAACATACTGCATTCATTGACCAAACATAGAATTACTGTTGGCTGAAATTTATAAAATCTTTCTCTCAAATGTCTTTCAGGGAATTAGATTTCTCAAATCCACTGTTATTGCTCTTTTTAGTATTGATGAGGGTGTTATGAATTTAAAAACGATTCAAAATGACAGGAAAATGAAACAATGACATTAAAGGCTTTATTCAACAAAAGCAACTGAGCCAAATAACACTATCAGTGTCTCTCTACATAAATCCCCTCCCCAAAATACAGTAGAATTTATAAAAATGTTCATTTGTATACAAGAAACTTACATACAAAATACCAAAAAAGAACTTATTTCGTAATACTCTACCCTCCTGGAAGAAGAATGTTTTACTCAGTCTTCATTCTTTGTTGGTGCCTTTTGTGTTCTTGAAGACCTCCATAGAACATTACCACCTTCAGAACTAGCCTGAAATTGATTAGATGCTCCTAAATTATCATGCTGGGGACAGTTGAAGTATGGATCTTTGGGAGCATGTTGGATATTTATTCTCCCATTGAAATCAATGGATTGATAAGGTGGCAAGTCTTGAAAGAGATACTGTGGGCTCTCATCCATCAGGGTACCTAATAATTGTGTATATAGAATTCCAACCTATTGGAAAAATCATAATTTTTACTTAACCGGGCAAAGTTCCTCAGAAGTAAGTCTGGGGACAAGCCACAATGGTAAAGAGGAGCCAGCTGAAGAGCGCCGAGGGGAAATTGAAGAACTTTTCATGTGGAGTAGCATTGGTAGATGTTGAAAGTAGGGAGTGAAAAGAATGGAGCGTATTTGATAGAACTATTTCCCAAAGTTTTATGTCCATATTGCATGTTCTCTAACACCAGGTGAATTTTTCTCCAAATAAGTTCATTGTACCATTGAACTTGTAAATTGCCTGTTGGGTGGCATTGAGTAGATGTGCTTGTGGTTATACCTTTCTGAGTTAGGCAGGACTTTAATTCTTTGCTAATAAAGGATGCACCTCTATCAGTGGGAACATAAGATGCGAACATGTAAAGGCTGAAAATTTGGTTAAGGCATTTTATCAGTGTCACTGAACTTACATCTGGACATGAAATGGGAATATTCATCTATTGCCGTTAACAAATACTTATGAGTATTAGATGTTAAGGTCCCTTTAAAATCTGTTTAATTAGTCCATGGGACCTGATGCCCTTATGAATTCTGAAGATTGCAGATGAAAGTTGACTGGAAAACATGGAGCCAGAAAGGACTTTCACAAGAAAGTTTTGGCTTTGTAGCATCTTGCAGTTCATACATATTCTAGTTGTTTTTATTGTTAAACTCTTATCTACTTTTAGGGGAGTTATAATTGAGTAAATAATTATAAATCTCCTAACACGTACACACACACACATACATACATACATACATATATATATATATATATATATATATATATATATATATATACAAAAATACTTGTTAAAGTTGAGAAACTGCAAGATATGGAAACAACAAAACCTGTATTATTGATTATCTGGTTGTTATGTGGTGTTGGAGAAATGAGACAATAATACTGAGTAAAATTGTAAGTTTGGAATCAAATGTAGATCAAATATGGATCAGAATCTGACAGAATAAGATAAAGAATAAGTAAAGTGTATACAGTCTTTTTTTCATATGTGTTTTATTTTTATAGATGTGTGTAATGAGTGTCCAGATAATTTAGTTTGAAAAATACATGAAGTGTCTGGGGTTTTCTTACCTAAAATTTTTATTGAGTGCTAAACGATATATGTTGTTATTATAGCCTGAAAAAGGAAAAAGAACCAAAATTTTCATTGCTGCATATGTTGACAGCCTGTCTGAGTTGACTGCTTGCTTGAGGGTGAGAGTGTCATGTGTTTGTGTGTAGAGGAGAAAAGTCGGGTCAATTCTCATTGGGTTAGAAAATGAATTAATGATAATTATAATAATTATAATTATTTTATTATAGTTTTGACACTAATTAATTTTTAATGTATTTATTTTTTTTTTTATAGATGTGACATGGTGACAGTATAATTTTTTTATTTATGTATTTCTTTATGGACACAACATACTCATGAAAAGTAATGCACAATTAGTAAAGAACTGTAATTCAGGATTCAAAAGTTATTTTTCTGTTAATGATAATTATGCAAGTATCAATCTGTTTAATATTTTTGGCAGACACAATCTGTAGATTAAATTTATGAGAAAATTACTCTACAATATGATCAGTATGATGTAATTGTAGACAAAAACTGTGACATATCTTTTAGTGAATGTTGCTACATGTTTCAAGGCTGCTATTCCCGTTATCAGCTTTGACATTGATTTAACTCTACCGGAGTTCAAATGCCGTGTTACAATAGATTCTTGTAGTGGAGAGTTATTCAAGATCCTTAGAAAGAGAAGATAAAGCATTTGTCTACAAATGAGACTACATTTTACATCAGAAGATAAGCACCAACTTGATTTAAATGTTCTTTTATTCTTTATTGTAATCTTTTTAATTGTAATTCTCTAAGACATCCACATAATTTTAGGAGGCATGGGTGGCTTGATGGTTAACAACATAGAAAATGGAATCTACAAACTAAATTCAATCTCCAGCTGCTGGGACAGTTTGTGTTCATTTTCCTTTAGAAAAGGTATAAATCCATATCTCTCTCTAACTCTGGATAAATAGGAAGACATAAGTACTGTCACGTCTGTTGCCCTGAGTGATGCTATGAAAAGGAATTACTTGATGACATCTAAGCAAATTTCTCTCACTTGAGCTAATAGTTGTGAATATTGAAATAAAACTGCTAATTTTTACTTTTCTGTTAAATTAACTTGTTGAAAATAATTTCTCTTTAATTCTAGAACAATTAAGAAAAGCTGAAGCAACAACGAGGGATGTAAAACAACAAATCTTGGATTTACGTGGTGAGTGTTACTCTATTTCTCTTTGATAATGAACAATTTATTGATAGTGTGATAGCACCAGGAACTTTTTAGAAATACTTTTCTATCATTTATAGATACAAATTTGTTTTCCTAATATTTTTTTTTAAGTTTTAGAAATGTAAATGTGCTTGATTATTTATAGTTTAGCATTAATTTTTGCATGCCTTAACACCTTGCTAGTTCATAGAAATTAAAATTAGTAAGATTGGTAAGTATAAGGTTATACACACACACACACACACAGGGTTTGCCAAAAAAATGTATACACACTTCAGGAAAGGAAAAACTTGTATAGATATTATAATACTAAATTTATTCAGACATCGCAAAATTAATACAAGTTCCCTTTGGACTCTACAATCACAAGATATGCTCAAAATGGTGGCCTTTAGATTCCAGTGGCATTATTGTACATTCATTTTCAATATACATCACTTGTTGATGCTACAGCCATGAGGGTAAGACCATTTGTCAAGAAAATACTACAATAAACAGTGTTATCACAATTTGTTAAAACTACAAAAGACAAGTTTTTCCTTTTCTGAAGTGTGTATACATTTTGTTGGCGGACTCTCTCTCTCTCTCCGTGTGTGTGTGTATAATCAAGTTTTATTCTGAATTTTATCGACTGATTTTGGGGTACCTTGGCCCCTTGCAGACACAGGCTTATTTTTCCTGGTTTAGATCACTGCACTGTATTTACTTACCTTTCTTTTTTTTTTTTTTTTTTTTTTTTTTTAAATTGGTTTGTGCATGCTTAATGTTTTTTATTTTTATTTTCTTAAATCTGTTCTAATGAACCAGGCACAATTGTTTTCTGAGATGACATATTCTCACTATTCAATTTATTTTTAATCTATTACCTTCATCGTCTTGCTGACCATGACATATCCTTCGGCTTTCTTTGAGTACATATTGCATCTAATGGTCTTTAATATTAAAGTAACTTCCAGAAAGAAAATGGATAGCATGCTACTGTAAATTGCAATAGTGATAAATTGATCAAATGAGGGCAGTTACTTTTGCTATTGAGTGTAAATTTTCTTCTAGGTTCAGTTTTTAAACTTGAAGGAAATCTCTGAAATGAGAAAAGGTCTTAACTGACAAGTTGAAAATCACTGTGTTTGGAAGAAAATATTCTCATTAGCCATGCATTAATTTACTGTAATTTTGGTAAATGCATTACATCAGTATAGTTTAAAATTGCTTTCTATTTTGGAAAACTAGCAGATTTAATTTCTGCTTACAGCTCAATCCCAAGATAAGTATGTATAATAAATGTAATTTTGGCTAGGATCTTTAAGATATATAACTTTCCTCAAAACATTAGTAGTCACTAATCAGATTCAAAAAATTATTGGCAGATCTGAAGTAGATATCTTGGTCTACAATGTACATATTACTTGATAGAAGTTAAAAAATAAAATATGTATATATTCATTTGTATCATAAAAATGTTATGAAACCAAGGAAATATGATGTCTAAAATTCTTTTAACTTTTCCAAAATTCTTAAAGATCTATTATTTTGAACTTATAGAACTTTCTTACATAGACAAAATCTGAAGAAGACAATTAACTATAAATTCACTGAAGCAATTGCTAATCAGAAAAGTTCTGCTTTGTTCATTACTTTTTATGGTACTTAAATTCTGTTTATTACAGTTGCACCAACTTATAAGCATATTTCAAATAAGTCCCATACCGCATGTAAATGTTTCATTAAAATATTAGTCTTTAAGTGTTTAACTTGGATTGCTTTCCAAATGCCAACATTCTCACTTTATTTTTTATATATATATATATATATATATATATATATATATATATATATATATATATGAACAAATCATTTTCCTGAATTTCTTCTCAGTGAACATTGGAATTCCTGTTAACTGAAGGAAATTTTCTTGTTCTCGGACTCTTGCGTCTAACCATGACCTCTGTTTTTATTTACTTTGTATGAGGATGCATCATACTAGTATAATAGACTATCCTGTCAACTTGTCCATTTCTCTCTCTCTTTCTCTCTCTATTAGAATTCACACTTTTGTTACATTTACACAAAAATGTTCTAAAATTCAAAACTGCAGATTAATGATATAAAATGAAAATTTGATTTCAAACTTTTAAGTGGTAACTTTCTGGTTGTCTTAGTCTATACTTTAGGGTTGAATCTTTAGAAACAGCTTTTCCTTGCTAAATGTGAAAATGTAATTTTATATGAAACTTTTTTTGATGGGAGGGCACCTAATATATATCTTTAGTATAATTGCATTGATTAAAATAAAATAGTCTGTTGTAAACATTTTTAATGTATTTTCTACAGATGTTAAAATATATATATATATATATATATATATATATATATATATAATTTTGAATCAAGCATTTTGTAATATTTTGTATTTAGCATAACCTCTGTAAACAGCAAAACTTTTTTTTCAAAAAATTACATTGATTTTAGGCAAATATTGTTTCATTTACATTTATCAAGGCATATAACTTTCGATATATAGAAATTTTATGAAATGAATGAGTTGAATAGGAAGATTGTGTTGCACCAATTCTTCAAGTGGAAATAATTTGCTGCCTGTCTGCCCTTACAAATGAGCATTCAAGCTTAGTATTTCAGTTTTAACACCAATCAATAGTACTTGTGGAGGATATCAAATAGTACCTATAATATTGACACACGCACATAGAATGTGCCTGCATACATCTAAACAAACTGTTTGGAAATACTGTGCTGCCATAATTGTGCTGGAGCTGCTCAGTCTTCATTTGCCTGGCTTGATACACAGGCATGTGGGTGATGAATTATTTTCCACTCTACAACCCTTTTACCATAGATGAAATATCACAAGCCTCTCACTACTGTATTGCTATTCCCATGGTAAATGTTCAAAGGTCCTACCAGTTCAGACCTTCACAGCTAAGACCTGCCATACCATGTATACTGAACCATCACTACAATCTGAACCCCTTCAAGTCTAGGTTTAACTATTATTTTTCCTGTATATCCTTATAAACTTCATTTCTTACCTCTTCTTATGCTCTTATGTCATTCAGTAACCTTCTACCTTGAGTTGATCTTGAGCCTTGTATTGGTTGAAAAATTAGTTTAAAACAAAAAAATAATCCAGTAACTTAAAATTAACAAAAACATACTCTACTTAGGCCAGTGGCACATGTCCCCTTCGTTATTCATTGTGGTTGCATGTCCCAGTGCCCCTTTCACTTTTGAAAACAGTTTGCAGAATCTTCATTCAGGATCACCATTCTCCTCATTTTAATGACAATTTTGTCTTTGAGAAAAGCCAGAAATCACAGAAACCAACTTTCTTCTGTCGACTGACAGATCTAGATGATGTGATGTTTTGCCCAAAATAACCAAACATGAGATAGATGGTCTGGATATAAAAAAAATGGCTGGATAATTTTTAAAAACTCCAGGAAATCCAGAGATCTTTTTACTCATTCTGTCATCTGCCAATTTCCTTTGATTGTAGCCTGCACATGTTTTAGCATTTTCATGTCTTCTGCTGGTTAGAGGTCTTCCAGGATGTGGATTGCATTCAACAGATTCCTGGCCAAAATCTTATCCAAATTTCAATCATTTAATCCTCCCTGGAAGCCTTATTAACCATTCATGCAGATGAATGACAAGATTCAAGCAAAACTTGATGTATATTTGTTGTGAATACAACAGTCATGCAATAGACAAGTTCAATGGCCTATCCCTCCTGACTGAGTAACCTCACGAGAGTTCACACCTGCTCCCACACTCCCAGATACTAAAGCTGTGCAAAACAGCTTGATACTTTTCAGACAGATCCTTTTGTGTGTGTGTGTGTGTGTGTGTGTGTATATATATATATATATATATATATATATATATATATATGACACACACACACACACACTTTTCTCTATGGATTATCTTTATATTCAATTTCATAGCTTAAGTTATTCTGTGCACCAATTTTATATTTAATTATTAATCATGCTTGCTGGCTTGCTTCTAACTATGCACAATGCCATCCCTGACAGTTATTACTGCTTGGGAATACCAGGTGCTGTAAATTTCTGTGTGTGGGTGGTGTAATGGATAATGGTCTGGAATTGGAAATCATCGAGCCAAGTTCAAGTTCCACTCAGGTTTGTTATATTCACTTTTGGGAAAGGTATGACTCCACCTATTCTCCACCCAGCTATGGCTTAATTAGTAACATTTGTATCCGTAAATTATCATATCCAAAAAATTATCTAAAAATATATTTCTTGGCTTTAAATAACCTTCAAAAGGTTGATAAGCCATAAAAAAAAAAAAATGAATCCATCCACTATAAAAACCTGACAATTATTCTCATGGCCTCTTTAAACTGCCAGTCATTATATAATCAAGTTATTAAAATGGATGTCTTTTTGTCATGTGCAACAGGATGATGTGTTCATTAACTTTCAAGTTTATTTTCACTTGATAATTACTTTCAAGAATTGTTGAAATTATCTTCAATATTGATATTATAAAGCATAGTTTTCTTGGGCTCTAATTTTTCATTTTCTGCATCTCTGTTAAAATAATTTTTCTATACAATGTTTATATTCTAAACAGATAATCAACTTAGTGAGTTCTTAAATCATTTTTCCTTTTTGGTCAAACCCTTTCCATTTTGGTCAAACCCTTTCCATTTTAAAATTCTCCAGAAGTTCTTCAGTAAAATTTTAAGCTGCTTCTATGAAAACCAGTTAAAGTTTAAAATAATGTAGATACTCAGAAAGTTCATTTTTTAATATACACACACACACACACACACACACACACACAATTTCATTAAAAATGACTGATGGTTAATTTTTTTATTTAATTTTTCTTGTGTTCTTTTCTGGACATAATTATGTAAAAATTGTCCAAATGTTCTGTATGTCTGAGTGCTTTTGGCTATACTTTTAGCCATTATCAAGGATGATTTTATTTTTTACTCTTAGACATAGAGAACATTCGGACAGTTTCTACATAATTTTATTTTCTGGACATAAATTATGAGAACACAAAAATTAAAAAAACAAAAAACTGCAGTACTTGTCAGTCATTTTTAATGGAATTTGTATAAAAGTGACTGCTGCCCAAATACACAATTATATATTAATCATTTCATTCCCAAGCAAGGCAATAATGCCATGCCACTAAGATGCAAGGGGTACTGGGAGTGAAAGAGAATTAGAAAACTTTACAAGAAACTAGAAACCTAATTCTGAAAAGGAAACAAATGAAAAAACTCTAGTTCTATTCAATAGCTAGGGATGAAGAGTTAACCAGGTGATAAGTATTTTTATATATATATATATATATAATGAATACTTACCACCTGGTTTCATCAAGTGGGAAATCACAATGCTACTAGTATCATGATTTACCACCTAATGAAATGTTAGAATTTTTTTTTAACCATGAAACGATGTACAGTTTTGTAGTGGGTATGTGCATGTTCTAATGTAACACTGCATAATATATATATATATATATATATATATATATATATATAATCAGTTTTTTCTGTTGGAAAGCTTATTTGTTCATTCCGCTTATTGCTTAATGTTGGTGCAACTTCCAATTTGGTAATTAACTGTTTGGTCTTCCCACCGAAGGTCTGTCAAAAATTTATGCTTGTTCTTTAATTACAACAGATTTAATTGTAGAAGCACACAAAACATACAAATATGATAAAAAAAGCTTCAGTATTCCAAATTTTCTCCTCGATATAGTTTCCTTCCTTCTCAATCATGATATTCCATCATGTTGGGGGACATGTCATGATTATTAATCTCTGTGAATGTTTGCAGCATTCTCTCTTTCCAAAAACAGAAATCCTGTATCAGCTCTTTGCTTTCTTGTGTCCAGATGAGTAGACATTTTGAAAGAGGATTATGGGTAGAAGAGAAGGTTACTCCACAAACCCCTACCCCAGCTTTTTGCCAATATGTAGGTTACATTTTTAAAAAAAAAACAAAAAAAAAAACTAGAAATTCTTATACTTTTAAATTTGAACAGGCTTCACTTTTTGACTGACCCTTATCTTTACTACTTATATACACCTACCTAATTACTTCAAACCAGTCACTAGCTGCATGTTTGTTTATACCTTAATTCCTTGCTTGCTCACCTACCTACCTACCTACCTACCTACCTGTATGCGTGTGTGTTGTGCCTAGCAGACCGCATGCTTGAAGAACAAGAACAAAGTCACTTAATACAGGAACAAGCTGACCATGTCAGAAGTAAGTTTTACCTCAAACTTTATATTTTAAGCTTTTTAAATATATTTATTTATTTTTTGCTAACTCTTCGCAATTGATTGTTTTTTGTGTTAGGTTTATTCATTGCCATTTCTTGGGTTGATATCTTAGTTGGTTTTGTCATCTACCTTTGACTGCTCTGCTCTTCAGGCATCTGTGTTGAACATAAAAAAATTCAATTCAACATTGAATAATACAAATGCTATTATGTCAAAATAGGATAATGTACCTGAAAATTCTGTTTGCTAAACATGGAACCATAATAAATAAATTTTTTAATCTAATTAGGAAATATGATGTGCAATTATTTAACTACTCCAAAATAACTGTTGAATATATTTTAAGTTTTGTGAATATTCTTCAAAATCTGGCTGCCATTTTACATTCCTACCAGATTTTCTTGTGCATTATGAAAGAAAAATAGACAAAAATGAAGGGTTGTATTGTACACAAGTACACATTTTTCAGAAATTTTTACTCGGCTTAAAAATCATGAAACGGCAAGATTGCAAGTACACTTAGCACTCTCTGGTCTTTCTGAACAGGAGTAGAGGTTTATTCCTTTTTTTCCTGTTTAAGATTGAGTTTCCAGTTCCATCTAAAGCCTTCTCTTTCACTCCCCTACTAAGCCCCATGTGTATCAGTGGTATTATCACCTTGGGGTAAATTGAATTTTTAAAGAAAATAGGTTATAAAACAAAAAGTAGGCAGGTGTTGATAAAAATTGTTTACGAAATGTATTTGATGTCGGCAATGTTTGTTTATCTCTTCATTCTTAATGAAAGACAATATTTTTTCATAGTTTATTAACATATAGAAATATAAAGTAATATCAAACAAAAGTATGGTATATTAACACTTTAAAATGTATGCCCCGTATGTCTAGTTAGCACCTTTTCCTGAAAATAAGTTTTGAAATAGAAATTAGAAGAAACACTCAATGGTTAAATAACATCTTATTCTTTAATATCATGAGAAATTTAAATATTTTAGTGAAATATGTACAAGATTGAGATTTTAATGGATAATATGGTACAGCTTTTCAGAAAAATTTACTCAGGAATGGCTGTACTACTGATCATATTATACTCAGGTATGTTTTTAGCTTCAGAAACAGGATGTCTTCTTATACACACCCCCAAAAATTGTATATATTGGTTGTGTGTATTCTGATATTTAATCCTCATTTGAGACATAAAAAAACTATTCTGATCTTATCTAGACTTCTGGCTCTGTGATTACTTTTGCTTTAGTTTTTTTTTTTTTTGTTTTTTTTGTTTTTATATAACCTGTGAATTGCCATACATTCTTGGGTAAGATAGCTGGGTCGTTTCTCTGTTACTTTTCCTTCTCTTAGGCAGGTTGCTACCCAAGGCTAGAGAGCCCAGTCTACCCTGCTATTTAACCCATAATTGTGGGCTTGGGAAGAAGATATTAATTCATGCTTTCTCCCAAAGGGCATTTTTGCAAAAGTGAATACAAATTTAGCTGGAATTTGAACTGTATATGCCAATTCCACTTTCAGTGCCAATAACCATTACATTACACAGATATCCTAATATTATATTGCTGTTATATATTGAAATGATTTTGTCATTTGTTATCTTAAGTCCTTGTTTACTATATATTTTAACAATTATAACTAGCACTTTCTATACGTAACAAAGGGAGGCATCTTGATTGTGCTCAGAAGAAAAATAGCAAGAGCAACACACATTGATTTCTGAAGGTTTCAATGATAAATGAAAATCTCTCAAGATATTAATTAACAATGCCTGACAATAGAAATGTTAACATGATTTACCAATTTGTGATAAAATAATGTTGAAAAGTTTTTTTTTTTTTTTTTTTTTTTTTTTAAGTTTAATTCTGTGTTCTGAGAGCCTTTGATAACATTTGCTCATTTTGTATCCGTGTATTGTCTGGGGGGACAGTTGTGTCTCTGAACAATGTGACAAGGAAAAAAAAAAAGAAATGCTGGTTCAAGCATCAAAAATAGTGGGCCAAACAATTACTAAATTACTATGTCATTCTATATTATAATTTTTTTTCTTAATCATTTTACTGAAAGCAAGGCAACAAAAGCCACTAATATGCAAGGGGTTACTGAGAGTGAAAGGATAATAAAGAGGCAAGACTTAAGGAGACAGAAGATGATAGTTGACATTGTATTTAATTTCTTTTTGAAGATCATAGTTGACAGAAAAGTTGGAAGAGTTCTACAAGTAAGATAAGAAACTGTTAGCAAAGAACTGATGGTTACAACTAGCAATTTTAACAATGAAATTATGAGACCTAGCTGCCAATCTAGTATGGCATTTAAATTCATGAAATCGAGATACCAAAGAGGGAAGTGATGTTATGGCAAAGTGACTGAAATTTGGACGATTCTTCAGAGATATTTCACTTTAATTAAATATTTTATGTATGGAGAATCTTAAAGAATTTAGGACTATAGCTATGACAATGTTTTAGATGATTCAATATATTTTTTACAGTTTGAACTTTTTAAACTTCTCTATATATCTTATACACTATTATTGGTCTAAAATTTTTCTTTTGCCTTTAAAAGGAGTAAAATATTTTAGTTGTAAAAGTAATAACATAATTCTAAACTTGAAATTGTTAAATATTATAAGAGAATCCATTCACAAAGATTCTAGCTGCTAGAATTTGTAGAAGCTTTTTTTTTCCCTCTTTGTCTTGCAAATGTTGAATTCTGATTTTCTTTGCTTTTGTTCTTCCTAAACTACAGGCAAAATCCTTCTCACTTTTTTTTTTATCTACCAAATTTTCCTTAGAAAAGTGATTTGAAATGATATAAGAAAGTAAAATAACTTTATTTAAATTTTAGGTGTTTAACTTGTGATTTATTGTAAAAGAATTAAATATAGGAATAGTCTTCATTTTTATGGTTTTTTTTTTTTTTTTTTTTTTTTCCCCTCCTGATTCTCTAATCATGTTTGGGTAATAACAGAAAAAAGTAATTGATTGGCTGGGGACTCATCACTTCAAAAGAACAATAATGATAAAGATGTTAATAGCTGTAATATTTTTTTTTCTCAAGCTATTTCCTTAAAAAATAAATTCAGTCTTTTAAAGCTGTTCTTTTAAATATATTTTATGCTAACTAATTATTTACTGTTAATTAGTAAAGATTTTAAATTTGTACCCCCCCCCCCCCTTTTTTTTTCTTTTTTAAAGATAAGCATAAATGTTTCTATAAAAAATGTAACAAAATAAATTTTATCCATTCATTATGCCCTTTGCTTATGCACTGAGTGAGTCATTGTTAAGATTCAAATTCATGCCTGCAACCTTTTTGGCTTGATGCAATTACTATTTACAATAACCTAAATTCAATCAAGTTATTGTAAAGTATTCACAAACTAATAATCATATGCATGGTTCAATATAATATGGTGGTGGGAGAAAGAAATAATTATCTTTGTCAGAATGTAAGTAAGAATATTTACCCTTTTTAATTAAACTTCCATTGTATCTTCTTCAGTCTTTTGTAAGTAGAACAACTTGAATCTGAAGTGAATCCTAAAACTTAATGCTCTGCTGTTAATTAATAATCTTTAAAATAGATAAGAATTAAAACTTCTAATTTGAATCCTTAGGAATTTTTCTTTTATTGACAAACAAAACTTTGTTGTTTCTTATCAATAAATTGTACTGTTTCTGTACATGTACAATACTTTAGTTTGAATTACATTAAACTGGCTTAAAGCCATATGTTGAAACACTGGTTCTCATCTGACACACACACACACACACATAATTTTCAGTAACTATTAGTTTCTTAAATAGCAAAGAAATTGGTGTTTGGAAACCATTTTGGGAGAAAGGACAATATATAAATGTGAATTTTTATTTTATTTTAAAAAGAATAAAAAGTGATAAATATGATATCAATATTGGTTGTGTAGAAAATCTATTTCATCCTCACCTTGTTTAAACGTAAAGAATTTTTGATCTTGTAAACAACTATTTACATTCTTTGGACCATTGTCCTCATCTTTATTGCCATATTTATCACAATGTTTCGACTGTTGTACACTCCAGTCTTCTTCAGCAACAAAAATGAGGACAATAGTCCGAATAATGTAAATAGTGTACATAATACCTCATCTCAGAAATATAGACAAATACTGATCTTGTAAACAAATGACATATTAGCCTGAAAAATATTCAGCATTAAATAATGCTTATACTTATATAAATGTTAGTGTGTGTGTGTGTGTGTATATATATATATATATAACTTATTTAACATTACAAAGTATGTAAAGTATGTTCTAAATGTCAAATGGTCAAGGACAATCATAGCAAGGATGACTAGGAAAATGTCTTAAAAACATAACAAATTAAGATGCATAACTAGTTAATGATGAGAGTAATACTTAGGTAATCCATTTAAATAGTCCCTACAGTTTCACTTCTATGGAATGGAATTGACTGCAAATCCTTTCAAATTTAAGTGATTAAAATAGTTTAAAGAAAAGAAAAAGTTTAATAGTATTTTAAATGCATTTGTATGACAAAAATATTTTCAAAACTGGAAGTTCCTTTTTCTCTTAATTGATAAGTTTTTAAAATGGATATTATACAATGTTATTGTTTTGTTTTGTGACTCCCAAAACGTCCCCCTTTGACAATTTATATTGTGGATTAATATCAGTGAGGAAGGCAGTATTTACAACTCATATAGACAATTCTTGAAAACAACAACACAAAAAAAACATACCTGAGCTTTGTTATCACAAGAATTAGCTGCTCCATTTTGTAGTCACATGTCACTTCTCTAACTGCATTAGGAAACAGACATGATATTTTGCACAAAAGGAGAACTAGGTAACTTATTTGTAATCTTATTTCGAAAAATTTTTTCTTTGCTTTTAGCAATTAAGAATTTTTTTTTTTTTTTTTTTTTTTTTTTTTTTTAATTATTGATTGCTATTTTTTTCTCTCTCTCTTTCTCCTCAAATCTAAAAGATCAACTTGAACATGAGAAAACAAGGCATAAAGAGACTCAAGATGAGCTTATGGAGAAAAAGCGTAAGTGATTGATTCTTTTTTCATTAATATATCTCTATTTTTTAATTTTCTGCAAATGGATACAACTTGACCAATGAATCTTAAACTTTCACTTTCATCGTGTACATCAGAAATGTAAATAAATATGAAGTGCTGGATTCTACTTGCTATAAATTTCCACTTTGAATTTTCTGTGGAATTTTTTTTTCCAATTATAATAAATATTGCAGATGACCCTTAAAAGAAATGTGTAAATATTAAGATAAAAAAAGTAAAATGAAGCCAGCTAGCTATATATATATATATATATATATATATATATATATATATATATATAGCCAGTTAGCTTTATTGTTGCCTCCAAAATGAAAGTTTAATACATGCAGTGATTTTTTTTCGCTTACAGGTAGATAGCAAAATACTTATTTTTATTAGTAGTTAAGAATTCTGAAAATATAAGTACCTGTGCGATTTGAAAGTATTTTCAAATTTTTCTGATTTGAAACACTGGTAAAAATAGTGATTTTTTTTTTTTTTTTTTTTTTTTTTTTTTTTTCTTCCACACACTTTAAAATATTAGATTAAAAAAAACAAACTAATTTCTAGTTGCAAAAATATTCAAGTTGGTGATTTGCTACAGCTAAAAACCTTGACCCATTTCTTTCAATACTGGAAATTACAAAAGAAAAGTATAAACTAACTTATATAGATTTGTTCCAAATTTTGCAACTGTCATATTTAATTATCTGACATACATTCTTTACTCCAAGCAGCAGAATATGAACAAATAAGAATTTCAGTAATTGATAGATTTTATAAACATTTGTATACATTTTTTTTTCCTTGGGTCTGATACAATCATACGCATGGTGTATCTTGCTAGGTTTTTGGCTGATTATTTATTCATTGTCTCATGATTATTAAGCATTGTTCAGTTTCCTGATGACGTATGGCACAAGGCAACAGTAGTGGCACAATCATGTGTGCATCACTTTGCCTTGTCAAGGTCCCAATTTTATAGTTCAGATATTAAATAAAAAAAAAAAATACAAACATTCTTGAATATTTAGATTAAAATTGCTGATTTTTTTTAATCCTTGTAAACGGAAAATTGTAAATATGATAGTTTGGCAAAGAATTTTGTTTGTGTATTTATTTATTGGTTGTTTTGAAAAATGTGGCACTTGTTTGTGTCAGCTCTTTCTGAGTTTCTGAATTGTAAAAATGTTTAGAGCTACAGTTTTTGCTACAGATCAACATCTCAGCATAAATGCAAGAATTAAAAAATAATTAAAAATAATCTATTTTTGTAAATCGCCATCATGAATTTGTTGATTTTATTTTATTATGACGGTGAAGATTGAGTTTCTATTTTCAGATCTAAGTATATTTGTTCATTGGTTGATTTTATTGGTTGAAAATTAAGTGTTATTTCTTCCTCTGGTTGGTTTAATGAAATGTTTTTTGGCTATTACAGGACAACTCCAGGAGGCACAACAATCTGCCAAACAAAACCGAAATGAGGCAGAACAGCTCAGAAGTAAGTACAATGTAGTTGTGTGTGCATGCGTGTGTCTACACACACACTAGAAAATTATAACATAAATATTATAAAATCACTACAAAAAAAATTACATATACTTGTATGTATGTATATTATATATACTTGTGTGTGTGTGTGTATATATTTATATATATATATAAAAACAGCATTTACTTAAATATTTCTATCTATAAAAATAATGTATAAACAGAATATATATATATATATATATATATATATATATATACACACACACACACACCAGCCTGACTATTTGAGAAATTGTTAGAAAAATATGCATACTCTGGCAGGATTTAAAGCTGCATCCCCTAGGGGAAACCATCATTAGATCTAACATTCCTTAGACCAACTTTGTCACAGAGAATTCTGGTGATCAGATTTTTTTATCATCAAAAAGATCATGTTCTTTCAACAAGTTGTCAGTCAGTTCCTGTTGCTTTAGGAAAATGCCTCCGAACCCAATAACTGGCAAGAATATGGTTTGGGCAGTAATTTCAGAAAGAGAAAAATCTCCTTTATTTTCATGCCTCAAGCCGTAAAGATCAACAAGGAAGTGTACATTCAGGGCATCTTGGAAGGGTCACTAGAGCCGTGGTGCAATACTACTTATGGTGATGAACATTGGACACTTCAACAAGCCATACTGCTCGTATAACACAACAGTGGTACAGATAGAATTGTCCTGGTTTCATCACCAAGGACAAATGGACCCCCCCCCTCATCAGCAGATATCAATGCTCCTGATTATTGTTTGTGGTTAGTTCCTGAGAATGAGGCCTGTTCTACTCTGCACCACATTATTAAACCTCTGAAGGCAAAATTGAAGGGTGTATGGGACAAAATAGCCATGGAAACTGCGTACTGCCAAAAATGACTTTTATGAAAATTTTTGACATGTGAAGGCAAAAGGGAAACCATATAAAATGAGATTTTCTGCTATTATTTAGCAGATTAATTAACAAAAATTGTATGCTGATAAAATAGCTCATTCAGGTGTTATGAGCTTTTTTCTTTTGTAAATTTATGCTGCACCCTGTAGAATTAGTGAATCCAATTCAAATTCTGAACTAGTCTATTGTGTTCACTTTTTGCATTAATACCTTTTGAGTACAGTCTGAATCTATCTTCTCTCTCTCTCCACAAGGTATAGGTTAAATGTTGAGACAGACTGGGTTCTCTATCTTTTTGAATGGTTACCTGTCTAGGACAAGAAAAAAATCTGAATACAAAATTGTGAAGAATGCAATAGCAAGCCAGTCCAATATATTTCCCAAGTCACAGAAACTGACAGATGACAATAAAAGGAACAACCTATAAAGAGTAGTGATTGCCAACATCCTGAAGAAACCTGGTACTTACAAGAAAAAAAAAGACACTCAAAAATGTTTTTTTTTATTTTGTGGTACAAACAAAAATCAAATGTTTGTCGGTCATTTGGATCACAAAATGTGATGAGTTTTTAAACCCATCTGTGATGAACTAATGAAATAATTGAGGACACTGGATATTGTTTTGGCAATTTTTAATGTTTTTTTTTTTTTTGTTTTTTTTTTTTTTTTTTTTTTTTAATATTACTTTTTGCACAATATACACTTGATAACCTTAGTGTTAATCTAATTAAGCTTAATGGTTTTTTGGGGTTTTTTTTTTTTCTCCAGATAAGGTGAAGGTTCTACAGGAAGAACTTGAAACTGAGAAAAATACTCGTCAAAAAGACACGCACCATGGTAAGAGCACGCACGACTCGACGCACAGGCCCACAGCAAAAAGCAAAAGTAAATATTGTTTGGGTTATTTCCCCTTTATTTTTTCTTGGAAAATCGAGAAACCCATCTGCAAATGAAAGTGAAAAACATTCAATTCTTGTCTTTCTTTTGTAACTTAGAGATGTGGGATGCTGTTAAAGCGTATTTAGGTATTATAGTAAAACTGACTTTCGTTTGTGTTTTTAAACATCCTTAAAATATTCTTGACGCATACATAAACTATAATTTTGGAAAGTGAAAATGTCACTGAAATATGTTAGAGAATTTTAAGTTTGTATCTGAAATCAGTACAAAGCAAAATAGTCTCAATATATGGGGAAAGAATAGTTTAAACTAAAATTGCATTTAACTAATAATAATATGGTTATCATCATCATCATTAGTCCTGTAACCAGGTGTGGTCATGGTATCACTGTGTAGCTTGACACCTGAACAACTCCCTCCACACATCTCTCTGTTTTCATATGTAGTATGTATTGGACAAAGTAGACCTGGCAGATCCCACCCATTTTCAGGTCAAACCACAATCAAGATCCTACCATACAAAATTTTTATTCAGAGAAATGGTGAGATGTGAAAACCAAGACATTGGCCTAATACCAAATTGGTTGTATCAGTATGGATGTCTTAAGAACAAACTAGCTTATCCAAAACTTGGATATAGACATTGCAGATTTTACAATTACATAACTGAATTAAATATTTGATATCATTCTCATTCTCCAGATTAGTAGCTATGATTTTTGTAGCTTTCAACTGAATGTTTTAAAATTGATGAATGTCAATATAATTAAACTTCAAAACTTGGAAATACATACCACTCTGAATTGGGGACTGTCATGCAAAATTAGCTCATGGTTCTTCATTGCATTTAGCTACAATAATAATAATGATTTGCAAGCCAGGATTTGTGACTTCAAACATGGCTGAATTTATATATAGTAAAGATGTTTTATAATAAAATCAACTTTTTGCATGGTATCAAATGAGCAAAGATTTCTGAAACTGTCTGCCTTTTAAATTGCCTGACTCAATACTCTCTGGTCATCAGAGGTCATGTTGTTGAAAATGTTGCTGTTAGGTTGGTGCAAAAATAATGTCGTTTTCTCACATATTAACATATGTGAGAAAACGACATTTTTGCACCAACCTAATATTTTCTTAAATTCTTTTTTTTTTTTTATATATATATATATATATATATATACTTAATACTAGTTTATGGCTCCACACATGGCATACCCAATTTATTTCTTCACTGATGTGTCAACCATCAAATTCTACAAAAAAAGTGGCAAATGCTTAGACTTGTGCACAACTTGTATTGAAAATGTCCAAAGAATCTGAGAATTCTATTGTGCATGATTGTAGGAACCATTAGGTTCCATAAAGAATAGTATTATACTCCTTTCAGAACAAAATATCCAGCTACAAAAATGTCACTTTTTATGAACAAATTTGAATGCATCACAATTAAGATTATTTTAGTAGGTAACTTTTGATTTTTCTCATGCAATTAATGAAACTTGCCTAAACCAGAACTTGTAATGCTTGGCAGTTCAGTATATTGTCACTCCAAGAATTTCAGTTTTGCTTGTTAAGCGTTTATATTGGAAGAAGAAAATATCCTTCAAAATTAAACCAAGACATTTTGTGTGAATAATTCATTATTGCTTTTGAATTTCAAAAGTAAATTTACTTTTCCATCATCAAGAAAGATGAATAAAAATTGAATGTTATTTTGGACAATTGATATTTTCTTTTTCTAAAATATTGCTGGGTCTGCTGCTATGTTTACTTCAGTGTCATACTAGACAGTTTCTCTAACCAGGATCCATCTTGTACTGTTATAAATTTCACCATTCTGTGCATTGAATGTTGTTGTCACATCTGGTTTGGTTATTTTGTTATGCATGTAGATTCTTGACAAAATCAAAAGAAGTCTGCAATGTCATTGGTCCAGACGTAGCATCTCGGCTTCAATCACTTTCCCACTTTTTTATAAATATTTTCACAGCAATTGTTCTTAAAAGCTCCTCTTTAGTACCTTGATTTCATGAATTTAGGTGTATTAGTAGATTCACAGTTAGGTCTCATCATTTTGCTATTGAAACAGCTAGATGTAACCACAAGTTCTATTCTAATCAATTCTTCTCTTGAATTTTTCACCTGTGGACCTCTTTCAGCATTTTGCTTTCTTATCAATTAGTTTTTAAAAAAAAATCAAATGCAACATCACTCATTGTTTTCTACCTTTTTTTTTATCTTGTTCTTTTTATTGTCTTTCTTTCTTTCTTTTTATTTTTCCCAATAACATTGTTTCCAGTTTCCTTCACTCTAAGTCACCCTTGTATTTTAGTGGCTTTATTGCTTTGTTTGGGGTTGTAATTATAAATAAGAGGTAGATATTGTTAATGCTTATTTGCTTATTCACTGAAAACTACAACTGATATCTGGAGACACTTAAAAGAGCAGGCAATTAAATAGAATTACTGCATTAAAGGAAGAGAAAGGCTCTTATGCTCTTTGAATACATAGGATTTTTACTCCATCTTAAATATTGTTTGGCATATACTAGTAATGGGATTTAAAAAAAGAAAAAAAAAAAAATTGAATCAATGTTTGATCTGGCTTACGGCTATATCACATTGAAACACAGGTTCTTGTATGTTCACAAAAGTTAAGCAACATTTAGCATGATCAGTAAAAAGATTTGGTGATCTCTTGGGTATACCATTTGTTGGAAGCTTGAATATGCAGGTGATGTAATGGCTAATGACTCAGAATTTAAAATTGAATCGAGGTCCAATTCCACTCTGGTTTGTTATATTCACCAATGTGCAAATATGCTCGGAAAAGGTATGAATCCACCTCTTCTTCCCCCAGCTATGGATTAATTAGTAGGGGTTATATCAGTGAATAATTTTCCATAAAATTCATATAGTCTAAAATATTTTCTGCCTTTAAATAACCTGCAGGTGGTTAATAAGCAGTAAACAAAACAATCACTCATTTTTAGGTCCAACACTTGTTAGATAAGAGGTTTAATATTTATCTCTAAATTAAGGCTCATTATCTCACAATAGTAAAAGACATGTAAGTATTTTATGCTGGCATTTTATTGTGTAAGTCAATTTTCCATCAATAAAATTGGTATCAACCATCCAACATTAATAAAAAAAATTTCAGGACATATAATGTGAATTTTATTTTGTAATATTTTTGTTTTTATTAAAAACTATCTTAAAAGCTGGCCTATCGGGTAGCATTTAAGCTTAGCTCCTGTGGAAGGGGGGCGGGGCAGGGGCTTTGGCTTGTTCAGGAGTTTGAGAGTCCTTAAGTGTTTGCTTATTCTCAGAATTGGAAGCTCTCCTGGCTGCTGTTTGATCTGGGTTTTCATTTGCATGGGACTTTCTTTTCCTTGGTTGCAATCTGATTGTCTGTTGGAGATTTCTTTTTTGCGAGGCATACTGCTGCTGTATGCTATAGGCAACAGTAAGCTACAGACGAACTCAAAATTGATTGCTGCATTTAAGTATTGCATTAATATTTAAGCTTACCTTTTAAAAGCTTAATCATAATTCTTCTACCACCATTTAATTCAAAGACAACCTTCCTTCCATAGAAACAATTATTTTTTATTTCATGGGTGACTTTCATTGGATTTCGCAATCAATTTCAATTATTCCCAAATTTATAAAAGGTTATACAAAATAAAAAATTATTGTACAAAAAAAAAAAAAATCACCAAAAACAATTGCAGTAATGAAAACTTGAGAATCAAAAGTTTCAGGATTGCAGGTTCGAATCCGGCCTGGAATGTTTGTAATTTGCTCATGGAATCGGCCTGATTCTAAAATGGTTTATGTTGGGCTATGGCCTCTCAGAGTAAAATTGAAGAAGTGTGACACACTGACAATGTAAATAGTAAATAAATATAGATATTAGAGTTTCTATTATCAGACAATAAAAAAAAAAAAAAAAGTTGTTTGTATTATTACAAATTTGATCAGCTCCAATTTTCATGAGGGATATCTTCATTTATAAATATTTTCATAAATTTCTTTTCAAGGTGAATTGAATTCATTGAAAGAAGAATGTACAAACCTGAGGAAGAGGATACAAGCTATAGAAGCTGAGATGAAGTTGTAAGTAACAAATAAGATTCATATGAAAATGTTTTATTGTATGGTGAAAATCTCTTGTTTTTCAATTGGATGTGTGGGTAGTATAAAGGATATTGGCGCTGGAAGTTTAATTGACATAATGGGTTCAAATTATGGGCTAGTTTGTTGCATTCATTTTTGCACAAATACCCTTGGGAAAGACATGAAAACATTTCTTCTCCTTTGAGCTATGGGTTAAATAGCAATCTGGACTGGGCTCTCTGTCTTTAGATGGCAACCAGTCTAAGAGGAAAACTCTGAATGCTAAGTTGTAGAGAAGGCAATGGGGAAATGAAACCACTGTACAATCTTTCCCAAGAATAAATGACGATACACAAATATAGTAAAATAATTTTTTTTTTTTTTCATTTTTTTTTTATTTATTTTTTAAGTGGCTTGTCCATTCAGGACATTAGCAACCATAACTTCTCTTTTTTTTTTTTATTATCTTTATTTTATTTTTATCTTTATTTTTTGTACTTTTTATTTTATTTTATTTTTTTTTTTGAGAAGTCATGGCTGCCTATGTCTTGAATGGATAAGCCATTAAAAAAAATATATATTGAAATAGATTTTTTTTTCTTTATTACTCTTGGCTCATGTCATTTGTGCATCCAGAAAATCTTTGAGATTGTCATTGAAATCCCAGTTAAATTAGATCTATGTGACTACCTGCTTGAATTGCCATCACTTTTATATAATGAACTTTCTTAACCTTGATAAAAACCTCTTCATTGCAAAAAGAGATTTCTAACTATTTAAGCTGTTGTTTTGTTTTTTGTTTTTTTTGTGGTGGTTCCAATAGATGTCAGAAAATCCTCCTGTCCCGGACTTAAACTAATTCTCTCTAAGAAGATCATCCATTTAACAATCTTGTATTCTGACTTCATGCATTCTTTTCAGATCAAGGAAAGAAAATTTGCAGCTGTCCTCTGATTACAACAAACTGCAAGAATCTTACCGAGAGTTGGAGGCATTAAAAGACAAACTGGAACACAAAGAGATCCTTTGGAAGTCCAACATGACTGATGCCCAGAAAGAGGCTGAGCAGGCCAAACAGGAGGTGAGCGTCAGCCCCACAGTGCTGCTACTGCCAGCCGACGGCAGTAGTGATTCTACTGCCATTGAAAATATCACCACCACCACTGCTGCTACTACTACTTCTACTCCTCCATGCTGCTCTGCTGCTGCAAGAGAGCCAGGGCAGCTCCAGCTGCAACACCAGCAGCAGCAGATTGGTGCATTTACTTTTTCTCTGGGCAGCAGGTTAAACCTTGACCAATCACCACCTCAGGTACACTACAATGGAACTGTGCATGGACTCTCACACTTTCAAACTTCAGCCACTATTGCTGCTGCTGCTGCTGCTACCACAGCCATTCCTCTCACAAACCTTTTCTTCTCCCCCTTCTTGCCACTGCTATGTCCTCTTTCACTTTTTTTTTTTTTTTTTTTTCTTTTAACTCTGTGATCTCACTAATCTGTTCTGCTTTGTCTTCTTTCTCTTTGTTACTATTGTTAGTTTTCTGTGTTTCCATTTTTTTTTTTTTTTTTTTTTTTTTTTTTTTTTTTTTCCTTTTTTCCTTCTGTCATTTCATTGGAAATTCTAACTTCTCTTGTCCAAGGCTCAGGAAATGGTAGTTAGAAAATGTTTCTTCTCTTAAATGGATTTCTTTCAAATAGTGAATACAGTATTTTTTTTTTTTTTTTTTTTTTTTTTTTTTTTTAATAGTGACAAGCCTAAGAATTTTATATTTAAATGTGACTTAATGAAGTTCTATTTTTGTTGTGGGAATAATTGGTACAATTGTTCAATAAGTACTGCGACAAAAAAAAAACTTTTCCTAATATCTTTTTTTTTTTTTTAATATTACTATAGATTAAACACACCAGATTATGAATACAAAAAAATTTAAATTTTCTAAACATTAATATGGGTGTCTAGTTTTCTATGTAAATTCATTGTAAATTAATCTCTCAACAGAAACTGAAACAAAATATGCTTATAACAATGTGATTTCTTAAAGTTAAATGAATCATTTTTTTTTTAAATTGATAGAAACATGCAGCAGAATTAAACCAGAAATAAGATAAGAATACAGCTTTATTAAAATCACTGAAACAAGGAATGTGATATTTATACTGAAAATGATATCAGAAAAAGCAATGCAAATGGATGTATATCTATTTTATGGATTATACAAAAGTATTTGACAAGGTATATCACAAAGAACTATGTGAACTGCCAGGAAAGCTTGATTTATTTGAGAAGGATATTAGAATTACCCAGAGCCCATACTTGGAGCAAACTGCCTGCATAAGGATAGAAAATGAATTCAGTAAATACACAAAAATAGAAAGGGGCATAAGACAAGGATGTGTCTTCTCACCAAACTTATTCAACCTTTACAGTGTCTAATTTTGAGAGAATTAGAAGTCCTACCAAGACTTATTATTGGTGGCACCAATCTTAAAAAATGTTAGATATGCAGATAACATAGTGTTGATATCAGATGCAGAAATGAAACTAAAGGAACTCGTACATAAAGCAGTAAAGGAAATCAAAAAGTGCTAAAAATCAACTGTAAGAAGAGAGAGGAATGTATGGTTGTCAGCAAAAGGGACAGCCCAACATGTGAATTACAAATTGGAGATTTTAAATATCTAGGAAGTGTTTTAATAGAGGGACGTAAAGTGTGACACTGAAATCCAAAGGCATATTGGGATGACAAAAGGTGCCTTCCAAAAGCTTAGAAGTTTAGAAATTGGGAAAATTTAATTAAAAACAAAAAAAAGAGTACTGAACTGTTACGTAATATCAGTCCTCCTAAATGCCAGTGAATGCTGGGCAATCACCTCACAGATGAAGAAGAGACTTGAAGCAGCAGAAATGTGGTTCTACAGAAGGATGCTGAGAATACCATGGACTGAATATGTGAGCAACTCCAATTTTAGAGAAAATGGAAACAAAAAGGTCACTTAACATCAGAAAAATAGTTGAAATTTTTAGCTCTCATAATGAGGAAAGGGGGCTTGAAAAATTTGGCACTCACAGAAGATATTGAAGGCAAAACGGACAGAAGAAAGCACCACATAAGTTTGTATAAATGGTTGGTAGAACAACTATTAGCAGAGGCTGTATATACATAGTGTATAATGTGAGTTTTTAGTAGTTTTTTTTTTATATACCTGAATTAGGTGGCTGCACTATACACAAGTAATTTTTTTTTTTTTTTTTTAAGGTTAAGTCATGCATTTTGGGTGAACAATTGCACAGGTAAATTTTTTTCTGGAGGGGTTAAAATTCATACAAAAAAATAATTCAGGATCGTACTATACATGAAAACGTCTGATATCACAATTATATACGTTATAGCAAAATGACAAACTATACTGAGAGCTACAAAAGGCAGGAAGTTGTGGAGGGTCTTGATCGCCTATGTCATGATGGGACATGGCATATAGAGAAAGAAGGATTAATTTACATAGCAAATTGCCCCCACCTCTACTAATTTTTTATATAAAGGAAAAAAAAAAAGAATATTTATACACTGCATGCCAAATTATTATCAAGATAACTTTTTTTTCTAATATTTAAAAAACTGTCCAATCAATTCACACAAAATTTTCACACAACGTTGGCAATACTGACCTGCGCAATCACTGAATTTTTCGGACTGATCTGCACAATGTAAACAAACTGGCGCCATATTTGTTATCAGCACAGTGATTTGAGAGTGCCAAATTATTAGAAAGGTTTAGTAAAATTCCCAGAATTGAGCAAACAAAACGTTTATTAATGTTGCACGCGAATGTTTATGATCAAAAGAATCTAATAAGATAATCAAACAAATAACAGATACAAACAAAAGCACAGTTATAAACAAATTAATAGGGAATGTGCTTTCCCTGTTTTGAAATTACTTGAAGAAGTCAACGATCCATAGAATTGGTTAATTGTAGGATGTCATCTGCTGTAATGCCGCGAGATATGTCAAGAATTGCTTCCTACAACTCAGTGTTGCTCCTGAATTGTTGTCCATTGGCGTACAGTCTTTGCTTCATGATGATTCAAAGGTTTTCGATTGGGTTCAAATCCGGAGAATTTGCTGGCCACTTCATTTTTCGAGGTCCATCAAAGCCTAACTGTTTCAAATATTCAGTAGTCTTGTGAGCAGCATATGAGGGAGCATTATCTTGCATAAAAACAATTGCCCTTCTGAAGGCAAGTTATTGCCTTTTCATCCACGGTTCAAGATGCTCCTTCATAAACGCTATGTATGCATCAGCAGCCATTTTGATGCCATCTGGTACTCTCCATGGGCCCACAAATGTTTTTTCAATAATACCCTCCCTCAGATCATTATGCCTCCACCGCCTTGTTGGCGTCTCAAATGCTGATGGTGATTCTGTCCATTCATTACCCAGCCTTTGCACCATCTATCTGGCCCATCAAGTGTTGCTTGAGTTTCGTCTGTGAACAAAACTTTAGAGAAGTCAATCTTCATATTGTCCTCGGCCCATTTCAATTGATTTTGAATGTGATTTCTCGCCAACAGAGGCTTCGATACAGGTTTGACTGTTGTCGCTATTTCCCTCAGATACAGACACCGAGTACTTTTAGACACAGTAGGATCCCCAATGTGACTGAAAAGCTCTTGACTGGTAATTCCAGGGTCGTTCGTGGCCGCTAGTTTAAGTTGTGACATGAGACAACGTGAAATAACCTTCAGCTTGCCTTTATCTGCCCTTTTGTGTACTTGTGTAGGGTCGGCGGTGAACTTTTTTTTTTTTTTTTTTTTTTTTGATGACACCTCTCTATCATTTTAGAAACTTCTAGGGTAGATTTACCTTTTTGAGTTCTGAGGTGATAGTTTTCTTTTCAGTATCACTTAAACTGCTTTTACGACCCATCTTTTCACTAAATTCTTACACTTTTCTAATAATTTGGCACTCTCAAATTACCGTGCTGACAACAAATATGGCGCCAGTTTGTTTACATTGTGCAGATCAGTACGTAAATTTCAGTGATTGTGCAGGTCTGTGTTGCCAACATTGTGTGAAAATTTTGTGTGAATTGATTGGACGGTTTTTGAAATATTAGGAAAAAAGTTCTCGATAATAATTTGGCACGCAGTGTAGTGTGTTTAATCTCTAGTAAAAAGAAAAAAAAATTGGAAAAATGATTATTTCTGGTCGCAGTGCTTCCTCTTGTACAATGCCAGCAAATAATTTTGCAGTATTCTGCATGGAATAGGATAATTGGGAGAGTTTGAAACTATTAGCAGCAGCATTGATAACTTGTCTCGATGTAAAAATGTTGCTTCTCTTGTTTTACTGGGGCTAAAAAAGGCAACTTATGTTTCAGTTAAACAACAATTTTGCTTGCAGTATATGTTCATTATGATACAAGAAAAACTCAAAATGTTAACCCATCTGATTGCTGTTATTAAAACCAAAACCAGCAATGTATTCTCTTATTCTAATCAAAAATACTAAGTTTGAAAAAAAAAAAAAAAAAAAAAAATTTAGTAGTGCATTTACCATAATTATTAAGGAGCAGCTTGATTTTAAAATGGAAAAAAGAAAATACCTTTAAAAATTCTCTGGTTCTCTTGTGAGCTAATCCTCATTCTGGAGGCTTACAGCCACATCACACAGAAACACTGGTTCCTGTACAAGCACTGAAGTTAAGCAACATCAATCCGAGTCAGTACATACATGGGTGACCACTTGAGAATACCAGATGCTATAAGCTTGAATGTGCAGGTGGTGTAATGAATAATGGCTCAGAATTGTTAATCGGAGAGCATAGTTCCAGTTGACTTAATTATATTCACTTGCACACAAATACCCTTGGGAAAGGTATGAATCCACATCTTCTCCCTCCAGCTATGGGTTAATTAGTAAAACTTGTATCACTATATCATTATCTCGAAAAATAAAAATTGTGTACAAAATATTTTAGATTTCGGCATCAAGTGGCCCATTGTCATATAGGACATAAATGAATGGAATCATCCGTTTATGTAAATAAGTGAGATTAAGTGGATTTGAGTAGAGTTAGCATTAGATCAGTTGCTTAGTGTACTTTTGTGTAGTAAACCTTCTATTTCATTACTTATTTACAAGTTTGTCTCCTTTATTTATTTCTCTCCGTTGTCACAAAAACATGAGATACAACACCCATAGAGGTTGATATGCCGTTAAACAAAAACCTAATTCTGAAAACTATACTTTAAGATCTTTCTATATTGATTGTCTACAGAATTTATTAAGGTTAGATTTAAACAGTTTTTGATTCATTTATTTATTTATTTAGTTACTTTGCCTCGTATGACTGTAGGATCATTCTGTAAAATAAGTGTATCATTGGTAATGTTACAAAATATTATAACTAGAAGAGTCTGTCTCATCTTTTTAAGTTTAAACAATTTAACACTTTTTGCTTTTTAAGAATTCTTTTACTCACACTCACACCTTCATCTTTGTTGTTTTATCACAATACTTTGCTCTCTGGTAGTCTTCACTAGCTATCCCTTTAGAATATCAAAGGGGCCAAAAATGTATATGTATTAGATTTCATATTCATTATACAGTGCTAGGAATAAAAAAAAAAAAAAAAAAAAGTGGTCAATGTAAGCAAATACAGCTATATATATATATATATATATATATATATATATATATATATATATATATATAAAGAATTCTATCCTTATTCTTTACTGCACAACCCAGTTTTATGCATCAGGCATAAAGTGTTTACATCACAGAAATTATATCCATCTGTGTGTGTGTGTGTGTGTGTTTCCTTTTTTTTTTTTCTTTTTTTTCTTTTTCTTTTTTTTTTAAAGCTACAAAAAACTTAATTTTTTCAACTACAAATGAAAATAGTGGAGGTTTCTCGCCTTCAGAGATGTGAAAGTACTAAAAATAAAAACTATTTAATGAAAAATTGTGATAGGAGTTCTGGCTAAGAATTGAACTTGTTAGTTTTTGTTTGTTTTTTTTAATGTGTAACATGGAAGGCATCCTTATTTTCTTGTATACATAAACATAGGTATAGATAAATAAAACTTTAATTTTTCTTTTTTTTTTTTCATGTAAGTTTTCTTTTTTAAAAAACTTGTAGTTATTAAATGTAACATACAATAACTGATCAGTATTTATCATATTTCACAGTATATATGACCTTCCCCTCTCAATAAAGGTTAAAAAGAATCTCCAAAATTGGAATGTCTGGTAGGCTAATGCTCCCTCAGTTACCATAGGCTACTAGTACTTAGCCTAACTTTATAATAGTGTAAATGTAAATTGAAAGGATGTCAGATTTTATCTGCTATTAAGTATGGTAATTTTCTAAGCATAGTTTAAATGTGGCACAAGGCTGAAAGTATGGGGCACCTAGTGAAGATCGAACTCCCTATTCAGTCATAATTCTTCTAGCAAGACAGGCTTAGTAGCTATTATGCCATGTCAAACTGTCCAATCTGCTCTTAAGTATGGTAAATTGGTAATTATAAATTGAAAATTAGTTAGTTTAGTATTTACTAGGAATCTTTTGGTTGTGAACAAAGACTATTTATTCCACTGTGAATCCTCAGATGGCTTGGTCACCCAACTCGGACAGTGCAGAATCTGGAATAGTGTAGGTGCTGAAAGTTGGTTATTATCATTGCTGGCTGTGTTGTTTTGTGACTATATTTGCCTGTCATGATCAGCCTTTGGTGTTGGGAAGTTTCAAAATTTGCAGAGGCTTCACCAGCCATGGCTCCGTTTGAATACTATGACTCGCATTAACATTTTACATGACACAAGAGATAAAAATACAAAATTATGAAATCAAGGTTTTTTATTTTAAATATGTTTTTTAAGAAATGGTTAATTTTTAGATATCTGAAGACATTTGGAGAACAAAGTTGTGATAAAAGAACGAAGGAACTTGGCCAAATTATTATTTTCTGAATTGCTTTCTTTATTGATGTCAATCACTTTTCTTGTCTATTTCACTCTTTCTCTATGTTCATTGTAATCCCTCTCCCTGCCCAGCCAAATTTGTGTTGCCTGTGAGGTGTGTGATGGTCTTTACCTCCTGCCCAGCCCTGTTTGCATGTTGCTCTTCAACCCCAGCCCCACAGACTTGATTTAGACACATAGACAATCCCCACATTGAGGTATTGCCATTTCTCCATTCACCATAATTTTGTTATGGAATATCTTTTCAGCATTTCCTCCAGAAACTTTGATTTATTGCCCAAATATTGTCATTGTTTTAAAAAAAAAAAAAAAAAAAATTCAAAAACACGAAAACGTTTCATAGTACAGATAAACCTTTCATCTACGGACACCCCATCAACAGACTTCAGATACAATAGTCAAAATCTGTAGGCAGAAAAAAAAAAAATCTGCAGTGGAAAAAAAAACAAAAAAAATTTCCAAATTGTCAGCGATGTATTTCAAAATTTGCAGATTTATAATGAGTCGTATTAGTTGATAGCAATACCGGGCCTTTAAATTGTAAACAAAGATGAGTGTATGAGAAAGTAGCTGTGAGAAATCTATTATTTTTTATTTTGATTGATATATTAATTGTTCTGCCCTCATCCTGTCATCGAAGCTGAAGGAAAGTGTAGAAAGCAAGCATACAAACCTAAGTATCAGTGACAAATTAGAGCTTCGTCCATCTACAGACAATCAGGTTTAACAGACCACCCATCACCCCTTGTTAGTCCATTGATGAGAGGTTTGTCTGTAAAAGATCAAAATGCTAGAGAGATGTCATAATTCTATAATTTTTAGAAAAAAATAATTTTTAACTTTTTTTTAACTTTTTTTTTTCCTTTGAAGGATATTCAGAGAATTTTTATTAACACACTAATAAAATACATGTAGAATTGAAAAATCTACATTTACTTCCAATTGTGGATCCTCTGACACTATAATAGATGATCCAGGCTGCATAAAACTTAGTGGTACTATGTGCCTAAATTTCAAAATTTAAGTCGTTAGTCTATATATCTATTTACTAAATAAACTAATTTGTGTTTTTTTCCTAACTTTGACTTTAGATACTGCCAATAGATCTGCTGTTCAAAATTAGTGAAAAGTGTATATATATTAGGTTGGTGCAAAAATATCGTTTTTTGACGTATTTTTTAATGTCAAAAAACGATATTATTTTTGCACCAACCTAATGTATAATATGTAGTGAGTGCTATGAGTAAAAATATATCTATATATATATATATATATATATATATATATATATATTTATTACTGCACAATGCTACCCAGTTTTCTGCAACAGGCATAGTGTTTATAAAGTGAGTAGCATTGTGCAGTAATAAGGATATAATATTGTGTTTGTGTGCGTGTCTCTGTGTCTGTGTGTGTCTCTGTCTCTCTCTGTATGAAATTGCTTTTGAGAGAATGAAAATAGATTGTATATCTCTTATCTTCATAATGAATATTATTGCTGCCATAAGTGAATGAAACCTCTGAATTCATTGATATATTCTCTCTATAATTACTTTCCCAATCAGTACCAGTTACTTTATGCTATATCCATTGTCAGTCATAAGATTTACCAAAGTTTTTCAGATTTGATTTTATTCATAATTCAAAAGCAAGCATCATCACAAAGCCATTTTGCCTGCCTCATCTTTTTTTTCCTACTCCCCCCACTCACTCACTCACACACACACACACACACACACACACACACACACACACACACACACACACATGCAATAGTTGTTTTTATTTATTTTGAGAGTGAACAGATTTTCCTTTATTAAATAATTTCATATAATTATCATGCTTTGGTTACCTTTCAGGATGTAAAATAAAGGAAATGCTGAAAGGCCCCATTGTTTCTTATTCCATAACCTATGAATTAGTAATGCAATTTTTTTTTTTTTAAATTCCAAAAATTTTTCAATTTTCTACTCCAGGACTTCTGGAATGAATCTCAGCAGAAAAGTTGATTATCCTATTGTAGCTGATACTGAGCCTGTTGTTAATAAGATTATTTTTTAGTGTTTTACTAAATGTGAGGAGGCACGGTGGAGTAATGGATAGCAGCACAGATTGAGGAATCGGAGAGCCGAGTTTGAATTCCAGTCGAATCCATTACATTCACTTACGTGCTAATACCCTCAGGAAAGCTATGAATACTCTTCTCCCCTCTTCCAGCTATGGGTAAATAGCAGAACAGACCAGGTTCTATATCCTTGGATGGCAACCTACCGCGGGGAAAAAAAATCTGCCTTGTCAGTCATGTATCAAAAGATACATGATTGTCTAAGCGTGTATCACACATGGCACATAATTGACTGAATATGATTGCTGAATATCCAGCTTGAATGTCTTTTGTTGTTTAGTTCTATTTTCAGACAGCATTTATAGTTCTAGCAGATTCAAAAATTACCATATTGGCTTACACCTGCAAAAGTATTTCTATAACATAAACTACACGACTTAATCATTGTATCAAGTCTGTTTTATGGAAGTTTTCATTAGATTGCTCGTCTGGCAACTGTGCCTTGTGTGCTACTTATTTTAGATGGGAGGAGAGACAAAGTTCCAGGGGATTCCAACCCGGCGGCTGCATTTTCCTCATTGCACTAAGATTGGTAGAGTCAACGTGACAGTGATTGTGGGGATTGTGTAACACCCTGCTTTAGTAAAGAGGTCAGATAAAATGGTTTCATAATAAAAGTTTTAGAGTTATCTCCCTTAGAATTTTAAATACGCAGGAGAGTATAAGGGAGATAATTCGGCTTTGGCAGGTAGGCTGCTATCATAGTATTCGATTTAATGTCATTTTACAAATATTTTGATTATCCTTAGTGATAGCTTAATAGTTTGAATTTAGTAACTGCCATTATTCAGTGTTAGAATTAACTTTTTGAACCGGTGGGTGAGAAGGTGATATCTTGTTATACCAAATATTCTCTAACCCCCTTTATTGTGAAGCTTGCTTCACATTCATTTTGTTTGTATATTGTTTTAAAATTTTTATATTTTGCCTTTTCCTCTTTTACCTGATTATTGTTGTTTTTTTTTTTGTTTTTTTTTTTTTTAATTAATTCTGTGATTTTGATCCTGGGGTATTAAATTAAAAATGCAGATATTTTGAAATTTCAAATTAATTCATTAACTGGCCCAGTAAACAATGTTTACATCTTCTGTTTCTAGGAGTTTTGTGACATAAAGAATGTCATAATTTGCTGTTGGTTTTATAAATATTAATTTCAGAAATTGAAAATGTTATTGGTTAAAGGACTGAAGTATTTTATCTTCTTTTCTTTTTTTTTTTTTTTTTTTTTTTTTTTTTAAATAAAAAAGCAAAGTTAACCAATTTTCAAACATTTCCCCAAAACTTTCTAAGGAATTAATGAAGCTTTTTTTTCTTTTTTTTTTTTTTTTAAATTTTTTTTTATTATTAAATATTTCATTTTTTTAAACGTCATTTCAGCACTTATTTACATTTGCTACTATATTATTATACATTCTGTTAAATAAGACTTTTTTTTTTTTTTTTTTTTTTTTTTTTTGTATAATTTTCTAAATCTTTAATTTTTGTAAATGATTTTTAAGTCTTGGATTTTTCTTCATAAAAATAGAATTGAAATCTTTGGAGGGTTATTTGAAAAGCATAGGTTTAGAAATTATGCTCATTTTCTCTCTTCATTTTTTTTTTCTTTTTTTTTTTTTTCTTTTTTTTTTTTTTTTTTCCTTTCACTCTTGTTTTGCATATACTTAGATGGGTCAGACGAAAGACCTAATGGGTGAACTGACCCACAAATGCGACCAGTACACAGAAGAAGTAAGCAATCTTCGGCAAGAACTTGGCAGTATGCTGGAAGACTACCGTTATCTCAGGGACAAAAGTAAATTGGTAAGTATAAAACACATTACTGCATATATGAAATCCAAGCCAAAAAATAAAGAAGTTAAATGTTTAGATATTTTTGCTAACCTGTTGATATTTGCAAAGCATTTTCTTGTGAATTTGCATAATATGAATCCTAGGTTAACAAGTAAGGAATTCTTTTTCTAGGTAGTGATAGATTGACTTACAAATTAATGGCAAAAATATAATGCACTAAAAAATTATATATAATGATCATTCAGATATCTTGTTTTCAAACTAGTTTACTAATTCTGTCAAAAAATGACAGTGTATTTGTTATGTCATTATTTAGTTTCACACATGTCTCTTTAAAGATGTAAATTGATGGCAATTTTATTGCTCTTTTCTGTATGAATAATCTAAGACTTTAAACTTTATTGGTACATTCAAGAAATGCCTTTTTAAATCATTTAACCTTTAGCACTCTGCATTATTAATATTACTTCCCTTTCCACTGCATTCTTTTTCAAGGCCTCTCAATTGTAGTAACCATATTGTTAATTTCACTCAAAGTTGTTTTCCATAGGGTATGACAACACAATTATGAAATTCAAACACACTATTGTTCAGGTATAGGAGTCACCTTCAATGGCAGGAAAAGCTTTTTGTACAACAAATGAAGTAACATACAGAGTGATAGTCTAAAAGAAGGTAAAATAAATAAAAAACAAAGTATTAGTAGAAGGGTTTTTCCTACTTAATGATAATCTATTAGCATTAATTCCTTTTGTTAATACAGAGTGTGACAGATACTTCCCACAATGTCTGTGGGAGATGTTTTTGCCACACCTTGTATAATGTGAAATATTTCTTTACTAAAGGGAGATCAGTTTACCTGAACAAAGACTTATGAGGTTACATTCTATTTCATATTAGAGAATACATACAAAGTATTTATCAAGAATGATTGGTACTTTTGTCTATGATCAGTGTACTATCTATGACATTTGCCTAATGTAGTATTTGCAAGTTAACTTTATCATACTGCTTTAGCAGAAGAATGTTTGTATAGTGGATATGTTGCTTGCTTACCTCCAGGTTAGAGGTTTGTATAAAAAGCAGAATTCACTTTTTTTTTTTTTTTTTTTTCATTACATTCACTTACATGAAAACCCTTAAGAAAGATAGAATCCATATTTCTCCCTACCTCAGCAATGAGTAAATAGCAAGACAGACAGGGTCCTGTAGCTTTGGGTGGCAACCGCTACTAAAAGGACAACTCTTGAGTGGTCAGATCTAAACCAGCTATCCTACCAGACCCAGTCTGGTGAGGTGGGTAAGTGCAACCCCAGCATCACCAAAAAAAAAAAAAAAAAAAAATTACAATACCTGTTAGGAGGGCAGATTAACTCCTCAATCACTGGCTATCCATCTAGCTACGGGTTAAATAGCCTCACCAACCTGAAGATGGTCAACTAGGGAGTGAGACCTATGATTTGGATCATAATGTTTTGGCCATTGTGCTCTCCAACCTTCATTCTAGATCAACAAATGCTTGATGACAGCTAGAGGGCACAATGAGGGAAATTTTCTAATAACAACAAAGATCACGTCAATAGACAAATATAAATGTTAGTTTCCATTCAAACCAATTTTTTTAATTTTTTTTTTTTTTTACAAAATTTGTATCACCTGGCATTTGCAGTGTTTTGTTGTCCTACTTCAAACTCTATTATACATCTTAAGTAATTTCCCTCTTCTAGTACCTGTAATGCTCTGTTAGGGTTAAGTGTTTTTGTAATGAGACAAAGAGGTTACTTTTTTCATATAAATGTGTGTGTGTGCGTGTGTGTGTGTATATATATATATATATATATATAGGATTAAAAAATATGGATCTGTATTGTGATTTTCTTTCTTCGCTTAATGATAATGTTAAGCTTATCAGACAATATGAAAAGAATTTACATAAAAAAGACAACACTTGTCTATATCATTTAATGAAACGTATGAATGAATATATATATATATATATATATATATATATATATAATAGACCTTGCTAACTGAAACGTTCCTCTGTGGCTAAATCAGTAAAGCATGTCAGGCTATATGACGGTTTCGTATAGGATACAGGTTCAATTCCTGTCGGAGAACACATTTTTTATGAAAATTTCTCAGACATTCAGGCCGATAAATGTCATTAATACTGTTTATTATGAACAAACCATTTTCTTAAATATTTGTATCTATAAAAAGAATGTATAAACATAAAAAATTGTCTTAAAATTGAATTGGGCAGTAGACATTAATTTCTGCTGTTTTTTTTTTTTTTTTTGTTTTTTTTGTAATTGAGCCTTGCTTTGTGGTGATGGCTTCCCCTGGCTTAATGGTAAAGCACACTTGGCTCAAAAGTGCTTTCCCAGATTAAAAAGAAAATACTGGTTTGATTCCTGTCGGGATGCACATTTTCTTTAATAAGACTTCTGATCTCTAGGCCAGTAGATATTTCGGTTAAAAAAAAAACAAAACAAATATAACAGGCATGTTTACTCAAACGCTTGTATCTACTAAATATGTTTGTAGTGAGAAGAAAAAAAAACTATTGTAATTTTTAATAAGTATCTAAATTTGTATGTAAATATATAAATAAAATATAAATAACCTGACATTCCAAATCTCAGATAAGAGCCTGAGAATATGTTTGATAGGTGGAAAATTTACATTAGATTATTGTCCTCATCTTTGTTGCTACTATCACAATGTTTCAAGTGTTGGGCCCTCTGGCCATCTTCAGGCATCTGTTGGTTCAGGTAACCTTGAAGAAATTTTAAACTGAAACTTTTATTTAATATACAGGTGTAGATAGTTCTTGTTCCACTGTTCATGTCTCATTAACTTTTTAGTACTGCTCAGTTATTTCTCACCCTGTTTCCACTGAATCTAGCTTACAGCCACATCACACTGTAACATCACCAAAGTTAAGCAACATCAAGCCTGCTCAGTATCTAGAGGGGTGACTGCTTGAGAATATCAGATTCTGTAAGCTTGGATGTGCAGATGGTATAATGGGAAAAAAATGCACAGAAAGGGAAATCGAAGCAGGTTCCTTGGAAAAGCATGAATCTGCCACATCTCCCCTCAGTTATAGGTTAATTAGCAGGACTTGTATCAGTAAATCATTATTATACCCCCCAAATTATCACAATGTAAAAATATTTTCTGGCTTTTAATAACCAGCAAAAGGTTGATAAGCTATAAAATAATTCAATCCTGAATGGATGGACCGAAGTCTTAATCTTGAATTTGCTTCTTCATAGGTCATACCAGTGAAATACAATCCTAGTAAAAATTGTGCTGATTTTGATTTGTATCAATAAATCATTATCTCAAAAAAATTATTACAATCTAAAAATATTTTCTGGCTTTAAATAACTTGCAAAAGGTTGAACAGCCATTAAAAAAGAAACCTAAAAAAAAAAAAAAAAAAATCAAACAATCCACCGAGTCTAACTCTATACTACCCAGCCCAGAGATTGAACTCACAATTCATGGACCAACACTTTAATCCTCTAGTTTGTCTCCTGTAGACCTAGGCACAATGGAAGCTGTCTGAACAATGATGGAGCAATACTAAAAAAGAACAGATATCCTTAGATATAGATGGTGAAACAAGAACAATCTACCCCCGTAGATTAAATAAGGGGTTCAGTTCAAAATTCCATGAAGGTTAATGAGATAAAGAAAGACTGGAGGGCATAATGGCTGAAATGTGATAATAAAAAGGATAAGGACATTTGTCCTAATGTAAATAGCAATACCCTTCATCCAAGAAATTCAGACAGATGGAAAATTTCTGAGTTTCATCAAATGTAATGAATCAGAAATGTTAGATTTTATTCCCTGGTTCAATGGTTAATCTGACAATGTCTTGGAAAATTAAAATGAAAAAGAATAATGTAAAATGAACTGGATGCAGCAAAAATGTTTACGTAATCATCTTTTTGCAGAAAACTGAACATTTAATTGTTGAAATTCATTTTGAAAAGTAAAGTTTATTTATCTTTTCAGCTGTCGTTCATCTCCAGCATTCCTCTGTTGATTCTGCTGTTTGCAGTCCTTTTGGCCTTGTATCCAACTCTAGAAGGAATCACTGCCACCTCAGCTTCCGAGGTGAGCTGGGGAGAGCGAGAGACAGCCACAGACCATCTCCAGTCATGAAGAGGGACGGCACCACCGACACCAAGCAGCCAGCAGCCAGACATAAAAATGAAACCAACACTATTTCAGCTACTACCAATTAATCTTACAGTGATCGTGAATGTCTAAAATAGTCATTTACGAGAAAAGAAAATGCACACATTTAAAAAGTAAAAGAACCAAAAGAAAAGAGTCGACTTTATTAATTTTGGCTTCTTTTTCAGGATTCTTGGCACCATTACCATCATGACTGCAAAAGCGTCATCCTAAAAATGGCCTTATCGGAATTGCAAATATTTCTTCTCATCTAATAAATTGGTGCCTGGTATCTTCCTGGCCAACTGTGTGCAAGTGTACGTCTCACTCTCTATCTCTCTGTTCTGTTTGTGAGCTTTTGTGCTCTCGGGTGGTCAGTTTCCAAGGTCATCTGGCCAAAATTCATCTACTTACTGATCCCTGTCTGGTCCTGTCTCTCTCTTCCCTTAATGTATTTCTTCATTTTTCCTTTCTTTCTTTCCTTTTTAAATTTGTCTTTGCTTCTTCTCTTCCTCATTTGATACGTCTGTCTGTCTGCTGCTGGTTATCCTGTTCAGTAACTGACCATTCCCAGGACACTCACCCTCCCCAAACTTCTCAGTCATGCAACTGACCATTGCTGACTACTACATACTGTGCTTGTTGTGCTGCTGTTGGTCAGACTGACTGGCTTTTACAGTGTTTCTATATCCTTGTGTGGGTGTAGATGTACAGGGTGGGGTTTAGGAGTGGCAGCCACCAAGACTGGTCATTTGTTTTTATTATTTGGATTGGCTACTTTTTTTTTTTTTTTTTTTTTTTTTTTTTATTCTTATTTGTTCTTGGACCAATTTATAAATGGTAATGTTAAGTGACCATTTATATATTTTACATGCATTTTTTGTGGCTGCTATTGTTAGAACCAAGATTAATTGACTGTTAACTAAGTGTGGGGTCATACTTTTCTACAGGTGAGGTCAGCCATTTTTATTTTTTTATTTTTTTTTTTTTAATCATTAAAAAACACTTTGGGACCTCAGTTTTTTTTTTTTTTTTTTTTTTTTTTTTATTTATTTATGTTATTCTTCCTTTTTTTTTTTTTTTTTTTTTTTTTTTTTTTTTTAATCAGGAACAAAGAGAAAGTTAAATACATAAAGAAAAACCTTATTCCCTAACAAATAAAGAACAACTTGTATAATATAATGATTTTAAGTTTTTTATTTTAGGCTTCTTAATAAAATTTAAAATAAGAAGCTAAGTAAATAATGGTTACACTTTTATTTATTTTTTATTTCAAAAATGCCTTACTGAAAAATTCTGACAGAATTAACAATCTCATTACCAATAAAAAAAAAACCTGGACAAATTTTACTAAGAGTAGAAAACAATGCAGAAGAAAAAAAAAAACTTTCAGCAAACCTTGCCATAGAATAGTCACATGACATATACCTAAAACCATATTTATTAATAATATTGGACTTAATGTTATTTTCCAAAAAATGGCTATCAGGAAGGTTTGCAGTGGATTTTAATGTATTCTACTCTTAATATAGATGGAGAGTGAAAGACTACTAATGCTGTCAAGTTTTGCAAAGGCATGTCTAAAATATGAAATGAATCGAAGAAAAGAAAAAAGTGACCATAATAATACTATTAGCAATGATGATAATGAGAATGAACAAACACCTTCATGTTGTCAATTCTAACAACACCAACTTTCGACGCATTCTGTTCCGCTTTCTTGCTGGTCACTTTGTTAATAATTACTTACTTGAATAAAGTAAGAAACTAAACATGACACTTTCCCTGGGCTGGCTGGACATGTGCCAATTTTTCTTGTCTTCCGTGTAGTCCATGTATGAATAAATGGTGGGCTGGCCCACTAATTCTATAATGGAAGAGGAAGGTAAGCTACCAGGGTACCATTGTTGTGTTATATGGGTCCAACCGATTGCTGTATGCAACCATTTCTGCCTTTTTCTTGTTTCCTTCTTAAGCTTACAAGGAAAATCTTGACAATGGCCGACTGCAGCACTTTTTTTTTTTTTTTTTTTTTTTTTTTGCCATCTCTTAAAATACTGTCTTTTCAAATGTTCTACTCCTACTTTGTTCAATACAAAACTTACTTTAATATAAGCAGGTATATAAGATCAAAATCTTGAAAACGGATGATGCAATGAATAAGTAATTCTGAAAAATGGACTTGTAGATAGTATTTGATTACCAAACCAGGTAGTTACTTTTATTTATATTTTGTTGTTTACTGATAAAATCTTCAGGACAGTGTTACTTGGACTGGGGATATTAGTAATTTTAAGGAAAATCAATATGCTTTCTTTATAAATTACAGGTTAACTGCATGTATATTTTTCAGGGTAACATACATAACTTGGGTTGAGTGTTGTTATAACGATTTCTTTTTTAACTAGTTTTTAATTCTTTTGTGCATGTTTGCGCCAATAAGTAGGCATCTTAGTATTTCACAACTAAATTTTCATTGTAGTCTGTACAACTATTTGTAAAGTCAGCGATGTCATAGAGTACATGCTTACTAAAAAATCACCTAAAAGCAGGAATGTAAAACTCTGGTAATCTTTTTCAATTGGATGCCCACTGTGACTAGAATACTTGTAAAATTGGCAGTATCCTTACAATCTGCAATAGTAACATTTACTATTGTACTTCATTACATATACAATTGTTTAAATCCAGTATCATTGGGCAGCAATTGTTCTTTGTAAACACATTTAAACGTGTATTTAAACGTGTCTTTTGTGTCTATTATTTTTATTTTTTTTTTTCTTGTGATGTCCAAATATTCTTTCACAAATGAGGTGATTGTGTGCAGATAAATTGACTAACATTTCTTGTGTTGAGCTAAGGTTTCAACTCATCATCAGTGGGTGTCAAATGCTTCAGTTAACATGACATACATTTTGGTCAATCTATACACAATCACTACCTTTGTGGAAGAATATTTGTACATTAAAAAAAAGAAATGTCAAATAGGTATGAAATGTCTGTTATTAACAGTACTTTATTTTACACATACACAAACATAAACCAATGTAGATTTCTTTTATTTGGGTTTAAACCTTCAAATGTGCATCATTTATACATACACATACACACACACACACACACACACACACAAAAAAAAAAAAAAAAAACAACATACAGTCTGTGTGCTCTTTATAAAACTCTACACGTGTATATCTAGGCAGCATGCATAAAAGAATTAAACTTTTTTTTTTTTTTTTTTTTTTTTTTTTTATAATTTTAATGCTTATATTAATCTTCTTTTCTTGGACTTTAACTAAGTATATGACAGATAACATCATCCACACACTTAAACTCCACACTAACTCAGATATTTTTTACTGCAGTAGAATTTCCGCTACATTCTCCAAGAATGAGGAGTATTGAACATTGCTACCTAAAAGCAATTATGATGTATTATCACCCACTTCATTTTCTTAGAGTTGCTTCCCCTGCTTAACACTTTTTACCCTCACAAGCCCCTCTTTACTTAGGCCCAAATTATTTTTCTTTAATTACTATTCCCAGCTAGAACTACGAGCTTCAACATTAGAAACTGCTCAAACCAAGGTGCTAGAATAAATGATTGCTTCGATTTCAAATTCTATTTTGTCTGTATAGGCTTTAAATGTATTTTAGCCCTTGCTTTCTGCTCTGCTAAGATATTCTGTCGAACTGATTAGCTATTTCTTGTAGACTATTGTTATTAGTATTATGAATTGGCTCTTAGCCTTTTATTCTGCTTTACCCCTTATTCTTTAGCTAAATAGACAGACTGCTCCCAATACACTTTTTATATTTCTTTTTTTTTCCCCTTAATCTAATGCATGTGAAGACATACTTTCATAATCGGCATATAAAATAGAAGAGATTTCAAATCTACCAAAAAGATGTGTAATTTATTTATCTAATAATTTATTTTTTTAATAGCCATGTTGGAATTTAAACAAAACGTTTTGATATTGAAAATTTTATAATTGAATTATTTTGAGCCGTAGACACTGGTCAGTAAGTAGCCCCTTCTTTTTAGAGGAGAAAATGAATGGGAAAAAAAAAAAATAACCCCCTAAAAACAAAACAGCTGCTGACCCCTACACTGAGTTGTCCAGCAGAGCAGCTTTCGTTATAACTAAGGTGTTGCAATCTTATACATGATCATCATCATCATAATCATCTAACATTCTAATGATTTATGCATGGAGTTTTTTTGTTTTCCCCCCTAAGATCATGTTTGAATTTTTTGTTTAATTCTTTCATGGTCAGTTGTGTTTAATAATAGGATTATTTTTATTTTATTTTATTTATTTTTTGCATATTTTCTACCCAACAGTCTTTTTAGCCATGGTTTGCTGTTTTTTTTTTTTTTTTAATTTTATTTTTGTTTATTTTTGTTTATTTTTTATTTGCTCTTTTTTTTTTTTTTATTTGTTCTTTTTCCTAATTGTTCCCCCCCCCCAGTAAGCATGATAGAGGGCCAAGGAACAAAAAAATGTTTCTACCCTCACCATTTCCCCCTTCCCTACAAAAAATATTAATGCAATGTTTTATTTTTTATTTTGGCATTTGCTGTAAGTATATTCCCAACATCACTCACATGTAATGTTTGATTTATATTGAAATTGTTCATGCCTGTATAAAACAAACCAAAAAAGTCTGTAATGTTTTAATATTGAGGTGGACTAGGGTTATGTATTATAGCAGTGTATATACATATTTGATGATAACTATGACAACACTGTGTATATGTATATATCTACCTGTACGTGTGTGTGTTTGTTTATATATATATATATATATATAATATATATATATATATATTGATGTTCATAGGTGGCTTGTTTATATCTTATCCTTTGCTACATTGAAGTGTGCTGATTGCCTGGGGTTGACTTATTGGTTCTGTATCCCTTAAAAATGTTCACTTGAATACACAGCCAAGGGGAGGAAAGAAATGGGTGTGTTAGTCATAAACAGAATATTCCTTGTACTAACTATAGTTTGGCACAAGGCCAAGGCCACCTGTTGTAAGATGGTGTTTATTTTTTTTTTACTTTCTATTTTCTGATTTCTCTTCTCTCCACAGATTTGATAATTAACAGGAATATATTATGGTTTCTCTAAACCTATCTTTATAGGCAGTAATGTTATCCTGTTCTCTAACAAGGATTAGTTTCCGGATTACCCCCTCCTCCTCAACCCAGTATTTATTTCATTTGGTGGTATATGAGACTGTACCAGTATATAAGACCTGCTCCATTACACTATTGGTAATATGCCATCTATATTCATTCAAGGATGCCAACAGTGCTTAACCTTGGATAACTTGATATATATTTATTTTTTTGTTGCAGCGAACATCCTATATATTGTCCAATACAGCAAATTAATTTACCCACTGGTTTAACCATTTAACTTTGCTTTCTATTCTTATTATTTTCCACATTCTTAGGAAAAAATTAGCATCAATTCAATATATCCAGTTAGCCTCCACAACATCCAGATGCGAAATGACATTAATTTTCAAAAAGGTCTTGATTGGCCTGACTGACTGGCCTGTGAGATCAACATTCTTACTTGCACAAGTACTTAGGATTAAAAAAAAAAACTGTACTTATATTTATTGATTTAGCATGACCCTGGTCATTTCCTCATCAAAATAGTTGTACTAGTTAAATTAGGGAACCTTTCCTTGGTTTCTACTTAAGTCAGGATAGATGTCATATGATTTTACTTTTTGATTGAGCAACGGTTACTTTGTTTTTTCTTTATTGAGACTAGTTATTCTTGTTATTGATTGAATATTTCAGTATAAAGTTTCTAGTTTCAAATTTGTATTTTGATGTTTGGTTGATAAGGGGACAGAAAATACCTCACCGAAACACTAAAAACAAAAAAAAAAAACTCCTTGTAGGGCTAAATTTAGTTCCCAATTGAATGATAGCTACTCAACACCCCCCCCCGTTCTCTCTTTAGCTCCCTTATCACCTCCATCTCTCTCTCTCTCTCTCATACGCACACATACACTCTCTCTCTCATGCGCACACATACACTCTCTCTCTCATACGCACACATACACTCTCTCTCTCATGCGCACACATACACTCTCTCTCTCATGCGCACACATACACTCTCTCTCTCATGCGCACACATACACTCTCTCTCTCATGCGCACACATACACTCTCTCTCTCATGCGCACACATACACTCTCTCTCTCATGCGCACACATACACTCTCTCTCTCATGCGCACACATACACTCTCTCTCTCATGCGCACACATACACTCTCTCTCTCATGCGCACACATACACTCTCTCTCTCATGCGCACACATACACTCTCTCTCTCATGCGCACACATACACTCTCTCTCTCATGCGCACACATACACTCTCTCTCTCATGCGCACACATACACTCTCTCTCTCATGCGCACACATACACTCTCTCTCTCATGCGCACACATACACTCTCTCTCTCATGCGCACACATACACTCTCTCTCTCATGCGCACACATACACTCTCTCTCTCATGCGCACACATACACTCTCTCTCTCATGCGCACACATACACTCTCTCTCTCATGCGCACACATACACTCTCTCTCTCATGCGCACACATACACTCTCTCTCTCATGCGCACACATACACTCTCTCTCTCATGCGCACACATACACTCTCTCTCTCATGCGCACACATACACTCTCTCTCTCATGCGCACACATACACTCTCTCTCTCATGCGCACACATACACTCTCTCTCTCATGCGCACACATACACTCTCTCTCTCATGCGCACACATACACTCTCTCTCTCATGCGCACACATACACTCTCTCTCTCATGCGCACACATACACTCTCTCTCTCATGCGCACACATACACTCTCTCTCTCATGCGCACACATACACTCTCTCTCTCATGCGCACACATACACTCTCTCTCTCATGCGCACACATACACTCTCTCTCTCATGCGCACACATACACTCTCTCTCTCATGCGCACACATACACTCTCTCTCTCATGCGCACACATACACTCTCTCTCTCATGCGCACACATACACTCTCTCTCTCATGCGCACACATACACTCTCTCTCTCATGCGCACACATACACTCTCTCTCTCATGCGCACACATACACTCTCTCTCTCATGCGCACACATACACTCTCTCTCTCATGCGCACACATACACTCTCTCTCTCATGCGCACACATACACTCTCTCTCTCATGCGCACACATACACTCTCTCTCTCATGCGCACACATACACTCTCTCTCTCTCTCTCTCTCTCTCTCTCTCTCTCTCTCTCTCTCTCTCTCTCTCTCTCTCTCTCTCTCTCTCTCTCTCTCTCTCTCTCTCTCTCTCTCTCTCTCTCTCTCTCTCTCACTTTACTACTAATATTCTTGGATGCTGACTTATATTTGGTATGATTTCTTCCGTGGTCATGCTACCTTTTGACCATCAGAGAGCAGACTGGTCAAAAACATTTTTTTTTTCTTTTTGTCATATCCTTTCAGAGCATAAGCAATCATGGCTCTCCACATAATAATTCTGAAAATTGCCAAGCATTGTTGGGAAAGATAGAGTAGTAGCCTTACTCCATGGATTGGCATTCGGATCTTTTTTCCCTAGACTGGTTGCCACCCAAGGATAGAGAGGACAATCTACCCTGCTATTTAACAGAGAGCTGGAGAGGAAAAGACAGATTCATGACTTTCCCAAGGACATTTGTGTGAAAGTGAACATAACAGACTAGTCTGGAATTTGAACTTGGTCCACCAATTTCATTTTCCATGCTAATAACCACAACACACACATCTAGAAAGTATCAAGAAAAAAAGCAAGAAAAAAAGCAAGAAAAATGAAAAAAGATCTGAAATGATATTAAATATTTATTTCTTGTTAACTAGTACAAGTTGGTATTTTCTTGAGCTTTCATCTGGACATATTTTTATTTTGCACACATAGATGTCAGATACATAATATTTAAACCTTTATTTTACTCCCTTAAAGATAACAGGCTGGGTTAATCATAATTTCTGGCTATAGGACGACTGATTTTGATTTGTTTATTAATGGGGCTTATGGCCAGATCATGTTGAAACACTGATTCCTGTATGATCACCAAAGTTAAGCAATGTCAAGCCTAGTGAGTAATTAGATGGGTGAACATTTGGGAACACCAGGTGCTGTATAGATTGGATGTGAAGGTGGTGTAATGAATAATGGCTCATAATTGGAGAGCAGAGTTCCAATTCCCATCTGGGTTCTTCATATTCACTTAGACTTTTCCTAAGGGCATTTGTACATAACTTCACCTCTTCTTCCTCCCCAGCTATGGGTTAATTAGTAAAAATTCTAGCACTAAAAACTATTATCACCGAGAAAAAAAAAAATCTTACAATCTAAAAATATTTTTGGCTTTAAATAACCTGCAAAGAGTTGACAAGCCATAAAAAAAACAAATTGGTCAATCATTGTTCATTAATGGCTCAGTTTAGGCTTGGGGGTTTATGCTTGGGAAGGTGGGTGGGGCTTAGAATAAATGGCTAGTTCAGATTCTCTATGGATGCATTTTAGGGGAAAAAATTCAAATAAATTTGTGGATTCTGGCAAATGGGTGGAGGGGATCTGCTAAACAGTATTCATATGATTTAGGTATTAGTTATTCTAATCTTTGTTGCTTTTGTTAACATTAAATCAGTTTTTATGGGACTAGGGGTCTTAATGATCAAAAATATTAAATTTGTTGTCAAATTGAAATGTTTACTTTGTGTTGAACGTTGTTTGTTATAAGTAAGAAGGTGGGGAGGGGGGTTTACTATCATGTTGTAATCAATTGTAGGGTGGGATAACTGGTATGTGTGTTCCTCTCAAAGCAAAAAATCGTACTAAACTATTTCTCGCTAAGTGTAGATATAATGTAGGTAAAACAACTTAATGTGTGAGCTTCTTTTCAATGACAAAATAGATTTTTCTAGTCAAGGTAGAGATAATGTGAGGTTGTTTAATAGACATGAGAGGAGGTAAGAAGTATAGATTATGGGTGGGAGGTGGAATTGGTTGAACATAAACTTGAAGAGTTTAAAATCATAGTGATTGGGGAAGTATTCTCTTGGTAGTCTCTACTCGGGAAGAAGCTGGAGCTTCTTTCTTACCAATGGAATGCACAAGGAATGAGAAAGATTTGACCATGTGTAAGTGGCATGGCAGGTCCAAGCAGTAAAGGTCTGAACTGGTAGAACTAAGGAATATAGATTGATTGAACATTTGCCATGGAAATAGTGATAAGAGTAGCAACAAACTTGCGATAATTTATCTGTGAAGAAAGGGTTGGAATGTTGAAAATAATTCATTTGGAAAGTGCTCTGTGATAATGGTGGAATCTGGATTCTTTTTTTTTCTTTTTTTTTATCTTTTTAAAAATTTGATTCCCCACCCCCCACCCCGATTCTTGTGCTTACAGCACAAAGCCTGAAATATTTCAATTGGTTTTTCTTTTCTTGCCTGTTTAGTGTGTTGGCTACTTCAATATAAATGTATAAGATTTCTTACAAGAATATTTACAATACATGAACGTGGTGAAAGGGGTACATGCACAAAATAACATACCAATTGATTTGAATTGAAAGATAACATTTAGTAAACAAAATTAACAAAAAGTTTAAGATGAGATTTTCTTTCTTTTGAGTTGGACTTACTGTGTTGGCATGTTTGTGGGTGAAGTGTTCACGGCCCTTTTAGCTTTAGTGTGAAAAGTTCATGTCACATAACTCAAAAGAGGAAAAACCCAGAAGAGGGATAGCTACTTAAGGCTTTGCTTGTTTTTATATCCCAGAACTGCTTCTGATACAAGGTTTATTAATGGCTGCTACTATGTTTATTAAGGCACGACACCTGTTACCAAACTTACTAAAGAAATATTAAGGCATGTTTCTTCTCAAAATATCTGTTAAATTGAATGGCCCTGATTCAATGAGATATTTAGTAGTATTTTTTCTATTTTATGCTCTAGCCTTGCAACTAAATCAAAAGTGTAATTGGCAATATCCAAGTGATAAAGGATAAGTTTTATGAAATAGAAGATGGTGAGATTAATTGTTGGTTATTAAAGTGGCTTGTAGTCAAAGTATGGATCAACTGTCTAAAGTTTGTTAATTTATCATGCACTATAAATCACTGGCCAGTTCATTTCAACATTTGTTAAATAAAAATCAAGACCTGAACCAGGCATGTGTTATAGATCAATAATTAGCAGACTTTTGTCTAAAACATCTTGCTTGATCCTCATCCTTGCCATAATTAGAAAATATCTACAAGGAGTATTAAGTAGCATCTCTTTTTATATTTAAAATATATTTTTAATTTTAGAGCTTTTTCTCTTGTTTGTTTTTTTTCATTTTAAATTCTAATTCTTTTTTTTTTTTTTTTTTAATCATGGTCCCCAAACAATGCCATAAAAGCCACTAGGATGCAAGGAGTTACTGAGAGTGAGAGAAAGGACAATAAAAATATAGGATTCAAGGGGAACAATAGAATATCTTAACAAGGACAAGTTACTAATGTATTACTTTTTATTAATTTTGTGTTGGCTTTCTTTTCGATATTTTTACTTTTTAAGGATTTAAAAATTAAAATTATTTCTTACTTGTGATAATAGTTAATTCTCTAAATAAAAATAAGTAAAGATTACTTATACTAAAATATATAACCAATACAATTACATAACCTTCTGTTAGTATTTTGGGATGTTTGGACCCCCCCCCCCCAAAAAAAAATGATTTTCTCTAATATTTAGCAAGTAGCAAGTCAAATTTTCATGATTAGTCAACTAGATTTTTGGATATCTCTCAAGTAACTATAAGGAGTTTCTGGTTTTAGTCATAATATTTGTGAATTCACACGATCATTTCACTCAAAGCAAGGCAATAATAAAAGCCATTATGTTGCAAGAGCAAGGAATTACTAAGAGTGAAACAGAGGACAATAAAAAAGAACAGGCAGATGATGATGATTGGCATTACATTTGAATCTTTGAAGTTTACAGGAAAGCTGGAAAAGAGATCCACAAGCAAGAAGTATGAAAGTATTAGCACAGAACTTATATGCTTACATGTAGCAAATTCAACAGTGAAATTGTCAGACACCTAGCTTCCAACCTAGTACTGTACTTAAATTTATGAAGTCGCAGTACTAAAGAGGAAAGCTCATTGAAACAATTTAAATAGATATTTTTATGGGAATTTGAAGCAGAGATGTCAGGCCTGTGATAACATTGTTGATTCTTTTTTGGATTTTGTCAAGAATCTATAGACACATAACAGAAGCATCAGACTAGATATGGCATCAATATTTGATGTATGGATGAATAGTAAACTTATAAATGTTCCAGATTGATTTTGGCAAGAAAAATTGTGAGCCATGGCAGTGAACTGACTTTCCTAGCAACATACTTAGCAATTTATTGACTGTTTCTCTTGATTTTGTTATTTGATATTCCATGTAGACATTTTCAACTTCATTATTTTAATTTATGTAAACCCGCTAACGATTTCATTTATAAATATCTCCATCACCCGACTTACATTTGGATAAAGATTTTTTTGTTTTTATTTTTTAATCTCTAACAGCTCATGTGGTACAAATGTCATAGTTATTTTTCAGATTTGTTGGTTAAATTAGTTTTTAGTATCCTGGCTGTTTATCTGTTTGGTAAATTTTAACAAGTCTTCTGTTTCAGTACCAGTAGAAAAATTGAATTCCTTTTTATTTTTTTAAATTAAAAAAAAAAAAAAAAATCCTAAAAAACATTGTCATTTTAAGATAATTATATTCCATGCTAATTTTAGTTGTATATTGACTCACTACACTCATATTACGAACTCAAAATACCTGTGAAAATTTCTTGGTTTTGCTGTTTGAATTTTCTGATGAATCACGATTAAGTTAATAACTGAATAAGCTCTGTGTGAGTTGTACAATTATAAAATATCTGTAGAAATTCCCTTTTTTGCATCCTTAAATATTTGGGCTTAAAAACTTTAAAATATTACAATAACAACTATAAGTATGAATGCAGGTCATTAAAAAAAGTAAGAGGGTACAAATGAAAAGATTTAAAATTGATAAGTTTTTCTATTTCACTGAAGCAGATATGAAGCCCATGACAGCGTTATTGTGTCATATTGCTTGTTTTCTTTGTCACTCTCACAGACAGCATCTCTGATATCTTTTTTCTTTTCCTTGCAATGGAAACAAATTATGAAGTATGGCATAATGTACATGATAATTAATGGACAACCAGAATTATAATATGGTGGTCAGATACATGGAGTGGTTGGGGAGAAATTTAAAACTCAATTGTTTTCTCTATTATATCCCTCTCCCTATAAAAAAAACAAAAACATTGTTTCCGTTTTCTCACTGCTTCATATTGCCACTGCTCATAATCCATGGAAGACATTTCTGAATAAAAAAAAAAAAAAGTTCAATAGAATTATTTTACTTTTCACAAGTGGAATAATTTGTTTGTATATGTGTGCTGCACCCCATTATCACATTAACTTTTTTTTTTTTTTTTTTTTTTTTTTTTAAATGTGATAATTAAGTGTTTACCTTGTACCATCTCCCTGTCTTGTTTAGCAGAGAGTTGCAGCACAAACTGCTTGTTCTTGGCATACTTATCTGACTCACATCTAATTAACTTTTTTTTTTTCTTTTCTTTAGATGATGGGTTAGAACACCTGTAGAAGCACTGTATTTGAATAAATTGACAAATTAGAATAACGAAGATTGTTTCTCTTTGCCTTGCATTTTGGGCAGAGAAGAAGCAAAAACAAACAAACAAAATGTTTTTTGTTTTATCTTTGTTTTGAATTTCACTTCTTAGATGATTTATTTCCCGTTGTTCCATGTTAGAAACCAGAAAATATCATCTAGAAAGTTATTGCTACCAGCTGCAACTTTTTACAAGACTTTGTACTTTGTGACTCGTGAATTTGCTCTGGCCTATGTTTTTATACTCAGCCCTCTTTTCCTGCCAACAAGCATGTATGGGTGGTGTAATGGATAATGGCTTGGAATGAGAAAGTGGAGAGATAGGTTCAAATTCCAGTTGGGTTCTTTACATTCATTTATGTGCAAAGTCTTGGGAAAGGTACGAGTTAATCTCCCCCAGCTATGGATTAAATAGAACTTGTACCTGGAAGAATCATTGTTACTCTGAAAAAAATTAATGTAATATTCATACCCAAAAAAAAAATTCTTACAATCACAAATGTTTAAATAGCTCCAAGGGTTGATAAGCCATAAAAAAAAAAAACAAATCAAATCAATCAATCCTACCTACAGTTGAAACTGTTTTTTTTTTTTTGTTTGTTTTTTTTGTGTGGCGGGGTTTCATTTTCATTATATAAAGGATCTCCATTTGGGACTGTAATAAATCAAATTATTCTCTTAACAGATTCAATTTTTATCATTCAAATTCATTAACACTTTATATATCTACACCAACACATGACCTGATTGTCATCCAACAATGTTGGTCAGAATGTTGTAATTAAAACATAAACGTTGGGCTGACCAAGAAATTGAGTTGCAAAGCTCTCATCTCATTTATACAAGTGTGATGATTTTACACAGTCTTCTAGAAAGCTAAATTTTCCACAGTCCACTGATATTTACTATACATTAAGATTTTGGCAGTTTATAGCCTGAGCTGGTAGCATTCAGTTTTTCAGAAAGGTTTCAAATGGATTGTTGTTAGGTTGGTGCAAAAATATTGTCGTTTTTTGACGTATTTTTAACGTCAAAAAACGCCATTATTATGTCATTATTTTTGCACCAACCTAATATTTTAGTGGCTTCTGGCAGTTATGGAAATGGCCCCCTTTTCAAAAGTTGTGTCAATACAATCTAACTTTTGATTAAAATGTTTTTTTTTTTGGTTTTTTTTTCTAACGTAGCAGAAAACAGTTGTTTGTGTCATTAGTAACTAATGTCCTCAACAGTATGGTATTCTTGGAATCAAGGAATTAGTTTCTGGATTAGACAAATTAATGTCTAACAAGAATTTATTTTTTAATTTCTTATTCTTTATATGGTCATCTATACATTTTTCATAAAATTTATGAATTTATTTTCAAATAATCAAATATATTGGTTATGTATAAAAGTTTTTGATTTAGCCAGATTTCAAATTTATTAAATCTAAGTAATTTGGTTTCCCTCTTTCTCTTAAATTACAAGAAGTCATTGTGATATCTTCAATTTATTGGTCCTAGAAATATAACAGATAGCTTACATATGTTAAATTTCATTAAAGATCATCTTACTCATGAAACTTTATGGTTTTTATCACAGTAGATATTTAAGCTGTCTGGCACAAGGCTATAATGAAACCTCAATCAGGGATGAATTTGCTAACAATAGATTATGAAATGAGCTTGCTAACTTACCAGTTACCCTTATTTCAGTTGATATATCTAAGCAATTATTTGAGAGACAGATAAATCATTCATGCTGTTTTATCTATTAATATGCTTTAGTAGCAAAAATGTCACTTATGAAAGTGAAGACAGGTGACATATTGTTAAGGAAACATTTACACCTCTAGAAGGTTATAAAATATAGTTGGAATAATAATAATAATAATAATAATAATAATAGAACATAACTAGAATCCTTCAACGATGTATGGCATAATTTGTTTACTTCTCTTGTTTGAATGTCCTAATTATTTAAAACATTTTTTTTATTTTGCCATATAAAATAATTAGACAAAATTAGGCATGATGTCATTTTACATATGAATATCATATTTTCTGGGTGCCATAGGTAGCCAAGAAAATTTAGATTCTTTCAGTAGTCATATGTTTAAAGATATAACTATGAAGCTGTATGTATATTTTTATTGTTGTAAGCTTTATTTTCATTTACACTGCAAGGAAAGTGTAGGAAGTAGTTTTAAATACCAAATTATGAAACTTGTTACTTTATCTTGATTTTTATGGTCAGATATAACAAGTTTTATTTTAGTACTGCTATGGTTTCATTTTCCCATTCTCTGGAATGTGTATTGATATGACAAAATACTAAAAAGTGTCATGTCATCAATGTCTTTAAATATAGCTGATTTGCAAATATTTAATATCTACAAAGTAATATTGTCTTTATATTTTTTGAAACTCCCTTTTACGTCTTAAGTAAAGGTTTTTTTTCTTCTCTGCATTTCCTAAAGCTGCATTTTTTTTATTTTTTTTTATTTTTAGCTTTCCGTTAGACTAATCATTTTTTTTTTTAAATTTTATTATTAGTCTTTTTTATTTACTTTTTTTAATTTTTAGTTTGTCAGTGTCCATGAATGACAAGTGCTCTCCCTTTGTTTTGCAAAAAGAAAAATCTTTGCTTCTCTTTTTCTTTCTTGACACACACACACACACACACACACACACACACACACTTACATATTAATTAATCAATTTGCCCCAAGCAAGGTAACAATGCCACTAAGACACAAGGGGTTACTAGGACTGAAAGAGAATGAAAAATCATTTTAGAAGGAACTGGAAACCCATTCCTAAACAGGGCACATATACTCCTGTTGAAAAGACTTGGGTGGGGGGATATGAACCGGACAGTAGGTGAATCTATCTACTATCAGTGAGAGAAATAAATATATATGTATTTATGATCAATACAAATATAAAATTTGTCACTTAGCTGAGTGATGTTATTAAGACACTAGACATTTTTTATTTTTTTAGGTGATTATCTTTTTCTTTAATAAATTCTTGAAAAATTTGCTACAAACTATAAATGAGGTTCTTAATCCGCGTTTAAGGAAATTTCACTTTCATTTTAAACATTGATTCTTTTTTTTTTTTTTTTTCGTTTTACTTTGTGATATCCTCAGTACAATTTTTCTATTTATGAGAACAACAATAATATCTTTACTTCTAAGTTTATTTTTTTGTTGGAATTTCTAGCTAATTGCTTTGTATATTTATTGGATTTCTATATTCTAAGACAAAATTTTATTTACTTTTATTCAATCTCCACAAATGACTCCTGACTGACAAGTCCCTTCAATCCATACTAAATACTAATATTTTTTGAAAGCAGACACATTAATATATTTACCCAAACCATTCTGTTTAACAAGAAATTGTTATGCTATTTTTTTAACACCTGAATTCAGTATATTATTATTTGGTAATTTTAAAATTATATTCTGTTGTCATTTTTATCAAATGTTTATTTCCCCAAACCATATCATATGATCATACTCTTACCCAAAGTTTCCCCACTTTCCAATCTCGCCACACTCATTCATCATCTTCCTCTTGTTTTATTAAATAAAAACAAGAAACACAATCATCAGGAAGCTGTGAAAGAGAAAGTCTTAAGATAATGTAATGCTTTTAAAGATTTTCCATGAAAGGATTTTCTTTTTTTCTTTCTCTTTTCCGAAGACATTGAAAATAACTAATATGTTCTATAATCTAGTCTTTTTTTTTCTTTTTTCTTTCTTTTTTATTTTTTTCTTTCTTTTTTAATTTTTACTTTTTGCCAAAACAAAAAAAAAATGTATTTAGAGGAATTTAAAACAAAAAAACAAATCAAACATTTTATCAGTTAAAATGACAATTTAGAAGAATTTGTTTTAATGTTTATTATCAAGTTATAAATAATTTGCGGCTTGGAAGAGTTAGATTCTAATAAGATATTTTTCATCTCACATTTAATGAAGCAAATATGGAAATTCATACCTATTCAAAGTTTTGTAAAGATTATTGACAATAAAATACAATTCAATAATATTGGAATGTTGTCATAAGAATGTCATATTCCAGAAAATGTTTTTTTTCATCTCGATGAAGATAATAGTACCTGTTTAAATTCTATATTTAATCATTTATTTTTTTTCCTCTTGAATTCTTTTTTGTTAAATTTCTAAAGATTTCTTTGGCAACACATAGCAACAATTGGCCTTGGTTAGTTATTCTTTAAGAATCAGAAAGACAAAAACAAAATCGCTCTCTATTGGAGAGAAAAATTCCATCCATTCTGATTCAAGAATCCTTACGTTCATGAAATGCTTCCTGGTAACATAAAATTGGTTCTCCACCCACTTCTCCTATGATAAAAAAAAAACTGAGGCTGTGTGGTCAAGTCCCTTCTTCCTCCCTCCCCTACCATTTCACATGAACCATCACCATTTTCTATCCCAGATCCCTTTCTCCCCCTCTCCCACTATTTTTTTTTTTTTTTCATCATCCTTTAAAGAAGAAAAAAAAGAACCCACTTGATATGATAGGGAAATACTGAAGAGAAATAAATGACAAGTACGCACATTTATAATAAAATTACTCCTTGGTTTTTATTTACTTTTTTTTTTTTTTTTTTATAATCTGGTCTTGTAAAAATATGCTTTTTTTTTTTTTTTCCTTTTAATACAGCATTGATCTTTCAAAGATCATAGAAAATTAATGCTATTGAAGAATAAATGTATCTTTAATATCCTGTGGATCTTTTTTTTTTAAATTTACCTTGCCTAATTGAATATAATTTATCTTTTTCAGAACTTCTGCAAACACAAATATTTGGTTAAGTATCTGACAAGTTCTTTAATTTGTAGCAATGGAAACAAAAACAAATAAGAGGTGGCGGGCGGGGGGGAGGGAGGCAGGCATTCTTAATTATGGAATTTCTGAATTTATTGCAAAATTTTGATTTTTGTTCAGTTTTTTTTTTCTCTTCTATGAACTGAAAAGGTGCTAAATGCTGTCAAATGTATTGCAAAAAGAAAGAAAAAAAAAGCAACATTATAAGACCAGAGACTTTTTTTTGTGTGTGTGTGTGAATTTGTGTGCATGAACATTTCCTTTTTGTTATTGTTGTTTTGATTACTGGCTTGTTATTTTGTTATGCTGTTCATCTTGCAGTGCAACCCTTATTTTTAGTTGATTGCAATGAAGAGGTTGTTTCATTTTTGCAGTAGTTTCACATGTATCAATCAGATCCACCCCCTTTAAAAAAACAAAAAACAAAACAACTCTTCCAAAATCTGATCACGTTCTGTGTGACTGTTAGCAAGGATATATATTAGTAAAGCCATTATGACACAACGGGGTTACTGGGTCTGAAAAAATTAGGAACAGAAACAATAATAATGAGCGGGAAGAAAAAATAGTAATTAGGACAGTTGATAGTGATTGACATTGCATTTAAATTTTTGCAGATTGAAGTTGGCTGGAAAACATGAGGCTGGAAGGGAGTTATTTTAAGTTAAAAATTTTTCTATAGATTTTATATTGAAAGTATTTTTATTATAATTATTCAAAGGATCATAGGGACCATTTCAATGGTTTAGCTTTAAGAGAAAACTAAAACTACAAGGGAAAGTAAGAAATTATTTACACACTTCATATAACACACTACTAGAATAATTAATTACCAGTCCCATAACAGATGAGGTTTAGGATCATTGCGCAGCTTAGCACCTGACCACTTCCTCCACATATTTGAGTTGAAAGCTGAAAGTATTTATTCAGACTTAGTGTATCTTCAGCAAGTAGACCTGGTGGAGCCCATTCCTCTGCAGGTCAAATCACAGCCGATGTCCTCCAGGTATTATAATACAAAAGAGAAATATGATTGAACTTTTAAATAGTAAGATTTAAAAACATTGACACAGAACTATTGATTAATTTTATTTCAATCTTCTCTAGATCTGAGGCTTGATCAGAAAGTAATGCTCTATTTTTTTTTTTTTTTTTTTTTTTTCTTCTTCTCTTAGTCCTGACATGTGGATATTGATCTGCTGCTAAACAAAATCAACCAATCTACACTTCTTAAATGTTTACGGAAAACAAACAGATGTGAGCACAGTGGGTAATACATTTCTCATCAGTGATTGCAGCCATGTGCATTTAAGTAATGGTGTAGGTTTTTATGAGCATATGGTTCATCATTAGGTAAAAATATTTAGCCAATGGCAGTGACTAGAAAAATATTTTGTAGCTGAAGGCATTCACTATTATTGATGTTATTGTTTTCTTGCTTTAGTTTCCATGGAAATAAGTAGGAGGCATTATTTTCAAAGTATCCCTAATATATTTTTAAATATTGAAGACAACTAATGGAAGGTAACAATTACACTTTCAGATTTGGGTATGGTAATGTTAATATTAGCCATTTCCTTATAAAGAAACATTTGGCATTCATTGACTGAGCAGCCAGTGCTACTTGAGTTGTGATTTTCTCCTCATGTCCATTATACTGGGAGCAAAGGGGTGTATGTTTTCATCTATAATAGTAATAGTAGCTGTTTCCTTGTAAGGAAACATTTGACAATTATTGACCAAACAATGATTTGATATTGTTGGTTGAAATTTTAAAAATCTTCCTATTAAAATAAATTTTCAGGGAAATAGGTTTCTCAAGTCCAGTAACTGTTATTGATCTTTCCAGTATTGATGGGGACCGAGTTCTTCCTAATCTTTTGTTCTGAAGTAAAAAAAAAAAAAATTTCAATTTTTTTTTTTTTTTTTTTTTTTTTTTTTTTTGAGAAATAATGTTATAAATGTTAACATTTTTTATTTTTTTTTTATTACTGTTCCGAAGGTGTGTTTGTCACACAAATGGGAATGTGAAATGTTTCTTGTTCATATTTTGGGAAGTGGGCCAAGTTGTAAACTTTGCAGCATCTTTGCTGTGTGTGTAATACATATCCATCCCTGATATTGTATTGAACTCACACTCTTTGGGTCCTGTCACTGGATCTAACTGTCACCTTTATCCACTGTGCCATGTGTCCTAGAGGACATCTGTGTATGAATTTCTGGGTATTATAAACCTAATGTCTTCAGCAACCATTTTTACTAGTGCTCATATTGCAATTTTTGCCAAAGAGCGTGAGTTCAATACCTGGTGGAGAATTTGGAGAGGGGAATTAACAAGAAATAACTAACATACATCAAACATGACACGTGGAACTAGGACAGTCTACCTGAGTGAGAGTAATAAAGGGTGCAGTTCAACATTCCAACCACCTGAAGAAGGCCTGAGTGTACAACAGCTGAAACGTGATAAATATGGCAGCAACGATGAGGACAGTAGTCCGAATAATGTAAATAGCGTGATTTAGCATCAGTCAGAAATTTTACCACTGAGCTATCAGTGCTCGGTAGAGAGGAAGGCAAATTTTTACGTACCTATTCTTTGAATAGACATGCCAATTCATGGAAGAGCTTTGCAGTATTAGCAGCAGCAGTAGTAGTCATTGTTTACAAATTCGTGCTTGACCGGAATTAAATTTTCCAGGAGCACATATATATATATATATATATATATGACAATTGGGAAAAATTCTTAGTTCTTGCTGATGCGTTTCATCTTCCAACTTTATCACGGCAAGCAATGAAAGCATGTTTTGTAACTATAGTTACATGAAATCTAAAATTTAAAAAGAGATGCTATGGCTACAAAATTTCCGTTTTCATTGCTTGCCTTGATAAAGTCAGAAGACAAAACGCATCAACAAAGAACTAAGAATTTTTTCCAATTGTCATTTTTTAAACAATTTGTCTTTATTTTTGGAATTATTTCTGGGAAATTTAATATATATGCACACACACACTCTACAAAAATTCATTATGCTTTATTTGAAAAGCTGTTAATTCATGATTTTTGTTTTTTGACACATTACCAGTTTGTGTATGAATTGCAGCATAGCCACATCAAATTTACATAGAATCCTTATGACTTTTTTTGTAGGGTGGGGGGAAGTAAATTTGTTTTGGATGGTATGGTAACTTGTATTCTGATTGACAAGGCCTATTTGACTTTAACAAATTCAAAACATTTGAGTGTATTTGCACATGCACACACACTTTCACCCAATACATCTGCAATCTAATCATGAAAGTTTATTTTCTCAACATAATCTCCTCCTTTGTGAATTAAATGCATCTAATTTAGTGGCAAATATTGGGTTGTCAGATAAATATTTTACTTTATTTTTTTTAATTGTTATTTGAATTAATACTATTTTTCTGTAGTTTTTTTTTTTGTTTTTTTTTTTTGTTTTTTTTTTTTTTAAGCTTTATTCTTTATCTACAGCTTTTTATTGTTTTGGGTTATTGGCTGATTTGTTAAAATTGTTAAAATTGTTGAATAATAGGATTAAAATAAATGGAAATGATGAACAAATTTATCTGACAACTCAATAATTATGTAGATTGAGCATTATACTGTGAAAGTTTCAGATCAAATTTTTTCTAATAACTACATGTTTATTTTATTTTTAATATACATGTTATTCACATGGGTGGTTATATGGTTTGATAACTGATTATTGACCCCCAGATTTGTTTAAAATTCTAGACACCTCACCATGGAGCAATAGTTAGCATGCTAATCTTGACCAATACTCAGTGGCCTTGTACCAAACTAAGGTATGCTTAATAAAGACCTTAACCATCTCATCATGTAGCAATGGCTGTCAATACAAACTGTTGAGTTTGATCATTAATGACTGTTCTATATTTGTCTTTATCAATAGGGAAATACTTTTGTTTGTTTGGGAATGAGGTTACCACCAGTTTCTGCAAAGGAAATGTTGAGTCTGTAATGAGGCTTAAGGTTCTTTTCAATGTTGCCCTCCTCCTTTCCATTTTTTTTATGTTTTATGAATTATGTTAGAAATAACAAAGAGGAAAAAGCAGTTGCAGGGAGAGGTTTTCCTCTACCCACCGGACTGTCCTAGAGAATTAATTGTTTAGTAAAGATAATCAAGGTTAAGGTAATTTATATACAGTGTGACCCCATTATAACCTGATTTTGAGGTCTATAAAATGCCGAAAATAAATGGGGTCATGCTAAATTGGGGTTAAAATATCAACATTCCTATGCAGTATTCAAATTCTCTTCACTTTTAATTATCACCATTATAATGGGGTCATATTATGACCCTATTTTATTGTGATCATTGACCCCTCAAGTTATATCAGGTCTATATTGTATCTTGGTTTGGGTATAGTCTGTAGCTTTTGGAAAAAATCCTGTGATAAAAACTTTTTTTTTTTTTTTTTTTTTTTTTTAAATAAAAAGTTGGTGCACAGATCTCTACATGCTCATATAGTAAGTGTATACCTTTGTTGCCCTGTACCAAATTAAATTAGTAAGTACTGATATTTGATTAAATACCTACTTCTGCAGCTACTTCTCAGTAGGAGGAGGAATTACCTATTCTGAAGGCAAAAACTTGTTAATAATTTTCTTTTCCATTATGGACTACAAGAGAGACGGATGTGCAGATGTGGATTGGAGTGACAAGTGAGCAAGCTGATTTCGAATTCCACTAAAGTTTTGCATCAATACCTTTGGTGTAAAGTATGAATCCATCTTTTTTTCCTTCCAGCTATCGATTAAATAGTAGGGTGGCAACCAGTTCAGGAGAAGGAAAACTGGTATAGCACATATACAGCCATTGACAAGATCGTGGAGTTCCCAATGGCTATAATCTCAACTGCAGTTGACCTACATCTGTGTTGATTTATCAATATTGAGGGAGGGACACTATCATTTATTAATTTTTAATTATTTGACATTATAGTGATTCATATATCAGATTTTACATATTCATTTAATAAAATTCAAATTTTATGAACATTAAACTATTAAGAACTATATATATATAAGCAGTATAACCCGTCATTGACTGGGTCTTTCATTACTGAGAATTTTTGCCATTCAGTTGGACCAGTTTAAAGTCGCCCCACCTGAAAATCAATATTATTAACATTTGGGTGCAACTGAGGCACCCCCCCTAATGGTGGGTTAACAATTTGAATGTGGGGGTGGCCCTGAAAAGTGAACTTTATTATTATTATTATTGTTATTATTATTATAAATAATAATAATATTATTCTAATAATTTAAATTATTTATTTTTATTAGTTTTTATGAAATTTATATATCCAAGAACAGATAGTAAAATGTTGCTGAAAGTTATAATGGACAGGAAGTAGTGGAGAGCCATTGATGCCAACAATTTGGACTCAAAAGCAGCACTGAAGAATTCTCTAAACAAAAAAATTTTCATTGAAATTGGAGGAAAATTGAAAATGCATAAACAACATCCAATCACACACACATATTTTGAGAATTATAGATACATATATATTGTAATCCACAAACAGACTGTTTCATTGTATCATCAGTATGGCTAGACATCTGATTTCCTTGAGCCAAGATCGAAACCTGACTGATTTGGCATCAGTCAGAGATTTTTCCTGGCAGATAGGAAGGTGAATTTTTACATATTTATTTTTGAATAAATACGTGAATCAGAGTGCTCGATTTATAGAAGAGCTTTGCATTATCAGCAGTAGCAGTCACTGTTTATAAATTTGTGCTTTTCCCGCTAAAGTGCTTGGCCAAATTTTATTTTTTCATGGGCATATATATTATCATCCACTGACTGTTTCACTGTATCACAGCTCATCAGTGTGGCTAGTGTTTGAGCAATAGTCACTTTCTAATACATGTTATATTAAAAAATATGGCTGGCATGGTACTCTAAGAAATTTTATAAAATATTAAAAACGCCCAACCTTATCAGTAACAACCAACTAGCAAAATACAAACTATACAAATTCAATATTACTTATTAGTATTCCTGATAAATTCATGGATAATTATGTCAGATATATTACCAGTTGCTTATCAAAACAGCTGACACTACATCTCTTGTACCATAGCTCTATGAGGGCACATTTAAACCAACATTTACTGATTTCAGTATGCAGCATGCTCATTGAAAACACAAATATAATGCACATCTTTAATTGCACAAAATGTGTAAAAGAAAAAAAAACAAATAAATAAATAGAAACCCCATCATGAAGAAAAAAACAAACAAACAAACAAACCAATTCTTAACAACATCAACTTTGAACATGGTTATAATGTACTCAGTGTATTAGAGAATTAAAAATGCCTCAGTAATTTACACTCCTTAAAAATGGCTAATAGATTAACCAAAATCATTTGGCACAATCCCTTGATCATGTTATTTCTGCATGCAATAAATCCGCCTCCCAAAAAAAATCTTGATCACACATAAAAAAAAAAAACAAAGCAATACCAGAAAAACCTTGTCAGTCATTTTTAAAGAAATATCTCTATATATATATATATATATATACACACACACACACACATACACACACATTTTTTTAAATTATTAAATAATGCAGCTTAATTAATATTGTAAAGTAGTCATACAAAAGAATAAATCAAAGTTAATGTTAATTAATGGTGAATTCACTTTGCTAACATTAAATAAGGCATTTACTCGCTGACCATTTGCTTAACATCACAATCCTTGTTTATATATACACACACACACACGGTGTCCCAAAATAATGTATACACTCTTTGAATCATTATAACTTATTCAATTCATGTATTTTGGCTTGTAAATAAGATTAATACAAGAGAAAGAATATACATTTAAAGAATTTGAGAGTAAAATATACAAAAAACAGAAAATTAATAAGAGAAAAGTTACTTGGTGCAACAGCAGAATGTTCATATAATGATGAGTTCACATCAAGTGCTCAAACTGGTTGCCATTCTGTTCAATACACTTTTCATATCTTGAAGAAATAGACCTACAAACGTCCAGTATTATTTCCTCTCATATTTGAGCAGATTCTTCCTCAACTGCTACTCTCATTTCAGCAATAGTTTCAGGTTTCCTGCTGTAAACTGTCTTTTAGAAACCCCCACAAAAAAGAAATCCAAGGGTATCAAATCTGGTGATCTAGATGGGTATTCAACTTTCCCTCTTCTTCCAATCCAACTGTTTTGCATATTTTCATCCATATAAGTTCTCACATCACAGTAATGTATTATTAACTATTAATATTTAAAGAGTGTATACATTATTTTTGGACAGCCTATATGTGTTTGTGTGTGTGTGTGTGTGTGTGTATAATTATTTATTTAAAAATATGATTCCAATGCGACATAAGAGTTCTCATGTTTCAAAACAAGAGCTGAAAACTTCAATATAATTATTTGAATTAAAGTACCAAGCTCTGTTCCATCTTCAAGTGAAATTTTTTTTTGGAATAACTAATTCCTGAAATTTACGTGTTTTATAAGCATATTCATTATTGAAATTAAAATTACCCTTTCAGAAAAAAATAAAATAAATAAATCTCCATAGACACTTAACCAGACGAGACGATATCATCTTCCGCTTTAAATTTAGACACACCAACCTTACCCTGAGTTGACGTCTTTGAATGTAACTGAGATATTGATACAAATTATTAACCCTTATGCCCCTTTTCTTTAAATAATTGCTCTAGCCGTTACCATAGTAATTTTAATTTCAATAATGAATATGCTTATAAAACGCGTAAATTTCAGGAATTAGTTATTCAAAAAAAAATTCGCTTGAAGATGGAACAGAGCTTGGTACTTCAATATAATTATTTGAATTTAATTAAATTAAAGTTTTCAGCTCTTGTTTTGAAACATGAAAACTCTTATGTAGCGTTGGAATCATATTTTTTAAATAAATTATATTTATGCTCTACTTTTGTATCGAGCACTATTTTTTAAAAATAATAACAAAAATACTAAAGAACTTTGGATTATTTACCTAACCAGTTCTTTCCTATTTTCTATATATTTATCACACACATTTTTTTTTTTTTACACACACACACATTTTATATATATATATATATATATATATATATATATATATATATATATGAAGTTCTTGACTTCATCATGAGCCCTTCATACATTAAAAAAAAAGAAATAACCGAAAAACATAATTATATCTACCTGATGTTTGGTCAGTTATTTGAAAGTAGATTCATGACTATCTTTCAATAGCCACACACACAAGCATTTACATGAGATGTAAGTAATTTTATCTATTTTTACATGACTAACATTTCCATGCTGGGTTTCCAACTTTAGGATGAATAGAATCCAGTTGAATATTTCTGCTTGTAGTTTTCTGGACATGTTTACTACAATGATTAAAAGAAATAGTTTCTATTTTATTTCTGTTTTATTTTATTTTAATTTTTTTTTTTTTTTTTTTTTTAATTATTGAATTGGCTCTACCCATTTTGAATTTGTCTCACATTTTGCTTATTCTGGGATTAATTTAAAATTAAATGACACATGATATGCAGAATGAGACTTTTATTAGGTTGGTGCAAAAATAATGTCGGTTTTTGACGTATTTTTTAATGTCAAAAACCGACATTATTTTTGCACCAACCTAATATATATGATATGGTTGTTTCCTTACTCAAATAGACTGTTCTTTCATTCGTGGCTGTTTAAAGACAAACGTATTTGACGGACAAATGAACTCAAATTAAGATTGCTAACTCTATACATTATTCCCTAAAAACAAACAAAAAACACACATGCATAACACATAGGCCAAATGTTTGAGGCCACCATCGCCATCAGGATTTAATAATTACTAAATTTCATATAATCTTTTAATTAACTCTTACTAATCTCAGATATTGAAACTAACACATTAGTGTATGGTGTCCAAGTATATTTTTATTTATTTTATTTTTTTTTTTTTTTTTTTTTTTTTTTTTGTAAGGGAGGGAGTTACCTAAAATTTAAAAGCTGCCAGTGCTAACATTGCTATTAACCCCCAAGGCAATTAGACAAAAAGAGCTAAAATTTTAAGGAAAGTTTATGCACTAATTGGTTAATTTTGTTATTATTGAATATATGATAGGAGAGAATGTCAGTAAATTGGTTTTGAAAAACCTTCAGTTTCTGGTGATAAACAGAGGGTGACCCATAAGGTGTGTGTGTATATATATATATATATATACACACACATACATACAGGGGGGGCTGCAAAGTAGGTATACATTATAATAGTGGTTCTAGGAATCATGTTTTTTGTATGTTTGTTTTTTTTTTTTTTTTTTTTTGTGTGTGTGTGTGTGTACGTGTAATATATATATATATATATATATATATATATATATATATATATATATATAATTTTCAAGCATTATTTATAGCAGACGTTCTGTTTATTTTTAAACTGTGTTTTATTTCGTCAACCGGCCTATACCTCAACTTATTAAAAGGAAATGTTTTTCAAATGGTCAGGACAGTAGGCAAAATAAAATGCTGTTTAATAATAAACAGAACGTCTGCTAAAATATGGGCGTCTAATAAAAAAAAAAAAAAAAAAAAATAACATTTGAAGTATATATTGTTTCCACTGACTGAAAGACTCAGACCCTTACCATCTCTACCATTTATCATAACTTTCTTTTCATAAGAAATTAATGTTTGCCTGTGTCACTGTTTTTATTATTTATTTTTCATATTTCACTGACATGAAAATAAATTTCAAAGAAAGCTTTTCTTTTTCAAGCTGGGGAAACTTCATCACAATACTAAAATAACGGAATTGAATATTCACTCCTGGAAATGTGACAAGGGATATTGTGATGCATGATATACAGAATCCGAAACTCTTGTCATCCCCTACCTCTTCCAAACTTTAGGAGCTTGTCAGCCATCTGAAATAGAAAATTATATTATGTCAGGGTCACAAGACTTTCAGACCACCCTGTACATGTCATGTGTAAAAGAAAAAAAAAAATATTGAGTGAAGATATGAGATTTTTTTTTTTAAATCATTTCACCCCATGCAAGGCAATAAAGCCACTATGACACAAGTCATTGCTGAGTGTTAGAGAATATGAGAAAAACTACTATTAAGAAGAGGACAATAAAAGAACAAGGATTAAAAAGTTAGCAATTGTCATTGCATGTAAATTTTTGAAGATCAAGGTTGACTGAAGAGGTTGGCAGAGAATTCCACAGGCAAGATTGTGTGATATGATAGAGAAGAAACTGTTAGTATAGAATTTATGGTTACATTTGGACATTTCAACTGTAAAATGATGAGACCATGCTATCAATCTAGTACTGTGCTTAAATTCATGAAGTCTGTGTACTGTAGATGAAAGTATTTCTAGAAAAGACACAAGGAGGCAAGTTTACTGCAGTGGGAAAGGAACTGGAGTTGAGATGACAGAGCAGGACCAGTAACATTGCAGATTCTCCTTTGGATTTTTTTCAAGAATTTCTAAATATATAGCAGGAGCACCAGATGTAAGAAATATTCAAAGCAAAGATAAATGGTAGATTTATAAATATGTAAGATAGATTCTGGCAAGAAAAATTGTCTACCTCGACATACTGATTCAACTTTTTTAGCTACAGACTTAGTAATTGATTCAATATGCTTTCTCCCCCCCCCCACCAACACTACTTCATGTTAGCTGAAAACATTAGTTCAAGTAAGTGCAATAAGTTCGTCTCCTGGAGGTTAACATCAGCCATACTGATGGAAGGTGAAATGGGTTCACTCAGATGATTAAAAGATGTTTTGTTTTAAAACTAATAGCTAATAATTATTATTAATAACTAATAGTAGGTCATTTTTTGAGCTGCCAATTTGACCTTGTTGAACCGATCAGACTTAGTATTAAGACATGAGTAGATTGTTTTCATCAGCATCGATACAGATATCAAGAAGGATCAGTGATGAAAATTATAAACAAAGTCCAAGAATAGAGCTCTTTTGGTTTTCTCTCTTTGGAGTTCCTAAATAACGAGTTATTCTGCAATGATGTCTGCTATATCAACTTGACTACCATTTACCAAGCACATGGTCCTGGAGGCAGACGATGACGACTTGAATAAAACAGTTGACTAAAGTGAATAAACCTGAGTAAAATGGTGATGAAATCTCATTACAATATTTTGGCAAGAACACCTCAGGCTTCATTGAACAATCGGCTTACGGTCACATCACCTTGAAACGCCGCTTCTCGTACGATCACCAAAGTTAAGCAACTTCGAGGCTAGTCAGTACCTAGATGGGTGACTACTTAGGAATACCAGGTACTGTAAGCTTGGATGTGCGGGTGGTGTCATGGATAATGGCTTGGAATTGGAAATCAGAGAGCTGAGTCTTTCGTTATATTTATTTACGCGCAAATACCCTTGGGAATGGTATGAAGTTACCTATTTTCTCCCCAGCTATGGGTTAATTAGTAGGACTTGTATCAAAAAATCCTTATCTCCCAAAAATCCTTACAATCTAAAAATATTGTCTGTCTTTAAATAACCTGCAAACGGTTGATAAACTGTAAAAACAAAAACAACAAAACTACTTTATATACCGTTAATTGTAATTACGTTGAATATAATTTCTCATTGAAGTTGGATCAAGCAACGCTAATAGGCAAGGTTGTCTTTAAATTATTAGTTCTTATTAGGTTTTCTTTCCATCCAGCGAAAGGACACAGGCGTGTCTGAAAGTTCCGATTATATGTATGTATGTATGTATATGTGGCGAGAAAGAAAGAAAGAAAAATAAATAAGTAGTATTATGCCCGATTTACAGTCAGCTGGTACACCTATGTCTGGGGTTACACTAGAGACAAAAAGGGTATAAATAAGCCTAATTGGCTAAAATAGTGATGCAATCTCATCACAATATTTTGAGAAGAACACACACGGGCGTCATTAAAAATCGAATAATCGTAATTGAAATACTGTTACTTTGTAGAGGGACGTGTAGGCTTGAGTGTTGTCGAATTAGGGGCACGTGCGTTTATTTCCTGCTAGAAAGGTCCAACTACAAGAACATGGCGGACTTAATTTGTCCAACCGAAGATGAAAAGAAAACAAACGAGACCTCTATATATATATATACTCAACACAATTTTACAATGGACATCGACATTAACATTTGCGTGAACGTTTGTGTTTGTTCTTTGGTGAATGTTCGTACGTTCGTGAATGTGTGTGTATAATGTTCATTGCGTCTTCCCAGAAGATGTGAGAGCTCACATTGTAGAGGTGTTCGCTGAAATTAAAAAGAGAACTAGTCAAGAAGTTGCCCAGTATTTATGGTGTAGGGAGAGAGACCCCTAGTGAACAATTAGGGAATTAAGGAGGAGCTAATTCCGACAGCTTCTTTATCTATCGTTAATTGTAATTAGGTTGAATATAATTACTTATTGAAGGTGAATATAACACACAAATAAGTGAGGTTATTTTATTTAAATTATTAGTCATTATTAGATTTTCTTTGCATTCATCCCATGTCATCGTAATTAACAGCACTTTACGTACGTTTATTACTTCCATTTAGTCAACTGTTTTATTCAAGTTGTCTTCTTTCATCAGGAGCGTGGGCCCGGGAAACGTTGATGAAGCCCTACTCCCAATAAGATTTTATCCTTGTCTCCATGAAGCAGAAACATTTTCACTATTTACATTATTCGGACTATTGTCCTCATCTTTGTCGACATATTTATTACAACGTTTCGACCGTTGGATCTAACTAACGCCTTTATCCACTGTGCCATGTGTAGTGGATAAAGGCGTTAGTTAGATCCAGTAACAGGACCCAAAGAGTGTGAGTTCAATACCCGGTTAAGGCAGTGGAGAACTTTCAGAGGGAAATTAACAGGAGATAATTGATAACTGACATCCATTAAAAATGGCGCGTGAAACTAGAACAGTCTACCCCAGTGAGCGAAATAAAGGGTTCAGTTCGACATTCCAACCACCTGAAGAAGGCCGGAGCGCACAACGTCCGAAACGTAATAAATATGGCAACAAAGATGAGGACAAAAGTCCGAATAATGTAAATAGTGTACATAATATCTCATTTCAGAAATATAGACAGATACAGAAACATTTTATAAAATAACCCTGATGAAGCAAACATCGAGGTCCAACAAAATAAATTTTTTCTTCTATAAATCATATTATTTGACTTCAAATTTTTTCGTTACCTGTCGGTCAGTTATTTTGTCAGTTGCTTTATCACATTACAATTTCCATTGACAGACATCCACAGGTGAGATAAATATGAAAGTCTAATTAATTAAAAACAGAATCAGTCCCTTTCTTGCTCCTCTAACTGCAACGACAGACCAGAAACAGTTTATATTAGGTCGGTGCAAAAATAATGTCGTTTTTGACGTATTTTTTAACGTTAAAAAACGACATCATTTTTGCACCAACTTAATATTTAATTTAAATCCCGATTCAAAATATTTTAATTCAATTCTGATAGTAATGAATTTTTCTTTTTACTCTCACTTAGAATTACATGTTTTGATTAATTCCCATTCTGTCTATCTTTACAATTCTGTTAATACTTCTTTAGCCTCCGACTAGTAGGACTAAAATGTAATAATGCGCTTAAGTCCTCTCTTTAAAGAGGCGGTTACGATTAATCTTTGGTGCTCCCATGTGGGGAAATTTGCAGAGGGTGCTTGAATAACTCTCCTATACTTAATCAGTCGGAGGAAAGGGTCGAATAAAGAGAATGGGGGATAAATTTTGTGCGAATTCTTAGCTTATATAAAATAAGTTGATATCACAACTAGTGCACAATAAAACTAACCAAATTTTTTCTGTTTTTTTTTTTTTTTTTACCCCCTCACCCTGCCAAATGACTTTCGGCTCAGTTATGGGGACTGTATTAATGTCATTTGTACTTAAGAGGAAAATTAAATCAAAATTTTCACATTTACAATTAAAAAAACAAATAGGAGTCTAGAAATTCCTGAAGAGAGCTTAAATGTTTGTATTAAACACATTTAGACCACATTTGGAGGGGTATTTTCAATTCCCAAAATGGATTAACAAAAGGGGAAAAAAAAAAATCAAAGGTCTAGATTATGATTTTCTGATAAAGCACATGTCGCCATAAGTGTGTAATGATTCATTTGGCATATGAAAGGAACTGAGTTCGTTTTAAATATCTTCCAGTGAACAATTTTCTTACGTTTTGTAGATTTAAATTAGTTTTTGGGAACTTACACTAAAAAAAAAAAATTGTCTCGAGTATTTTTTGTTAGCGTTATTCGAAGTTTGGTGACCAGAGACAAACAGCAAGGACATTATAGCAAAGAAGTGTAATTAATTCAATTGAATGCTGTGTTGTAAAATCCATTTTGATTCCAACCATTTTTTAAAAAAAGTGTATCAATTTAAACCGGTCTATTCCTTATTTCAACAAAATTCCAATGATTTTCCAAGTAAAAAACAGAGAAGAAAGAAAAGCAACGATCCAGAACTGATTACCTAAAATAAAAATGATTAAGCATGTCTAAATTTTGATTAACTTCAAACGATCATAACTTGACAAATATTTTAGACCGGTTCTGAAATTCTGGAACTGTCTAATTTCAGACTAGACATAGAAGCATTCCAAAATTGCTAAACATCTGCTTTTAAGCTCTCCCTGGCGTTGGGTCGAGGTATTGGCATAAAGTATTAAAAAATCTTTAACCTGCAGGGGTCGTAGTAAGTACCATATCCTGGACGATCATCTTGATAAATTCAAGAACATGGGGGCATACTCAAAGAAGCAAGGCGAGCGCTTCCACCGGAATATACTGAACTTGGATCCACGCTAGCAAAAATCGTATAATAAAAACATGTAATCTTATTACAGTCAAAATGTAATACAAACTGAAACATGTCAGCGTTTACAAAGCAATAATCATGCTACGGGCAGCCATGTTGCTTTCTGAAAGTTTCCATTTGTAGCAAGTCATATCAACAACGGAAATATTTCCCGATTTTGGAATTTCGGATAAAGAATACTTAACCTGTATTTTAATTATTAGGAACATACACTAAAAACTTGTCTCGAGTAATTTTTGTTATCATTATTCGAAGTTTTTGGTGACCAGCGACAAACAGCAAGACCAGTTCTAAAATTCTGAAATTGTCTAATTACAGGCTAGATATAGAACATATCACATAGGAAATATTCTAAAATTGTCTGCTTTTAAGCTTTGCGTGTACCCCAGGTGCATCGGCATAAAGTATTAAAAATCTTTAATTTGCGAGGGACGTAGTAAGTAGATACATAATTTTTTTTTCTTAAATGAGAGTTTACCCCTGACCCCACCTTATTAAGTATGAAAGAGTAGTCCCATACACACGTGGGTCTCCTATTTTAAACTCAGCCTCCTTCTACACTCTTTTTGTGTGGGCATGTGGAACACTTGCTAAAATTATAACTTTGTCTACCAGCGGATCATAGAGAAAGAAAGAAATTACAAAATACTCTGCACATTTAGAATGAGATTAGATTGCCGAAATAAACATTCATGAATTGATTTTTGAAGGACTCACATCACTCAATGTTGAGCAAAAGTATCGTGAGTTCAATCCTCACTTTGGCCCTATGCCAAACAAAGGTTAATGCAAAACTAATTTTTTTTTTTTTAATATATCCCGGATTGAAAACTCGTAGTTCTTCGATAACAGACTGCCCAACACTAAAGCGTTCAAATGTTTATTTTCATTTAAAAATATATTTATTTACATTATTCAGACTGTTGTCCTCATCTTTACTGTCATATTCACGACGTTTTTTCCGTTGTACGCTCCGACCTTCTTCAAGTGATATACGTCGGAATTTCCAACCGAACCGAAAAGATTTAGAGTTTGTCTTTTTTTTTTTCGCCCGCGCGTGTTCAAGATTCTCTTCATTAATTTTTTCTTTAATTCTAAGGATCTGTTGTTTTCCAAGAAGAGATTAAAGTTACGTTTATTGTATTCACTTAAAGTTCGACAAACCAAAACCTGCTAAAAAACGTTATAAAATTACTTTTGCATAGTAAATTTTTATTTGTTGATTGTAGGTGAAATTGGCCAACGTGAAAACTGAAACAGTCATCAAGAAAATGAATCAGCACTAAGTTATTTGAACTTAGTGTGAAAATACAAAAAATGGAATGATTGATTTGATTTGAAGTCTTTGACTGCGGTATTTTTTTTTTTTTTTTTTTTTTGGCTTTTTTTATTTCAGTGGTACGAAGAAAGGTCAAAAACGGGTATTTTTTTTTTTTATATTTTTTTTTGTTAGAT
>OZ010590.1:17358521-17388521 GCA_963932145.1 Acanthosepion lycidas | reverse complement strand
TTAGAAATATTTTTAATTGCTTTTAGGACATTACTGTCTTAAGAAAATGTTTTTCGATGAATAATGAATTTTTACAAGAATTTTTTTCAATTTTTTAAAAATTCTACTTATAATAATTTATCATAATTTAAAAATCTCCCACACCGTATTTCTTTTAGGTGATATTGAAATTAAGTCGAAACTTTATTTACGAATCAAAATTGAAAAGTTTAATATAAGTCGTTTTGCACCAATATTTTAAAAATAATTTAAAATTTTCCTTTTTTTTTTTTCCTTTTTTTTTTTCCTTTTTTTTTTTCTTTTTTTTTTTTTACTTTGAGTATTTCCATTTTTCATCTATGGTAGTCTATATGTAATATTATTATAAAATGGTCATGTGTTCTAAGAGTTGTCCTCTTTTAACAGAGAAATTCGCTTGTCTTCAATTCGTTGTTCATTTCTTACGTTTCAACAGGTTTTGAACGCCATCCCTGCAGTTTTAAAACTTTAAAATTTAAAGTAAGTTTTACTTTATTTAATTTCTATTCCACAAAATATTTTTATTTTATGCATTTATTTTAGTGTGGCTCATAAATTATTTAGTTATCTCTATCATGGTATTTCATCTCACTTATTAAATTTTAAAATTAATCTAAGAAAATTTTACAGTATTTTAAATTCTTTTACTTTTTCATAAATCTTCAAACGTAACTAAAAGTCAATAAAATATTAGAAAATTGCTGAAAATATGTTAACTTCAAAAATTACTAGGTAGTTAAAAACCAAAAAAAAAAAAAAAATGTGTTCACTTAGATTTTGTAAATTTATGTCAATTCTGGTCATCTGTACTAGTCGTCAACACCTCGGAGCTTGTCGATAACGTCAATAAAGACATGAGAAAAACGGGACCTGTCGTTAAGAAATGCTTGTATAATTTTTTAACGCTATAAGTAATATTTGTTTCAAATCAGATTAATTTAACTTTAAATTTGTTACTTTTACTTAAATAACGTGTCACAATATATATTTTATTTTTGGTAGATTTTTAAAATCGATAAATTTTATTTTACAACATGTTAAGATGTAAGAAATGACCGAGCAAATATTTGACATTCCAAACTATATAATTTCTACTGGAACTCGTCAATTTAATCCTTTTAGTTTTCAATTAAAGCTAAAAAGTAATTTCCAAGAATACGTTTTCATTTTTAAAAATATATTTTAAACCCTAGATATCGAAAATTTATACCGAATTAGTGGAGGTACCTACTATTAAGTGAGATGTATTTCTGCGTATTTGGAGGAAAAAAGTACAGTGTTACGATTGAGATACCAGCAACAATAGTTGTGATATTACCAGCAGCAGCTGTGGAAACACAGACGCACAACCTTGTTTTGCCTTCTTCTTTTCCTTTTGCTTCATTTAACTTGGGCCCCGAAACAAATAAAATTACGTTGACTTTTATACGAGATAAAAATCTAATTTCCACGTTTATCTGTCTGCCAGAAATGTATTTGTGTTTGATGAAACAGCAGTTGGTTCCGGTTTAGGTTGGTTTAATTTGGCTTCGTCGGAACCGCTTGCTTTTATTTTTATTTTATCTTTTAGGTCACATCCGGTGATGATATCTGGCTGACCCGGTTGACTGCGTCAACGAGTCATAATTAATAAGTTATGCATTCTTTTGTTCGAGGAAAACGCAAACGTTACCGATGACATTGTATACAATGAAATCCTATAATTATAGCCCGATATCGATTGATTCTTAAAAAGAAAAAAAAAAAAAAATGGATGGCCTAATTAGCTACCTTCAGTATTTGGCGGAGTTTGTAATAATTGCACGTTTCAAAGTTTTCACATTAGAGGCCCGGAAATGTATGCAGCTCCTTACCCACCCGATGCTAGTCGAATCTGAAATTGAATTCCGGAATACGTTACAATATATATATATATATATAAAGTTGTATCCTCTGTCAGTCTGTTATTGAACTCCTCCTAGGGTTATGGAGATAGACCTGTAGCGGACCGTGGGTTTACGTGTTGTTAAATTAGGAACACGTGTATTTATTCCTGCTAGAAAAAATGTCCACCTACAAAAACACGGCGGACACAGAGATTGAATCCACCATAATGAAAAGTAAAGAAAACTATATATATATATATATATATATATATATATATACAAACAAGTATATGTATTAAACAACAAAGTTTACAATGGATAGACATTAACATTTGTGTTTGTGTGAACGTAAACAGTTTGTATTGTGGTGAATGTTCGTACGTACGTGTATGTGTGTATAATGTTCATAGCGTCTCCCACAAATGGGAAGACGCAATCTTTTGCGAGAGCTTACATAGTAGATGTGTTCGCTGAAAATGAAGAAATGAAAAATAGAACGAGGCAAGAAATCGCCCAGTATTTATAGTGTAGGGAGAGCATGCCTAGGTGAACAGTTAGGAAATTAAGGGGGAGTTAACTCCGACAAACCCCCACAATCATATATATTCTGAAACTACATTACTCAGGGTATTTGGATAAGTATATTTTATTTTGATCAAAAAGGGTCTCCGTGAGGCATCCCCCACTGAAATTATTTTTCCCTTTGATTTAAATTTAAATTTGAACAAGGGAATGAATCCTATTCAAAATATAGGAGAAATCCAGAAGATGGAGGTCACATCGTCAAGATCAAAATGAAACAATATGGACGTCTAGTTGAGCAAGAAATCACCAATTAGTGGATAGTAATTTGCAATACTTATTTGTTGCGACAATTCAACTGTCATATCAATGTTCAGATCTGCTCATCGATTCATTCAAGCAAGTATTGCATCAAATACATATCAAAGGGGTCAAATCAAACTGTTTTTACACAACACCCTCACTGAAATTTTTTTCCCTTTAATATAAATTAAATTAAAATTTGAACAAGGGAATGACTCCTATTCAAAATATAGGAGAAAGCCAGAAGATGGAGTTCACATCGGCAAGATCACTGAGTAATACTGAAATGCATCATTTTTCTTCACAAATTTTAACAATGATTTAAAATCAATCATCATTTTCTAGCAAGGCGCGGGTAATTCGGCTAGTAATTAATAAATTAAAATACGCACAGTATTATTTATTCAACAAGAATCTTGTTATATCATCAGCTTGAGGCTGAAAAAAAGTGAAGATTGTGTCGCTTTAATATAGTATATCTACCTTGTAAATCCACATTCGAAAGTGAATGTTTTCTTTCTTTGAACTGGTGTGTCAATTATAAATACGCAACTAATATCTACTATAAGAATGACTATGTAATGGTAAACTTAGTTGATGTTCTTACTGAGGCGCAAAGTTAAATTTAGGTAATGCCCAATAAAAACGAAACATGAAAATCCTGAGAGATTTCTTTACAATGATGTTCACCTTGTACAAGGCCCAAGAGCCGCTCAAGTTGCAAGGTTAGAGAGTAAGAAGCACCACACCAAGCAAAGTGATAATGCCGCCGAGACGCAAGGAGCCGCCGGAAGTGAAAAAAAGGAAAAGAATTTAGAGGGAACTGGAAACCCAATTCTAAACAGGAAACAAGGTATAAACCTCTACTTCGGTTCAAAAGATTGGGGAGGAGTGTGAACCGGATGATAAGCAAACCTATCTAATCCTATTGCCCTGAAAGCTGTGTAAAAAAAAAATTGCATTGGCTATCATAAATCTAATGTTAAAGTATGTTTCTAAATTGCCATCAATCACATGAAAATAAGGGTTTCAAATGCTTTGTTCTTCCTTTAGGTACCGTGTCCCCCCTTCAGGACGTTGGCAATCATGGCTCTCCACAACTTCCTGTCCTTTGTAGCTCTTAGTGAGGTTTGTATTTTTGGTACCTCTCCTAATCCCTATACTGCCAACCATTTACATAAACTTGTTAGTTGCTTTCTTCTCAAACTCTTGCCTTTAATAAGTTCTGTGAGTGACAAATTCTCCAAATCGACTTTCCTCGTTACATGCACTAGAAATTTCAACTGTCCTTTTCTAAGTATAAGGGTCCTTTTTGTTTTCATTTTCCTTAAAGCTTTATCGTTGCTTCCATGTGATTCTCAGCAGTCTTCTGTAGAACTATATTTCTGTTGTCTGAAGTCTTTTCCTCGGGGAGAGGATTGCCCAGCATTCACTTCCAAATAGGAAGACTGATATTCCGTAACAGTTCAGTACTCTTTTTCTTTGTTTCTAACCCGATTTTCCTGTTTCTTAATACTTTGCTTAGCTTTTGGAGAGCATCTTTCGTTATCCTAATATGCCTACGGAATTCAGTGCTGCACTTTGTTAAAACACTTACCCGATATTTCAGTTGTTGTACTTGTTTCTTTAACTTAAAAAGAATTCCATTCAAAATGTCATGAGAGTCACTGAAGCAGACAACAATAATGATACTTGGAGTTTTATGCGCGTGGGGAAGGACAGTTGTTAACAGCTCGGAACATGAAATTGGGGAACCGAGTTTAAATTTCATTCGAGTTCATTGCATTCACTTTCGCGCAAAATACCCTTAGGAAAGGGATGAATTTGTCCATTCTCCTCACCCGGTTATGGAAATAAATAGTAGAGAAGACTGGGCTCTTCAGCCTTGATTGACAACCAGTCTAGGAGAAAGACAACTCTGAATTCAAAATCCGAGGAATGTCGTTTATAGGTCTTGTGGCAGACTATGTTTACTAGTTATCTGTATTCAGTTCTTCCGAAAAATGGTTGGTTCTGTACACGCATTCACTACTATATGTGCAGGTAGTTTAGCTGTTCGGTTTCAAGAACTGAGCTACTGGATCCTCATTCGTCGAAGACGATGTAAGAGTTCATTATATATATGTAAAACGTTTCTGAACGTTTCATTTAACGGGACCAAAAATGAAATAAATGAAAATTACGTTGACTTTTATATTATAACTAGCAGCATGCCCTGCATTGCCCGTGTTGATTCAAAAATCGTACGACTCATACAGCAATCGCTATCACTTGACTTAAAATATTTTTGCCCTTCCTTGCCTTTAAAGGAGTGCCCTTTGCCGTGCTGATGTTGCTACATGCCTTACTTCTTGCCTATTTCACACTGCGAATTTTTTCTAAGCTCTATACTAAACATTAAATCTGTTACGAAAAAAGAACTAAACAAAATGAACACAAAACGATCAGCTTTAAAAAAGCACTCGTAACTGGAAAAATCGTATGAAAAAAATGTTAACAACAAATCCTTTTTCACATTCAACCCAGTTCTGTGGAATCAGAATCAACGTTGCTATTTAACATTCGTGTCAGTCAGTTGTTGGCTCTCACGCTGGCCAATAGAATCTTCCTGCCTATTCGTGGAAGCCAGCTATAGGCTCTCACTCTGGCCAGTAGAAAATGGCCGCAAACTACATGAAAACTGCCGTAGAAGCATGAAAAAAATCGATTATTTCCACTATCGATCGGAGTTGGGAAATGCAAAGTCGGTCTTGGCCATCCCGCTAACTTGGAGCATGTGCATGTAAATTTTGGTGCAAATCCGTCGAAAATTGCGGCCGTGCATTCGTTACTCTCACACATACATCCTGCCTTTTATAGATAGAGATGTAGCGAGAGGAGAGTTAGAGAAGAAATATTTATCCTCTCATTTGCGTTTCTCTCGTTATGGGCATTGTTATATCCGTGATATAACAACATTGTTATTTCTATGAGGGAACGGAATGAATGAAAGGAAAAAATGACAAACATGCTTTTCTTCTCAGAGAGACATTTATGATAGTAAGACATATACAAAACCATATATATACACACATGTTCCACGTGGGAAACTATATATAAAATATATCTTCACAACAAAGCAAAATATAAGGAAGAACAAATAGGAAAGGTCTTACATATAAATTGGAGATACTCCTGACCTGGAGAAGGCATTTTTAGGATTCCAGATTTAAACGGGCTGAATTCATCTATAACCCAAAAGGAAACGGCACCATGTGCTTGTAAGCTACTGAACAGGCAGATTTAGTCTCAGCCACAGCCCATTAGCCCATACTAAAAGAAAGCAACCATACCGGTTAGTTGCTGTCCATAAACTGAAAAATGACTGCCACTTTGGTCCCTGTATGGAGTAACATCACGAAGTGGCTGTCATGTGAACCACGTGATTTACCTCCACCAAAGGGAGATAAGCGCCTTCTGTATCTTTACAAGACTCCCCTCTAAACTGGTTCTCAATCCTGCCATGAGGAATCACTTTTATTTTGCTTTTAGTTGATATAATAGAAGTATGAGAATATATTTATGAAAACTATAATATAAACAAGAATATGCATGCCATGTATATTAAAAATTACCAGACGATTGAAATAATGTCTATTCAATAGCACAAACAGTTTCTTCCTGTGTTAGAATAATGCAGAATTTCCTATGAACAATATGCGCTGCAAAAAAATAAAAAAACAAAAAACAAACTAAGTATAAAAATGTCTGAGCAATCGAATGACGCCCGGATCTAGTCACAGTTTGAATTTGTAAATCTAGTGCTACTGGAGGGGATGGTGTAGTGACTGGTGTGTCTCCATTTAGTCATGTACCATCCATAAGGGCTGCTTTTAGCTTGTCCAAACAAATTTTGTTTTTGCGTTGCTAACGCCTGTATTAAAAATTTTAATGTCTTTTCAGGATCTTGAATAGTCCTTCGTACATCACTGCAATGTATTTGACTTGGCTAAGTCGCTCACTATTTCAAAGTCAGTGTTTAGGACATGGATATTTGAAAATTTCAAGATGCAGTCCTGAAAAAAAACTTCTGAGCTATTAGACCTTTTGTTTGTCCCAAACTGATAGTCCATTCATGTGACTTTAGCAGGAAAGCATCAATGTCACGGGACTTGGTATCAGCAGGATTTTTTTTTTTTTTTTTTTTTTTGACTAAAATTGTTTTCTACTGAACTTGGATTTACTACGCCGGTAGTAGAGACGTAAACTGCCAAAACAGAAATTCTTGCTTGAAACAATATGACACACTTCAACCGCATTGGACAATAGTAATTTAATTTTGTGACACGGTGTTAGACTTCTACATACACATGGTGGTCTAATTAAATATCCTGCAATACAGGAAAATATCTAAGGAAAAATAGCATAAGTAAACAATAAATTAATTGGGAAAAGCCAGGTGATTACATGTGAAAAAAAAAAAAACAGAACAAAAAACATTTGGATTAAATATCAACCAAATTTACGTCCGGTTCTTATATGTCGTTAATTAAGTGATGATCCCAATTGGATTAAAGAGGTGATGCTTACCATCACGTCTTACATGACATGTCATGTTGGAAGGAATAGATTAACTCCAGCGGGTACGAGGTATGGCTTCCCCTGAAGCGGGCTAAAACCAAACTCAGCTTGGAGGCGAGAAAGACGGCGGCTATATTGAAATTTATTTACATTCAAAGCCATAAAAATATATGGGGACAATTTTCTGTCACAATGTGTATATACAACAGCGTAATTAATATTTAATTCGTTCATATCCAGCGGTAATTCACTTCAAGAATGAATATAGCTGAAATTTGTCACTCCCACGCCGAAGAGCTACATATAAAATGGTGTGACCGATACTCTTGGCCTATTTAATAATAGAAAGTGTACGTGTGGAAAAAGAATTTCATACAATGTGACAAAAAGCTATGCTATTAAAAATAGCACAAAAAACATATAAAAATCGTTAGTTGACTAGGAAAAGTTGTATTTACCTTTGTTATAGTCAAACTCAAAAAAGTTAAAGTAGAAATAAAATAAGGTCAAAGGTGGACAAAGTTTGTTTTTATCTTCAACCTCTTAATGGACAGGTGGACACAGAAAATATTCATACGTAAAGTACGTTAGTTAAAACGTCCAGAAATGGTAATTATTTAGATTTTTGCATGTTAGACAAGACTTCTTTCAGTTGCTACGACAAGAATATTGTGGAATCTTCCACATTAGCCTTCCACCCCTTTCGGAAAGATGTATTCTTCCCTAAAAAAAATAATGCCTTAACCAAAAAAAATAAAAAATAAAAATAATGCCTTTACTTCGTTTCAGTAAATTCAATCTTCTGTTGGTTAAGAAACACTAAACTGTAGCAAAGTCGAAACAGATCCTTTTTCCCGCCGAAGCTCCCTGGAGCCGATTTTTACACACCAAAGTCTATATAAACAGCCGCATGACTCAATTCAAGTCAGTCAGTCAGTCATCAATATTCGTGAGATGCTACCAAACTCCACGCATGTCACTTCACTGACTCAACATCACTTCAAAATTCTTATCAGTGTAACGAGAGGAAATCTGGGGAAGAAAGATTTATTCTACCTTTAACGTTTTTCCCTTTATGGGCATCCATATCGGTGTTGTTATATCTATGATATTCTGATAACGAATACTGATATTTCACGGACAAGACGGAACGGAATGGCTGAATGGAAAAAGAATGGCATACTTTATTCTCAGAATGATTTTATAATGATACTAGCTTTAAATGTCGCCCTATCGGGTGGCATTTAAGCTAGCTCCTGTGAAGGGCTCTTGATTGGGTCTTCATCACAATAGTTAGATAGGTGTAAATGTGATAGGCAACAATAAACTATAGAAGAACTCAAAATTTTTCACTGCATTTAAGTATTGCATTAATATTAAAGCTTACCTTTTAAAAGTTCAAGGATAATTTTTCTGCCGCCACTTAATTTAAAGACAATTTGATGTACACTATTTACATTATTCGGACTATTGTCCTCATCTTTGTTGCCATATTTATTACAACGTTTCGGCTGTTGTACTCCTCGGCCTTCTTCAGGTGGTTGGAATGTCGAACTGAATCCTTTATTTCGCTCTCTTGGTTAAACTGTTCTAGTTCCACGTGTCATGTTTAATGGATGTCAGTTATCAGTTATCTTCTGTTAATTCCCCTCTCCAAGTTCTCCACCGGCTTAACCAGGTACTGAACTCACACTTTTTGGGTCCGGCCACTGGATCTAACTAACGCTTTTATCCACTGTGCCATGTGTCCTTGAGTAAGAAAGCCGGAGCATACAACGGCCGAAACGTTGTAATAAATATGGCGACAAAGATGTAGACAATAGTCTACTTGTATCAGAAAATCATTACCTTCCAAAAATTTCAGGGATGTCATTATCCGTCCCATTTGTCTACTATTTTTGCCTGCTTAGAAGAAAACTCTAAAGAAGGCCATTTATTATGTATGAAATTGAACACACACACACACGCACATACACACATATATATATAATTTTCAGTGACTATTAGTTTCTTAAATAGCAAAGAAATTGGTGTTTGGAAACCATTTTTGGAGAAAGGACATAATATATAAATGTGAATTTTTATTTTATTTTAAAAAGAATAAAAGAAGTGAAAAATATATGATGTTATCAATATTGATTCTTGTGTAGAAAATATATTTCATCCTCACCTTATTTAAACGTAAAGAATTTTTGATCTTGTAAACAACTATTTTCATTCTTTGGACTATTGTCCTCATCTTTATTGCCATATTTATCACAACGTTTCGGCCGTTGTACACTCCAGTCTTCTTCAGCAACAAAGATGAGGACAATAGCCCGAATAATGTAAATAGTGTACATAATACCTCATCTCAGAAATATAGACATATACTGAAGGGCAGAAACGTTGTAATAAATATGGCGACAAAGATGAGGACAATAGTCCGAATAATGTAAATAGTGTACATAATACCTCATCTCAGAAATATAGACAGATACTGAAGGGCAGAAACGTTGTAATATGGCGACAAAGATGAGGACAATAGTCCGAATAATGTAAATAGTGTACATAATACCTCATCTCAGAAATATAGACAGATACTGAAGGGCAGAAACGTTGTAATATGGCGACAAAGATGAGGACAATAGTCCGAATAATGTAAATAGTGTACATAATACCTCATCTCAGAAATATAGACAGATACTGAAGGGCAGAAACGTTGTAATATGGCGACAAAGATGAGGACAATAGTCCGAATAATGTAAATAGTGTACATAATACCTCATCTCAGAAATATAGACAGATACTGAACGTAGATCTTTACTTTCTGTACAACCAATTTTATTTTATGGCTGGATTTTGCAATTAATTTCGATTATTTCCAAATTTATTTCTAAGTCATAAAAAATATTATCGTACAAAAAATTGTTCGCAAAAAGGTTGACCAAATTAATTAACATCGTCCCCGTAATTAAAAGAGGAATTGAACTCTATAACATTTAGATCTTTATTCAGGAATATTGCTATCAATCCATTTTTCAAGTACAGACAAAATCGTACAAGAGCAAAGCTTCCTGACTTCTGTGTAGAGACAGTTCCTTTTTAAGGGTTGGAGAGAAAGTATAAAACACAGTTTTATCCTTTGTTGGCATATTTTCGTATTTAGAAAATAAAAATTAATTTTCGTTTTTCCGCTTCCCCTTTAACCACCTTCGTTTCTTCTTCATTATAAATGATTGAGTAGCTATCTGCTCCGATGGACAAATACCAGCAAGACTACGCATAGCGATATAAAGAATAGTTAGATTAACAATCAACAATTCTATAGCATTTTGTTTTGTTTTTTTTAAAGAAGTGCTTGATACAAAGAAAGGCATAATATTAAAAAATTACTAATAAAAAATATTTCAAAATTAATTTGTTTTTATTTGTTTTTCTTCTGAAGTTATTCAAGATCACTTGAAAATGGAACAATAATTTTAAACTTTAGTTCCGAAACAAACATTTCCGTGCCGCGATGATAAAATATTTTAAATATTATTTATAATATTATATATATATATATATATATATAGGCAAAAGAAGTTAAAAATGCAACTGAAGTCTTTAGGAATTATTTAGAGTAATTTTACCGGTTTCAGTGTTCTATGATTTTCAAAAGTTAAATTAAGATGGAAAGACTCATGACTATCCCATGATATGTCCCGTATCCGAGATGCCAGATATATGGCATTTTCAACTTCTTTTTTCCTATATTTTTACCCTTGTCGGATATATAAAAAACTTACTTTCTTATATATATATATATATAATATATATATATATATTGTTTTTTGCTTTTCTGCAGCACATACTTAATACTTCTCGTTTTACTCTCGTCTGGTCATGTGTAATGTCACGAGCTGCGATGCAATTTTCCCTTCCGCGAGTTTGTTGTTGCTTGGAAATTTTTCATGCAACAAAAACAGACTATCATTATTGTTTTGTCCGTGTATTGCTTAATATATTAATATTGATATTATATATCAGACAATATGAAAGGAATTTACTTAAAATAAATAGACAAAACTTATCAATATTATTAAATGAAACATGCACCAATATATATATATATATATATATATATATATATATATATATATATATATATATATATATTCTTTGTATTCCATAGAAAAATATTCAAGTTATTTAAAGTAAAATATTAAAAAATTATTATAAATCAAGGGAGGCAACTTCAGTAACAACTTGATAACTAAACCTGGCGCCTGTTTAATGAAATATGTTTAAAATACATGGCAGCGTATGAAGACCATCCTTTTAAAATTTGTTATGATTTAATGTTTCCTCAATTTTATGTCCTTTTTTTTTTGTCTTTTTTTTTTTTTTTGTTAAACAGAAATGTTTGATAAGTTCTGACAGATGTCATTACCTGTTTTGGTAAGTCAGTCAGTTAATTACCATACGCGATACACGTTTGGCCGATCATGTCTCTTTCGAATCGTTACTGACGCGGCAGAAGATTTTCTCACAGAAGTTTGCCATTTCTTTCTGCGATAGACTGGTTACTAACCAAGGATACCCAGTTTGTCCAGCCTTTCAATCCATAGCTTGTGGGTGGGTAGAAAAGATGGCGGGGGGGGGGGAGAAGAACAACATTCATTTACATTTTAATTGCTAATTTTATTAATTACGCCTTATCAATAAACATTTTGAACTCTTGGGGATTTAAAATATCTAAAAAAAAAAATCATGTTGGTCAACTAAACTGGCAAAGACATTGCATTGTTTTTTTTTTCTTTTTCTTTTTTTAATTAAAATAACATTAAAACATTTTCTTGCAGCTGTTAAAACAAATCAAAGATTATATTGAAAATGGGGACGCTGCTTTTAAACGAGATTTTTGGTGATTGGATGGCTGCCATACGTGATGATGGAAAACATCTGAGGGGGAACCTTCTACCAATAATATAGATGTCAAAACGGACATAATTATTTTTTCTTACGCGTTTTTTTTTTGTTTTTGTTTACATTCAAAGTTCTGGAAAAATATTTCGCAAGTAAATATTGCCGTTACTCTGGTAAAAACAAAACTGTTAGTAATTTATTTATTATACAAGAAATTTTTTTTTTTTTTTTTTTTTTGCAAACCGATGACGCGTGTTGAAATCCTCTGTGTATTTATTGTTGAAGTTATCGCTAACATTTTTTGTCAAGATTTACAAACTCTGTTTCGTTCAATTTCGCAAACCAATCGATGAAATTTGAATAAACTGATATTTATTTGGAAAATACTTTGACAAAAACCTTACTTTACGGTTTGATAATTTCCTTAATTTAATTTTATGGGATAATAAATGTCGGAGTTATCTCCTTAATTTTTTAATTTTGAAACCGCTGCTTGGGGACGCTCTCAATTGACTATATATACTTGGCGAGACCTCGTTTTGTCCTCTTTTCTTCTCATTTTTGAACTGATACGACACGATGTAAATCTCTAGTGAAGATTTACGTTTTCCCCTTTGGGAGGGCGCTACGCCTTTCCTTCGGGAAACACGCATGAACATTATACACGCACACATACGTACGAAGATTCACTTACACATACTTTAACCACAAACTTTCTACGTTCATTCATACACACTAATTATCGTCTTTGTCAACTGTAACCCTTATTGTATGTCAATACACATATACTTGTTTGTGCGTATATATACTGGTCTTTGTCGTTTTCACACATTTCATTTTACATTTCTGTTGGCGGGCTCATACTCAGAGAGTCCCCCATGTTTGTAGTGGGCTATTTCAGGAGACGCACGTGTTTGTCTCACAATGTGTACAAACGGCCCACAACAGTAAACAATATTTTTTAAGAAAATTTATTTTTTCCTTTTTAACAGCGAAGAATAAATTCTTAGGATTTCTTACCCTTCAGCATGCAACATATGACTGGCCATGCGTAAACATTTCTTTCTGGATCCAAATTCAAATTTTTTGATGTGTTTGGTCCTGTGGTGTGTTTATAGTTCTCGTAAATGAAGCATTTTTATTAAATAATTATTTATTATTTTAATCATTAAATTGTTTTTAAAATAGTGGGAGTATTTAGCATGTTAAATAATAAACTTTTGGTTTCAATCGGTCAATGGATGTTTTATTGAGCGTAACGGACCAACGGACTAACAGAAGGCACAGAATTTTATATATAAACCTACTAAAGAGCCAGGTAAACCTACCTAAGTTTCACCTACACGATCCATGTAGATGAAACCTAGTTAGGGTTACCTGGCTCTTTAGGTTTATATTAGGTTTGCTCTGCTTCGAGTATTGAGCACTTTAAGCAGTTACTTTTACTCGTTTTGGAGGTTTTTTCCTTTGGACTCTGAGCTTGAATTCTGGACGATTGTTTTCGCCTCAATTTCATGGTCTCAGTTCTTTCTTTTTTATCCTTTATTTTTCCTTGGGCATTGGTTTGTTCAATTACAAGCCCAAATACCTAAGGTTTTTCCAAACGAGTACCACTATATATATAGAGAGAGAGAGAGAGAGGGAAAGATAAATAGATGCTTTACTCTTCGGACAAGTTCAGCTGGGTAAATTTTTCGGACAAGTTGGTACTGGGTAAATTTTCTGAATTTCTTTTTATTCAATCCAAGAGGACTGTTTTTTTTTTCCGTATCAATTAATACTTATCAGTTTCCTTGGCATTTGTGTAAGTTGTTCGTTTCTGACACTGAACCAAGTTATAGGATTTTTCGGCACTGCCAGAGCCACGGATTGAACACACTATTGCCATGAGACCAGATATGTTTGAATCAGCTACTCACAATTTACACAATTTAGATTCGGTCTATTGTCCTCATCTTTGTTATCATAACGTTTCGACCGTTGTGCCCTCCGGCCTTTCTCAGATGTATATCGATCTGGGTATCCTACAAAGAATTCTGAATTGAACCCTTTATTAAATCTACGAGGGTAGACTGTTCTCGTTCCACTGTTATGTCTAGTAATATCGTCTAATTCTTATTTTTATTGAGTACTGCTCAGTTTTTACGTTATGATAACAACAACAAAGATGAGGACAATAGTCCGAATATAAATAGTGTAAATAATGTATATGCGTTGAATGGATGTATGTTGTGGTGTAATGGATATCAGCTCGGAGTGAGAATTCGGAGAGCCGAGTTCGAATTCCAGTGAAGTTCATTGGATTCACTTACGCACAAATACACTTGGGAAAGGCATGAATCCAGCTATGGGTTGAATAGCAGGATAGATTATTTTTTTAGCCTTGGTTGGCAACCAATCTACTGCAGAAAAAAATGGCAACCTACTGCTGGAAAAAAATCTGCCTCGTCAGTCATGTATTGAAAGCGTGTATCACGTATGGCACTTAACTGACTGAAATAATGATAACTCCCCGTTCCAGATATCCAGACAGAAAGTATCTACACAATTCAAAACTACACAAGTTATATAACAACGTTAAGCCATTTAAAATAAGGGATTTAAGTTTGCACGAATTTTGGTATCCGATGAGGTATCCTGGAACCAATTTCTCACGGATACAAGAGACAGTTGGCTGTGTACAAAAATGAAGCCTGTCCGAACCAAGCCAAATAATAATTGTCGGCTGGTCAGGTTACATAAGTTTGAAGAACAGACCTAAAGCTGCACGCTCTCCCACTTAAAGTATAAAGACAGGAAGAATCAAATACATCCACAAACACTTTTTTAAAAAAAGTCATTGTGCCACCTACTGTTTTAATGAGGGGATGGTTAAATATCCAATTATCCATAATGTATAAATGCGGCGGATCCGAGCATGCGTGGTCTTCATCTGTTCTAACGAAAATCGAGGAACCTCACAGAGAAACATGAAGGCATTCCCCACATAGAGCCGACGTATACACGCGTTTCATTTATTCCATTTTAAAACTTCAGAACACTCTACTTCTATTTACGTCCTGGGTCTGACGATAAACTACATTCGGCAGCAAGACTTCTGATCAGGAGATTGTAGTTTTTTAGGAGTGTAGTAGCACCTTTTTATTGCTGTTGTTCCCATGTTCACCCTGACCGGAGTGGTAGCACCTGTTAATTGTCTCAGCCATGGGCAAATAGTTAACCCCAAAATTGGGGTCAAAACACTATGAAAATATAAAGGTAGATTTTTATAATAAATACCAACAATACAGTTTTGAAAAAAAAGAAAAATATTACCAGTGATACATTTGACTCTCGACAAAAAACCCTTTTTACAAAAAATACGCCAATGAAACCTGATTTCTTACAAAGAATACATATTCTATTCCTACGAACCTATCCTAAAAATTTTGTCGGCATTAAATGACCCATTGAAGTTGATATACTGTAAAACAAATCAAACCAAACCTATTTGTATTTACCTTCTATAATATTTTTATGATTTTTTTTTCTTACTTCTTAATCGACCGGAGGACTGAAAATGCGACACCGAAATCCGAAGGCTCATTCGAATAGCGAAAGATGTCTTCCAAAAGCTAAGTAAAGTATTATGAAACAGGAAAATATCGTTAGAATCCAGGAAAAGAGTACTTAACTGTTATGCCATATCTTCTATATGACAAGGAATGCTGGACGGTCTCATCACAGATCAAGAAGTCAGTTGAAGCAACAAAAATCCAAGTGGATCCTAGTAATATAAAATATTAAAACTGATCCACAAAAAGAGCTCAGTGCCAATAAAATTTAATATAATTTTAAAAAGATATATTCTTACTTAAATTTAATATAAATTATCTAAATAGGACTTATTTTAATTTATTAAATATATTTTATTTTAAAATGTAATTTATCTTTGGAAGAGTATTTTCAAATCGGAACCTAACCTTATATATATATATATATAAATATTTATTTATAAAACTCCTTTTCGGCCCTCTTTTAGTTTCAAATTAACACTACATTTTTCATATAACCACACACACACACACATATATATATAGTTCGAAATTTCCTATATTTTTGTGAGACGAGTGCTCAATATTGAATTTGTATATATAGACTATGTGGACAGAGGAATCAACACTGCATGGTAGCTGTTAGTTTTACAATTCAGACAGCTGTCAGATGGCTTGTTGATCGCGTAAAGATCAGTCATCATACAGTGTTGATTCTCATGTCTACACTATCTATCTATCTATCAGTCACTGCAAAAGTTAGACCTTCCCTAAGTCTGTAGTGGGCCTAACTATGAATTTCTGGCACATGACGTGTTGTCAAGGGCTAGAATTATAGGTTAGCTTTTTCACACACAGATATATATATATATATATATATAACCCCCAGAATAGATTACCCTCAATTCACCACTGACCCATATATATAAATGGTTGAGGATAAATATTGCGAAGGACGTTGACTTACTAAAGAATTTCGACTATAACATGACACAAAGAATTTAGGCCGGTATTCAAGTTAAAGGTTACCGAACAAAATACTAAATCATTTTTGACTTGTATAATGTACATATATAAACCTGCATTGATACAGAGTATTAATAAACGAATTCTATAATTCACTTCTCTTTTTAAAAATACAAAAATCGACTTTCTATGGGTGCGTCCATATTTTGCCTCGTACTGTATATATATATATATATATATATATATATATATATATATATATATAAAGCAAATTCACCTATATAGTAAAGTGCTTGAAGCCTAGACCGAGCAAAAACCGCGTACCAACGGTAAATCATATGAAAAGATGGCTCTCGTCGTAACCCGAGTTTCACACGATCCTCAGACGATTTCAAGATAGCGTGGTCATGAAACTCGAGTATACACACACACACACACACACACACACACACACACACATATATATATATAAGCAAATTCGCCTACATAGTAAAGTGCTTGAAGCCTAGACCGAGCAAAAACCGCGTACCAACGTTAAATCATATGAAAGGATGGCTCTCGTTGTAACCCGAGTTTCACGCTCACACGATCCTCAGACGACTTCAAGATAGCGTGGTCATGAAACTCAAGTATGTACACACATACACTCACTCACACACACACATATATATGTATGTATATATATATATATATATATATATATATATATATATATATATATATATATGCATGTGTGTGTGTGTGTGCATGCGTGTGTGGGGAATACACCTTGCTATGACCTTTCCTTTCAGCAATCAAATCTAATTGTTTTTATGGCTTTTTCTTCTCACTCAGCATCCACACAACTGACGTTCTTGAAGTGCTTTCATTCTTTTTGCAGACATAAATTAAGCTATACCGATTTTATTCCACGAGAATTCTTACAACCTTAAATCTCTTCTTCCGTTACGGTACGTGATGAACACCATGATTCGCGTGGTGCTGGTGAGAAGGGGAATCAGAAGTGTTGAGTTTAAGAGCAGAGTACAATGTAACAGAGCAAATCGAAACATTCCAGAAAAAGGGAAAAAAGCAAACAAAAATGTGGCTCTTCTTCTTGCTTAAAAAAATCGTTTCTTTATCACCCGAAAGAATTCCATTCGAAGGGATCTCCCATCTGAGAGAGGGACGAAACCAAGAGTTTGGTATTTGGTTGAGTACACTATTTACGTTATTTGGACTATTGTCCTCATCTTTGTCGCCATACTTATTACAACGTTTCGGCCGTTGTACGCTTCGGCCTTCTTCAGTATCTGTCTATATTTCTGAGATGAGGTATTATGTACACTATTTACTTTATTCGGACTATTGTCCTCATCTTTGATGCTATATTTATTACAACGTTTCGGCCGTTGTACGCTCCGGCCTTCTTCAGGCGGTTGGAATGTATTGGTTGCGTATGTTTCAATTTTATGAGGAATGAAGAAGAGGAGTGTAAGTGTATGTGATAGTCAGTCCTCGACAATCTTTATTACAGACTCCGGCTTTTAATAGAAGTGCCGACTGCAGAGAGATTATTTGGCACCTTAGAGTATATTCGTCTTTAATTATTTTGTTTCCTGTTGCCAAGTTGAACGTTGGGTAGATTTTCTTTCCTCATAGTTTCTCGCAGCTGTAGCATCTTAAGTTCGTGTAAAAGTGTTGGACATTGGCTGGATGCTACTTCCGGTATATTTGCATATACGTACATACATACATACATATGAACAGACTGGGATCTATAGATAAAGAGTGAGATATGAACAGACTAGTAAATACATAGATAGGAACAAACTGATAGACAAATAGATATGAACAAGTTGATAGATAAATGGATCGATAGATATAAACAAACTGACATAGATATATATAAACAAACTGAGATAGATATGAACAAACTGAAATTGATAATGAATAGACACAGATAGATACATAGATATGAATAGATGGATATATTGATATGAACAGATATAGGTAATGAATTGACAGATAGGTAGATCGATAGATTGATAGATATGATCTGACATAGACATAAACATAGCTAATGAATAGACTCAGATAATGAGCAGACATAGATAGAATAATGAACAAGCCGAGATAGATAAAGAATACTTAGATAGATAGATAATGAACAGAAATAGACAGATATATTGATAATAAATGCATTTAGATAGATTTCTTGAAAATGGGTTGAGTTTAATGAGAGAGAGAGAGAGAGAGAGAGAGAGAGAGAGAGAAAGAGATAGTGAGAGAGAGAGAGTGAGAGAGAGAGAGGTGTGAATTATTTGACTAGGTTTTAGTAAAATGCCGAATATCTTGGCAAGGATCGAGCTAGCTGTCAACATCTTGTGTACACACACAAACACACATACACACACTCATATATATATATATATATATGAATGTATGTATATATATATATATATATGTATATATATGTATGTATGTATGTATATATATATATATATATATATATATATATATATATATATATATATATATATATATAGTGAGAGCTTGAAACATTTTTTACGAGCCACAAAAATGATAATGGCATCATTAACTCAACAGCTGAAAAATTTGCTCATTTAGTTTATCAGTTTAGCGACGTGATACTCTTAATCAACCAATCTATAAAAGTAAAATACTAGCCAGAAATTTGATAATCATGGCTGACAATGCTTCATCCTATTATAAACAAAAAAAAATGGCTGCTACTGATACTAGCTGTTTCAAAATAATAATAAAAAAAACAAATATGGCACTCATAATGACCGTGGTATGAAGTGATGTGTTATAGGTTAGATTTGAGCAGTTGTCAAACGGTCGTGTTCACATAGCTTAGAAGTTAAGACAGGGGGTGGATGTATCAGGTTTTTCCTGAGGCAAAATGGACATGGTTCGAATCTCTCAGATTTATTATTATTATTCACTTATTTTAAATCCTGCGCTGTCTAATCACTGTTGTAGCCTGATTAAAAAAAGAGCTAAAAATTAAGAAGAAAATAAATACTAATAAAATAAAAATAATGGTAGCCATTGCTTCATCTAACAGAAAATGAAGATGAAAGTAAATACTAATTAAAAATTAATAATAACGTTCGACAATCCTTCATCTAATAAAATATAAAGAAAAAGTAAATAATAGTAAAAAATGAACTTAATCTAGGTACCAAAATAATTTAAGAAATAACAAATAATTGTTGTAAAAATTTATTTATTTTCATTGAAAACGTTTTTTGCTTTCAGACAATATTATCCATATTCATAAAAACAAGTATAAGCAACTAAAAGCTTTTGAAATTAAATAATATCTTTGTTTTATTGAGTGTTTTTATGTTATTAGGTTGGTGCAAAAATAATGACGTAATAATGTCGCTTTTGACGTTAAAAAATACGTCAAAAAAGCGACATTATTACGTCATTATTTTTGCACCAACCTAATACAATTCAGAGCTGATTTTAAGACAGAAGTGTGTCAACTAAAAAAATAAAAATAATTTGCTTTTCTCAAAGCCTTGTACTTTTAACAAATTAATCAATAAAAATGTACACATTTCAAAAGTTTTCATAAAATTAGTTATGGAGAGGGTAATAAATATAAAAAATTTTTTACCATGACTTTAAAAATAATAAGCATATTTATAATAATTTTCATCATTTATGAATAGTTTCTGAATGTTTCATTAAAATCCGAAGATTATTTTTATTTTTGCAAGATTTTCAAAATTAATGATTGCCATTAAAAAAATGGACAAAACTTCTGCCATGTTATTTAGTAGGACACTCGCTGATGAAGAGAAACGATGATTTTCAATCAGAAGTTAGAATGCTCTAATAAAGACAGAAAAATTTTGAAAAATAATTAAAAATTACTTTGTTCTTTCCTCTTAATAACATAAACATTTTAACGATAAAATTTTGTTTTCGTCAAGTTTAAGGCCGTTATTATCCTGCTATGCTCATTTTCCAGCGATCTCATGTTGGTACCTAACTTAATCTTTAATAAAACTAAAGATTAAAGTAAATGCTTGTCAAAAATTAATAATAATGTTCGACAACGTTTCTTCTTATAAAAATAAAGGCGAAAGTAAATACTAGTCAAAAATGAAAAATCATTCTTAACAATGCTTCATGTAATAAAAAAATAAGGTAAAACTAATCCTGTTGAAATAACATATTATCATATATGTCCAGTTGATGTCTGGAAGCACAGTTGAAAAACTTTCGGCCCCGATGAGAAGTTTTACAAATAATCCTTTGTCACTCTTCTCCAAAAATTTGAATATTTTCTTCGTAAATATGTCAACAGATAATATTAAGTTGGTGCAAAAATAATGACGTAATAATGTCGTTTTTTGACGTATTTTTTAACGTCAAAAAACGACATTATTACGTCATTATTTTTGCACCAACCTAATACATTACGAAACAATCTTTTCAAAGAAAAACTGTCATAATACACACACACACGTGCACGCACATTCTACCTTTGATAGATTTCTATTTGTAGTACTGGTTACGTAATTGTTAGCCTTAAAACATTCAATATATATATATATATGTGTGTGTGGTGTCTTACGAGGACAGTAAACAATGGAAGGTTCTTTTTTGGAAGATAAACATATCAATTGTTTGTCGACGTAAAGTAAACGAACGCTCTCTATAAGAGCAATTATAACTTCTATGTTATTGGACGCCATTAAAGTCGGTGTCACAATTGCAACCTTTTGTGTTTTGCCGTTATTCTAACCTCGATCGTTGTCATTGTTGTTAGCTTTTGTTGTGGTTCTGTTATGACTGCATTAACCTCCTGTCTTCTTCATTCCCCGTTTTAGTTCCGTGGTTATTTCCTAATGTCTTGCATTTACCTTGACCTCTTCTGACAACTGATTACAGGAATATCAATTAAATTGTAAAGGCAATTCATTCGCTTCTCTTGGCCAAGTTTGTTTTTTCCTATGTTCCTTTTTTTTTGTTTTCTTGTCATCTCTTTATTTTCTTTTTTAATATAACTAGTTACTTTTTAATATAACTAGTTTTCTTTCTTTCTTTCTTTCTTTCTTTCTTTCTTTCTTTAAACTTCAGAGGGCGGTCCGTTTATTAAATTTGTGTGTTTCTTCGTTTCTTACATTTTTGCTTGCCTTAAGATTTACAGATCGGCCCCTTCATTTAAATTTTTTTTTGTCTGTTTATTTATTTATTTATTTGTTTCTTTTTATTTATTTCTTGCTCGCTTTAAACTTTACAGACCGTTCCTTTCCTTTAAGTTTGTTTAATTGTTTGTTTCTTTGTTTCTTACATTCTTTGTTTCTTGCTTGCTTGCTTTTAAACTTTACAGACCGTTTCTTTCATTTAAGTTTGTTTGTTTGCTTGCTTGTTTCTTTCTTTGTTTCTTTCTTTGTTTCTTACTTGGTTTTAAGCGTTACAGACTGACCACTTCTATTTATTTTTGTTTGTTTGCTTGTTTGTTTGTTTCTTTTCTTTTTTCTTTTTTGCTTGCTTGCTTTAAACCTAACAGACTGGTTCTAATAATTTAAGTTTGCTTGTTTTTTCTTTTATTTGCTTCTTTCTTGCTTTAAACTTTGCAGACCGGCCCTTTTCATTTAAGCTTGTTTGTTTGTTTGTTTCGTTTCGTTTCGTTCTTTCTTTCTTGTAGTGGTCGGAAAATCATCCTCTTGGGAGAAACGTTTTGTAGGAAGAAGCTGTTCGAGTGGAACATACTTTTTATTAATGGAATACGAAGGGAATGAGGACGGTTCGCCTCAGTGTACGCGATGCGGTGGGTTTTAGCTGAGAGGGTTGAAAGCCCTTTCAGCTGAACTAGTAGAGAAGCCGTTAATGAAAAATACGACATGCGAATTGGATTCGATTAGGCTTTTTTTGTTTCCGAACAGAGATTTTCAATAAAGATCGTAGATTGATGACCTGAGTTGAGATAAAAAGCAACTGAAATTAAAAGTATCTAATAATTATCTAATAATTAAGAAAATGGTTTTGTGTATCGATTAACAAAGCTTAGTCTAGTCTGGCAATAGGATACATGACAGGAAGTGATGGCAGAATCGCCATTCTGATTATTTTCTTTTAAGAAAAGAACTTTGAAGAATAAAATTTATAAATTTTGGCTTATTTGGGCGCAGCGCAAGTTTCCCATGACGAATTTCATGGGAAAAACAATGATCATCAAAATCTACGAGTATCGAAGCCTTTTCACTACTTCTTTTTCATGCGCCATGCCCCCCTCCACTCGCAATCATGGTTCTCCTGTCCTTTTTAGCTCTTAATAAATTTTGTCTTTTTGTTATTTCTTCCAAGCCCTGTTCCGTCATCCATTAACACAAGCTCACTAATTAGGCTATGAGTTGTTTTCCTCTCGCCTTCTATCTGTCCTGTGAGTATCAAATTTTCTAAGCCGTCTTTTCTCAATATGTAGCCTAGAAACCTCAACTGTTTCTTCCCGAGGTTAAGTATAAGTTTCCTTTTTGTTTCTATTTTCTATAAACCTTCGTCTTTGCTCACATATTCGAGCCATTGTATCCTCAGCATCCTCCTGTAGTATCACATTTCTGTTGTTTCCAGTCTTTTCATTTTTGAGGAGATTGTACAGCATTTCCTGTCATATAGGAGGACAGATACTACATAACAGTTCAGTACTCTTTGTTTTTAACGAAGTTTTACTGTTTCTTAATACTCTACTTAGCTTTTGGAAAGCATCTTTGGCTATCCCAGTGCGACTTCGGATTTCTGTGTCACACTTTTCAGGTTGGAATGAACAAGTTGTGAGGTTTTCCCCAGACTTTATGGCACCATGGAAAGAATAATGGTGGTGGAATTCCTTTTTATATTTTCCAGCACCCCCACTAGTCAGAAAATATATTCTTATCTCTGATAAAAATCAAGGCATTGGTTTTGAAAGTAAAGAGGTTGGAGTGGGGATAGAAAAAATAGCGAGAATGTGAACTTGTAAAATATTGTTCTCAAATTAAATTCCAACACTATTGAATAAAGGTATTTAATTTAGAAGTTCACACACACACACACACACACACACACACAAAGTCCGTCTGAGAAATTCATTACCGGCTGAAAACTCAATATTCAAAATCAGCTTAACAAAATCAGCAAGCAAAAAAAAAAAAAAAATAAATAAATAAATAAAATACTTTCAGCCAATGAAAAGCTTTAAAAATATATTAAATAAACACATCTATCTAATCCTCTTTTATGGAAGGCGGTCTTCGAATCAGGCACTTAATGGTATCGGCACGCACAGAGCGATCCAGAACTACAGAAGCCACATGCAACACCGTTTCATTTTTCTTTTTTTCACACTAGTAGGGTGGAACTGGGCACTGTGCAGCATCAAAGAAAACTGACAGTTGAGAACATTAAGAAAGACATTTTCGAGTCGACTTTCCTTCGGACACCATTTCTTTTTATCGAACTATTCAAGTTCTAAAAAGCAAATGATGTAAATAAATAAATTTAATATTTGCGACATGTCGATATAACTTCCTTTCTCTTTTTTGGATATCTAAGTACAAATATCTGAATGTTTTAATTCAACAAAGATTATTTCTTAAACTTAGCGAATGTGTCGAAGCACGTTAAAATTTGGTAACATTAAAATAGTAAATGCTTACTAAGCTTACTCGAGACTTTCTCAAGGTAACACATTAACAGAGTAACACTACATATGGAACACAAGAATATTAAACTCCACCAGATAACAGCAGTGTTTGTAGAGCTCGATTTATTTTATGGATCTTCTTAATCCTTAAATAAATAGATCTTTGTGTCTGGTTCCCTAGACAAAAATAATTGTAGAATAAGCCACTTAAAACAGATAACAGAAGATTGCGTTATAAATAAATTTCGTTTTTGTTTATCAACTTTTTTCTTCAAATATTAAAGTACCATTACATCATATTCAATGATATATTCACCATTACTTTCAATGAATCAAACTACTAACTGTACCAATCGTAATTAAATATGGCGGTTCAAGTATAACAAACCAGTCAAGTTTCAAATGTTTTTCCTGTGTTAGCCTAACTATATGCAACATTGAGTTGTCAAACGTTTTTTCTTTAATGCAATTCCGTATAAAGAAAAACTAAAGTATGTTAGTGTACTCTAAATTTATTCTTACCTACCATGTAGGATTAGTGTTTCACGTAATACATATATCATTGCAATTGGTTCCCCCAAAACGGAAATTAGTAGTCAACCGAATAGCAAGCCAGTCAAATGTGAATTTAATTTTCTTTTAATCATTTCACCCTAAGCAAGGCGATAATGCCACTAAGACGTAAGGGTTTACTGGGAATGGAAGAGAATTGTTTGGTTTGATTTGTATTACGGCATATCAACCTCAATGAGTTTTTTAATGCGACAAGATTTTTATTCCTCGTAATATTTTTTTTCCAAAATATATTGCTAGTATTAAAACCTATGTTTTACACTTTCATAGTGCTTTAACCCCAGTTTGGGAGTTAACTATTTGCCCATAGCTGGAACTCTAAAAGTTGCTACCACCCCGGGTCAGGGTGAACCTGGGGTACACCAGCAATTAAGAGGTGGTTCCACACTCCTCAAAACCTCCTGATCAGTGGCCTTCCTGTTGAATGTAGTTTATTGTCTTATCCAGGACGGGGAAGAGAATGAGAAGCCAAAGAACAATAAGAGAACAGGATTGAGGAAGACAGAAGATGGCGGTTGGAGTTGCATTTAACTTTTTAAAGATTTTAGGTGGCAGGGAAGCAAGGAATTGAAATAGAGTTTCACAAACGAGAAGTGCGAGAAAAGGAAACCATTAGAATAGAACATACGGTTGCATCTAGCTAGTTCAACAGTAAGACAGTGGGACCTAGTTGCCAATCTAGTAACGCGCTTAAATTCATGCAGTTGAGACACCAATTAGGAAAGTTTATCAGACAAATTACCATGAACATATTTGTAGAACAAAGAGAGGGAAGCCACATCAGTGAGAAAGTGACTGAAGCCGAGATGCCAGATCAGGATCAATTACATTGCAGATGCTTCTTTGGATTATGTCAAGCATCTCGAGATATAAAATAGGAGCATCAAGCCATGGAGTAAAACGTTCAAGTTTATCGTCCATTTCGAATCAGTTGTGTGATTAATGAGGGAAGACGATTATTTGATAATGGCTGATTAACGACATCCAAGTGGATGTTATTTTTTTCTCTGAGTCATGAGACTATTTTAATATTTATTTTTCCGAGATAAACTAGCGTCGACGCGCACGTGCAGTGGTTGACTTAATGGTCTTGCAACTCAATGAGTATGCGTTTAATTCTCCCAGATGTCTGAAGAAAAGCCTAATTGTGCATCAGAGTTGTTCCTGTTCGACAAATAAAATTCGAGAATAAAACAACATGTACCCCCCACCCCCGCGGCCAGGATTTTGAATCCGTCTGCCAGGAAGAGCCAACTAACCAATAGTTCTGGCACTGCTATTTGCTGAGCATATAATAAATAGTAGGAAATGTGTAGTTAATTTTAGTGCGGACAGTTTTTTTGATTTTATCTAGGTCCCACTCCACATTTCACTTGAAGGTTCTAGAGTCATTGTATATCAGATCCAGTGGGCCTTCCCTTTGTAAACAAATGCTTACTGGGTCTGAATGTCATTGGACTCTAGTTTCTTGAAATTCATTTTTTTCTCTTCCATTCCTTTCCATTCGTTAATTTAATTTACACGCTTTTATAAATTTTCTATTCCCAGAAAAATAAACTTGATAAGTCCTTTTTTTTTTTTTAACTTTTTCTTTTAAAAATGCCTTATAAATTTTGTCTTTTCCTATCTATTATTAAATTCTGTACCACAAAAAACTTATTTAAAATAGTATTTCATTTTTTTTGCCATAAAATGAAAAATAAAAAAAAGGATTAAAATTTAATTTAACAGCAACTTGTCTTCATTTTCCTCTTTGACGGTGGAAGAGCAGAGTTCGAATTCCAATCAGGTTCATTACATTCACTTACCCTTGGGGAAAAGTATGAATTTGTCAATCTAGTAATCTAATCTTTTCTCTTCCCAGTTTTGGGTTAAATATTAGGACTTGTGTCTGGAAAAATCATTGCTATCTCAAAAAATTGTTAATACAATATTCATTCGAAAAAAAAATTTCTGCAGTTCAAAATCCACTTTAAATAACCCACAAACGGTTGATAAACCATAAAAAGAAACAAAAACAAATCAATCAATCCTTTTAAATGACAATATGAACATTTGTCCCTTCTTAGTTTAGATTGGTATACGGTATTATTCAGTAAAGATCGAACTCACAACACGAGCGAAATGGGTTTGGGCACCTCGAGGTGGTTTAATGGTTAGCAAGCTTGCCTCACTAGAACTACGACTGAGTAGTGAGTTCGATCCTCACTGGGTGCCCCATACTTTCGGCCTTGTGCCACATCTGAGTTACGCTTGGAAAATCACTACACGACCGAGATCGGTTGTGAGGTACACACCCACGGATCTCAGTAATATGAATCTATTTACTCTGCATATTTCACAGACAAATATCTTCATCTTTATTTTGAAAAAAGTAACAATGATGAGGATACTAGATCGAAAAATATGCAAAATAATGGTAATACTTCATTTCATTCCTAAAAACTTATTAAATCCATTATTAAAAGAAAAAATATATCCAGAAATTGTGTCTTAGGTCCATTTACACTACAATTATATCTGTTAAATTTTTAATTCATATTAGTGAAGTTTGGTGAAAAATTAAATAGAATTAAACACTATACAGTAAAAAATTAAAATAGTAAATAATCGCCACAATCTGATTTTGATTGTGTTGTTATAACAATTGATATTTTATTTTTGTTGATAGGATCCCAGAGCCAGATTGTCCCAACAAGAAGTGATAGGTTGGAATTATTTTTTTGTTTTATTTTATTCAGTGTTTTGATTGGCCCCAAAATTATTAAATTTATATATATTCTATTAAATAAACGAAAAACACACACACACACACACGCACACACACACACACACACACACACACACACACATATATATATATATATATATATATATATATATATATATATATTAGCATTTGCAACATGCTCAGAAAAACTTCAGAAAATATGTAATTTGACGTCAACGGATCCTTCGATAACAAAGTGATATATAAGACTTTAAGACGTATTCCGCTTTCAAGAAAGGCAGAAATTTAAAATTTGAATCAACTCCAACACACGCACCACCTACAAATACCTTTCACATAATGATAAGATACTGAGCGGTATTTCTGGGTGGTGTATGTGGTATGTGTGTGTGTGTGCGGATATATATATATAGATAACCAAGTACACTTGATAAGACATTGATATTAACATGTATGTGTTATAAATTTGTGTGTGTGTGTGTGTGTGTGTGTGTGTGTGTGTGTGTGTGTGTGTGTGTGTGTGTGTGTGTGTGTGCCTGTTTAAAACAAATAAAATTAAATATCCTCGTCTTTCGCAATTCTGAATTTACATCCATTCGTCTTGGGGCTTGATTGTAAATCTGTATTTATTTACAGAAATCATGAATTCTGTAAATAAATTAAATCCTACAATCATGTCCTCACCCCAACTACGAGTGGATGTGAAACTCAGAGTAAGGGCAGATAAGTGAACATTTATTACTATGAATGAGATCCATCTATTGATTTTTAGCGCTTTAATTACAAAACCCGTTTGGCTTAAAACAGTTAACTTCCAGAAATATCCTTGTCAATGGATTTTTTTTTTTTTTTTGCGAAACAAATTCTGTTTTATACATCTACTAGCAGTAGAGCCCGGCGTTGCCCGGGGATGTAACAGTAAGAGATAGATCAAGTATCGACCATCATAAAGACTGAAAAATAAAATTGACAAAGATTATTGTTTAAGGTTGACGGACACGCATGTCTTAATTAGTTTTTTTTTTTTTTTTTTTTTTTTTTACGAATTGGTCAAACTCAAACAAAAACATTGTTTTCAATCGTTATGAGTCTACCGATTGAATAGAATTTTATTATAAACAATTGTCTTGTAAATGGAATTTTTAAAGTATTCTGAATGTAAAAATAAAGAAAAAGTGTGCAAGACAATAAGAAACACTACCTAGCAAAAAAAAAGTGAAGTTTTGTTGAAATCGGTTGAAAAATGTGGGAAATCCGATCCCATATATAAACGAACACACACACACACACACACACACACACACACACACACACACACAAACAACCTGGGTTTTATAAGTATAACTCGATATGAGTTGTCCCCCTTTAATTCTCGTGATGCCTCTTAATCGTGTTTTCAAATTGATTTCGTGCAAAAACAATTCTGTTTTTCCAATTTTTGGCGCTGTTAGAACCACTGCATGGTAATTTTACGTAGTCCTGTGAAGTTTTGTTGAAATCGGTTGAAAAATGTAGGAAATCCGATCTAATATATAAGCGAACAGACACACACACACACACACACACACAATCTGCGTTTTATAATAAGTAAGATATATATTTGTTTACGTCCGCATATATTTGAGAATTTTATTACTGTACATTATCTTTTGTCAAACTGTTTAGTTGATCTTAATTTGAAAGGCAGTTATGGGAGAGTGGTTTGTCTAATTACTCACTAATCCATAATTTTCCTTCCTAGTTCGAAGGAGACAGCGGAAACTAGGTGTGAATGTATTGCTCACAAAAGTTACTGGCAAATTCAGTAATATATCAGTTTCACGTACAACATCGTTCAAATTTCCGAAATTCTGTGTACCCACCCCCCACTGTAAAAAAAAAAAAAAAAAAAAAAAATCAGCTGTTGCCAAGGTTGGGTTGAAAATAATTATTTCCAGTTGAACAATTTTGCTTCTCATAAAGAATTTGGAATAAGTCGTGCGCACATGTGTGTCTTGTGTGTGTAGAATTAACAAAGGAAATAGAAAGACGAAGAATAAGAAAAGGAACAGGTAGAAAAGAAATAATGCAGTTCTCAGTTCGAGTAGACAACACAACAATACATTAAGAAAGACATATTGTTTTAGCTCATTTATCGCCACCGTTTCCTTGCGTGAGGATGTAGTGCGTATTTGTTTTCACCCGAGGAACATCAGTATCACTTGTTGCCGTTAGAAGATGCTAATATGGTTGCTCCATTTCTCTACAAGTTAAACGACGGAGCAGACAATTTGCCCTGCAGGCCAACGAAGATGGAAACAAGATGAAGGCATCAAAGCAATCTTAAAATCTGAAACTGATGGGCTGACATTGTTTACGATGCGCATGCGTATACAAGAGTATCATATC